>OX243959.1:11102500-12352500 GCA_945859745.1 Synanthedon formicaeformis | reverse complement strand
GTATTATTTTATTTAAATAAGTAATAAATTACAGTTAATTTACTTATTTTATTTTAATATGTTTTTACAAAAAGAAACAAATTTATTTTATTACATTAGGAATCTACAAAACACTTGAATTCGTTATGCATTGTACGAGTATCCACCTACCATCATGAAGATCGTCAGACTGTCTTCTGGCAAAAAAAAAGTTTAAAATAAATAATTAAAGAGAACTCAATTGCAATAATACAATATGAGTTGGCATTAGGGCGATGTTTACGAACGGCTTGTAGGTGCGTTGTCGATCGCCTTGACGACTACGGCAATTATATAGGTTGAGAATGTGGCTCCAACGAACCCGAACAGATTCAGATGTCACCTCGACACTTCCCAGCACAGGCAGACACCTGCCGCAGTGCGATACTCCCTAATTGCACCGGATTGCACCGACTCTGCTTCTAATGTACACGAATCATGCAGCCTTATTAATTAGATCTAAGCCTGGATTGTCACTCGACTGCATAACGGCAACGTGTTAAAGTTTAGAAGTCAAATTCAAATTTAGAATCGTTCATGTAAAGGAGTCTCTCATAAGTCTCTCATAAGAAAGAGTGGTCTGCATTTTCATGCCTAACTAGCTGCTGTCTGCGACTTTGTTCGCCCGAAATTATGCTTTGCCATATACTCTTAAATAAACATAAAAATCAGATTAATGTTTAAGTAATGAAAATGACACTTAATTATAATAAAACAAATGTTTTAATAAAATATAAATTAAAACATATTTTAATAAGTTTTTTTTATTACTAATTATATGGGATTTGTTGGGAGTTTGTCTTGCGTCAGTAAATACCCCGTTTCAGTGCAAATAAAAGCACCTGTGCTGTTGTGTTTTGTAGCCTGGTGTTTCCTGAAGGCAACGGTAGCTAGAAATTTTAAGCAAAATAAGCTTACTCGAAATGAAATCAGTAAGTGAAACTTGGTATCGCGTTGATGTCTCTTCTAAGGGAACTTCAAAGCGAGCACTGATGAAGTCATTATAATTCCTCGAATAGAGTTTAGCCCTAGGTGGGATCGCTTAAAAAGTATAATGTAAAAATGGTGCTTTCTGGTGGTGTGCGTGAGTGTATGGTAGTATTAGCAGTACGTATCATGTGCGCGTGCGCAGTGCAGTAGCTGTTGTTAGCATTGAGACTTCACCGCAGTGAAATATCGACGCTCGCTCAAGGTATTACTGATCAAAGTGTTCACTTGTACCTTATTAAATTAAGCTGTGATTCTGTTCAAATATTTCTGTCAATTTTCATATTGTTTTTATAATTAAAATAATATATTATTTTACGATACAATAAACATAAAGTATTCTTTTAATAGATTGCGTTTACACATTTTACACGTACACTTGTCGCTTACAATACTACGTTTCCTCAATAAAGCGAAATCGACAAAAACAGTGATTTTTTTGAAAAATATTTTAGTTTTCTACCAAAACTACTAATTACTGATCAAAACATGCACACGAAGAGAAATCAGACTCGTCACGTGTTCATTGCGCACTGCATACCTATTTTACTAACTAAGAAAAACTTAAACTTACTTCAACCGACCAAAAAATTTTACAGTACCTACATATTTCATAAAAATATAAAATATATTAAGTACGAATTCTTTCCATTATTTTTGGTCACATAAGCCATTCTTGGTTAATTAGAATTTATAATTTTGTCCTTTGCTTATTACCCACCTCGAGAAAGAGTCTGATAAGCGCAACAAATCGATAAGCTGATAATAAATAGGTGTAATTATACAACGATTTCAAATTCGTATCGAGTACACAGATTTACAACAAATTTGACATGTTAATAACGCATAAGCACGCACAACCAGTTCTAATATGGAATAGCAAAAAATACTGGTTATACATTGTTGCATAGAAAAACACCGAAAGCTAACAGGGCGAGCGGTGTACATTTTCAAATTAATTATTTTGGGGATATGTACTATAAATTATATTATAATTTTCCTAGTTGTGATTCTTTTAACCTGTTATTTTTGTAAGTATACATAAACTGATTAGAAAAAATTGTTAATTGGATAAATCGAATTAGAGAGAATCCTTACGTTATATAATCTGTGCTAGTCTTTTTTTAAATGTTAATTTCTAACAGATGGGCTAGAAGCCTATTAAAAGAGATGTCACACTTAAATGGAAAGGCACAAGGATAAGAGTAAATTTTTGGTATTATGTAAAATTAAATAATCACGTTTTACAATGAAGGAAAAAATCATCAAAATCAAAATTGTATCTAGTCACAGCATAGAAATAAATAAATGATAATTGTGTTAGATTTAAGGTGAATAATTGTAAAAACAAAAGATAGGAATCTGATGGTCATGTTATCGCATACACCGTTACGAACCGAAAAAGATAACGTTTAGGCAATTAAGAGGAGTGCGCCGTGCGTGTAAAAACTTGTGAATGTGTTCGTTCTGCAATCGTGAACAAAGGGGTCGAGGAACATACTCTTATATTCAAAAAAAAAATCACTCACTCCAGGTGTTGGTCGACTCCCAAGCGACAGTCGCCATCAATACTTTCGTCTGTGGCACGCGATGATGCGACGGTAACATTGGCGACAAGTAGCCACTCGTTCAAGATAATTGCTTTGATTGACGCGCTAATCACCGCTTAACCACAATTACCAACAATGTGTTTAGGTATTTAACAATCTTCACAACTTGTCGGCTTTACCTAATTGTCGTACAAATTATACGTTTGCTAGTCTCATACAATTTATGCTAAAATTCATATAAAAAAGCTCAAACTAAATGAAAATCACTACATAGTATAAAACAGTCGCTTCCCGTCTGTCTGTCCCTATATGTGCATAGATCTTTAAAACTACGCAACGGATTTTGATGCGGTTTTTTTAAATAGATAGTGTGATTCAAGAGGAAAGTTTTAGTATATAATTTTCAACGCGGGCGAAGTCGCGGGCACCAGTTATCTACAAAAAAAAAAGATACAACGGCGTTATATTGCTTTACACATTTAGTCAGTCGCTACACATCCCTTACTTTTAACGCGGGCGAAGTCGCGGACACCAGCTAGTATAAATTGCTGAGGCAGCACCTATAAATTGCTGAGGTTGTGTTGCGGCCGCTACGAGTATGTAGGTATATAGTCGATCGACGATGTATGTACGTAATAAACGAACTATGTAACAAAAAGAATAGAAAAATAGAAATGGGAGTTTCTGAAGTTCTTGTGATGAAAATATCTTGGTTTCAAACCAAGAGTGAGATTAATTGAATGGATCTCTAACTTCTGAAATTACTTCAAGTCTGTGGACAGGCCATAAGAATGTAATTTTTTCAAGTGTGCAATAACATGTATGAAATGCTTATTAATAAGCTGTTGTATGGTTTTGGCATGGGATGACGTCACACGGCATTGTCGCCTGGACGTGTATAAGGCTCGGTGAGGTCATTCACACCACCATTGGAGTTGACTGATTGATGGTCGGTACGTGATGCGACGATGATTTTCCACTTGGCAATCGAGGCGGACAAGCACCGCTTACGTATCCTGTAAATCTGTCAAATCGAATCGAATGACAAAGGCTGGCTTTGTCTTGTTTATTTTAATTACTCCTAACGATATTTGCTATGGAATAATAAGATTCTCATTAAAGAAAAGATCACAATGTTCACAAAGTTAAGGCGAGTCCAGTACAATGAAAGTCGCCACTCCCGACAACAACAAGCTGCAAAAACTCACGGTTACAGTAAAAACGCGACGCCGTGCTAGCGTGACGATAACGTGTCACGGTATACAGACTTAGCAGTAGTTATATTTTCTTATTTGTATTAACTTATACCATAGTAATGTGCCTACACTAGCACTGTTTACTAGCGACAGTCATTACATGCCATCGCAATAGAAATATATTTGTAATCTGAATTCAATAAATAATTATAAACTCAAGCTCGTATGAGAATGTCGTTCAGATAAAATTCTCAAAATTTGTTCATTGACAAAGTCAATAATTCATTAACAGAGAAGCGATGCTCAAGAGGTGATTTTTGCATACCATTTCACAAAACGTGCTAAACTTTTGACCAATTTTGTATAAGTCAAATCACTTATTATATTTTTATCGCAAATTGTTTTTGAAAAAAGCAATTATGAGGTTTTTTGATGGTACTTTCTCAACTGATTTATTGCAAAAAAATTAACTATTGTAAAAGACTGAAATTTAATCCTTTGCAATAAAGAATATTTTTATTTATTTAGCCAGAGAAATGCAACTCACTAGTTGTTTAAAAGAATTACTGTGAGTCGAATCACAACGGATATGTGGTTCACCAGACAGGCATCACGATAAAAAAGTAATGCTCGATTTTAGTATTTACTACGCGATATGATGCTCTTTTTAAAAAATAATCTCACGAACCTATGAATGAGTGAGGCGAAGAAATGTAGTTTTTGTATTACTGGCGTTACTTTACTGGTGTTCATTGTTGTGACAATCTTTTCACAAAGTGAGCCTGAGAAAAACTTGACTTTTGTGATGTTTCGTGTCTGTCAAACGCTTCTGCAGTCACGCCTTGACTCAGTATTGTGGGCGGTCGATCAATTTTCGGAAATACTTTATTATGGAATTGATTGGATTAGAAGTGTAGATCACTTTAGACTATTATTTATACCTTAATAATTTAATAAAGTTGAAACGTCACTAATATTGATTTCAAATTACAACAAAACCACATATTTTTAATTGTCTATTTTCTGTTTTTCTTTTAATATACCTAAGAATATAACTTGAACAGTGCAATTAAATCAATTAGGTCCTAATGCATTTGAATGTGATATACGAATACACACATCCTACACTAACGTGTTATATTGTTAGCGCCGATACGATAATATATTTACGCTAACTCAGATCTACAACAATGTGAGTAATATTTAATTGCCAATATTAATGGGATATATACACCCTTAATGACATAACACTGTGCATTGTATGGATCGTTCGGCGCTAGCCTCGGCCACAGCAACACACTCTGCAGTAGACAAACTCGTTTAATGTTGGATTAAATAAAACCAATAGACTAAAAATTGTTAAGGGTAATTATTAAATAAAACAGGCCCAACTCTTTTATCACTGTTATCGTATATAAACTCATCCCGATTTTTAAACAATATAACAAATCTACAATTATTATGTAAATCTAGATGATTTTCAAAATTTATTTATAAATAATAAATCTAGCCTAGCGTGGCTAATTTGCCGACCGACCTTGCATTTTGTCAAAATTTTGAAAAATTTAAGCGGGTTGGAATGTGAAATCCTTCTTGCCATCATCACATAATATACAATTTGTTTCAAGTGACTGAATAATATTATAGATTGTTGCTTGAAAGCAACAGAAACATGGGGTTATGGGTTCTAGCATCTAATACACAGTGGGTTCTAGTGCAGTGGGGAGTTGAAGCCCATTATTCTAAGTTAGATATTAGAGTTCAACGGAAGACTAAATCACATTTTCATTACTGAATTGCAACTTTGAACTGAGAGAGAACTGAGGGGTTGTAACTTAATGTAGCTAATCCGAGGATAAATAGTTTGAATACTGGCTAGTTTCGCCGCAACGGTGGAGGTCTTCATTAAGCTAATTATTTGGAAACACACGTTAAATAATTACGGCACAATTAGATTTTCCGACGCGTTCACTGTTTCGTAGCGAACAACTTAAAGTTATTAAACTAAATACCGTTACTAACTACGTTAACAGGTATGCCAAGGAGCGATACTCGCTGGTCGTTTTTTGACAGTAAGCTGATCTAATTACTCTTTCTTGCGAAGTCTTATTATCGCTATCTTTCGATATAATATGTTTAGCGGCCTCCTGATTACCTCGATTCTAACAATTTCGTATTAAGTTATTGTAGAGTGGCGTCTATCAACTTGTGAAGAATTCGGTATTTGTCAAAGTCCATACTAGGTAATATTGTAAAAGCAAAATGACTGTTGCGTTTTCACATCCAAACAATTTTTGTTATAGATTCTATAAGGAAATAGAGTAAGTAAGTTTGTATAATTGCTTACCCCTTTCTCAAGTTAATCATAATAATATCAATTTATAAATATTTTGGTAAGAAATATCGGAAGTTTCTTTGTTTTTGACGAATAAAGGTATGTATTTCTATATTATGTTTAGCAACGGTTGACAGATTTTCGATATTTGTCAGAAAGAAAATTTACATGATAATAATTATAATGTGTGTTGGTACCTCATATTTTGCCTACAGTGTATCTCGTAAATTATTTTTATTGAGTATTTTGTTTGTTTGAATAAGGTGGTAGATTTACCCATAATTAAGTTTATGTTTTCAATGTGATTTGAAACCTAAGGTGTAGGTATGAAAGCGAGGCGACAGGCACGGACCAGAGCCACTAGTGAGTGTACGTACACCGTGATTAAGTTTAACAACAGCACTCTTTCAGTGACGGATCTCAGTCGACATTTTATGAACCCTTTTGTTAGTTCGCCAGTGGAACAAGACCCTCCGCGTCCCTCGGCGACTTCGCTGGCGCGGGTCATTCGGCGTCGGCATGTAGTCAGGTGGGACACAATACGCGCTGAGACAATAACAACATGAATATGCATGGTGGCATCGCACCGCCATTGCAATTTGGCCGGAGCCGTCTTGTGATGACAATGCGACAAAAATAACGTACGCACACACCACCACTCGGCCTCACGTACACTCGAACAAACAGACAAAGGTTACGAATACATAAAACTATGGCGTCTTATGGAGGGGGCAAGACGCTCAATTTCCGCACTAGTCAACTGGGAAGACCCAGTGAAACAACAGCACGTGTGCTGTTTAAATTAACCAGTCTCAAACAGTTTTTTTTTCTTCAAATGAAATCACGTGTTCATTTCGAGAAATTCACAAATTTGAAAATGTAAAACAAAGGTACAGTTTGTATATTCTGAGCCATTAATTAGGTATTCCAATCCAAGTATATTGTGCTACTAAGTGATGACTTATTAAATAGTGTAATAGCGCAAACGCAGCGCAACAATGAATAGTGAATCGATGACATAACTCTCAAGTAATCTTATGCATGAGACCAAATGAGAACTCGTGTACATTGTATAAAATAACATACAGATTATTTGTAATTTATAGTTACAATATCTCGTCACGTTATATCCAATTACTACTTGAATGCATATTTATTGTAGTCTTTGTGTAGTTTTCATTAAAAAGACTTATCAGCCGAAGCAATATACACAAAAAAATAGAGAGAGCGAGAAAGAGTAAGAGGCGTGACCATTAGATCCAAATATGGTGGTCCACTAATTGGGAAAGTCAAGGTATCTTCCAAAATTTTGTATGTATGTTCGCTGTGATCTCTAAAACTGATTTCATGCGGTTTTCACCAATGAAAAGAGGGTTTTTATAAATAATTTGCAGAAAACGGTCGCTAGTTGAAGAACAATTGAACTTCATTTGTTTTGGCAATTAAACTAAAATATTTTCATTTAGACATTTTGGTACATGGTTATTTTTTCTTTTTTGTTTTTTTGATCTGTGGTATGTATACCCTGAAAATGAAAAGGTACCTATATGTTCTACGGTGCGACACTCACCTATGTTGCACTTTCGACAAATAATATATTGGCAAACAGTTGTTTGGCTTTACTTACCATCTGCCGTTACATAGCAAAAAGAAAAAAAAAAAAACCTCACTTAATCATCGATATTGAATAGTGAGGCATCGCAACGGAAACGCGTTTGCATTGCAAATTAGGTCGGATTCCTTCAATGTCACCAATAAAAGTCAACACAAGCCGAGTGGGGTTACGCACTACACAATTTACATATAAATAAAGAGTGATTTCCAACTATTGATCGAATTAAAAAGGTCTAATTTATGACTTGCATTTGCATACGAATTTGGACACAGTTTGTGTTAGTGCAGCTGGATACAAAACAATTTTGCAAAAAGAATGTCGCATATTAATAAAATAATACTGTTTACTAAACTATTCGATATACTTACTATGAATAATTATTAATTATGCCCACTGCCTGACAGTAAAAATTATGTTAGCCACTGAAATATTTATAAAGAAAAGTTATAAAATCTAAAAGTTTAAATATAATTGGATAAAAAAATGCACACAATGCATATTATTTCGTTGGTAAAAATTCCAATAGACACTTGTAATAAATGACAAAATTTACATTTAAAAAAAATAAATTAACATTAATTTAACAGAAATATAACAGGTTAAAATACGTCTGCAAATAATAAATGTTTTTAAATAATTTATTATCATTTTGTGATTGAGATTAAATTAAAAAAATCAGATTATATAAATTAATTTTTTTTTTCTCACACTTTACCTGCATGTAATAATAATATAGTAATAATAATAAGTATAATAATATAGTAGCTAACTTCTATATTGTATTTTATCACAAAAAAATCCCCAATGTGTATGAAACTTCCTCAAGGAAGAAAACTAATAAATGATTAGCAGTTTGAGCAGCTGCTATGTTACACCTTTATATATTATTATAATGTTATTCTAACAAAAAGGTATTGATTGAAATCAATGCGCATCGTTTGAATAATTTCATAATAAATCATCTCGCGCGCAATCATGCTAATTTAACTGTGAAACATTTGCGAATAGAGATAAATGAATTTGGATGCGACATGGCGCTGGTTGTTTATCAGTTTATTAATGCAAAACATTACTTTGAGCTGCTTTCTAGACTTTTTCTAGGCTATGCCGTTATTTATAGGTGATATTTATGCGAAGAAAAACATATTTTTATGTATTTTATTTAAATTTACAGACACTTATTTATGATATAATTAATACTAATGTATTTTTGAGCTCATTTTTATATTCTCCTAATTGTATGTTTACTGTACACAAATAAGTTTAGTATAGGTAATAAATTGTAAAAAAATTCTTTATAAATATACAAAAATTAAATTTTAAAAAAATGAAGAAACAAGAACATTTTTCCCGGCCATGTTGGCCATATAAATTTTCCTGGTACCTATAGTCTCAAACAACTCAACTTTTCCTGCTCCTCATCAATTCGAAGAGTCCACCACTTTAGGCTCTAACATCATCCGAACAACATGGACCTTCCGTGAACGACCTCACATTTTGGATAAACTTCCAGTTCCGACAATTCCTATTTACTTATCTCGAACCTATGTAAATATCTTGGAGAGAAAACTTTTTCCCTCTATAATGGGTCTGACCGATGGGTTTGAAAATGACTATAAAACACACGTAATATCAGAGCTATGGTTATGTACATGTGAAAAGTTTTTGTTTCATCAAAATAGATGCAGTATTTCCGAAGTTATTGACACCGAAACTTTGGTCGCTATTCAAATTTTCAAGTTCGCCCGTGCTAAGTGGATGACGTCACAAGGGCCGATGCTAGACGCAAGTTCATAGTAAAAAGATAGATTTGTATTTTGTAATTAATTAACTCTAAAACTACTGGACCGATTTTAAAAATTCTTTCACCTATAGAAAGCTACGTTATCAGCAAATAATATAGGCCATATTTTATAAAGTTACGCAGGCGAAGTCGCGTGCAACAGCTGGTAACATTATAGAGAGAGTAGATTTCTATTTTTGTTTACGAGTATAATGATTAAACTTAAAAACTACTAGACCGATTTTAGAAATTATTTCTCCTTTAGAAAACTACGTTATCAGCGAGTAACTCAAGCCATATTTTATAAAGTTGCGCATGACGAAGTCGCGTGAAAACAGCATGTTGATTATAAATTATAAAAATATTCTTAAAATGATTCTTGAGCGGGACTTACGACAAAGATTTTCTCAATACTATCTGAAGTTATCGGGTTCGAAATGTCTTAATGAAGTAGGTATCTTGCGGGTCAGTTCTTTTTGTCTACGTTTCTGTACTACAGATCATTCATTTGTTTTAACTGTCTCTCGATGACACAAAATATAAAGTTTTGTTGTATCAGCTAGGTTGCGGTTTGCAACTTTACTTGCAACTTTGCTTTGCAAGCATATACTTGGTTGTAAGTCATCATCATATCATAAAGAGTGTAATAGGTATTTTTGTTAGTATACTAGGCAGGTAAGTATATTTTTTAAAGGGAGAAAAGTGACGATGTCTTACACACACTAAAATAAAATACGTGTGTGACGGGCTTCATGGTCATCCACTTTTTACGTCTTTTCGTATCCATTGGCACTTGGAAAAATAATTTAGAAGGTGTGTGGATGGTTGAATTTGTACATAATATATAGGCACTATATATTATGTACAAATTATTAGTATTTTTTATTATTATTATTAGTATTTATTATATGGCAAAAGTAACGGTCATTATTTAAATTTTCAAATGCTCCGACGCCACTGACCTATAATAAGCACTAGACTTTTTGTACCATTTTGAAAATTTTGACGTATTTTTATTCCGAACCTGATAACTTCAGAAAGTATTGAGGAAATCTTTGTCGTAAGTCCCGCTCAAGAATCATTTTAAGAATATTTTTATAATTTATAATCAACTTGCTGTTTTCACGCGACTTCGTCCCCGTAATTTTATAGTCTATGTTAATAGCCTATGTTACTCGCTGATAATGTAGTTTTCTATGGGTGAAAGAATTTTTAAAATCGGTCTAGTAGTTTTTAAGTTTATTCATTACAAACAAAAATAGAAATCTACTCTCTTTATAATATTACCAGCTGTTGCACGCGACTTCGCTCGCGTAACTTTATAAAATATAGCCTATGTTATTCGCTGATAACGTAGCTTTTTATAGGTGAAAGATTTTTTAAAATCGGTCCAGTAGTTTTTAAGTTTATTCATTACAAACAAAAATAGAAATCTACTCTCTTTATAATATTACCAGCTGTTGCACGCGACTTCGCTCGCGTAACTTTATAAAATATAGCCTATGTTATTCGCTAATAACGTAGCTTTTTATAGGTGAAAGAATTTTTAAAATCGGTCCAGTAGTTTTTGAGTTAATTAATTACAAACAAAAATAGAAATCTACTCTCTTTATGATATTACCAGCTGTTGCACGCGACTTCGCCCGCGTAACTTTATAAAATATACCCAATGTTATTCGCTGATAACGTAGCTTTTTATAGGTGAAAGAATTTTTAAAGTCGGTCCAGTAGTTTTTGAGTTAATTAATTACAAACATACAAATCTCTCTTTCTTGCATCTAGAATCGGCCCTTGTGACGTCATCAACGTTCGCTAGTAGTATTAAAAAATTTGGGTGGCGCGCGTACTTTGAACGCTTATAACTCGGTCATTTTTTAAGATATCAAAAAAATAAAAACACTGCCGTATTTGTCTAGTGAGCTATATTTGGGGGATATCATTAACTAAAATCGATGGTCAGACTCATTAGTATTGCGTTACAAAAGAAAGAAAAAATCATCCTTCTTGTTCTCCTCCTTAACAGCGCACTTGCACTCCTCTAGACTGTATTGCTACTGTTTATCATAAAAAATACATATCTAACTATAAGTAATAATGCTTAAATTTAGCTGAAAACTGTTACAAGAATGTGCGCGTGACAATACGCTAATAGCACTATTATAAATAAATTAATAAATAAATAAATTAATTAATAGCAAGTGATAGCAAGTGGCGACAAAACGTCAAATGCGATCATTTCGGCATCCGGCAAAGATAGCGATCAGTGAGCATCGACTACTGAGCTACTGATCACAATAAAAACAACCGCAAAACTGTACTGTCGGTAAACACAATAAATTCGCTAAATAATAGTTATTGAAAAATAAGGCAAAACATTATTGTCATCCGGAAAGCATAAAAATATTTCAAATTGCCAAGACAATAGAGCGGAGACAATGGCCCGGCCACAAAAAGTGTGGAGAACTTTTTTCTCAAAAAATGTTTTTTTTTTTTTTGCAAACCCTCTTCGACAACAATCAATGTACCGCCCTTTTTGTGAATGTTGACTTTTTTAATAACGGATCTGAGGTTTGTTTATGTTGTTCGTTTAGAGGTATTAGTATAAAGAGTAACATTTTTTCTGAGTAAGCATTACGATTACTACATATATGAAAAACGGCCAGTGGAGAATTAATTCGAATTTCAAAATATTATTTTCTATTTACACAGTAATATTTTGTTGGTTGAAATGTAGTATGGATGTGCCCTCTTTCCCAGTTAAAATGCCAACGATTTCACCAGAGTAACTTAAACGCCAGGGTTGATGGGTAAACAAACACATTAATTCATTTATTATTTACAATGTAAACACAATATTTGGTTATTAGGATATCAATGAATTTTTATTGTTTACCATAAAACATGTCAAGTTATTAAATAAAAACATATAATTTCAATGCACTTGCCGCGCAAATTTTATAGTACAACTGCTGTATATGACTAAAGATTTTACAAACAAGTGATTATACATATTTATTTATTTATTTCTGTTAAGTGATAATCTGGTAATTTTTTACTAAATACATTTGTTAGCCCTGTCACCGTCGGCTCGTGAGTGAGTGCGGGTGCCAAAAGGTGGCAACCGCGAATAACGGTTTCCGAAAACCGTAAAGGAAGTAATTACATATTCTAATCGAAACCCTCGGTCCCGGTTCATATGTCACTCCTTGTACAATAAAAAAGGTAACAACACCGCATACGACCTCCTCGTAACGGTGAGACTTCGGGGGCCCTGAGAAAAAAAATCATCAAGAACCGTATTTCTAAACAGTTACTGAGACGAAAAAAATCGCATACTTATTTGTAATCTTCAGAAAACAATACTGATGACAAGCTAAAATTACTCTTACTCAGAGACGATAGAGCACAAATTTAAGCACACATCGTGGCCCGCGGCGTAACAGAAATTTATGCGCGCATTTGCATAATGTGCATAGCCCCTAAATTTTATTGAATAAAAAAATAGGATGGGTAAAACTTTTTTGCATAAATTCTTACAAAGGAAACGGGTTAAACCGTTCAGGAAGTGAAATGTCGCGGTTCCGTTCGTCTAATCATTACAAAATAAATGCGACGCAAACCGACTGAAATTAGGATTTAAGTACCTAGCAAATACGACACAGATTCGCACAGACGCGAGCCATGGGGTTACACCCTTTCGCGAATACACCCCTAGAGCGTTGCACAATAGAGCAAAATGTACCTGACTATAATTTATGCGAAAATATTAAGAGAAATGTACCTGCCCTTTTTGAATATTAAGTGCAACCTAACCCCTGACATTATTCAATGGGGTTAAGATACTATTTGAAAAGAAATAATACAAAAAAAATGCAAATAAAGTGTCCCTACATTCGCGAGGGGTACAGGTAAACGGCATAGAAAAAAAACAGCACACATAAAGTACGGTGTTTATTGTGCAAATTTAGTTAAAGGGGAATAGTTATACTTGATGGTCCTGCCGGCACTTGTTACCTTGGCGTATAATTTGGGTTGTACGGGATTCTTCTTACGCATTATGCGAATGAGGGGTCGCGCATAGATATCTATTTTTTAATAGCAGTTTTTTTATTATGGGGCATATGCAAAGATTTATTGTCGCTCGGCGGGATGTTCGTGAGAATAGTGTGAGATAATCGAATTTGCCTACACTAGGCAACCCTTTGGTGTATCGATTGAATGGGTTTCATGGGAAAGATGTGAATATTCAAACAAGGTGTCATCTCTGAATATCGATTGCCGTTGAGATCTTTTTATAGGGAGCCTGGGAATTGACACGTTGAAAAGGAAGACCCTGTACCGTTTTTGCATAATCTATTAGCCTGTGACCGTGGAGACGGTGGAGCCCGCTTTGTTTGGCCTAACGGAATTTCTCAATAAAGGGTTAAATCCTAAAAAAGATCGTTAAAAAATGAGACCGTTACAATTCCTTGAACGGACGACCAGTGGCTCCTTTGACTGGCCAATTGCGCTCAAAAACATATTTTACTATCTATAGTTCGTACCCGTCTTTTATTTCTACATTTTAAGTCGAACAAATTTCCCTTGCGGGGAATGGAAATTTCGCTTTAGAAATTTTCATCTATTTTAGAAGTAAAGGAAATATCATTTTCTTATCCAACATTGGACTAACAAAATCGAGTGGTTCTGAAAAATTAATTAATTAATTAGTATTTCATATTCGGTTATTAAGATATAATATTATAAGATTTTAACATTGAAATTTATAATATCGTATTCCTATATTTATAATATGTAGGTACATAGACATTTTACAATTTGTATAATGTTTATTAAAAAAATAATCTGCATATTTTATCTTAACTTTAAGGGCAAAATGCAAAAAATACATTTTATGTATGATATTATTAACAAGAGTGTGGCATTTCTCTGAAACTGTATGTGAGTGAATCTTAGAAACTAAGATTCAGAATGCACCAGACAGAATGCAGGATACGCAAGATATATGTTTTCTGAAATTAAAAAAAAATGAGAATTTCCCATAAATTTTAATACGTTTGAAATTGTATTTGAAATAGTGTTATAGTATAATAAGCCAAGTATCATCGCAGGTAAAGAGTTGTTTTACAATTTTACAGTTAAGGCAAGTACAAAGGCGTATTATCAAAAGAGAACTGTTTGCTCTACATTTTTTGCAGCTTGGACCAAAACAAATAAAGCTATATTGTCGTTTCCGAGTTATGACGCAACACCAACAAACAGACGGACGGACAAAGGGAAGAGTTGGCAAAAAGTCGCCTCGTAAACATAAAATAATTGCGTCAAAGAGTTGACATAAATACAGGATGTTCAATATTTTACACGAAAATGTTTAATATTTAAGCTGACAGTCACCTGTATATTTTTATTTATTCTCTGTTACAAAATAAACAAACCCGGGAAATTTAGTTTATTTTACTAAATATGATTCATATTATTCAGGCTTTCTTATGAATTATGATTGTAAAAATCTTTTCCATCTCACTGATGTATCAATTAGGTGATAATATATATTTTACGAACCAAGTTTTTAATATATTTAAATTTCAAATTTTCTAATACGGCACATTTATTAAATTTTTAATCTAAAAATATTCTTAATTCATTTATTATCATTTAAAAATATAAAGAAAATTCGAAATATCTCATTCAAATTAAATGTAAATTGGCAAACTACTTTTTCATTTCGTTTTTCATTTACATAATTTATCACTTACTTTCTTTAATTTTCAACATAAAAGATTAATATTCAACGAAATTTTGACAGATAATAACACTTAAAAATAAATATATCCAACTCAAAATAATATATTTACCTATACATAACTCGATCAGAGGCAATCTAGAAAACGAATGTCTTATAAAAATATATTAAAAACATTAATTGACCCGAATTGGAAGATTAAACACATATCTAATAGCTTTTATATCAATATGTAACATGTAATTTACATGAATTTACATTTAGTCTTAATTAAATGTAAATAACTGCGTGTTTTAAATAATAAAATATATATTGTAATAAAACCAAAATTTGGGAAACAACTTGAACGATTTGACGGATTATTTTTAAAAATTTTAAAATAAAATAAATAAAATTTTCGCTATATTGTATTAAATTACTATAGATCAATATTGACCCCATTCAAAATTTATAATCTAAGTAGGTATTTAGGTAGGTATTTGAAAAAATATATATCAAATCATCATATTTTAGTAAATACTCGTAACTAAGACATACGTTAAAAACAAGATTTATGCACTTGTTGGTAAGTGGCTACTGACACCTATAATTATTATAATTATAAATTAATGTTATAGCCTCTCTCTACATAAGTTTATTATTATGTCACTTGGCACAATTAAATTTGAAGACTCATAGCGTTGGTTTAATTTTTCATGTTATATTCGATAGACATGCTGATGGCCAACTTGACGGTACAACACAAGCAACTCGCCCTTACTCACTCACCGAAACACAGTCACAGATGCTGTTAGTTGGTACTTACTACCGCTAGACAAGCTCCTAAAGAGACTGCGAAACGCAATGTACTGTCAGTACTTAAACATCAGCCTGTGTTTATGGTGTTGAACCAATTTTCCAAAGTCCGGACTCCGGCTTTCACCGCTCGTAAAGAAATCGTCAACAAACATTTTAATGTGTACCGCCTTTTTTGTTCCAATAAAAACGCCATATTGTTCGTCAACGGCTACCAATGAAGGGTTAAATTATGCAAATTGAGCCATAAACAAAGCTCGCTTCGAAAACGCACAGCCATGCTCCAAACAACACTATGGATTTTCCAGGAGGATCTATTGTGCTACATTTCGCTTTACAATCTCTTTCAAAATGACCATCAATTCTAAAATTATGTCTTACTTTTTCAATTAGGTAAGCCCTTTTAACCGCAGTTAACCACCCTCATCGACATATACTTGTGAAGGTTCTTAGAAATCCTAAAGAAAATTTTGCAAGGTCTTCCGACATCTTTTAGTGCTGGTTTGCAGGGTATTTTTGACTGTCCGTTATACAGAACTTTTTTAATGATAAAGAATGCCATGTGAGCAGACAGTCCACTTGATGGTACTACATGGCTGTCAGAAGCAACGTCAGCATGTAGCTGTCATCACAAGTGGAGACAGGGTAATGACTTTTGGCATTCCTTTCTCGGGCACTGAAACAAAACACTACAAGGGGTGTTATTACCTTAAGATGTCAAGCCCATTGGTCCATTGGTTAAAATACTTGCCTTAGCGCTCTGACTCAGGAGTCTCGGGTTCTATTCACGGCAGAGACAACTTTGCAAATAAACCTTTCAAAGTCGGCTCTGGTATTCGTGTGCAGCGTAGTAGTGTCTACTTTGGGGGTCATTCAATTGATATGTTTGTAATTAAATTTAAAAAAATGGCTTGATTACTACGTGACTCTGTCAGTAGGCATGTCCTGCTACGAAACATATTAAAAATATATCTACAACATAAAGTAGACATTTTATAGGTTTTATAAAAATGTTAATGTTATCTGTTAATGAATATCATTGCTGATTAAAAATGAAGTGTTATCATTAAATCGATTTACATGTTGAGCTCAGTGCTGCCATCTCGGGGAATTAAGATAAAGCGCTACCGTGTTAAGAAAAGGATTCAATTAAAGCTTGACATATATACGATGCGATGTAGAGTTTGCTGGCAAATGACGTTTGCGGATTATCTGATACAGTCGGTAAAAGAATAACATTATATCGTGTTATTAACTTTACCTCAAAGGCGACAATTGCCACTCTAGCAAGTTCTTTTACTAATTATACAAAAGTTTCTATGTGCGACTTTGCTCGCATGCACGAAAAACCAAAAAGCAGCTTCCGAATATTAATGGATTTTTGAAATCAACCAAGTAATTTCAATTGTTACCATATCCTCTAGGTACTTTATTTTATTAATAAAACTTCAGACTCCAATTTTTTTGTTGTTTTTGTTTTTTGTACCTAAAATAATTATCTTCATAAACTATGTAAACTTCATACTTATTTTATTAACAATAGTTCCCCTGTTTTCTTAATAACAAATGGCATATATTATATAATTTTCCAACAAGTTTCATTAAAATTAGTACAGCTTTTTTGGCGTTAAAACGTAACAAATAGACAGGCGTAGAGCATTTAACTATAGCAGGGTCTCGCATTTATAATAGGGATTCAGTGTGGACTATTAAAGCCGTTTGTTCTCAAGTTTATTGAATACGATAAAAAGGCGGACAGAATGTTGATAAATAATCGGATCGATTGAGTCTAGTCCTAGGAATACCTAGTCTAACATATTATGGCGCTATAACAAACCATACAAATGTATCGTAATTAATCATATTTTCGACTATGTGGTCTTAAGTGAATAATTTTACGATTAAGTATTATTTTCTTAATAGAAAAGCGCTTTTAATTTTGCTCAGCAGTAAGTATTAGAAAATTTAACTTAGTATACGCTTTTTACGGTTTTTTAAAATACAGTTATTATTTTCTATTATAACGTTTAATTCTATATTAAAAAAAACAGTATGTAGCTTACGTCCCCTGTCGACAAATAATGTCAACAATACAACTGTTCTCCAGGTATTGAATTGGAACTAGATGCTATTACATTCTTATAAGATTTCTGTTTCGATCCAGTAAGAAACAATCATGGATCCTTTGGATATACTTATTGAGATGATATGATAAGCATTAATTGATTATAATCAAACAAAATAGTAATTTAGATGAGACGAGTCCGTCAAGTAAAACTCGTGAAATGACCTCGAGCAGACCGTATCTGTGGATCGATACATATAATCGATACTTATAAATCGAGTCTGTTATGAGACGATAAAATCGGTCGGCAACCGCCTCCGGCTACCGGGCGTCGAGCTAAGCGACGATTACTCTAAGATCTTCTTATTTTCTTACTGGGCCCTCGATGCGAGATTATCGATAAAATAATTAAATGGTTACTCCCGAAATCGATTCTCGAGTGTTGTTATCGAGAACCATGTTATTTGTTCCCTTTTTCGGCTTCGCGAAATACTCGACCAGTCCCAAACCTTTTTGTAAAGAACAACTTTTCGTAAATCATCTCGCCAACTGCGCTCTACACTCTACCTTCAGATATGTACTTATACCATTTTCATTGACTGACCTTTTTTTATTTATTTTGATTGACTAAAGGACAATTTTAATATAACACTCAGTGGTCGTTCAGGTAGTGCAAGCCAGGTAAGAAGTCCAATACATTTTTTTTTTATAAACTTTAATTAAAAAATTGAAAAAAAAATATAGCGATTTTAGTCTACTTTTTAAAATGTGATTTGAACTTTTGTTTTATAATATGTAAGTGCAATTTTAATAAACACTCATTAATTAGAGGTGCAGCCAGCGTAAGCCAAGTTAACAATCCAATATATTATACTTTTTTATAAACTTGAATTAGAAAATAGCAACTTTATTCTTTACTATTTAAAATCTAATTGGAATCCGGAAGAAATAATCTATTTAAAAAAATATCACTTTTTTAAATAATCAAAATAACTTCTTTTTGAGGTCTAAATAAACTAGTCAAAATAGGTTTTACAAAATAATGATAGATTTGGTAACGTCAAGATTTGGGTCGATCGGTTGATAGATCAATCCGCTTTAAAATCTATTGCATAGTTTTAATAATACGAAGCGTACAATGAGCAATGTATTAATGTAATAAACATGTGTCAACGTTTAAATGTAATTATGAGTAATTGTGTGCATTAATTGGAGTAGAATGAGAGAAGGCGCGAGAGGCATTCCCTGAGCCACTACCTCCATAATAACAGTGACATATTTCTTAATGTGGCCGAATAAAAAGTGTCGAGCGGTGGACGTCTTAATTGTCCGCCCGCCGCACTGATAACTCGGGACTTAGTGATTTATATGGCCCTCTAAACGTATTAATACCTTTGTCGGCTTCCAACACTTATCGGTCGACTTAGAAAGGGCTTCCGCCTGACTTCGTGACTTTTTATTCGAACTCATCTCGGCCCAAGTCCACGGTAGCGGCAGTGGCCATGTTGTTTATATAATAAGATTTTTTAATTATGCCCGCGTTAACGCGTGTTCGTGTTTTAGCCGTTGACTTTATTGGGTGTAAAATCGCAAATAAAACATTTTATAGTCCGTTTTATGCTGGCCAAGAAGTGATTGTCAATTTGAATAATCTACATTTTATATCCTATTTATTATATTTATCTTTTATGATAAAATTATTGCGCTCGGACACGCGTTTACTCGGAATTCCATAACAGACTCATATAAATTGAAATTATATATTTGTTCAGCTGAAATAAATAAATATTTGTAAAAACAATGTCTACTTGCAAAGTTAAGGGTATGAATCTTATTTTTCTAATAAATAATATGTTTTAATGTAATCAATGAATTAATGTGTTTTATTATAAAAAATCTTATACCTAAGCAAGTCTACCAGTAACCATTCTGTCAAAGTTCTAGTGAATTTATAGAATCCGATATTTCCTTTATGATATTGGTTAGCTATAAATTCAAGTTATTGAATCGATGTGTGTAAGTGAAACAAATTTAAATAAAAAAAAAACACGTCTAGGTCGTAAATAAGGGCTTCGCGTGTTACGGACGTCACTCGTGGTATCGGCGTCGGCACTTGGACAAAAACGGCCGGTTAGTCGAAAAAGGTTTATTTAGAAAAATAAGAGCGGGCAAGACATGCAAGTGATGAATTGACATGTTCCTCGGGCCATTAGGGCCTCGAGATAAGGAGGCATTTGACTCAATCAACTACATACAGTATGATCATATAATATCGTCTCTCCTATCGCAAAGGCAAACGTTTATTGTTGGATTTAAAAGTCTAAAAAAATAGTTTCCAGAAAACTAGTATTGTCTACAAATACTAGATCACTTCGATTTGGGTTCGATTTATCTTGCATTCGACAATGCTTCGACTTTTCAATTTAGTAAGAATTTTGTGTTTGAAAAAATATTATTGATCTTTTTTTATTAACAAAATAATATTATTTTTGACATATTAATACAATGTAACGTATTGATATTTACATGTATTTTACAATTTCACATATAAACAGAAAACTTTTATAATAAGAAAGTTGTTTTTAACGTAGTTAATAAAATTTTATATTATAACTAGTTGGCGCCCGCGACTTCATCCGCGTTGAAAAAGAAAAAAAGTAGCCTATCCTGTGTCCCGTTCGTCTAAATGTTTATCTACCAAGTTTCATGAAAATCAGTTAATTCGTTTAAGAGTTATAGAGGATAAGAGTTATAGACATAACATATATATATACATACATACAGAAAAAAATTCTAAAAATCGTTAATTTAGTTTCAGTATCATGTATAGAGCCTATAAACACGATATTTCTGAAAACAAAGTAACTTACTCCATGACCAACCCTTACAGATTTATTATTAGTATTGATTGATTAACTTTACAAAAATCGTATGTGTGTGCTTCTTACGTCGAAGTGCTCTATTTTCAGAATCGCAAGATAACCCAAAGCGGTAGGTACGCAGAGTTTTAAAATTTATAATCACTCTATATACTCCGTTGAGGTGTAGATAGGGTCAGTTTATGTGAGTGGCTCAGCCGTCGGCGTCGCCCGGTAGCGCGGGACCTCCTTAATGAGAATCGGCTTCTGTCAATAAAGTCCTTTTACTTGCTAAAAGGATGTACGCACGAGTCGACGACTACAGCTCTCCAATAAGTTACTTTGTTAACAGATTCTTAGAGGAATATTCATTTTAACCCCAGACGCCTTACGCAAAAACGGTTTTTTATAAGTATGGCGTGTTTATCTGTGTAACCTTGCATGACCTGATGCTACATCATCTAGTAGTCTGCGGGAAAACCAACTCCTCAGGAATTTACAGCAGATATAGCGTGTTCGGTCTCAATAGAAAGTTTATAATTCTAATTATAACTTGTATACCTAGACTATTTTTAAAATACTCTACTGATTCTCCTACGTTACGCTATATGTCTTCGAAGAAGATCGATATTGTCTATGCGTGTCCTCCTTTTAAACCTGCAATGCCTATTTTTGTCTTTGTTAAGTTTTGTGTGATCAACCCCTCCTTGTATACCAGGGACTTACATTTTGTTGAACACTCAGAAAGGTTAACAAAAGCTTTCGGTTCGTGCCTCGTGCGAAGAGTAAGTGGCGATTGGCTGTTTGGTTGTCGTGATAACCGGCTATCTGACAGATAAGGCGACCACGACCAACTATGTGTGCGTGCACATCGTCTAATTAACTTGTTCATTAGCGCACTGCTACTAAACTAAAACACTGCTAACTGTACAGGTTCTTCTTTAGCACCATAAGTTTTAAAAACATTTATTCCACCCCACTGATCAAAAGTGATAATAAATAAATTAAATAAATAAATATCTTCACACATTCCACACACAGCACCTTCTAGTTCTACAGCAGCTTGTATTTTGGATACCAGACTGTTGATATATTACATATGTAGATTACTTTTTTTGTAAATACATACATTATAAAACATCAATGACTTAGGTAAAGGTAAAATGTTAACACATAAACATTTGCTCCTAGCGGGATTTGAACCCGCTACCGTTCTAGACCAAACGGTATCGTCAAGTAATAAGTATAAGTAATAATAATAATAAATAAATAGGGTCGGTGACCAAGAGCTAACGAAAACCGAGCGTTACCAAGAGAGAGATAAAGGTTGAAACCGCGGCGTAAAGCTAGTTTAGGATAGGCGTTATAATTATTTAGATCAAATTTAGTTACAAACGTGTACAAAATATTAATAGGTCCATGGATCATGATCACTTAATTGGAACTACATAATTACTATATTTCATTGGAACGTGTAATGGAGATAATGTTCGAGAGTCGGCCTCCTTTTAAACAAACCTTAACTATATTTATATGTGGGATGTTTTTTTCGTGTTGTGGCGATCCTCTCGGTTACAAGCGACATGAAATATATTAAGCTACCGGTCTTCGATATGTACTCGTATGAATACGCGGTTAGTATTTGAGGGACATATTTCTGTCGTTTCTCTTTGCCTCTCGTTATTTTATCTAAGCCCATTTTTAATTAATTTTTATAACATGCAACACAAGGTTTAGATGTGTGACAATTATTTTGCTGTGAGATATTTTTAACAGCGCTCATATAATCCCCGCTTCCATCAATCCAGCACGCATACGATTTATGGCTTGAATTACATCGCCGCCTCATTCAAATTAAGATACCGATATTTAAGCTTGATTATGTTTTTAAAAAAGCACATTTGAACGAAAAATACACGCTCTTACTTAGCACTTAAACTATATACAGGTTGTAAGACAGAAAAATTACAGATAAATCCGATTTTGTATGTTCACATAAATATAACATTTTATTTTTCACTTCTGGGAATAAACTTTAGAAATGATGATAAACTCGTTGTTCTTATTTTCAGGTTCCATAAAATAATTCTATTAAGTCAGTATACACATACAGTATACAAGTATAAGTTACTAAATTATTTATAACTCAACTCATTTATCAAAAGAAACTTTGTACAAAGTAGGTAAGTGTGTAAGTGTGCAAATAATCTTCCTGAAATTTGGAAACTAATTGTTTTAGTTCATAATGTGAATCGCTTGACATTAGATATAAGAGGTTTCTTGTCGGTTTTGTCGGTAGATTAGTTAAAAATAGGTAGATAAAATAGTTAACGATAGTTTACGGTTTAATATAAAAACTAAACATTTAAATAAATAAATAATTGTTTTATATATTTGATTATGATTTTAGCAGGGCCTTCCTTCTTGGTTTTAACCACTTAAAACCACCGTTAAATTAGACGTTAGCCTGTCGGGCACCTTTTAACTTTAAAAAACGAACGCGCCTGCCATTTTACTGACCACAAGGGCACACATGATTGGATTAAATAAAATGAATGTATTCTTGAATGCAGATAGCGATACGGAGTTAGAAAATCGTGCATCTAAAATCGGCGCTTGTCGTACACGATTTCCCATAAGATGGCGAGTCACGAATGCCGGCTGTAATATACATGTCGTGGTAACTTTTTTGGTCATTTTGCGGGTAATTAGTAAGTGAGATGCCCGGAGGCGCCTTTTAACTATAGTATATACTCTTAAAATATTCTTTTTGATGCAAATTGTATCATCTAAGGTACCTTTTAGAAACTCTCTCATTCAAAAGTGTTAAAACAGTTTCTTGTTTGGTAAATATTCGTAGTATAAGTAAAATCAATATCCGTCAGTCTGACTGTTGACCTGTCTGATTTATGTATCAGATTATATTCTTAAACTTAAAACAGGAATCAGTCTCATTAAAAGTAAAAAAAATATTTTGTTACTTCTATTAGCCTTAATTAACATTTTGTGGAGAGAAAATAAATTTTATTTATTTACTAGCTGGCGCCGGCGACTTCGTCCGCGTTGAAAAAGAAAAAAGTAGCCTATCCTGTGTCCCGTACGTCTAAATGTTTATCTACCAACTTTCATGAAAATCAGTTAATTCGTTTAAGAGTTATGGAGGAACAATACATACAATACCTACACTTACAGATTTATTGATTGATATAAATACATACTTATTTATAAAATGAAAACAATTTTTTTTTATATTTCAGGTGTTCTCACGCTGGCCAAACCCTATCAACTGCACCCAAGAGCGAAAAACGCATCGCCTGTAGGTTATAAAAAGGATTTAATTACAAAGTTTTATCGGAATAAGTAGGATTAATTGTTCCCTTATATAATAGCTCAGGAAATATAAATAATAGCTCGAACAATTATTTGAATTTAATGAACTAAATGGATAATTACTGAACATAATTGTTCCTACGCAATACTACATAAATTATTAATTCCATATTCCATCTATACTACCTACATGTACTAGATAGTGAAGTTTGTACAACTAATACCTTGATACTTGATATCAAGTCTTGGTAAATACTTACCTATATAATTGTAAAAAATGTTTTTGATATTAATTTAGGTTATTCAAGTTAGTTTAAACCCTTTATAAACCTAAAATAAGTAATAGTTTTAAATAATGATTTTTTATTGGTAATGAATATAATTTATTAAATTTATTAAAAAATGATGTCAATTGGATTGTCGGAGAACTTACCTTTTGATATTTTTGATACTTAGTATTTTTGGTACAAAAATACCTGGATACGTATAAAAATCAATATTTTTTTAAAATATATGACAGCAAATTGGAATTTGAATAGTGTGATGTTATCTAAGCAAAAAATGTAAGTTAGAATTACGAAGATACAAAGAACTGTGGTTCATACTCGTAGTATCGGAAAGGCTCTGAAGGTCACTTAGATGCACTTAATAGGCGCAACAAGGGAAACGCATTTGTGCGGCCGGTAGCCGTGTGTTACTGATAGCGGGTCGATTCCCATTTTATCTACTCCTACGCAGACAGATAGACGAGATAAACAGGTGGATATGTGGGAGTCGACATTACTCCAATACACACTAAATTTGTGTGCTATGATTTATGTTGTGGTGAAGTAATTTAGAAATTAACATGTTCAAATTGGTGTTAACACTGTCCTTTAGTCAATATAATTATTATACATTTTTAAAATAATTTCGTGTTTAAATTGAAGAACATCAGAAAAAGGATCGAGAAAAATTGTGAATTGTCAAGAAACTGGGCTTGATTTCTAACAAAAAGATTATATTTTTGAAAGGACATTAGTAAAATAGTCAAACAACAAAGAGAGGTTTATAAATGGTATTACAAATATATATATGTTAAAAAGAATGCAGATGGTATCAATAACCTTCCCCTTTACTCGGTTAAAAATAAATATGAGTTGTCTCCGATACTGACTTTTCCTTATAAGAAACCCGTTGTCACTTAACTAGACTCAATATTATCTACGATCATAGGCAACTCCTAGACACGGTTGACGTACCAGGCTCTCATGGCACATGCAGAGATGGAATTGTCTTAACTGTCAAGTAATGGAAAAACGCAAGTATTAACTACGCGATCTTAATGGGAGTGGACAAACTGGCTGTCGGAGGGCCGCTACGAAAGAAAATGTGGACATTACTTTTTATTAAACCTTCATTACAAGTTTATTTATAAAAAAAGCGATTACAATATATATTGTAAGTTACAAAATGGCGATTAATGGTTTACACCCTTAATATACAGGTTTAGATTGTAGATCAAATTTATATTAGCATGTTATGCTTTATTTTAAATTTCGATATGATAAGATTGTCTGTTAAAATACAGTTTGTTTTATTTTGGGAATTGAATTTGTTTATAACGAAAACTTTGTATAAACTTTTATGAGAACGGAAAGTATTTTAAAATTTTTAAATACTCTTAGGAAGTATTATGTATTTGGTTTTTTTTAAATTTTTTGTTGCTAAGGATGATTTTTATTATGCCATTTGTAGAGTTATTACATTTATTTGTTACGCGTGGCGACCGTCTGGTGCACTGAGCTGGAAGCAGTAAAAAATAATAAAAATAAAAGTTTAATATTACGATTCATTTCAGTAATATAATTATTAATTTCGCTCAGATAATTTATAGTAGTTAGAGTCGTATCCATATTATACCCTGCAGGCATCATAACACGCGCCCTAAAAGGCAGTGGTATCATTACCGCGACGGACCGGTCCGCGTGCTACCGGCTACCTCTCGGTATCGCTGCGCGCCTAGTAGCCACGCAACCAACATCGAGTGTTGTTTTTATGCACCTTCCTATGTTTGTGTTGCTATCGAGATGGCATGCCGCCTAGCCCATCTGTCAATTACCACCCATCAAACTATTTTATACTCTAACCGCTGAGGAATAACGTTTATATCGTACAAGAGATACAAAAGAATGTGCCAACAGCCCGGACAGACATTTCATTCATGCTTCTCGACTGCTTTCTTGAGGAAGATGTAAAAAAATCCTATTCATTTTATAACAACCCGGACACACAATCAATCCGAGTCGTAAAGCGGTGACACTAAACACCGCATTAGAACGAATCTCGTGGATTTAGGAGCAAATAAGTTCCCGCCCGTTGGCAGTGCGCGCAATTTCTAGCATTACACGGTAGCTGCTTCGTTGGCTGATAGTCTAGTCTGGTACCGCCCATAGCCGAAGGAGATTGCACTATATTACTTCTCAGACGTTCGCGCAAATTATTTATCATTATGAAATTCGTTTTATTTTAAAATAAAACTTGTCAATAAAGCGTTTTCAGAACCTATAGTATGAAGGTATTCTGTTGATTGTCAAGGAAAATACTTAAAATGAGACAAGTAGGAAATACTCGTAGTTATGTGAATAGTGTTGACCTTGAGCTAGTGTGGAGTCGACGGTGTAACTGACGATTCCAAATTTTAAGTGTTACCTTTGTATTGTGCAGAAAACCGACTATTAAACTATGTCAAACGATCTAGGACACTATATAGGTTTAATCAATACAAAATATAATAAATCTGTAAGTGTTATTGTACGTATTATGTTCCTCCATAACGCTTAAACGAATTAACTGATTTTCATGAAACTTGGTAGATAAACATAGACGTACAGGACACAGGATAGGCTACTTTTTTTCTTTTTCAACGCAGACGAAGTCGCGGGCGCCAGCTAGTTATAAATAAATATTGTAATCTTTGTAATGTTAAATAAAAAACACGTTAATTTTTGTTTTTATTTTTTTATGTTAAGATCGACAGACAATCTGACAGTCCACTTGAAGGTAGGTGGATACCGTCGCCTATAACATAAGTAACGCCACAGGTACTTCAAGTGCGCTGCCAACCAAACTAAGATTAAGAATAAATATTGGGAAGGAATAGGGAAAATTTTGTAAAAATGATTAAAGTGTAAGATCTAGATACAATCTGGCTTGAGAGGTTACTTTCATGGGAGTAAATTTCATTAAAGAATTCATAAAACGATGATGTTCGTAAAGAAAACACCGAAGAACCAAGACAGCAGAACAAAATGAGTGGTAATTTACAAATTAGGATGCCGCACCCTCACAACTCCCGACTACCAAATACAGCGTAATGTACGAGTATGATCCGCGACCACAATGCTACCTTACTTGCTCTAAGGGAAGCATAAACAACTATTATCGCGACAACTTATCGTCTCTACTTTCTTTATTTTTTTACACATTCAATTTAAATTGTCCGTTTTTAAATTCAAATATTATAAAAAACTAATCATTCTTGAATGACAAATACCAATTTTGTGTTTTTTTCAGGACAGTATAATCTGGAAAACTCGTTTGGAAGCAGTGACTACAGAGGAATTCAAAGGTACGTACTTATAAATTAACAAGCGGCCCGCCCCCGGCTTCGTACGGATGCAAATTTCTTGCACAAAGCTTACTCGTTTATCGCATTTTCCATTAGTAAAAACCGTATCACAATCCATTGGGTAATTTAGAAGAAGTTAGCGGAGAAACAGCCGGACGTGGACAGAAACTCTAATTTATAATATTTAAAGAAGTATATATATCGATACTAACAAAATAAGTTTATTAAAACAGGAAACATCGTCATTGACAATAGCAAATCTAACTAAATAAATAACTTAAGTATAAAATTTATTTCTCTTGAAATTTCGTATGTAAATTGGGTTTTGCTTTTTTAGTCTACCTCTATATAATTGTGTAGTTGTATTTCTTGTAAAAACACAATTTTACAAACAGGAAAAAGTTTTTCTTTTTACTTTTATTAAAGCGCCATCTCTTAAAATAAAGGGGTAGGTACTTTTTTACTAAGGGGGATACTGTTGCCGATGGATGTATCGCAAAATTCTGTGAAATACACAATAATGCAATTATTGTGACGATATTAAGTCCACTGAGCGCAGCGCGGTAGCTCAGGCAGGTGCTATTTATCACATCAGTATTTAGTCGTGTCATTAATACAGTGAAATAAATTACAAAATGATAAGAAGTCTCGTAATTTTGTGCCATACAAGAAGAGATGTAAGTAGTTGATAAAGCACACGCGCGACAATTGACGCCTTAAAGTAAAATTGATGAGATATTAGTAATTAAGTGCACCCGGCGGAGGTTTATGCGCCGTTAAACATTAAGATCAGAAGTAAAGACGCGGCTCGTGAGTGCTGTGAGAATTTTATGCTATTAAACGGCGATCAATAAAAATATTACGCGAATTCAATAGGCCGGGAGCTCGATTCAATTTAAAATAATAATATACTGCCTACTTATAGCCGTAAACTTGTTACTAATTAATTTGATTCAAATTTATTTTATTATAGTTAATTTTTAGTTGTAATTAATTTTATCTTCTATAGATTACCTAAAGTTATTTTCTTGTAATTTTTAATTTTTCAATCTTTTATTATTGTGTTTCAATGCACGAATAAGGAGCCAAAGCCCATACGGGGCTGATGTAACCTATTTGTAACTTTAAGATTTTTTTTAATTAACTTATGAAATGAAAAAATAAACCTTTGTACACGTTTATAACCTATTGGCCTTTATTCTGAGGTTGAACCCTGGATTAACTGGAAAACGAAGGCCTGAATATAAGTGACGTGCTCCTGGCCTACAATAAAATGTACAGTTTCGCGTAAAGAAAGTGCGTAACATATTCGGTGATTGATTAACGCGATAAATGCCGGACCTCTTTATTAACCGGCGGTTAAGGCCGATCACAATTAATTTGCTAAGAACATTAACTCTCTGCGGCCGCGTCAAATTACTACCTCATTACCATTAAGTTATTATCAACAATTATAGCTTTCTTCCTTTTTTACCATGATATTACAATTATCGAATTTTTTCAAGTTTGTTATGTGAGGCAAAGAAGTTCGAATTTAATTGTTATCAGCGCCAAACGCGTAATCTCGTACTGTTTTAAAATAAATTAACATAATATGTCGGTCAATAAATAATTAATTAAATATATTTTACATCGAGAACGTATCCATTAGTCATTTTAAATGCACGACTGACTCCAATGCAACCAACTTGGTTCCATTCTTTGTAATTTTATAATATTTTTAGTTTCAAATTTCCTTTTTTATTATTTTTGTTTATTTTCTACTAAATAAGTTTAAAATTTGGTACTTCTTTTATTAACCTAAAATCACTTTAATAAAATGAAATCTAGGCTGCTTTTGACAGGTTTTTGCTACTGGAAACTTATGCTTTGACATACGAGTGATATGATGAAGACATAGGTACCAAACTGACAATACGTGGAGATAAATTGTCGTAATATTTAACGCACAATTGGAAAAACTGTGTGGTCTCGACTGCTAATATTCAATCAAAGGGGCGTGCACGTCTGACCAGTTGCCCACTCACACAATCATTGATAACAATCTATTTAAAACATTCCATTAATAAACATATTAATAATATTAATTATATTACTAAATGCTTATTATTTATTATACCTAAGCTAGATCATTTGTAAGAAATATATTTAAATAGTACATAATTTAGATTTTAATCAAATATCACTAAATTTTATTCTGATTAAGTGACAAATAAAAAATAAAAAGCCCATAAGAGTTCGGCACATATCCGACCGTTGGATATGTGACCTGACCTGACACCTTTAAATCTATAAATTTTCTTCACCAAGTCATAGGACAAGAAATGACAAAGAATAATAATTTATGACAACACAGTGACAGTGGCACGCTTAAAATAAATCAGATCTATATCAAGAGTGCGTGTTGAACTCAACTAATAATAATTAAGGTCAATATCAAAGATCACGAAGCAAATGAATTATTACATTACAACCTTTGCACTGTCAAATATGTTCGCAGCTATAATTGATAGCCTAACTAGATCGCTACTAGGAGTTGTTCTCTCATTTCGTCAATTTATTCCTGAATTTTGTTACTTAGCCAATAGGTACATCATAGGCTAAGATGCCAAAAAACTTAGTAACTGTATTGGAAAGATAAGAAAATTGTAATTTTCTTCTAACCAGGTCTAGTGTGTTGTAGAAGACCACCATGAAACTCACGACGCTATAAACGAGTAAGTTTTAACACTTTTTGCATAGATCGATAAAGATCTATAACCTATAAGATGTTATAAGTAATGGACCGTGCGCCTATCTGTCATACATTAACATAAAAAAACCAAATGCAATAAGGTGCAATTAAAGATAATAAAAATGAAGGCAGGATAAATTAGATATATAAAATAACATTACAAAATGGAACCCAAAAGCCGGTAGCAACGAGCTGTCTGTCGAGCAACGCGAGAGTACTTATCCGGCGAGGGTAAAAAGAAAACATCTCAAAAGATTTATTGTGTATCGATCTTGAAAAGAAATCGAATGGCGCAGTAATCGTAGCTCCGTCTCTTTCCTTCTCAAGGCATCCGATCAGCTATCTCGCTCTATTTCATTCAATAATCTCGATATTCAAGCTGTTGATCTTATTTTCGATTATGGTATGATGAATGAAGGGCTTACAATGCGCACTGACGAGCTGACAGTAAAATCATTCAGTGGGGTACTATTTAAGCACTGTGTTGTATCAATTTGTTTCTCTTTATTCCAACAAAATAAAATATAATTTACAAATAAAAATAATTTGGCTTGTCATTTCGATGATACCACATACTTTTATAATATTGTATTTATCGTATTTCGGATAGACTTCCATCACATACCTACATGCAACATTTTTTTATTCCACTGTTTTGGACTATATCACCAAAATAAATTCATTCAAACAAAGTTTATGTCCTGGGATTTTTATGTTGGACCTGAGACCCTATGTCCTTTCTGGTGTACCAGATAACGTGTATGCAAAATTTCATGGTGATGAAACTCATATTCACATTTATAATAAGGATTTATACAAATATGATTTTGTTATTTTTTCCCACAACGTCCACTATTTGCGTTATCAGAAGGATATCGATACATAAGCATAGAGATGGAAATTGCAGCTATTATAGAAAAAAAAAGTAGGTGAAGTCTACATTGAAGAAGTTAATAACTTTAATTGGCGTAATCGTTCAGCTTTATATCTAAACTCTGTTATCTTGCCTTCGGTAAGGGTTACTTATCTGTAATTACCGTGTATGTGTGTATCTGATATTACATTACAATATATCATACTTGCCAGTACTCTTTTATTTATATCTTCATTAAGTATTTACATAATATCTCAATTCTACAGCTATTGATTTTAAAAATTCAAGTATATTTTAGAATAAATATGAACACATATTACAATAAACAACAGCATAGAAGATTAATATTTTCACTTGGACCCAAACGTGAGCCCTGTGCCACTCCCTTGTTTAAAATATGATGACTTTAATTGCATTTGAACTCTACCAAATAAATGCTTTAGTACTTTTAAAAGGACTAGCATTGTACAAGTCGTAATTGAGCCTATGGTAAGCCTGAGGTCGTGCCAAATACCCTCAACCGGTGATATTTTATCCGAGCTAACAGTAATGTTACCAGTTTGTGAGGACATTCCGCCGCTGGGCTGTTGAAATCGACCAGACCAGATTGTTTACGTTTCAGATAGAGATAGCTAAATGTACTCGTGTGATGCCAACTTTGATATCAACATGTGGATACGCTCAAATTTATTTGAATTATATTAGTTAAATTTGTGTTCTCATGTGTTTCTGTGCATAAATTAGGGGTTGTAGTTTGCTAGTTAGTTTGCATATTTTAACCCTAGGCTAAGGTATGTACGATATATATTATTAAGTAAACCTACCACTCATAAATAAATTCATTAGTAACAAAAAGCTTTTAAAATAATTTGGATGTTGTGGTTCACAATTTTCTTCCCTTTCCTCAGGCATTCTCCGCAATTAGTTTTACCACATTTATGCATTCACGTCATTTAGTCAGAAGGTTGCTCGTATTAGACCATGACACATATTTTTCAAAGCACATTGTCAGGACCTTTAGTAAAAGTTTGTATTAACAGTTTTCTAAAGTATTCGTCAATTATTAAAAAAAAGTTGACTACAAACGAAACTCAACCGTATCAACAGCTAGATATTCATCTGATTTGTCTGTCTGATTGGTTATGATTTGGTGGTTTTCAAAACTAATAATTCAGGTAATTAATTTATTTTCTTTTTTCGAAGCGCTAATATCGCGAGGCGCACCCATTCAATTATTTCTGTCCAAGTTTCAATAAGTTGCCATACTGGTCGCAGGCATCAGCACCGGACGACCTTCCTTGGCGACAGGTCAGGCCGTCGAATGGCAACTAATAGAGCGAGCCGCTCTAGCTTGCGAAATATTACAACCTGCACACTGCTACCAGTTTACCGAACTTGCTTTAGCTGAGCCAAAGCAAAGAGGCTGCACAACTCCTCGGTGGTAAGTAGCTGGGAACAAGTTTCAAGTTGCATGCCAAAACTTTTTCCAAGTAATATGTTTATATGTAGAGATTTTTTCCAGAGAAAAAGATAAAATGTCTGAGCTTATTAGACATAGGTGCAAGAAATATAGGGATATGGAAACATCAGTAGCATACGGTATTCTGGACTTATAGTAAATTGAGCGAAATCCTATAGCCCAGATGTCATTTTATTACAATTTAAATACACTTGAAAGTAGTTAACGATTTATTTTAAAAAATCCCCTGTGGCATGCCGCTACTATTTGGATTCTGCGGGACTAACAATGCCCCGTAAATATCGATATTATCTCACGAGAGTGTAGTCGTATTTTGTAATTGAAACATTGGCTGTGAATGTGAGGCGCGTGCGGTGGTTGGCTGGTGGCTCTCTATTCGGCTTGTAAATCAATATAATTAGGGACGTTAAATTCCTGTTAACACCTCGCAACGATTACGATGTCGTGATCGTAAAGCGCCACTTTGTACGTTTCTGCATATATAAACATAAATTACTCGCGGCAAGCGAATTCATCGCACGGCCACTTTCGGAAAACTCTCTTTTTGAGGCGCTTACATCACTTTTTACTACTTTCAAAGTGGATTCTAAACATTTTAGGCAACAATTTTAAATCTGTTACAGGTTTACTAAATAATAAACATATTGATTGATATAACTGAGAAATAATGAAAAAAAAAAAGATCTCAAAAGATGGCGTTTTATGTATTGTAAAGTTCTTTTATTGTGTGTTGTAGTCAGCTTCTTTTATTTCTTGAACAAAAGCTTAATGTGAAATTATAATAAGTTGTTGAAACTTTTAAGAAGATATAATGGTTTGCAACGATGGCCAAGTATTTGTATCGTAAAAATAAAAATGTTTTATATCTTGTTTTAGGAAAAGAACCAATAAACATATTAAAAATATAATTCGTTACTGAGTTAACTTTTACGACAAATCAAGATAAAAAAATATATGTTTTGAATTTGAAACGTGCGTTGTCACGCAATAAAACCATATTCCATCTGCTTGTATCGGATTCTATATACCTATAAATTTTCTCTTACAAGACACACATTACCATTTTACAGAAGCTTAACTATGTGTATATTTAAAAAAATATATTCTCTCTTTAGTCACCTCTTCGTCGCATTTGTATATTTGAGTCGAGCAGTTCTTTTTCTTCATAGTTAAAAGTGCTCCTACTGTCTGAACTGTTGGCTTTTTCATTTGAGAAACCTTCAAACTGACGAATAAAGCAAAGTTTACGACGAAGTCAAATAACATGTTTATTAATTAGCGCTGCGATGTATCAAGTAGATCCGAAACGCGATACGATCATTATAAAAAAAGTATTTAATTGGTCGCGTAAAACGCTTATTTTAACGACCAGGACAGAACACTACTAAGTATAAGTTAATATTAACCACAAGTTAGTGGTCTTCGCGTAGTATAATTTCCGAGGAATTACTGATTCCTCGGATCAGTGTTAGATTTGGCGAGACGGACGACTACAAACATATGATAAATTATTAAACTATAAATAAAGCTTTAGCTGAAAAATGAGGCTCAGTAAATTTCTACAAATAAAAAAGTAGGTTGCGTAATAATAAATTATAAAAACATAAATAAAGCGTTGCCAAAAATGCGAGTCTAAAATTAGCTGCAACTAAATAAAGCGTTCGCGAAATTCATCTAACATACCACTTATTGTATTGCCAAGGTGTATGGCATTGGCTATGCTCGGGAATCAGGAATCAAAGAGATTCGTAGACCAACGAAAGTCACGGACATAACCCGGTGGATTAGTAGCTAAGAGGCAATGGGCAGGATACTAGTACGAAATCGAGGAAGATCTAATAAGAGCATCAGGTTGACACGGGATGCAGACCGCTTCTGGTTGGTATTTCTCTAAAATTATGTCCAACAGTGAACTTCTTTAGGCTGCGTTGTTGTGATGTTGTTGTGATGTCTTAGAATCTTAGAGTCAATAAGATCATTCAATGAGGATCTTGAAAAGAAATTCATTAAGTCTACATTAAGAGAATCCACATTGTACCATAATATGTTAGTAATATTGTTAATTTGTTGAGTACGCGGGCAGTACGATGACACGGAACGAGAGACGCTATGGAACTGGTTCAACGGAAAAGTACCAATAATGTTCGAATGCTTTTGAAGACAAGAAATTAAAATAACTGTAGAAAACGGTGAAATCAGGTGTTATAAATAAATCGTAGCCTATCACAAGCATAGCTTTCAACGCTGCTCATAATCATTTTTAAAGCATTAATTAGATGGAATGTGTGTCAATTTAAATTTATTAGGAAAAAAAAAACCATATGAAAGGTTTCGAACTATTTCGAAACAACCGAAAACTTGGTAAAGACTTAAGTTTGTTTAAATTTAAAGTTTACTGAAAGACGAGTATACAAAGGAAAGTAGACAAAACGTAAACTTTCTTTTTGAAAACTCTTACTGTCTGAGGCATTGGTATTTAAAGGTAATTTAACATTAGTGGGTGTGGAAATCAGAAATTAAATATTGCACATTGATAAGTACTTCTTAGAGTTCCACTAAGTACTTGTTAATGTGCATTTTTTTGCAAAAATATCAACTTTTGCTTCGCAACATTATTTCAGTTTTGTCAGTAAATAAATGTACTATTTTTTTATTATATTGACATATTTTTTATAGGATTAAAACTGAAATAAAATAATTTGAAAATGTGAATATGAAATTATTTGGAGTGAGTTATGGCACGTGATAGCGTTTTATCACCACAACTTGTACAATCTCTCTGTAGTAACGAAACAACCTTGAATTTATAGACCTCTTTACGAAATACCTACGTAAGAATCGTCAGAAAAAAAATTAATATAATAAACCAAAATGTTAATAAATTAACAATAATAAAATTCCAAAGTAAAAGAAAAATATTTAAATAATACTATATCATTGCTTTTATGTTAATGATATTCAATTAGTAAATTTAATAAAAAGCGGCTACCGTCGCCTAACTATGTAAGATACAAGTTCCCTGCTATCTTGCCATCCTTTACTTACATTCCGAAATACAGTAGCTGAGATTTTGTTTTCAATTTTTTTTTAGGATTGCCGTCTGTACTATAATAATTTTGTTAAATACAACAAACCTTACAATAATAATAAAAAAATAAAATAATAATAAAAAACCGCGAATGAAAGAGTTGCGTTGCTGTCGGTACTTTAGCTAGATACGATGATGTTCACCACGGGGACACGCGGACTCACAATTTTATTGGTCCATAAAGTGGCCAGTATCCGGTAACAACCCGTTACTTGCCCACCAAATTACTACCTTATATCTACAGACCAACGACACTCGACTATTGAACGCTTTGTTAATTGCCAAGCGGTTATGGCTAGTGTGTGTTTTATATGAGACAAGTGGCAAATGGTTAGAGGTGAAAGCCATTTCGAATATGAAGATCTTAACACCTAATATGCGATATACAGTTACAATATTCATCAGAAAGTTTGATGGTCCAAAATATTTCATGTTTCTTTCTATACTCGATTGAAGGTTGTCCGTTTAAAATAAAATAAAATATTATTTTCTTTAGATTTTTTGTTTGAACTAAAATTTATTTTTCATATAGACACATGACATACATAAAACACGAATAAAGTTGTAAAATGATATGGTACCTATTTAGAAATAGGTAAATTTGGTATAATGAACCCCAAAGTTTCACCTAAGTAAGTGTGTTTATCTAAGTAAGTAATTTGCCAATTCAAGTTTAAGCCAAATCTCCAAAAAGGAAACCAGTAACGGCCGACTAGTTTCGTAAACGGTTGTAAATAAACAATACATCACTTTGAATGGCCGAAACGGTGTCACTTCTGTTTGTGTCGAAATTACGCGAAACTTACAAAACGACCGAATGCCATAACTTGTCGTATAACACGTGTCAAACTCGTACTTTAGACAGTCGCCGGGGTCAGTACGCACACGTGACGAATAACGACACATTTTCGTCACATAATGAGATATTAATCTCTACTTTTATTTAGTTAGTAACTGTGGGGTGAAAAGCGTGAATTTTGTCTTGATTTAATTTAAACTTAATTTTGAACCTATTTTAAATAGCAGTAAAAGCAATAAATATTTTATTGCTTTTATTGCAAAAATGAAATACAAGTTTAGTTGAATTTGGTATATATTTATTTAAATTTTAGTTTTTGTAGTAAGAAGTCAATTTGACAACTAACTTTGTGCGGCTTCGCCCGTATAAAAAGGAAAAAATCAAAAACATTTGCTACGAGTAACAACTAAAAATTTAACTGAAAAATTATTTACACAAGAGAGAGAGGGAGAGAGAAAAAAATATATATTTGAGAATCCTTTGGATTTGTATGTCTTTGAATTGAAAGTCAGAAAAGAGTTTAAAAATCTAGGAAATAGTTTTTCCCATAATTAGATCTCTCATTTACTAAAAGAAGGGTTAGGCCTATAGAAAGGCTATCTGCCGATTAAATCCCTAGTATAAACTCAGGCATATTGTTTAGTAGTATGATGTTTAATGATTATTGAATTAACCTAATGACCACATCCTCTAATATTCGACCTCTGTTCCCATTATGTGAGTTTCGTGTAAAACACGTAATTAGTGGAGATCGATCGATCGTTGCTAATCGGTAACAAGCACAACGCGATACACGCGCTTTTTCGCCTTATACAGATGCGCCAAGGCCAACGATTCTTTGTTTCTGGCCTTTTAGGGTTTCTATTTTGGAAAAATTATATATTTACTTATGCCTCGTTCATAACACATTCCAAAAATTTCCTTGCTTTCCATAACAATTCCTTAGAATTAGATTCCTCTTCAGTCACAAAAACTTACCAAGTGTAAAGTAATATGAATACAGTTAACAAAAATAAAGTAACACAAGTAACAGGAAAATTTAGAAAATTATTTCCTTGTTTTTTTTTTTTGTTTGACGTTTCTTTCTTTTTTTCTTTAAATTTATGAATTCATAACCATGACTAGTATAAATATGCATTTCAGGTTCGACTAGTGACGTATTTCTTAGTGATTTTTCCTCAGGAGAAATAGTTTGTAATGTATTATAGCGATCGATCGATTGATATCGCGGATGCGTCCGTATCCGCGACATAAATTGCATTTTAATCGGTATAACATAAGGTTTTGTTGTTTTTGCTAACTGCGACTGGTATCTAATGGCGCATCCGTTCCTTATTGGATTAATTTCATTAATATTAACTTTAATTTTCATGACAATAAGGTCCAAATAGGATCGAGCAAAAAGTATTAGTTTGTAAAATAAACACATTACGCACGATTCGACTATTAAACTCGATTGTTAAAAATATGTTCAGCCTGTAATTAACACGTTAATAATAATCGATCGTGTTTGCAATGTACTTAACTATGAGTATACCCAGCAACATTAATTGTATATTTTTTTGGCATTTTTTTTAGAAAAACTATGACTTTAATTAACACGAAATAAAATTACCAAAAAAAATTTTTTTTTTATAATAAAGGAGCCGATAAAATGGTATAATAGTTAAGATACAAAAGTCTGATATTAACTTGAAAACATTTTGAAGGTAAGAAATTAATTCTTAATTCTTAGAAAAAAAACCACCTGGCATCGTCGATAACTTAGAAAAATATTTCCTAACGAAACATAATAAGCACACGTGCTGTTATTCAAGAATGATCTATACCTACACTAAATCGCATTTTCTTTAAAACAGCGTAATGTCTTTCTTGACCCTCTCATGTCAGATGTCAGTTTAACACGAAAAAAATATTGTGTAATGTTTGTACTGACCCTCACTGGAACCAATAAAATGCATTTCGTAACTCCTAATCACATTATGAGAGGAAAAATAGCGAATAACCGCATGAGGTCTTTTGATTTATGTAACCGGCGAGTGCAGCCTTGGAATCATCGGCGCTGTCTCTCCGACGCGTATCGGGAATTTCGGTTCACTTTTAATGATCCTCTCGATTGCAGCTCTTCTAAAAGGTTAACGGTGGATTTCCTTGAAGCCTGCATTGATGTCACTAAAAGCATTCGTAACCGTGTAGCTTTATCTGTGCAATTATCATTATTTATTACTACATCTAATGCACAGCGGATTTAATATCTAACTAATTGATAATCTTACGTACCTGATTGAAACAAGGAGTTGTTTGTTTATTACATTTTTATTGCCTAAACACGGTTTATGGTTTTTCGTGTATGATGTAATCAGAAAAAAATGCTTATCTACTAGTTTTTTTCTAAAATAAAAAAAGTTTTTTAAACATTGTCATCTATTGTAGTAGGTAGGTACTCTTTGCACACAGTTCCCATGGTGGAACTGTTCCTAAGATTGCCCTCCACATATATAATTTATTATACATAGTACAATTTGATGATAGATTTTGACCGTCACATACTTACCTAAACAAGAATAAAATTAGAATCAACTACAACTTAAGAGACATGGATTAAGATGGAGAATAGGCTTTGCCGTTTCTTACTTCATTCCTATCTTCCTCATACCTTGACGTACATATTCCCAAATATCGAGCTGCAGTATAAGGGACCAATGCATCTCTGACCAATGTCTACCTATCAGCCGGGAAACGCCCTCTGCAGACGATGGGTAATCAAGTATAATTTGTAAACTTGTTTCATGCATCAATGTGTCAATTTGTATGATTCGATTAGTTTTATTTGCAAAATGGATGTGTGTAGTTTTAGCCATAACGCGTAATTTGTTTTGTAGCCGAGGGGTGCGCGCGCGCCGCGACTGACTGGTTCGCGTGCCGCAGCCACATAAGCCTTCCAGCGCCGACTGCGACCGCTGCCTGCGGCCTCCATGTCTGCGGACTGCGATAACCTATTAACATCTTGCACACTTTCCAACACCTGAACACCACACCACCTGAGCCAAACAATTTGGTCGAAAATGCAAAGTATGCTATTTTAACTTCTATATGTTATAAAGGGACGATGAGCATTTTTCTAATATTTTTTATATTGAGATTAATGTTTTTTCTTTCGAATAGCAGATACAGATATCTTTATATATTAGTTACTCATAGGCAATCTGATATTACACCAAGGCCAGAGCCATTCTTGTATAGGAACATCTTACACTTCTAGTTTCTGATTGTCATGATGAAACATTTGAAAATACAACACATACTTACAAAATTGTGTACAATTTGAGATCGAACTTACGAAATGACTTCCCTTAACAATAAGCGATACTTCATTCAGACAGAGTTTTATTTTCTAAATAACCGAGATTAGAACTCATATCTACAAGTTTTGTCGTCGCAGAGTATCAGAGAGTACTTAATACCTACATATAGAAGAAATGTAGCGTCATAGTGTTTTCTGGCTATAAAATGGTAGTTCCGGAAAGATATGTTCTTATGATGCACATATACCGTCACAGATAAGGAAATGGTCACCATTACTGAATAGAAAAAAAATTGATGCATCAATCAAATTGACCGTTAACCTGCGTGCCATTATGAATTGTGAAAGGTACTTTGTTATTTTGTCTCGCATTCCTTATCTAAATCCTCGAAATCCTAAAGATCAATCAAATAAAAAGCCAAATAAAGTGTGAGGGCGAAACATCGCGTGAACACGCAAATCTTGAAACTAATCCGGCAAATATGTAGTTTATAAAATAAGTTAATGTTGTCCCGAGGCGAAGGCAGAGCTGACCGCTCAACATTTGGATGCAATGCGACGGCTTAGATGGCCACCGCCGCGGGAAATACAGAATTAAATTACACCACATGCTGGACACCTCTGACTAACGGTGCATGTGATGGTAGACAGGCAAACAGTTTGCTAAGTGAAAGGCGAAAACGGTCAAGGGCAGTAATCGTTTTGTAAGTTATTTATAAGAAACCAATATAGGGTAGACTCCCTACCTCTGAAGATTCCCAAAAGTTTTACGCACAAAGGCGACCGATAGCTTTACTATGGTGTTGTAAAAGTTTAATCACGTAAAGAAAACTTCTGTATTTCTTTGATTTTAAGTTTGGCATTCCATGTATCGTTAAACAAACACAAAGTAGTTAAATAAAAAGCACAATTTAACCCTTTAACCGCTTGGTTTTGTAATAGTTGTCGTGCCCCTAGCGCCTGATTTGTATTTTTTTTAAGAGAAAGCAACTCAATGATTTAAAAATAAACATTATATAAGTAGAGGATGGCGAAATGGACAAATAAATAATTAATCCGACACTGGCGACAAAAGTTAATGTTAATCTTTGTTTATAAGTAGTTAAGTGTAAAACTGCAATAACATTCTAATAGGTAATACCTAAAGGAGCTTAATAAGAAATTCAAATCCATAGGCAACAACTAATCAAAAATAATAAATCAATAAAACAATTAAGTATGTAAATGATGAGGTATTAGCGGTGAAGTTGGTAGCTCGGCGTCTCAATAAGGGCAGACGCACACTGGCGGGCGCGGCGCGGTCACGCGCGGCATGATCGCGTCTGATTAATTATCGTACGATCGCAATCTCTTCCTTGTGTCACGACACACACACATAACTTAAGTTTTTTTTTCTCAATAGATTGATATGTTTCAATTTAAAGTTTATGTACAAAAATTCGTGTTGAAAACGAACATTAAACTAAACGATTTTTTTGTTTGCTTTTAAAACACCAATATATTAACTGTAGCCTCGTTATAAAACACATATAAAGGGCAAATATTTAACATATATTTGTAATAGTCTTTTTAACTTTATTTCCCTTTTCTTTGTCTGTCTGTATATATGGGCTAACCTCGGAAAGTTACTAACGGATTTTATTCGTGATCGATGGAAAGAGGAATTGTTGAGGATTGTTTAGGTGTATAATTAATGAATATTTTATTTATATTTTCCGAGTTATCACGCTTTTTGTCAAAGAAGGCGGGCGCTGCACGCGCACACCGTTGCGAAGCGTGGCCTGGTTCAGCTAGAATAATATAAACAGTAGTTCTCTAAATCACGAGAAGAAATTTAGTAAGTATTTAAATAATGCAAATCACAAATGTTTTGATAACAATTTAAAAGGCTATATATTAGCGATAAAACATTTAAAAAAATTCAAAAGTAGTCGTCATATATTTTATCAGAAATAATTTATGTTAATATTTAGAATAAACGTCGCGACTAAATGACGGGTGGCGGAAGATATGCGATCAATTTTATTACTAATGATTGTACACATAAATCAAAATTAATTTACGTAAGTAGATCAAAATAAATAAAAAAGTAAAAAATATGCTTCACTTCTAGAACGAGAGACAACCGATGTCAGGTGCTTGCGGCGTGTATGTCACAGGTAAATAATATAAAATGTGTAGTTTATTAATAGGACAAGGATAATTGCGCAGTGGCAAATAGTAAGATCACATGTCGATGCGTGTAGATCGGATCAAGGCCGTACTTCCTCGCGTCGACTCCTGCGCAGCTCAAGCCACTAACAACCACGCAAACAACACTATAAAACAACCTTTCCTACACGTTACCTACACTCGCTTAGATGTGTTTGTGTCTTCGATCTTCCTTGAGGTAATGAGTACGTAATGAGCTTGTTTTGATCATAAATTGTAAAAAAAATGTTTCTTCAAATACTTACTATAATGGCTCTAAAGTACTAAAGATTACATATTTCTCTCGATCTATGTTGATATTTTCTAACGATATGGTATAAATTATATCATAAATCATTATCAGCCAAAGCTAAGACAAATTTGAATTATTTACCTATACGCGATGTAGGTTTCAATTTCGATGCATAATTAATTACGAGAAAAAGGGTATAAATGGTAAAGACACTCTATTAGCTAATTATATATATCCCACCAATCCAAGGTATAACTATAAATCAGTTGATGACGACAACGACATATCAAATAAATATATAAATATTTTATTAAATAGATATAATATACTGATGTCATGAAATTCTTAATGAAACAAAATATCAGGCAACAGTGGAGGAAAATCTACAGAATGCTCCCCGTTCGATCCAACATCGATCCACGCTCCGGCTTCGACTGTTTCCTAAGTGACAAGCGACAGCGAATTACGATAATTTTCTACTTTAGTATTTATTATATTTGTATAATAGTAAAATAAGACTAAGTCACAAATTAATGGTAAAGAAAACTATCATGCGAAGCGGGAGAGTGTGCAGGACTATAAGCCAAATCTCTTCACACTGAGGATTATACATATGTCATTCTTGTACTCTAGCAGTCCTAGTTTGATATATACAAAGTTAACATAGATACAGTTGTTATGGACCTGAGGAATGGCAACAACAATGGAGTTGGTGATGGGAAATACGAGATAGTTCGCTTTACATCGGTAGACGGCATCGGTATCGCATCACAGCGTAATGGGGTGAGCGATTGCGGGTCGTTGTATATTCGGCGCACGTACGCCGACTGGAGAAATTACGCGTCGATCCCGCAGGATCGGCTCCGGGATTCGGTCAATCGATGCGTCTCGCTGGAATACAGCCGATATTGAACGAACGCGTTTCCACAAATCACTCCATGGACCAGAGGAAATTAATTGCATAGCGATGCATGTAAAAACAGACCACGAAATCTATCCCTCTACGTCTGCCACTGGCAAGGTTTCTGTCTTCTAGCAAGAGATAATATACTGCAACGCATTTCTTAGCTTACACTGCGAATATTCATATTTTATAAATGTCAGGTTCCGATTGGGGTGTCAAGGATTCGATTTCTTGTTTGTTCATCTTAGCAAACATAGATATCTGGCAGTTTTTATTTATTAATATTATTTATTTAATCTATAAGTGTAACCAATCAATAAGAATATTTTGGACTAGCTGTGCTTTTACGAGTATCGTGGCAGTTGATTTTCACGATACAAGCATAGCTTAGTGTGGGATCAACTGTATATTATTGTAAACAATATTTATTTTTTCATTTTGCTAACTATTATATGCTCTTTAATTATTTAACTAGAAATAAATCTATTAGCTTTTGACCGCAGTTTTGCCGTGTTACATGTACCCTATGGGCAAATACTTCCCTGGATTTCTTGCAACATTCTTACCTATTCCTACTTAAATCAATTTGGTTTGCAAATATTGTATAAAAAAGACAAATTAATTTCGGTTTATATAGGCTATGAATTTTGTCTAAATATATGACAACACCTCACGCAAGCATTTATAGTTATTCATTTGAATGTAATTTGATTGTGGCAATATCCCAAACATTTCAGTTATATGTGGTTGCTGCATCGTATATTCCGACAAGTCAACACGGTTTCGTGCGCAAAAGATCCACTATTACCAACCTTGCAGTGTTCACCGATAGCGTCACGAGAAGCATGGATCGTGGCTCTCAGGTGGACGTTGTGTACACTGATTATTCGAAATGCTTTGACCGTATTGACCACAGTATCCTCATCTCGAAGTTAATAGATATCGGTGTTCATGGCGACCTACTTAGATGGCTTGTTTCTTATCTTGAGCATAGATTGCAGGCTGTCAGGATTGGGGTATTCAAATCTAATTTCAAAACTGTCCCTTCAGGCGTGCCACAGGGATCTCATTTGGGTCCTCTGCTTTTTAATATTTATCTGCATGATATTGGAACCTGTTTCAGTCATTCTACGGTGCTGATGTATGCCGATGATAATAAAATTTTCCAGCCAATAGACTCTTTGGATGATTGTTATAGGCTTCAATCTGACCTTGAGAGACTTTCAGTGTATTGTAAGGTGAATCGCCTAGATTTAAATGTTGATAAGTGCCAGATTATCACCTTTACTAGAAAGCGCAACTATATAATACATAATTATGTTTTAAATGGTGTTTCAATTCCAAGAGTTGAACTTGTTCGCGATCTTGGAGTCATGCTCGATCGCAAACTCTTATACACTTACCACTATGATCACATCGCGCAAAGGGCTCACCAAATGCTTGGGTTTTTGCATAGAAGTGTTAAGTGCTTCCAAAAAATTGAAATATTAAAAGTTTTATATTTCGCATTCGTTCGGAGCATTATGGAATATGCCTCTCCAGTGTGGTCCCCATCGTATGTGACCTATATTGCTCGGCTAGAATCTGTTCAGCGGCGCTTCACTCGAAGCCTAAATTACCGTTTGAAAAGGAAATGTGATTATGCGGATAGACTTATCTCTTTTGATCTGCAATCGCTCGAAGATAGACGGCTGGTGGCAGACTTGAGGTTTCTGTTCGACGTGGTCAATTCTGTAGTAGATTGCCCATATCTAGCCGAACGAATAGGATTGCGTGTTAGTGTGGCTCACACTAGGCGTAAATGTCTTTTTGACGTTGGCGACGCGCGTAACAACTATGCCAGGAGCTCTGTGTTGTGTAGAATCGTGCGTACATACGAGAACAAATTTAAAGATCTGGACATTTACTTCCTGAGTAGACGGTCATTTATCGGGCGAGTGTTAGATGGTCTGCAGCATATTGCAAAATGACCTGGTCCCCTCCACTGAGCAGTACCACACACACACACACACACACACACATACACACGCACACACACACACACACACACACACACACACACACACACACACACACACACACACACACACACACACACACGCACACACACACACTCAAACGCACACACACACACACACACATACACACACACAAATTCACGCATATGTGTTTATATCTATGTATTTGTATATAATGTATAATATGTTTATATAATTTATAGATGTACTCGTATATTGTTATCTATTTTTTTTTTTTTAAATTAGGTACTAGCACTTTTTTTTGTACATATAAATTTTAAGATGCCTAACCTTGTAATAGGCTATATAAAAATTTTAATCTATTATATGTAATTGTTAAATATTAAATGCTGTAAGGTGAGCTATTAAATAAATAAATAAATAAATAAATAAAAATAAAAATTTTAATCAAATTACGATTTGATTAAAATTGATTAGCGTCGGGGGTCCGAAGAATATTTTTTAAAGTCCCCAGCCACCCTCCGCCGTCGCTTTATGCAATGTGTACGTGCGTGACAATCACACTTTATAGCTCCAGTCTCCGAATTCAATGGGGAACACTTACGCATGTTTTGCTACAAATGCTTGGGAATTATATTTTCTATTTCTTTATGTAACGATATTTGGAATTAAAAAATACTTCGCTACGCAATATCTCGCTTGTCTTAGATTTTTAATTTATAATTACTACAATTTTTTACATTGTAAGTATTCACATTTTTTTTTACCTAACATTAACTAAAATACATTTGGTCTGTCAGTCGATTTGTTTATCCAGCCAAATCACAATAACAGTTTGAATGGGACTTTTACTGTATGTAGTCTTTCTCTTAAGGGCGTATTTAAATTAAAATTTAAAGTTTTGATAGAGTCAAAGAGTTAAACCAGGGTTAAGTATATCTTCAGGTCGTGCACGTTCAAAATGCACATAATCAAATTGAAAATTAGACTAAACTAAATATAGCAGGGCGACCGCATGTACCGTCGGTTAGGCCGGGTGGCCTGGGTGGCCCGGGTGGCCTGGTCCCCTCCGGACACGTACTCCTCGTCGTTACTATATTTCTTTTTAAATGTGAACCGTTATTTTTTTGACAGCTCGCTGGTTTTGGATACGAATTCTGTCCCCCAAATAATTTCATCTTACTTTACTGGAATGGGAAAAAGGATTTTGCGGTAAAAAAATTGATGTTGACAATTCTTCGTTTGCGATAAAAACATTGAAATTATATAAGTAGCTTTTGCTCCAGGGTCCCCAGAGATTCTCATTGTTATATCAGTAGATATATGTACAGATTCAACAGAACTTTAAATTCCTACTAATATTATATTTGTGAGGATGGATAGATGCATTTATGGAGGAATTTCGTTACTGTTTGATGCAAAAACGGCTAAACGGAACGTCTAAATATATAAAAATGGCGCCACTGTCGCCATGGTGGCGCCACCGTCTTTACAGATGTCAGATATTTTCTCATGTGTTATTCATTTATCAACGCGGACGTCACCAGCAGCAGGTAATTTAGAACAAACTTTTTAGAACTCAAAGGGAAAACAACAATTACCTGAAAAATTAAAATTGGATATTATTTTAAAACCTTAATAGATACATAAAAACCCTAATTAGATATTATTCAACAAACGTAAAATATAGAGACCTGATAAAAAGATGAACAGCTTTTTATCTAATTAGATACCTTATCCCAAGTTGTTAAGTTACAAAGTTGTCTGCGCCCACTGATCTAAGTAAACACTAGAAATGAGAAATCTATCGGCACGTTCGCCAACTGCCTAATCTTGAATTATTGAGGCGAATGGAACGTTACGCGTTGTACATCTATTTTTACGAGGACGCGTTTGCCGAGAGCCTCGTTTTATGGCTATAATATATTTCATGCACTCACTTGTAGAAAAAAATCCGGAATCAATTCGCGGAATTGAGTGGCTTCCAACTAAATACTGATTTCTGATATGAGGGAAGGACCGATTGTAGTACGCATAAATATGTGCCTAAGTGTGTGAGTTATGAATACGGTTATTGTTTGTGTGTGTGTGTCGACGAATACATTTCAAGAATTGGGCTGTACATGTACAACCTTCAAAGTAGGTCCTCTTTCTCCAGAGTATTGCTAATTTCAATAACAAGATTAGACTCCTTACAGGCTCCGAGTTCTCATAAGTCTACAAATCCTGAAATTCTTCCTCTTTGTTCGGATTTTTAATATAAATAGATCAATTTTTAATATCAACTCTCAATCCCTTGACCATAATCCTACTATTGTAGGCAGTACACTTTGCAGTAACTATGGCGTTGCTTGTGTTGTAGTTTATAACATCAAATGGTCTGTCGAAATCTGTCAAAATCTGGCGAAGATAATAAAAAACGTACTAAGTAGGTACTAGAAAACGTACACATTCAAGTATTACTCCAGTTTACGTATTATTTATTACTAGCGATTCTTTAAATTTTCAAAAATACTTCCTCAGTGGATGCTTACGTTATAAAATGAACCTATGTTCCTAATATCAGATTTCTAGACTCTATAGTTTTAGCTGTGCGTTAACAGTCAGATAGGGCACACGATTTTATGTTAAAGGTATCAAACATGCAACATAAATACCTATATTATAAAATTAGAATATACTAAGGAATAGACAAGTTACAAATAATATAAGCGATCTGTTCCTGGCTCGATCGAGTTTATACGTGTTTGTAATGGGTAACTGGTTGATTCTAGATAATGACGGTTTAAGTACTTTATTAAGTGACAAAGACAGACGGACAGTCGTAGAATGTGTCCGACGGGTCGGACGACATTCCCGACGGCCTGTTAAAATAATAATTAGCGTTCGCAACTCGTTGTTTATCAGTTTCCTCCTTACCACAGATAACAGCTGGCCATCAATCACTGCCTTATACAGTGTACGGGACCTGTTACACTGCTCACACTTGTCTAATAGATCCTACTCCAACTCGACTAAGGCTTTTTTACCTACGAGCTTAATCACAACTCGTTCGATCTCCTAAAATCATTCATCAGCCAGAAACCCGAGATGATTATGCAGATGAAATTGAAGTAAATATTTCCTTATGTTAATGGAACAAAAAGTAACCCCTAAATCGCTAATTCGAGTTGAAATACTGCATCGAATGCAGAAGGGATCATAAAACCTCCGGCTCAATCTTAACCCTTCTATAACGTGTCGGTGAACACTTTAGTGATGGGAATAATCATACGATAAATATGTCGATATTTAATTATTCAATTTCATCACACATTGAATTGAGTTTAGCCATCTGTCTAAAGAGCTAACTAATAAAATAGTTTAAGTAACTAATAAAATAGTTTAGTTTAAGTAGGTAGTCTAGTAATAAATTCTAGTTTCATGTGATGTGTGACGGATAGGAACAATTAAATATCGGCTTATGAATTTTAATCAATTAAACAAATAAAAATTAACCGTTACCATTTTTTTTAAATTAGGTATTCAAAGTGTCGTACAAACGGAAAGTAGTCCCATCCCTAGTAATTAAAGTAGCCGAAAGAAGGGAACATAACTGTATCTAAGCCAGGCTTTCTAAGGATTCCAATGAAACCTGAAAAAGTACTATTCAATTTTATTAAGTTTGATAAAGTTCCACAATTTATGTGTCAAGTTGCACGTCATTTTAAATTGATCGCTTAGCATAGTGTAAACAAGATTACATTTATCACAAATAAAAGCAAACCAGTAACAACCAAATACGTTTTCTCAGTTGTAAATAGTTGAACAACAAATTTAAATGAGATGAGGGTTATAGTCTAGGAGACGAGTGTTACATTTTAACATTATTTTTAAATAATAACCTCTCTTATCGTATAAGAAAATTTGTACGATGATTATATCCTACAAATTTTTTTAAACGATAAAATAAAGAGAAGATAAGATTCTTATTCGTGTGTACGACGTAATGTAAAGTAATAGTGGCGGAGTATTTTTAATAGCCTTAATAGTGTACAGTAGTGTCGTAATAGAATACCTTATAAAACGTTTTGAAAGTCAATTAGATTCTCCGAAATTATGAAGTTTATTCGTGATAACCGTCATGCGTTCAAAATGTTTGTGGAAAAATTAAAAATTGTTTTGATAATTCAATTTTGCCAAACATTTTCAAAGTTCCATATGAGTATATCAAAATAAAACGAAGTAAAATAAACTTCATATTTAATATACCTACTGAAAATAAGCATCTGTCTCCTGTACTAAGTGAGCAATGGCGTTATAAATCTAATTGCCCACGGAGCGCAATAAATAAGGCCCGCACCACACCTGGTGGTTTGACGGACTCCTACGTGCGCCACGCCATCCAGGCTCCAGCATCACGGCTTGACGCATGACCTGCAGTGTGTAACTGTCCTAATTCATGCTATGCTGATCTGCGGTTGTTTTTGTCCGAAACAGAGTAAAATATTTTATTTTTACTATTCTCTAGAGATGTAGTGAAAATTTTAGACAAATAATACAAAAATGTACCTACCTAAATGGATGAATGTAAGTACTTATAGATGATCTATGCTGATCATACTGATGTCATACAAAACATTACATCTACTATATAATATATAATTTAAAGCATAATTGGTCGCAAAGTATATTATGTCGCCTAAAAACTTTTATTCTATTCTTTATTGGACCAAAAATACCTTGAATCGAAGGCTGTTTTAATTAAATATTTGGGTTTTCAATCGCGCAATCGAAAACATTTTAAATTGTTACTTGGTAGTGTGTCAATTACAGGTTAAAATTAAACATCAAGTAAATGCGTGTACATTTTTAAATCTGACAATTTACAAGTGTGTAGTGGAGTCGATAAACAATAAAGCTTGTGTATAACGAGGCGCGTCATAATCTACGCCCACCGCTGGGCCGAATGGCAGCCGTACACACGACCAAAATATTACACAACAGTAATCAATCTGCTTAAAGTGACTATCTCTGCTGACTATTCCATGTGCAAACCTTGTAAGTTTTTCTCACATCGCCTAAGAAAACAGTGATGTATCAAATAAGCTCAAAAAATGCTAATGTTTACTCTAGGCTCAGAACTACAGTGCGAAAGAAGAATTCATGTCTGAATGTCTGAAGATTCAGACTAGTCTGAAGATATGTCTCCACTGTCCTCAATGTACTGTGTCAAGGCTGTCACACAAATCGCATTAAGTTATTTGTAACCCTTCGAACGCGGGCACAAATTGGTACCTGCTCAGTATTGGTCGCCTTTGACTTATTGAACAAGGATACTTTTAAAATTATAGCTCAAATGTAAAAACAACTTAAAATTTAAATCATACGTTTGTGTATTTACTTGGCGAGATGCGAACAAGAAGAGGGATCTCCTTAAGGTTTCAAGAAATACAATACAATACAACCGAATAAATAAAATCAATTACCAAAAAAATCGTGGGTCTTACATACTTTTAATTTTTTTTTAATTTGGCAATTTTTTAGTTGCCTGTAATAAATGAATTATTTATTTATGTGACATCTTAAAATCTATTAGAATTTCAACCTCTGCCATAATTTTCTGGGGATTCTACTGAAACCCTGAAAGACTTCTGCTGAAACTTTGTAGGCTTATTAAAAAATTTAGTGCTTCAGTACTATTTTTTTTTTAAATAAATTGTCTGCTTTATTCAATTTAGAGACAGTTTGTAAAATTATTTTTGGAGATCCAAAATAACCGCAAATGCGCTACAATAATCCTGTGTAAATGGCTTCCATGTAGGTACTGTACGTACGTAGACAAAGATATAGGTGTTTAGAACATAGAACGCATATCGGTACCAGTCTGCAATGGCGCCCACTTCCTATACCTACCTCGTCCACGTGTCACCTCAGGAATGTGGGTCTTAGGAATGCGCGCCAACCGACTTACAATCAACCGCATTACGTTGCGACCAATTGTTACACGCGTACATACATCGTCCTTACGGCCAGCGCCAACGTTCGAACAAACATTGGACGAACGATAAATCTCTTTACACGCTTTGTATTTGATAATGAATACGATTTATATGCAAATTTTTATGTCCGCGAAATTATAGCCGACAGTGAGGAAGTGGGTTAAGGTGATATTTCAGAGGAATGCTAGTCTGATCTCGTTGTTTTTAATGTGGATCCAATGTCGACTTGTTACTGAACATTTTGTCTGGCGATAATGTTGACGCATTTGCATTCGATAGGCATTTAGAATTTAAATCGCGTTTAAATAATGTCTATGTTAGATTGTAATCGATAGAGAAAACGGGTAAGGTCCATGGCGGCCTCCGTGCCAAACGACATGCTTTTTGGAAACTATAAATAGTTTATATTAATATAATTTATTTTTATGGCCACGCACCGTTTCAAATCGTAGCGGGATTAGATATAGGCGCATATTTCACCAAAGGTTCCAAGAGAAAGTAGATGTTTATCAATACTTCATTTAAATGTAGAAGCGACACTTGTTTCATCAATCGTAGGTACATACCACCAAAATTTTATTTATCATCTATAAGTACGTAAATACTATCTTTTTTGTTTATGTCTTTATAAAGAAATATAAAGAATAGATAGATAGATAGATAGGATGACACACATACAACGAGAATGACAAAAAAATACATATAAGAGAGAGAAAAAAACAAACTCAAAATATCTACTTACATATAATTTTCCCACAGTTAAATGAAAATAGTTCAACCCCATTGAGTGTGAGCAAAAAGCTATCAATAGTAGGTGGATACTAAGTTAAAATTTCTAGATCATATTTAATAGTAATAAATAAATAGAAAAACAAATACATATGTAGCAACAAATATGTAGCTATAACAAATTTTAATATAATTTTGATAACTAAGTAGCGGCAATTCAACTTTCTACCTATGTGACCATCTGTTTTAAATGTAAATTAAAAATCATTGAGAAAAATATGCGCTTTTGGTAAAACACTCAACATCACAAGATCCGGATTCCGAGAGGCTTTATTTATTTGCTCCTCATTAGCTAGAAAGCGGTACTTTTTAAATATTAATATATCGTTGACAAAATTATTATGGAGACGAACACCCATTGGGCTTTTCGATCTTTCTGTCCTACATTATTAGCAAAATATTTTAATGAAACTACTATGTATCCTGCTTATTGCCACTTCAACTTATTATCGGGTCATGTCAGTAAAATAGTAAAGATTATAATCGAAAATATTGTAAGTAATTAAACGTTTTTAAGTTACGCCAGAAAAACATACTAACACTGGCTTCGTTAAATGATCAAATCAAGACTAAATTACACTTCAGGCCTCTACAAGCCCGTCAAGACCTTCTAATACCATCGAAGTTATATTTTAGAAATAGCAATTCCCATGGGTCGTTCGACATAGAGACAGACCGTTACCCTCGATCACAGAACAAACGATGCATACAGAAGAAAAAATTACAAACAATCAATATAACGCGCTCTCTTACGAAATTGGCTCTAAATCTAACCTCCCTTGCTTAATTCCGCTCCGCTTGCCTCATTTTATAACGGGGAACTTTAAAAAATAACCATTTCGAGGATGGTTAGTTCACCTTGTCTTAATGCTGGAGGGTACCGCGGCCGCTTAAATTAAGTACCATCTATTTAAACTCAAAAGATTAGGCAATTATACGGAAAAATTGGATTTCAAAGTTTTCAATAGACTCGCCGGAGACAAGAGACCTCTACTCTACTCTATTTGAATTATTGATGATATTAAGCGAATGTGTCTTGTACGATTAGGCAACTTTATCTTTGCAATGTAATTGATCGGCAATTTCAAAAGTAAAAAGCATAGGTCAACCGACGAGACGTTATTTATTTCAAAGGCAAAGTTCACTAATGCCAGCTTAGAAGTAATTCGGCCGAAGCCATCCATCATAACGCTTAAATAAATAAATCAGTAACGTTAATCTTCCGAGCGAGGCGCGTCAGCCAGGGAACTTCGGCCGCCGTTATTTACAACCTCCAAGACATGGACATAAAAATCTAATGTGCGTTTGTACACAATAAATCACACGACACGGAACGGAAGGTATGGGATACTTTGATGGCGAAAATTCTTCCATTTCATCATGTTTCTCCCACACTTTGTTTGTTGATGTATTTTTCATAATTAATGACTTTTTAGCGGGATTGGGGACGGAACGGAAAAGCTATTAGATGGAAAGTCAACTGTCCCAGCGGCGCAGTTGATCACGCAGAGACCAAAAATGGACTAAAAAATGTAGGTAGATTTATGATAAAGTACGGTAGACAGGATAACCGCTTCCTCTCTATACTATCATCATCATCAACATCAATACTAATAATAAATCTGTGAGTGTTGGTCATGAAGTCTTTGTTTGTGTTTATAGGCTCTATACATGATACTAAAACAAAATCGACGAATTTTTGAATTTTTTTCTGTATGTATGTATGTATGATTCTCCATAACTTAAACGAATTGATTTTCATGAAACTTGGATAAACATTTAGACGGATTATTTAGAGAGATTTAGAAGATAGGCTACTTTTTTCTTTTTCAACGCGGACGAAGTCGCGGGCACCTGCTAGTCTTATATAAAATAGAAGATTTGTATTTTTGTATGATTTTTGTAATGAATGTTGGTAATTACTGGACTACATTATCAGCTACAGTATCACAGGCTGTCTATTAAGTTACGCGGACGAAGTACACAACAGCACAACTGCTTCACCAGATATAACAGAGGTTCTTCTTGCAGAGGACCTCTGCTAATCGCATAGAGGTTATTGCTGCAAGAAGGCCTGTCTAATTTGTAAATAAAAAAGCAGTTTGTTTTTGTAAACTACTGAGATTGTTTGTTGAACTTGTTAGAATCTTCGAACAGATTTGTTTGCACACTATCAGTCCCGTTGCACTGACTCTTCTACAATTTAATTAATGGAACCAATAAATTTTATAGTTGGCAATAAGTTCAACATCATTCACTTTTTTCTATAAAACTGTCGATATATTAGCAATATATTCGCGACGATTAGCATAGTGCACATACAAATGGTTCTAAATTTGTGAAATTAATTGCCTTATCATTAGCGGTTGAGAAAGTGATAGATATAAAAGTGAAAGAATTTAGTGAGGTTTAGTTAAATTTAATCAAATCGAAAGAAATCGAAGCGAGGTTTGCAATTGAATTTCTTTAATTTGATGTCGAGCCGTTACAAATTAATTTGCGGATAAATTTTCCTTTATGGACGTTCCCATTTGCCTTTTCTTTGGGGTGGATTTTTTTTTTTAAATTCGTGGGGTGTACTTTAGTTTTTATCGGATGTATTTAAAGAGAGCGTGGCGTCCGCGACCGCTACCCCACAGTTCCGACTCCATGGGGATCGTTTGTACGACTTTAATATTTCTTTCTCAAATTCACTATTTAAGGATGTAGTTACAAATGTAGTTTGACTGTTTTATTAAATCTAAAATAGTTTAAAAAAAGTTTATTAAAAAAACATCACATCATACGAAACTTTTGATTAGGAACAACTCCAACCGATATTCATATTACAAGACTTAGGGTCTCTTTCACAAACTACAATTAAAGTGTTGATTAGTTACTTTTAGGAATCATTTTCTGTTAAATATTGAATTATGCACTCGGTTTACTGCATCATTCGATAGCCGATTTTTTGGGACGTTTACCGCACAAACAAAGGTATATCAGCTCCATCATCCCCGGTTACCGGTGACTTTAAATGACAGTTTGACCTACTTGACGTTTGTGAAAGAGGCGCTTAAACAATTAAATTCATTTTAGACAGGTTAAACCAGCGAACTTGCTCGCAGAGAAATATTATTTCGATGGGTTAAACTATATAAAAAAGTACTTACACACTAAAAATAAAAACTTTGATATTGAAATAGTTTCCTCGATCGATACATCGCAAAAAATTACCTGAACATGTATGATTAATTTTAAGATGAACGATGCATAATCGGATGAAACAATGCATATAATTCTAATTCGCCATGAATTTAAGTAATGGTGGCTGAAAATTTCTTTTATTAGCCAGCCAACACCTTTTATATTGGAACATGAAACGCCCAATTTTCGCCCAATTTTCGTGGTTTTCCTGATTGTTCTAGAATATGTATGACAGCGTACGGTTTACGTCCTGTATGAAATGACTGCAAGACTGCAACTACCGGCCATGACGACTAAATGCCTTTGTATTTATAGGTTTTTTACAACAGTGTGTGTTTTAAGAGAGTTTACCTAAAAGTTCTTTCCCGAAGTAATATACTTAACAATTTAGATTTTCGTGTTTTGTAATTGCGACGTTGCAAGGTTACTTTACGACTTTATGGGGAGCGAGTGATACATTCGAAATATAGTAAAAGTGAAACGTAGAAGGGAACAAAAACCGCTTCCCCACAATATCCTGACTCACGTAAAATGTAATGGGAAATTACTCTAAAATAAAAAAGTCTCCCTCAAACATACGGAACCCTTACTGTTACGGCAATTTGGATAAGACTCCCCAGGCACGGAACGCTAAAAATTCCACTTAGATACAACTCCCAATATGCACACCGCCGCCAAAATCTTCCTCTCTTCCCTAACACAAACTCATAAAACTTATATTGTCTTAATCGAATTTTTGTCTACTGATTAATCTGAAAGACGTCCCTTCGCTTATCATTTCTTCTCCGGTTTGATATTATCAGGTAAGTGACTAAACCATCTTCGACAATAACATTTACGACATGGTACAGAAATATAATACAAAATTTCATTCATCTTAAGTTACTAATTTCAAAATGCCCAAAATTACAAGTGTATGGTCACTCCAAAGTTTATTTTTATATAATTGTGACACTCAATAATAGTTTGATGCCCGGGAACTGTGAAATAAAAACAAATAATCGATTGATTTAAGATATCTCCAAGTGTGAATTTTATTAGCAGATTGCTTGCCACGTACCTACAATAAAACAGAGATATTTAAAAAGACAGTCTGTTTCACGAGAGAGCGGGAGTATAGCTTTTTATTGCTTACCGCCCGTAGCTCGCTAATCCCATGCCAAAAAACACAATAAGCCAAACTATGGCGTTACGAAGACTCCGAGCTGAATTATTATCGGAGTCATTTCAACCCCACGACGGGCGATCTCTGCGAGGCGTTTGATAAAGTGGATCACAAAACGCGACGCGATGCTCCGCTATTATATAAATAAAACGGGCCAAATAAGTGGTCCTTGCGGTAAGCCCAAAGTCACAGCCGTCCCCCGCCAAACCGCGAAAGTGGTTTCATAAGCTAACCGTGCGAAACGCCTCCTCAGATTGTTATTGTGAAATATGAATTATGAAAATAATAAAAAATGAAACGTTGTACGGCAACAGGGGTCTAAACCGGGCCACGCGGCGGCACGTGCTCTTTTCTAACTCCAACCAAAATATTGAAAAGTTTAACCGCACCACCTCTCGCGCTATCCTCTCTACTCGCTATAACTGTAATGTACGACACGCGGCTCGCTTCATTTTCTTAATACCTCTCTTAATAATTTATTAAATTTTATTATTTTCACTAGCAAACCATTGAATTTATAAAAGCAATGAAAAATTAACTAAGTATTGGTTTTATTTTTGTGTTATTTTATATTTTTATGAAATAAAAAAACACTATTTATATGACCCAATTTTTGTTCTAAATTAGTGATATATTTTATATATTTTATATACGAAAGCAGTTTTTTCAGTCAAATAATCATTAACATTATGGTTCATTGCCATAAAGCATAATGGCAACATTCTCTAAATAATTATATAAACATGACTAGGTACTTTTAAATTTAAATAATATAAAAAAATCTATTTTTAAAATTTAATCAAAGAAAACAGTTTGTCGCATAGTCACAATATATTTTAAATTGAAAAGTAGGTATATGAATTATTATTGTTTTTATTGAATTCCTGAAATTCCCATTCCTTATTTACAGGATTTTTTCAAATTAAATATAATATTAATATACTTTCATTATAAAGTCAGTGTTTAAAACAAGTGTAATTTATTGATGCATTTCATCGATTGCATTACCGTATTATACGTACTTTGTATAATAGCCAGTGCACAGTGTCATATTTAACAGATTTGACTTAATTCGGATTATTTATTGTACGCGATCGCATCCAATATTTATTTGCCATTGTGTTAATACAAGGAAAATTTAATGGTGTAGAGTGTGCCTCGCCAGTCTAGCGGCCGGATTATAGAGGGGCTAGTTTTTTTAAATAGGGTTAGAATTTTTTCCTCCCGCTACACTGGGGTCGTGATAAATGACACATGCACATTTTTCGAAATACCCAATTTCGGATTTAAGTCACCCCAAAGTGGGCTGGTGTCCGCCGGACAATGGGGCAGTAAGCTCGCGCACAATGCGGAGCTTTCTCTCGCGTAATTTACACCGAAGTGGTGGCGTCGCCAAAGGGTGTTTGTTTGAACACCTCGCGCTGCCGGTATTGGAAACGGTTATGGCACTTAATAATGTATTTTTCTATCGTGTCCACCACTATTATGATGGAATAAACTGCGCGTAAAATAGCCGATGGAAAAACGCTAACGAGCGTTTCTGGACTGAAATCGTAAGACAGATAATTATTGATTCGCTTTGTTGGTGCTGAATGATGTTGTTATAACTGAACTGAACACTTACGCAGCGCAAAAACCACTTAAACGCTAGATTTGCAGACGTAAATCGCAGCTGAACAAAAAATGGCGCCACCACTACTCCGCAGATTCCCAGTTTGAAGTTATACACGTCGAGCAAACGCTATAATTAAACTTAATTTAATTACACACATTTTTTTTAAGAATTGAATTTCTCCACAATTATTCAAGCATTAAAATGTACACAGCTTTCACGGTTCGTTAACTTTAACGTCTATAAGTAGGACTTTGGCCAGGCCTCCGCCATCGGAGAGAAATCTTCCATTGCCATCGCAGGCATATGACATTTGCTGCTAGATGTCGCAAAGTCAAAATATAATTATATCTAATAAAAGTCAAATAATATTAAGTAGATGACCCATACATGATTAAAATCATCTAAGACGTATGGCCACTAAGCGGGTGCATCTGTCATCCATTTAAAAAGTGCATAAAGTCATAAAAATAATACAATAATAAGCCTGTTTCGTACATATCCATCTATACTTTACCTTCATTATGCATTTTATATGTTTTAAGACATATGCAGGTATCATATCGTATGGAAAAACTAATGAATACTCGTATGCTGGTATATAATAAAGGTGTGGGTGGTAAGAACTAAATTATGTTATAGACTAGTAACTTCACCATATTTTGTTATACCCATGGATAGTATGTTTATTATTTCCAATCCATACAAAAGTTAATACTCATTAAATTGAAACATATATTAATATGAAGTGTTAATATATGTAAATAGCTTGTCAGCGTCTTGTAATAAAAGTGAGTCAACAGGTTACAAAGTATAACTCTACCTTATCACGATCGCTCTAACAAATGTAGCCACCGATTATGGCTCTGATTTGTTAAATTATTAATATGTTCGTTAGGTAATGTGCTTATGGAAATTAATAAGACGAACGGCGCCAATTAAAAGGCAAACATCGTTTCAGTCGCCGCTGTGAAATAAATAGATAATCTATTTTTAGTAGGCTTCCTTTTATTACGACTCAGGCTAAAATGCCGCCAATTTCTTATTAGATTGCATTTAATACACCTGTTTTGCAGTTAAACATAAAAAAAAATATTGTTATTCTTTATTTAAAAAATAGCGTAAAATATAAGATTCAAATATTTTATTTAAATATAATTGAATAATGCTTTAAGTAAATGTATCAAAAAAGTAGTTTTATGAGTAATGTTTTTGAGCGAACCTGCATCTGCGGTGTCGGATAATTCTTTTGAACCACTTGGCTTACTTCTACATATTTATGGTTATTGTGTGAATGAATTAACTCTTCATATTTGTCTACTGCCAATATCAATTTTCAATTATTATTTTTTTTACTTTTAATTTTAAAATTTATTATTTTGAATTAAACCTATACGACACATTGACCTGTTTGGAATCTCCTACAGTAAGAAAATCCGAAATAAATTGAATTATTGTTTGTACATCGATTTTGTATGGAAAGTCCTTTTAAGGTTTACAAGCAATATGTGTAGTCAACGGGCCGCAACCCCTTTCTACAAGAAAAAGAGAATAACACAAGAATTTCTCTAAACGCCCCTCCTGACCGTTAATAAATGTCACGGCCATTGACATTTGTAGGGTGACCTCGCGGAGACATCTGCCCGAACACTGTCGCCGCTGGAGACTTGTCTTGTCACCCCGTTCTTCTTTTAAACCTTCGAGGTATTGCTTTTTACCCTTTCGAGGTATGCAATAGTTTAAACTTTTCAGTATTACTGGCACTTGTTGGCATGTAGAAACAACGTCGCTGACGAAACAGCGTTATTTTCGAGCCATATTTCAGTATAAGAAATAGTATATCGTTTGAAGAGTGCAGAGACATGTCATTTTCAATTTTTTTATGGTACATTTTAAGGGCAATGGTCCTAAACAATAATATTATGTTTTTATTGCAACCTGTACAGAAAAATAACTGTGGGACAATTTGAATTGCGAATGCCTATTTGAAAATTAAAGAAGTTGAATACTCACATAAAAAAATAGTAACCAACGGAAAATAATATGAAATAAAAAATATACCTAACTAGCGATCCGTCCCGGCTTCACGCAGTTGTATTTGTAAAAATCCTTTCTTAGCAAACGCTTACCCATCTGCTAAAAAAATAAACCTATTTCTAATTTTCAGCTTTCTAGACTTAATAGTTATGATAGGACAAAATTATTATAATTATATATTATATAAATTTATTTATCTGTAGCAGTATTAGCAAAGAGAGATTTGTTAAAATCTGCCCACCTGCAGATTGGGGTATAATACAATATTGGGGTCAATATTGACCATGAGTTCGTGAACATTTTAAATTATTCGTGCAACTAAATATTACTGGACGGAAAAGGTTATTCGATAACTATTTAAAGAACAAAGAGTGACTTTTTAAAGACACGGGTTTATGAACTCCAGTTAAAGAAATACATTCGGAATATTATTAAAGTCTCGCAGACCACCTGGCAGCGTTTACCCACGATGTAATCATGAAATCATAATTAATTCTTCATTTGCTAGAAATATGGGTATAATTACACTATTAGGTATGAGTACGGAATAAACAGCATACAATGTAGAATTTTGTTTTGTTTATACCAGCTAATATATCGCAATCGATAATAAATATTGATTCATAAAAAAATCGGTAACTATTTGTTCTATTAGTCAATAGATAGTTTTTTTTAAAGTGTTACTCCGAAAACAAAAATTAGCAGTGACAAATAAATCTGCTAATTAATGAGCAAGCTAATTATTGTCGCTCGTAAAATTTATAACTACATGCAAGTGAGTTCACGGATGTAACGCAGTAACCAAAGTCAATATCTGCTACAAATATACAAATTTCCATAAGGAGAAAGTTTGAGGAAATGTTTTGATGCATATTATTTGGATTTTTTTGCCATCGGACTAGATTAATTTTGTTTTTATGTGAAGGTTGTCATTTAGGCTGATGTTCCAGTAGGTGGCTACCTACCGCAATAGTAGGATTGAGATAGGAAAATAGGTTCTAGAATCCCTTACTCACACACCTAAACACACAACACCATACATAAAGTTATTTCACGGTGGTCTTCTATAAGGAGGTAGTTACTTCAGCCAGAAAAACAACATGAAACGTGGATTTAAAACATAGGATGTTTTTTATGCTGACAATACATGGAATCTTAAGCATCCTATGACTGAGTTTTTATTTGTATTTTATTTATTTGCTCTTGGGTAAACGTTGCATCGCCTTATCATTTGTCCATCTGTCTACTCTTCTTAAAGGTAAGGAAGTCAGACGATACAGGTGACAGCTAGTTAACTTCCTCTATTTTGGATGATTTTGGACGAAACTTGCTGTTGATAAATTTTTGGGACTAATTTGTTAGATTTCATACTGTCTAACTGTTACCTATACTAGGACGTCAGTGGGTTGCAACATCGCGGTAATGCAAGTAGGTATGGAATATTTGTAATGTGTGCGTACGCGCATGCGTAAATACGTCATTATTAATGTTCCGCTCAATTTGATAAGTATTTGTTAAAGTTGAATCGTTGCCGATCTAATGAAACGTTACTTCAATTGTGTTTACTTAACAAGTTTTTATTACTTAGTAGCAACCATTATCGATTCTAAAACCGCTTAAGAACCGCTTGCAGGTTGAATAAGTAACAACATACGATCCTAAAATATAACTAGTAAAGGTGATGGTAGGGAAATGGAATCTAGAATCCCTTCCTTAGATATCAAGTCACAACAGCACACGTGCTGATATGTAAGAATTACAAAAGGTATGCTGTAAAAGGCACAGTCTGCAAAATGCGGTTTGTTCTGCACTATTAGGTTTAATTTGATAACCTTATTTAAAACTTTTTTAATTTATCATTCATTGGCTGTAATTAAAATAAAACAAGGGAACTTATACTTACTAGAAAGTTATAATAAAATAATAATGATATATTTTTTTAAACAACATTTTGGTTGGACTTTATTAAGTTGACGTCAGTGCGTTCAAACTAATCAGTTTACACGGTACTGTTGGCGGGTACTGTTACCAGTTTTGTCTTATTATTTTTTGCCCGGGGCCAGGGCATGGAAGGTGTACCAACGGTCGTCGCGCACCTTGCTTGCACCTTGCGTCTACAACGTACTGTGTCCAGATACGACAAGATATCAATTATAGCTCGCCTACAACGGCCTATGTAGCTCCCGGTCGACCAAACGGAATTGCACCCAGGGCAGAGGACGCAAGGTTGTTTGTCGCTCGGCCTCATGAACAAGGAAAGAAGCGGAAAGATGTTACCACCCTACCTATAGATTAAGGTTATTTAGCTAAGTATAAAGCACGTTTTTTATTACCGTTTCATACAGTGGACACGGTTGTCTCACGGAATTAGTCGAGTTCGTATAACCCAATTTAAGTTCTAACAGCCGTTGAGATCTCACTCGATAACTATTTAAGGGTCCTTATGACATGGAAAGTGGCAATGAGCCTCAAAGTGGATTTGTAAATGTCACGGTGTTGGTTTTTCGGACCCTCATTGGATTTTTTTTTGAAAACCACCACCTGATGAGTTGAGTAACCAATTATAATGACTTAGTTTATTTGACCGATGATAATAACTTTTAATCAATGAAATAGATTAACTGTGAAAATTTCAATCACTTCAAAGGTTAACAGTTGAATATTTTGAATTTAAAGTGTAAACTAAAAACGATGAATTTTGTTCTAATAGTGCAAGAAAATGTATTGGACAAATCTAATTGTGTAATTATTATTTTTTGTGTAGACGATATTAGACAACATCAAACTGTAACCCCCGATTTTGTTATTATGAGTTTTCTGAACTACCTTCCAGTATAGAAACAAAAAGGATGTCACAAAAAAATTCCCTGTCTAAATTCTAATTATAAATGTTATCTACTGAGATTTTGTAATGATATAGATGCAATAGTAAAGCTGTAATGGTATAGGTATATCTAATGCAGACAGCATAATAGCTTCACTTTACTAATAATAACGTTACACACCGATTCGCATGTTACTATCTACAGTATAGGTACTATAACTGTATACGATTCTTCAATTAATAGGATAGATAATTTTATTTACTTACAAACTTATTTAGAAAATATTAAAAAGAAACTTTTTAAAATTAGTTTAAAACTACTTTAAAATTTTACATATTTTTGAATTTCAATACATCTTATTTAAGTTGAATATCTAATGAAATCTAAATTAGTATTGATATAAAAACACACAATGAAACGCAGTTGGGATCCATTTAGATGAAAACTAACTTAAAATAGTTCTTTTTCATTATTCTTTTTCAGATTATGCATACAAACAATAATAATAGTTAATCATTCAGTAGATCTCATTAATTGTTACTTTATGATGTTTTTTTTTATTGTTAGTATAAAATAAGAAAGTCGAAAGCCGCTGGATGTCCACCCAAAAGATGAAACCGAATCTAATAAGCTGACTCCTGACTGCAAAACGTCGGCCTAATTCGTTAACCTGCTAAGTCCATCCATCGACAAGTTTAGACGATTATCTACCGTTTCGTGAAAGAATAACGACGATTATCAAACTAAAAAGGTGAGAAATTTCATAAATGAAAAACTGCTTTCTGACTAATAGCAAAAGAAAACCTGCTAAATCCTAAGTTTTGTACTGATAATGTCGCTCATTTCTTCTTCCTCCTGAAAACTATGTAAAATGTGACTTAGCAGGTTAACGAGTTAATCCGACGATAAATGTTTTGATCTATACTAATATTATAAAGCTGAAGAGTTTTTTTGGTTGAACGCGTTAATCTCAGGAACTACTTACTGGTTCGAATTATAAAAATTCTTTTTGTGTTGGATAGTCCATTTTATAACATTTTGATTGTGATAACATTTTAATGACTATATAACATTTTGTACACGGACGAAGTCGCGGACACCAGCTAGTAAAATGATATACGTAGAGTATCTACATGTGTGTAAGTTTGAATACAGAGCAGAGTAACAATTCTGTTTTGTGAGTTAACTGTGTAATTGTTTGCCATAACCAGACAAGCGTGTAGACGTAGCCTCCGCATAACGCAATGTTCATTTCAATATTCCAATTGTAAACGGCGACGGCTTGCTATATAACAAGTGGACTGGTAAAGATAGAACCAGTAGCATTTGTTTGTCATAACATACCGGATGGTTAGTCAGATAACACATGCTACAAAGTATTAGCCTATTCCTCGTTAAGAGCGGGCATAAAGAGAAATAGCCAATCCTAGATTTGAATTTTATCTAAATAAACAAAGTCTATTTTAATTAATTTTTTTAAATAGATAAATACATTATAAATGAAAGTGACATCTGTAACAGAAAACATAATATAATGAAATTTTCTCGATAGAAAAAAATCACCAAGTGAGCTCTCATTTCCATCGATTTTAGTTTTATTTTCAAAATGACACACATTACAAAGCTAAAATCACATCAGTAATTTCACTTCACATATTATCTAAGGCTGTATGTAACAATTTTTCATTTGACATTGTAGTTTACGAATAATTAATATTTAATACTTTTGGCACTTATAACATTTTTATTGAGCGAGTTGCGCTATCTTCCGTCGCATGTTGTGCGTAGTTGTACGTATTTTGTGTCACTGTCATGTCCAAGGGGCCACGCGGGTGAAATTACAAATTTTGTTTGCTTTATACCCATTCTTAAGCCAAAGAATATTTCTTGTTACCACCATATCACTTATCCTTTTCCAGTACCCACTTGTGTTTTTGACTTTAAACAATGTAAAAACTTTATAAGGCCTTAACTATAACTTTCAAACCGCCAAGAAAAAAGAGTGCATTCTCCATGTTCTTGATGAATATTGAATGTCGTTATAATGTAACATTTATCGTTGAAACCAAACGGCATAAGTTAGTTTTCTGGCAATATTACATACTTCAGTATATACATGAGGGTTTCGTAAACACATTCCAGTGTATCTGGGAAAGTGGCAATTTAACGAGGCAATAAACACCGGAGGTTAGTACGAAACAGTGCGTATGTCAAGTGCTAAAGTCCATGATAAGAGTTTACTCCGGGTGAAGGGGCCGGTCATCAGATAGACGGGAACCGGTCGACGGCGACGCTATAAAGGGGCCCCGGGTTAAATGTCAGGGCTTCACACTTACTATAGCGTTCTTTTTTTTCTAAAAAATAGTTTTGGGATCCACTAAGAGTTGCGAGCACCAGCCACCGTAATAAACCTGGGATAAATGCCCTACTTTTTTAAAAACCCTTCTAAAGTCTTGTACGCAAAGTAATTATAGAAGACACTAGCTGGCGCCCGCGACTTCGCCCGCATTGAAAAAAAAAAAGTAGCCTATCCTGTGTCCTGTACGTCTAAATGTTTATATACCAAGTTTCATGAAAATCAGTTAAATCGTTCAAGAGTTATGCAGGAACATACATACATACATACAATACCTACACTGACAGATTTATTATTAGTATTGATTAGACGCCAATTATTTTAATATATTTTAACGAACGTACCAAATTCTATATTATTATATTATAACGGTTTATCTAGGAACGATGAAATTAATATTTTAATTTAGGAAAACTAGGATAAAGAGTAAGATACAATAATAATTAGGATAGGAGAATAGACTCTAATGTAATTTTATTCTGTAAGAGAGTATTTATTGCCGAAAGACTGTCTGCTCATATAATTAATTAAATAAATTTATGAAAAAGATACGCCTGTTACATACGTTAATAAAATTTAGATATTTTTCACAATTTTTCCGATACCTTTTTCAAATATTTTCTCTTTCTATAATACAAATGAAAAAAGTACTCCATACCTGTGGAATTTCCTATAAATGTGTGCTAAATAGTCATAGACAACTCTATATATTTAGTTAAGTTGTCCCCAAAAGAGTTAGCGGAGTCGGTCCATCATTACCACCCTCGGCTTGCAGCCCTCGGGACGTTCACTTTGCCACATTTCCATCTGATGCCAGCACTCGATTTTCTTTAATGTGAACTCGTTCGCCGTTTACTTGCCTTTATTATTTTTTATTTTTATCGTTATTGCACAATAACAATGTATTGTATATTTTTGTTTTTAGAGTCTATTTATTTATTTATTTATTATACAAGGCATCTAACTATAAAACACTGTTCAAAATAATTAGCACAAGGCGGATGCCGCCGCAATTATAGGAAGCTCAACATGCACCAATAAAAGCTCCAAGCAACATCCTATGTATATAATATAATCTATCTACTAAATCTATCAAATGGGAATAAATAATTGAAATATATAAAGTATAGTGTTACTTACATGTCCATCAAATAAAGTCAAAAACAAACACACAAATAAAAATTACAAAAGTTAAAATGTCAGGTTTTATAAATTTTTGTCTATATCACAGTTAATAGAGAAAATACGTTACAAAAGTGAAATCAACGTGCTTATCGTCTACTAACCGCGTTGATGTATTTATGAATTATGTATTATGTTGAAACTATAGTAAATTTTTGATCAGTTTTTAAGTAGGTACTTAACATTCATTTTCAAATAACAGCAGGAAAATATCTGATATGGAATATTAAAGTTAATATTTTTTTAACTTCATTTGTTTTTTAATTATAAAAATACATTTAGGGCCTCTTTCACAAACTACATGTAAAGTGTTGATTAATTACTTTTAGAAATCATTTTCTATGGTTTCATTTTCATAGATTTTCATAGATTATTTTCATTTTCTATATTGAATTATGCACTCAGCTTACTGCATCATTCGATAGCCGTTGTTTTTTTATTATTTTCTATTTAATGTTTGGGACATTTACCGTACACACAAAGGTATATCAGCTCCATTATCCCCGGTTACCGGTGACTTTAAATGACAGTTTGGCCTAAGTGCCAAACTTGCCAAGTTGAGTAAGAGGCGCTAAGTGTGAGTTAAGGAATAGTGTAACATCCTTTGTCAAATCTAATTATTAAATAAATTCTTTCTCTTTTCTTATTGGAAATACAAATAGACCTATTAGATAAAAGACAGATATTCAATCTTAAACAAAAGAACAAGTGGGCAGAAGTAAACTAGATAGACCCAGATTGATTGTTAAGAAGGTGCCTAAAGGAGGGTATTGATTGACATGGCTGACCCTTGCTTGTTGGCTACTGGACGTCTTGTGGTGTATGGTACAAAATGTCGGCTTGAGCTATTATTGTGTTTAATGTTTAATGCTTCTGTAAGTTTTAGTTATAATAATAATAATGGCAGAAAGGATAGACCACTTGCTACCTACCTTTACCTCAGGTAAGTAAACTACACCAGAAAGTTATGAAAATGAGATGCTGATTAGGATAATATGTCGATTGAGATCATTTCACAGAAGTTTTCTAGGCCCTGTTACATCATATCTGATTTGATTTATAAAATAGTTTTTTATTCGACGACAAATTTATAAAGACATCTTAAAAATGTTAAATGACAGTGAAGCATATTATAAACATAATTATATAGTAGTCAATGATGACAATGATGAAAAACGCGAAAATCTTTTAACTTGTGTCACAGCCGAGGAGTACTGTGTTGTCCAAAGCGTCTCGTCAATAATCCAAGGATTACGTCCGGCGGCCAGCTTACGCAAATACGATCGGATTGTCTGTAGCGCAAGGGAATCCTAACTATCTCTACATAACCGACAACCGACAATGCCGGGCCTGCCCACTACTCACTCGGCTATCATTCACAAAACAATCTCCATAATTTGCATTTACTCCTTGTTAAAAACACCTTTTCATTTTTGTACCGATGTGTGACTGACAGGCAGATATATATGTATCATTATAACATCGGATGTCGCTTATAGACATGTACTTACAATTACATCAGGGATGGGGCACCGTGGCGCCGTTAATTATGCAAAAAGTTGTAAGAATTAATGGAAAAAAGCGTAACAACAAGTAACAAGATATGGGTTCGATGGGCTGTGGTGTGGCGTAACACGTCTCTTATTTTAGTATTTGCCCTCGACTTCGTCCGCGTCCGATCGCTACCAAACTTCACAGGAACACCCGCTGGACTAATCTGAAGATTGTCTGATATACTCGTAAGATGTACCTACATATTTATTAAGATATCAATACAAAAGTATTACAATACTCAATAGTACTATTTGATCGTCAAAAACAGACAATAAAATGAATCTACTACCGGTATGGAATGTCTTTTCGGTGGGGAAAAACCCGGCAAAAATCCTTCGTAGTTTTTCTTTTCAATAAATCTTCCATTAACGAAAAATAAGAAATATACTTTCAATGTTAACAGTAAAATTGCAAACAAAAAAAATTAATTTCCACAATTTTTTCGTGAGCAACGTAGTTGTTTATTACGATATTGTAGGCCTTAATATACATTTTTTCTTTCAATAAATAGTAGCTGTACTAATACAATAAGTTGTTTGTTTAAGAGAATTATTTATTTTAGTATCTAGTATAAACTTTTTGATCCTGAACTAGGAAAAACAAGTTTATATTTCTAAAGTTTACAGGGAAGGCACTATTTTTCTTAAATTTGTTAATATTATCAAAAAAATTTTATTTTATAAATATACTGAGAAAATACATTGTGATTCATTAAAAAATGTGATTCAGAGTACAATTTCAGATTAAGCAGCTAAATATCGGTTTAGTAGCGAGTCATTCTGGTGTTATGAAATGCTTTAACATTTTTTTTTAATTTACAACAATAACATCTATCTATAAAAAATCTAAAAGTCCAAAAAGAGCTTGTGTTTATGCAGGGTGATCAATTTGAGTGTTTGCGGTCGTCTAGCAATGTTCTCTCTAACTACTTCTTTGCAATTTTCTTAGTGTTTTAAAATGCACTTATGTTTTTGCAATTTCTCCATTGACTTACTAATTAGCACTACACATTGTCGACATTAACGAGCCACTAACTACGCTGCATTTATCGCCTAAATTAATTTCTTCACTGCCTGCAATTTTTCTGTCTATTCCCTGTCTGATATGTCCGCAAGTCGCAGTATATCTTTATTAGCTATATTGGGCGTTACCGGTATTGTTGCTTCACTTTCATACTTAGACACAATTATTAATGTACATGATTTTTGCGGTTGAATGGAACAACATGGATCGACCTCTTTCTTTTAGTGAATGTTGCAAGAAGTGTTTAACATTTTTTACTTCCACCGGTGGGCCACATTCGATCGGCCATTCGACCGGGAAATAACTATGCCTCGCAAAGTTAAATGCTTGTTTAAAATAGCTCTAAAACGTGGTCGAATTTGAGTTTTTGGTGAATTATATGACATAAATAATGCCGAACTAAAACGCGGTCCAACTTTAAAAGCGGCTATAAATACGACCGGTCATAAAGCGTGGAGGCCTGAAAGTTTGCGGGCAGCGCATAAATCATTGGCGACTCCCTTTTGCGAAGGAAAACTGGGAATTCCGGGGAGTGTATGAGACCTGCCCACTGCCACGCACGAGCCATATGTCATTTCGGTCAAGCGGCTGCTATTTGTCTTGCAAAAATTCGGGGAAGCATCTTAAGAATGCCTCGCCCCTCGAGGAATGCTTGTCGGACTACGAGGACCAAGCGGTGCTGGAATTCGAAGGGTTAGCCGTATCAAGGGTTGTTTGGATGTTAAAGTACTCACTTTCATGACAAATCGTACATCCGAAAAGCTTATTTATCTTCTTTATTTCCACTGTATCGAGAAAAAATCATATTACCAAACAAAAGAAGATATTTCATCACAACTTCCTCGAGATATACCTAATATGGTTAAGAGGAGACTCAAAGACAAATAGTGAATATGAAACCTAGCTTTTTGCTATTTACTGGAATCTTTTTTGAATATTTTGAGATGACATTTTGGCCATCTTTTGTGTTCACAGCACAAATTACTCTCAAGCAGAATGACTAGTGCAAGACAGACGAACTGATACGATTCTTTCACATGTGGGAAAATAATTTCATTGCATTCTTATATTTGTCTTAACTTATATTTATTAGAACACTGATAACGATACTCAAGACAATTCACCACATAAACATTAAAAAATAAAACTGCCATCTGACAACTGAATTAGATTTCAAACGCTATCCTTTCAAAGTAACATCTTTGTTACACTACGAGTATACTAATATACTTAGCGCCTCTTTCATCAACTGTCAAGTAGGCTATCTGTCATTTAAAGTCACCGGTAACCGGGAATAATGGAGCTAATTTACCCTTGTTTGTACAGTAAAAGTCCCAAACATTAAAAAGGAAATAATAAAAAAAAAACGCCCATCGAATGATGCAGTAAACCGAGTGCATAATTCAATAAAACAGAAAATGATTTCTAAAAGTAACTAATCGACTTACTTGTAGTTGGTGAAAGAGGCCCTTAATCTGAAGAGTTTATTATTGTTTGGTTGAATACCAGTCGGTCTTAAAATTTATTTTTGTATTTGATAATTTAGTTTTTGCTGAGAAAGGCTACAGAGTATTATCGAGAAGAGGTGACCTGCTAATTTAAACGGCGGGTGAAACTGCGGGACACAATATCTTTTAGTTTTTTTTTTATATTATTTCTTATAGGTATGCAGACACCTAGATAGTAAGAGATTTAAAATTGTGTTGTCTGTCGTATTGGGATATATCTAGTTATTGGCATGTACTTGTAGTGTTTACCGATGGCATGCGCAATCAGTGCGGCCGCCGACGACGTTTGCGGAACGATGAATTTATTTTATTTATACATTCCACACAGCATCGCAACACAGTACGTTACCTCAACAAATACAGCCATATAATCAATAAACAAATATACAATAAACAAATTAACAACTAAACAAATATAGCATGTAGGTATAAATATATAAGATTTTAAACAATTTTCTATGTCCTGATAATGTCCTGAGTGATCAACGCACAGTAGAAACTAGTAAGTCTAAGCTGAAATTTCGAACATTAGCTTTAACGTGAGCATATGCTAAGAAAGGACTTTTGAAAATTTTTACTCCGTGCTAAGCCGGAGGCGGAATGCTAGTTAGATATACTTTGTGTTTTAGTATTTCTGGAATCGATTATCAAGGAAAAGACTACCAAATTTTATTCCTAGTCTAAATAGCCTTGATTAGATTTCCCTGAATGTTTCTAAGGTGAATTTATAAGAATATTGTTATATTGAGTTACTGTTTGCGCATTACTGTATTTAAAATCCAGCCAAGATGCTGATTTGTATACATCGGCCCCGCATTTGTTTGTCTTTCACATAAAACGAAGACGACAGCTTTTTTAACAAATAATCGAATTAAAATGTAAATGTTGAAAATATCGTTGTTTTCGTGGAATGTTTCATTTTACATGGTTTTCTACTGAAAATTCCAATTGACAAATATACTTAAGTATCTTTTTAGATTATTGGAAACTTTCTATCTTTCTATTCTATCTATATAGGACTAATTTAAGGTAATTAATAATACAAAAATGTAATTTGCACATAAATTAATTTATAATTTTTTTCAAAGGTCCTTGAACATTATTGTGATTATTCTGATGTGCTTATTCTATATTAATCAAAATTCTGGAGACGCTACAATTTAAAAACAATTTCTGTTCAAAATATTAGCTCAAATTTAATATAACTTACGAGTAAAGCTTTCCTAATTATTAGGTTTAATCACACATTGATAAACTAGAATACCTAGTTTAAAAAGTTATCATTTCATAATAAACTGTTTGCAAAATAAAATTTTCTCTTTTCTTAGCGAATTGTTGATTTTATTACAAAAAAAAAATGAAACCAATGAAATAGCTGGAATGTATTTTAAAAAAAGAGTAACGTAGCTTGCATTTTTCCTTGTGGTGGCCACCGCAAACCGAAATGGCCGGTGAATGAGTAACAAATGAAGCGAATTAGAGGCCGATTAGCGGCGGTGGGCCTTCGGTCGTTCGTACGGCGGCGGACGTATACGCCCTGTTCATACGTAATTGATACATTTGTCGTAATACTTTGCGGTTTCTTCACTTTTCGATGTTTTCCCTTTTTTTTTTTGAGGGATTGCAGGCGGATATGTGGTCAGCTACTTACAAACGCTGTCTATTACAATGTTGGTCCTTTTTAAATATTTTTTTAGAATTAAGTAAAAATAAAAAATAAAATAATTGGGATTATTTATACTATTGAAGAATAAAATGTTTATCCTTTATACTATTTAGTTCGGCCACGTCGTACTTGGAACCCCTTGGCGTTGGTGCCGGTAGCCTAAACCATAAAGTGGACCGTCAGCCTGCCTGACAACTTTGGCATAAAATAAATAAAATATTATATAAGAAAAGGTTCATAGTAATATTCATTGTGAATTACTGAATATATTTTAACAATAGAAAAATATAATAAATATAATTTCTTATTATTTACAGTATAATTTATAAACAATTTTATATTCTATATATTTTTTTTGATGTAACGGAAATAGGGCATTTGATGTAACGATGAGAGATAGAGAGGTGTCCGCCAGTAAATTTGCGAAATCCAAAAGCAATCCCCCGACGGGACGGATTCAATAAAAATGTTAGCAAAAACCGGCAATCAGCGTTATATCGGACGCCCAGGAGATTTGTGCTTCCTTTACGCTGACACCCGCCTTCGGAACCCGAAATAAGAGGGAAGAAATAACAGTAGGTACCCAAAATGCTTATATTCTTAGTTTAGTGTTTTATTGAATAAAGTTTTTTTTTCTTCAACATAAATAAAAAATAGTTTATAAAAACTGGACAGTTATTTGAACTTGCATCCTCCTGGTGTTATTTGTGAGTTACAATGGAAGTCATCCCACTTCATCCTGATCATTCTGCCTGCACCCTTTTATTCTACTAATATTACAAAACTATCTAGTTTGTCACCTGGATTAACATACTATTTATCCTAGAAAAATGTTAGTTTACCGAGGGATCGTCTAAAAATATAAAAAAATAGGTTCCACTGTCGCAATAGGGCTACAGCGATAAAAATGTCAGGCGTTATTCAGGTATTATATTTTTAATTTTTTAACTCAGAAGAAGTCGCGGTCACCAGCTAGTCACAAGGAGAACCTGTTACAACTGTTGGTTATCCTATTTTAAATATACTTTTGATACATTTGATACCCACTTAACCAAGTTTTTATTTTTCACGAGACACTCGATGGTGAATATAAGCGAATTAAATTATTTCAGAAAATAAGAGCAGAAAAGAATTAAATAATTCATTTAAGTTTATCTAAGTCGCTCTTTTCCTGGCCCGACAATATCAATCACTATCCCACCTTGTTGTTTTAATTCTTGTGATAAATTAAACATCAAATGAAAGATTAAAAACTACTTCGTTGAATTCTCAATTACGATATAAAATATTCTAAAATCAAGTAATGTATTTGCCAAATGAAGGCTTTGTAGGCTAATCTAATTACATTTGGGACACGTTTATCTACTTTAGCATTTCACATTTTTTAGAACACTACTTATTATATATCATCTGCATTCGAATAGGGTTGTTCTCCATTTCGAAAAATTCAAGTATGTTTCCCCAGTCTCTGAATGCTGAAGTCGGTGGTGATATTTGAATTTGCCTTCAATAATACAACATTGATTGGAATATTATTAGCTAAAAATAACACTTATTTTATATAAAAATAATTAGTTTCAAAGTGAAAAATTTAAAAATTAAAATTTCAAGTTTAAATTTTTATTTTTTTAAATTTTAAGTTGTCTTTTCCAAAAGACTTTTCTTTCAAATGAATTACTAAAATGAAGAATTAAATAGTTCACAAAGTAATATGAATTCAGAGTCCACTGGTACCCGGATATACGCAGTGTCTGTGGCCCAACTTTGGGCGCCGCCTAGCCCAGACCGCGGTCACTCCCGGACACCGGAGGTTTTATTCCACTCCCATCTGATTTATCACTGATTTAGGCTTCAAGGGATCCGATTGTGGGAAACAATTACCGACCGGCAAAAGTGGCCCCTTTATTTATGGCCATCTTTCTCCTATTTTCTCTGCGGGTTCTACAGAATAACGGTTTGATCGGTTTCAATAGCATTGTTTATTTATTCCGGTCAAAAGATGAAAAAATATTTGTTTGCTCTTTTAAATTATTACATAATTTGCTTATACTTAAGCAGAAAGTAATAAATTTAAAACTAATACATAACACTCTTAGCGCCTCTTTCACCTACTGTCAAGTAGGCTAACCGTCATTTAAAGTCACCTGTCACCGGGAATAATTTAGCTGTTATACCTTTGTTTGTACGGTAAACGCCCCAAACATTAAATAGAAAATAATTTAAAAAAATCGCCTATCGAATGATGCAGTAAAACGAGTGCATAATTCAATAAAACAGAAAAAGATTTTTAAAAGTAACTAATCAACACTTTACTTGTAATTGGTGAAAGAGGCGCTTTGTACAGAGAAATAGAAAATTGATAAATCGCTAAGTAAGAAAGAAACTTCTAAATTTATTTTGTAATAAATATTTTGATCAATATATTAAATGATTATAAATACATTTGTTCATTAATTTTACATTGAACAATATATTTTATCATTGAAAAAAATGATTGACACGAATTTGATGAAGGCACTTCCATGATAGATGATTAATGGCTTTTGAATGAGCCGTTTGAGTAAAACAACATTTCAATACACCTCAACAAAATAATCTCATAGTTTCATACGTCGATTAAAAAGACCAATTCTATGGAGTCGTCTGATGGTAGACGTAACAACACCAGGTGGGGTGCAAAGGCTTTAAATGATGCCTTTTGTTGTGTTCTGATTCTATAGATCACTCAAAAGTGAGGCTACGCTTTTAATACCACCACAAATATTACCAAACTAGCTAGTGCCCGCGACTTCGTCCGAGTTAAAAAAGAAAAAAGTAGCCTATCCTGTGTCCTGTAAGGCTAAATGTTTACCTACCAAGTTTCATGAAAATCAGTTAATTCGTTTAGGAGTTATAGAGGAACATACATTCATACAATACCTAAACTTACAGATTTATTATTAGTATTGATTGATTGATGATGATGATACTCGTACTATCAAGGTGTCAAAGCAAATAGTTCGCCTAAAATCCTCCTTTAGTTATTGAAACGATACCAAAGGAAGTTGATAGAGTTTTGGCGTATTGTTTATTTTGTATTTATTTTTATTAAAATAAATAAAGGCAGTGGCCGGATGCAAAGGGCAGAGAACACTTCGTTGCTTATAAAATATGTAATTGATAATACGCTGCATTTTAGACAATGCATTTAGACAATAACTTGTTTTGGTAATAAAAATAAAAAGTAATAAAATTTTCATTGTATGCAGTTTTTATTGTTGTTACTTAATAATATTATATGACATGCCTTTAAGACACAAAAAAATCAGAGATTGCGTACCTAACTCTATTTAGACACTTGTTGTGTACTGTCTCGACGAAAAAAAAAAACATTGTTATATATAATTTATGATCCGAGTAGAGATAAGCTTAACGAGGCCGATCTAATCATCGATACGTCCACTGTCCGTAGGCTTATAAGCAATTGTTTAGTTTTTGTTGTTTAAAACAAACGTGAAGGGTAGTCGTGCCGCAGCTACTGTTGGCGTTTAATTATTGCCTTACCGTTTCTGGCAAATAAACAAATCAGTACCGTTGTAAATGGTAGGTACTGTGTTATATTTGTATCTACTTCTCGTGAATTGCGCCTAAGGGGACGAGTATATTTGTCAAACGATAATATGAAATTTAACTGTATAATATTCAAAATAGCTAGCGATATATATGTAGGTATTAAATTATATAAATCAGAGAAGAAAATGTAAGCGATATTTGAGTATTTATTTGTAATGTTATCGCGTAGCGTAGGCCAAATGACTCAACACTAAACACAATGGCTATTGTGGCGTACGACGAACGCCCCGTATTGTTTTAACCACTTTCTATTAACCTTTAACTACCGATTGTGAAAAACCTCACTGTCATATGACATGTCGCGTGTGCTCCCTACGTTACATAGGTAAGTTAAGGAGGTACCTACCGCCGGCGCGTAGGCGTGTGGCGTGGCTAAAAGACGGCTAAAGTCTAGCGATGTGCGTCTGTTAGTCGGACTGATTGCCGTCACTGGCAACAGTCGTGACGACCTTCGAACTCAGGTTCCTTGTATACTTGTTTATCGTCGTTTGTTACGTCATACACACTATTATTATTGTTTTTAATATTGATGACAAAATATTACTAAATGTTGGATACCACTTTGATATTAACTGGGTGGTGTTGTAGGTTATATACATTAATATTATTTGATTTAAAGAATATTAATTTCATCCTGTTGGTTATTAAATTAAACCTCCATTTCCCAATTAACCTTGATGATTTATCAGGATTGAGGGCATAATATTGAGTAAGCGCAATGTGCTATTTTTTATTTTTTTTATGCTTCAAACTTTAAACCGTTTATACTATAAAATCACTTAATATTCTAGAAGCGAAAGAGATGATTACCATTTTTTAATTAATTTGTGTATGAAATATATTTTAAAATAGTCAATATTTCGCAATACAATTAATAACTTCGCCGATTGTCAGTTTGTATGTCGCCAAAAAAGTTATAGCATGGAAAATGTTTGCTCGAAAACAAACGCAGATCCATAAACCGTGTTAATATTACCAATTCAATGAACCTTTCATAATGGAGACTGCACTCTCATTTAGCCGATTTATTCTAGACGATATTTCGGTATCTGCTTATACATAAAACATATCGCTCTTCTGATACTGTCCAACTAAAGTAGAACCAACATTATTGGCTAAAGTTATTTCCCGTGTCTGCACTACTTGCCAGTATTTGCCAGTGTTGCCATCTCACAACAGTACAGTTACAGCGAAAGGTACTCTTGTGATATTTTTATTTTCATTTACCTATATTCAATTTAAACGCCATTATATCACACCTACATAAAATATTTTTGTTGATGCAGATAGGCTAGAAAAGGTTTTGTTGGAATAATCTCCGAAACTTACTTACTGTACTATATGCGATAAAGTCTACTGATTAATTACATTGATTATAATAATAGCTGTTGCACGCGACTTCGCCCGCTTAACTTTATAAAATGTAGCCTATGTTACTCGCTGATAATTGGTAATATACATAGCTTCCTAACAGTGACAGTGACAGTTCAAACAAACAATCAAATTTGTACAGTGATGAAATTTAACTTCCCCCCCTAGGTGGGCCATGACCTTGTCGTGGTGGGGGGGGCTTACCCTCGACAGTCCGGGGGGCCGCGGGGGCCGGTGGTTCTTCACCGGCATTTCCTCATTCCATCGGACTGTTGTTGGGGACCAAGAAGGCCCACACCCGTGTGCTCCGGGCGGGCTCGGTTCGGCGGAGCTCGTGGTTCGTCCCATCAACATGAAGTCGCTCCTTTTGTATTGTAACGCAGCATTGACATGACATTGGCAGATAATGGCCATTCCCAAAATGAGCCGAAATGTCATTATACGTAAAAAAGAAGAAGAAATTTAACTTTACACAAATTTTGATTTTTCTTTTCTTTCATTAAATAATTTCATAAATTTATTAACTCATATACAATTGAGGTTAGAAATTGCTTCCTTATTCTTATACTCCTTATACCAAGATGATTGCGATAGTGATAGTGCTTTCTATCGGTATAAAAGAAAAAATTAAAAAAATATAAATTGAAAAAATTATTAAAAAAATTAATTAATAAAAGAAAAATAGTAGTGGTCATCTGCAAGATTGTAGCTACTCTTAGTACTTCTCTAGGAGTGAACTAATAACAAATATTGTTAACTTTACTCAACAGATTAGGTACATTATAATCTATTTATTATGTATAAAAGATAACCGTAACAAAATGTTTTTGCAGACACATTACAAATAGTCTTACAAACTAAACGTATAAATCAGTCAGGTATAAATAGCTGACGTCGCCGGGTATATGATAATGAATCAACACCAAACTAATACAATTAAGGCCCTCTACATTTGAACAGTAAATTGCATCTATTTAAGAGTGGAGTCGTCACCATTAATAGGCCTCTATATCTTTATTAAGCAGCGAAGGGTTAATCTGGAGTTGTGCGCAATAAACGAAATGGAATAGTTAACCCTGCAGCGGTCTTCACACTCACTTTAATTTAGTTAACTGTTTCGCTGCGCCCCGGGCGATGCAGCCCGCCGCTATGGAAAGGGTTGCGTAGTGTTGGGGTTTCTATCGATAACATTATTATTAGAATCATTCTTTACCTGCCTAGGATACAGTGGGGCCTGTGCGGAATGGGTTAAAGTCTATACAACAGCTAACTGTGATGTTCGGAGATACGCAACCGAACAGCGAGTAGCTACTATTTCCATGTTATTCTTGCACTTTTAATTTTCTTTATTTCAAATGCGGCCTTTGAAACCAGTGCGCGTTCTGTCTCTATCCATCCATTTAGGGCGCGTACTCATAAATCATTTAAACTATATAACAACTTACCATTTAACCTATTATAACCTTATATCATTTAACTATATTAACCTTGTAATAGGCTATATAAAAATTTAATCTATTATAATTATGTAATTGTTAAATATTAAATGTTGTAAGGTTAACTATTAAATAAATAAAATAAATAAAATTATTACTCTTAAAATTAAGTTTAAAAAAAAAGTCTTAAATAAGCGATTACATGTGAATTCTCGTTTGAAGTCTTTCAAGATTTCTAGTCTCCTCACTACACAGGTTTTCTCGTGATGCTGATAAATATTTCTAATACATACATGTAATCAAAATCAATGAATTTTGAAATACTATAATAAAATATTTGTATCAATTTAGAATAACTCGATACTATGACATGTCACAATATATCATATTGCATTTGCAAATTGTTGTTAGCATTGCAGTGACTGCATTCTCAACAGGATTACAATTATTAATACGACGTTATTTATTTCCTCCGATATCACCAAGGAAGGTTGGTTTCTGCAAGGTCATTCTCGTATTTATTGAAAGCTAAAATTGTCTTGCGATTCGTTACAATTTATCGACTGAGTACATCACTAGTAGGCGCAACCGTTTTCATCGCCAGCTAATTTATATTGACCTGACTGCAACCCTCCGCGATATTTAAAAGCTTATAATCGCGCGATGAAGTGTTGCCCGCTCTTGATAAATCGTCGAATTTCTCTCAGGAATTACGCGGGAAATTATTGAGGCTCAAAATATCGCTGTTTGTCGCAACAATAAGCTCGAATTAACGAACTCGAAATTCAGCTCTTGAGAAATATACCTACTAGAATAAACTTCCTGAAAGTATTGATATCGAATATCTGATTATTTTGCATTGGACGGAACATACTACTTCTTTTTTATGTTAAGGTAAACAGACAGGCTGAAGGTCTATTTGATGGTAGCTAGCGTTCCGACGTTATCTTCTATAGCTTTCACCATTTATGCCTTAATCAGGCTTTGCATTAACATATTAAAATTAAATAAATAACTATAATTCGCTAAAACATGCGTTAATAGATATATCTTAGAATCTAGATAGAGAGACATTACAGCTCATGAACCTTCCCAAGATTCCGGCTTCAGTACTAATTATTATTAATGTTTATTATAGCGACTTGACGTTTGGCAACAGTATTGTCCCATTTCCCTTTGAATTATATGACTGGCGACGAGAGATTTTCAGACGAGCGTTAAATAAACGCCTTGTAAATAAAATAACGATTTTAAATGATACCAATTTTTTTGATATTGAGCTATTACTATTTTTAGCTATATTTATAAATAGCCAACTTAGGTTCCTATACAACAAGCGGCTTTCGTCAGTAAAATGCTTTAAATTTCAAAATATCCCACAGTGACCCATCAGGAACTATAAATCTTCATTTATTACTATATCATTTTATATCATTTATTCTGCTGTTAAAAAACTATTAAATTTCGAATTTGAGTGAATATTTTTGCTTAAATTCTCATAAATAGTTCAATCGTGGTTTAGTAGTAGTAAACCCAGTCATGAGACACATATAACTGGTAACAGAGCTTGAAGAAATGACGTCACAGGATAGAGGTGCCTTGTAAAATTGACCGAGTAGTTCATCACATACTAACATAATTGAAAGTGACTATCTACTTTACTAAACGCCCGACTAGTCGAGCGATCAGTCGATCTGTCCATAACCGCCGCCCGCGCCGAGCCCACAGTCCTATCGACAATTTATTGACGCCTTCGTTGGATGTTATAATTATGCGGTGTACCTAATTGTGGAATATTACTGTACCTAAACCCATGGTAATTGCATAGAGTGGCTGTTACCCACGACCGGGCAATAAACTACGGACAAACGTGATTATAAAACGTTATTAATGTACAAGTTTTCACGACACTTGTAACAAGTTGTTGTGCTTTGACTCTGACTCGCTTATTTATGCCTTGTTTACGTTGCAATCGCGAGTCTTAGCCATTCGCTATGTAAAAATGTATTAACAACAATTAAATCGTGTATGTGCTAAACTTAATTCATTATCTCCACATTAAACGCACTCTCATCAAATATTTTAGAAATCAATTAATGTTGATAAAGTGATTGGTATAAATCCAGTCCAATGATGATTGATGACTACTCCCCAGATACCTAAAGAAGAGTTATAGGACAAGTTTTTAGCTTGCCTCAAATACCTATCCAGAAATGTCTACCATCTCTCGGGTCATATAATCAGAAGATGAATCATCGGCTTCATTCGGCTTCGCGAATTGTGAAGACTGAAAAACATCCCAATGATGACTCTTTTATTCACTCCACGATAAGCAAATTAATCAAACGGTGTTACATGCTACAGTTACGGTTGTTCTAATTATATTAAAAAAGTAGCTATTTATCTGTAGAGAGCTGGTACACTGTTTTTAAGTAAATAAAATAAGATTCGATTTTAAAATCTAATTATTATCTATAGTAAATCTATAGTACACATTATTTATTATATGTCATTAAGGGCCTCTTTCACAAAGTACAAGTAAAGTGTTGATTAGTTACTTTTAGAAATCATTTTCTGTTATATTGAATTATGCACTCGGTTTACTGCATCATTCGATAGCTGATTTTTTTTTTATTATTTTCTATTTAATGTTTGGGACGTTTACCGTACAAACAAAGGTATATCAGCTCCATTATCCCCGGTTACCGGTGACTTTAAATGACAGTTTGGCCTACTTGACGTTTGTGAAACAGGCGCTAAATGTCATAAGTAAAAAAGTAAAGTAGATAACTCTATACAAATACAAGTTGAATGTATCCCGCAATAAGCAGAGGCGTGTACAGTATACACCTCACTACGTTGGACATTATAATAGTTATTAATAGCAATTTCCAGTTTGCTTTTGGCCAAAATTATTGATCAGCTCGTAGACGTCGTCTCGGTGCTTATTTAAAAAAAAAATCATACTGTAATGACAGCGATATTGCAGTAATAAAATAACCTAATCAATAATTAACAAAGTACTTACTGTTGGATTATGAATGCAACATTGTAGTTAATTTATATAGGTTCTTTGTAATTTTTTTGTCAATGTTAACTTAATATATATGTTCTGTGTTCCTTTCTATGAAAATATAATGTCATGATATCGTATCTTGTCTAATTTTCTTTTCTTAAATCCAAATTAATGTAAAGCAACTTAAGCAACTAATAATAATTTTACACTTACTACTTAGTAGTCTAAAGTAGTCTACTTAGTAGTGTTAAAACAGTTCAATTTCAAAAGACTATAACATACTTAGAACACTCGGCTATTGATTTATGATGTCACGAGCTCTATTTCAAGATTAAAAATTAGAAAATGTACATATAAATTCTTAATAGGTAAAATTACACATTTATTATTTGAAATATAGTTTCGAACCTTAGATCCTCTTTTCACGCTTATTATAAGACTAGGTATATTAGGATATCTCTACAACATCTGTTTTTCCCTTTATAAATGTAAATATGTAAATTATTATATAATATATGTAAATCACCTCAAATGATTTAAATTTTATTATTTTCTGTAAATATTGTTACATAATTTGGCAAAGTAGGTATGTAACGATTATTTAAATTTTATGTAAATACTGGCTTCGTTTTACAACTTCGTAAGGTATCTTTTTACATTATAGCCTGTATTTTATTATGATATATGAACCATATTACTGTAAAGTTTCATCAAAATCGCGGTTCAGTTGAGGGAAAAACTTACGCATTCACAATATTAAATATTGGGTCACACTAATTAAATATTATAGAATATAATACTAAATACAAGAAAAATGTTTGCTCCGATTTATACACCACATAATATGGATATATGGATGTATGCACGAGTATATTTAATCTGACACACTCAAACACGAGCTAGCAACAATGAAAAAAATTATGTTTGAATTAATTTCTAAAGAAAAATAGATAGAAAGCAAACAAAGTGGATGAAAGTTTAAAACAATTAAAAAATACATTTTTGTTTATAGCGAGCGGTTATGCGTCCATAAGTCAATAGGGTTCCGCCACAACACAAAGGCATTTATTGTATGGATTTCACGCTTTCGCGTTGGGGTCGGTATAGGGTAGACTAGCTATACGTAGCTGCTCGCCAATACCCCTATGCCATTTTGATACTTTACGATTTAATAGTTTATATGAATGAAATTGATTGCTATGACTAAAATAATCAGTTTTGAGCGTTTTGAGCTTTGTTATTAGATAATACTCGTATCTCCCTTCCATATTTCATAGCATTTTAACGTTTTTAAATGTTATGTGAAGATAGAACCAAAAAAGCAGTCTGCAAGTGAGTACAAGTATCTTACAAAATTATATGAACTAAAAGAATAATTATAAGAATGTTATTATAAGAAAGGGTATTATGGTTTTTAATTATCAAATATGGCATATTTATTATGCCATATTTCATATAGTGACTCTAATGTTTATACCTTAAAAAATCTGAGAGAAGACCAGGTTAGCTACATGGTTTAGCAGTCCGCAAGAACAAGGAAATTGGAATATAAACAAAATTATGAAAATAAGAGATTCTTACATTGAGTTTCAACTGCCTCTCATACTTTTAAATAAATCGTTTTCTAATCGTTTTTATGAACTCTCTATAATTACATCAATAAACAAAAAATACTCACCTCCTTTCCTTTTTATCATTCATACTTAATACTGTTCAGTAGACGAAAAAAGAACACAAGACACAAGAACTTAAAAAAAAGATGTAAAAGTTTCAAATTGGCACAAATCATTTGATTTACGTACTCAATATTACACATTTAATATTCGAGTATCAAAACTACAAGGTCGCAGTACACGAGTCCCTCTCCGACGACCGCAGATCGCGCTTCGCGAATACTGAAGGGTTGCATCAGTACCCCACGAAAATAGTCACGCTTGTTCCTCCTATATGTTCATACTGCCCACCCACATGTCACAGACTAACTGTAATCTCTTGTATTTTTTCTCGTATACTGCCTCCAGGAGAGTTTGTTTGTTACGAGTTCGTTTAGTCTGTGGACAACCAGAGAGTTGGGTATCGCTGTGTGTAAAAGTATATTTTTAAAATGGTCCATTGTTCGATGTGTCACGAACAAAAAAATCTTTACTAATTTTTTATTTCAACAATGTAGACGGATAACTAGTTTCCAATGTACACAAATTGTTCCATTATTGGAGTTTATACGTGCGTAAATGTATGAAATGTTATAGTTGCTTTATTTAAGTTTATAAATGAAAGAAAATATAGACTATATTTTGCTGTAAATGCTTATAGAAAGACCATAGAAATTTATTCTCAAAAAGAATAACAAATTTATTTGGTTAAATTAATCTAAAATACACAATAATTATTCATACGACGATGATAGGTATTTTATTGAACTTATTTAAGTATATTACTAATTAATTGATAATAAAAAAGAAAGAGAAATTTATATTAGAAAAGTGTAATTAAATGTATTAATTAATTTTACTAGTGTAAAGAAGTAATAAGAAATATTGATTTTATTCATGAAATAAATAAATTTACTTTAGCATTGTCAGCCTGTTGTTGGCTAAAGATTTATTTAGTAGGCAATAATTTTAAAGGCAATCGAAGTCTAATTCGAATGGGGTTCAGTTCGGGGCTCGAACGCGCCATATGTGGTCAATTTCCCATACTGCTGCGGCAAATTACTCCTAATCCTCACCATAATGGGAATACATTCTGGAAAAGTTCAACGGGATTAACTTTACAAATTAAATAAATTGCAATTTCGCCGTCACGCTTTTGTAAACTAGCAATAATAGTGCAAACAATAACATTTTTCATAATGTTTATTTGTAACCTTTACAATTATTTATAGATCATCATAAAAAAATCTCCGTTGTTAAATACATAATAAATATAAATTTTAATTTTTAAAAAATGGAGCAATTATAGAAAAAAAATCAGTTCTTATAAGGTTCCTATGTGTCATTCAATTATTCCAGAGTTAAAGTACACTAAACCAAATGTACTTAAATTTTAATGTTATCGAAAATTGTAAATATATTAAATAAGTAGTGGGTGCCCGCGACTTCGTCCGCGACCAATTTTTTTTTGCATACAAACCATTCCTGATTATCCCTCTATCCATAAATGAAGACAGAATTAAAATCGGTCCAGCCATTTAGGAGTTCAGTGACATACGCACAGAAGAAATATATATGTATGTATATAAAGATTGAGGCTCACCTCTTCTGCAGTATGGCTATTTTGATATTTTCATATTAATCTAGTGTACCCATAAATCTTGCATTTTGAGAATATGTTCGTATTTTTTTCTCCATATAAAAATCTCTAGAAGTATATATTACTGTAGACTTCACCTCAGCAAGTATTACATAGTTTCGTAAACTATGTTGACTATAATAGTATCCTCAATACATACCCCATCTAATTGCGTACCGTTGACAATATAAGGGTTGTTATTGACACAAATGTTGCGATGCGGTTCAATCACAATACAAAGTATTGGCAGTGAGAAAACTAAATCCAATGCACATCACAGAAGGTTAAAAAATAAAAATTTATATTCTGTTTGGACTCATTGTATTTTCTTCACTTCCTCAAAATATTATTTTGACTCTATTGTAGTACAGATTATAGAAACATGCCCAGATATTGATCTGGACATGCTCATATACACCATGTCACAGTTTTGTCTCTTCTCCTTTTTTTTGGATTAGAAACAATTATTACTTAGTATATCGAAGAAGTAATCTTCGAAGATTAAGTTAAGTTAAGTTCAGTCAAATCACCATGAGTGTTTCCTAGACTCATGGTGTTGGTCATAAATAATCAAATATTATATGTTTTGGTAAGTTAGTATACTGCAATATCCACATTAGTGCATGTTTGAGAACCCTTCTGTTTGCGGTTATTGTTTCCTTGATTCGGCCGCGACTAATTAATTTACTCTCGTTCAAGGGTCCGCAACTGATTGCGGGGCATTTTCAGGATAACTTTAATAACTTCGCGTTGTTTTACGTCACGACAACCCGGCGTTCTTCGGCGCGTTTTCCTGTTTTGTTTTGTGTTCAATATTTCCCAATTTAGTACCTACACTTACCAATACAGCACCTCTGTAAATATTTTAAATACTAGTCTTAGTTCTTGGGAAGAAGTATAATTATAGATTTAAAAATCTAGCAAATACCATGATGTTTTAATCAGTGTTCGACAAGTGATTATTATTATATTAATATGGGAACGAAAAGTTCCCTTCTTCTAATGTACTCGTAATTTGTTGTCAACACATTTCCTTTGTTTTAAAAACTAGAAAAACTGTTTGGAACAAATATTTTTTTTTATCATTAATTATTAATTCATATGTAAAATATAAAACCTCAAAGGGGCTAGCCGCTGTCACAGCTCATACAGTAATAAAAATATTATTTAATACCTTTAGCTGCTGTTTCATCAGAGAGAGGACGAAAGGAAATTGTAAGAATGAAAGAATAAATTTTAGCACAAAGTTGGAGCAATGTGAAGGTATTAAATAAATCCGCAAGTTCGGGCGACAGCTTGTTGAAATGAAATTATAAATAAAATGTGTGTGGATGGGGGAACAATGTCGGGGTCCTGACGATCCGCATGATGGATGGAGAGGCGACGTGTCTCGGCGGCCGCGAGAGGCCACCATTTAATGATCATTTGTGTGAATGCGTTTCCGCAATACAACCAATATAATACATATAGGGCCTCTTTCACAAACCACATGTAAAGTGTTGATTAGTTACTTTTAGAAATCATTTTCTGTTATATTGAATTATGCACTCGGTTTACTGCATCATTCGATAGGGGATTTTTTTTATATATTTTTTTTATTTAATGTTTGGGACGTTTACCGTACAAACAAAGGTATATCAGCTCCATTATCCCAGGTAACCGGTGACTTTTAATGACAGTTTGACCTACTTGACGTTTGTGAAAGAGGCGCATAATCAGATACGCGTAAATTATACCTATACTAAAACCTTCCTCGAGAACCACTCTATCCATTGGTGAAAACAGCATGATAATTGGTGCAGTAATTTTTGAGTTTGCAGTAAAGACGCGGCGGGGGACTTTGTTTTATAATATGTAGTGATATTAAATGATAAATAGAAATTTTGATTAAGTATAAAGAAGTTAATAGAACGAAAATTAAAATCACATAACTTGTAAGTTTTTTTTCTAAAGTTATTAAAGTTACACGTAGTAAGATGTATAATTTTCCTCCTGATACTACGAGTTACGTTGAGAAATTAGTTGAACCATAATTAGACAAGAAAGTTTACATTGAAGTTTGAGTGAAGCGGAGGGGTAGCTCGTAAACCTCAAACAAACACCTCAAATCATGAGCATATGTGGTTGCGGGCGGTGAAACATTCGTACTTACACGATATTACAAAACCTTGCTCCCAAAGTCGCGTTGAAAACGCTCTTCACGGGGGTGTGGGGTTAAATTTAATATAATACAATTTTATTTAAATTTAATTGTAGTTCGTATCCTCACTATTAGAATTTTAATAAAAAAAATTAGGTAAAGGCCTGCAGGGAAGCTAGCGAACCAACTTGTGATGAATATCTTAGCGTCGCCTACGAGTATTTCTTTAGGTTTTTTTTTCAATTTTGTTATTTTGAATTTTAAAATTTATTTGTTTGAGTTTGTGTGCCAAATTAAATAATGTGTTCAGCTCTAATTGACTGGACCTAGACCTTAAGCGATAGGGCTTGGAACGTTAAACGTGCTAGGCTGTTGCTGATAAATCCTTACATAAAACAAAATCCTCCGCCGCGGCTGTCAATCTGTCTGTCAGTTCGCGAAAAACTCAAAAACTGCACCGATATTGATGCTGTTTTTATGAATGGATAGAGTAGTTCTCGAGGAAGGGTTTAGTATATAATTTACAAAGTTACGCGGGCGAAGTCGCGGGCAGCAGCTAGTAAATAAATAAAGTCGAGACAAGCGGGATAAAAAGTAAGTAATAACAAGGTCGTGGTAAATTTTTTTTATAGTTATCCTATATACGCGTATTACATATTTACTCTTATTTATCGTTAATTATATTATATTATATTATATTATATTATATTATATTATATTATATTATATTATATTATATTATATTATATTATATTATATTATATTATATTATATTATATTATATTATATTATATTATATTATATTATATTATATTATATTATATTATATTATATTATATTATATATATTATATATAATATTATTCGGACTGACTAGTTTATGAATACAAAAATCTGAGTTCTACTACTGTAAGGGTACCCAAAAATGATCTTTTCAGTACTTTATTGCACGGAAAAAAGGGCAGTTTTATAATTCACATACAACAGGATATTTGTTGTGGAAAATATTTATACCTACATTTATACAAAATAGTAAAACGTCAATTTCAAATTTAGTAAGTTTAGTTTGCGAGATGTCAGTCACAACTGGCGACAAGTGTCGCGTGGTTTGTCATTTGGTTTGACGGACCCTAAACTATATAATATATTGCACACTATTTTGGTAGCAGAACACATATCATATTTTCGACTGCAGTCATCTACAGCGTGCTCTTTTTAATAAACACATAGGTTTTAATATGATTGCCTAATCATACATTAGGTATATTTTCTACATTTGCTACATTTTCTTTATGTAGTACTAGGGAAAATTTTGGCCACTAAAATCGTCATATTTAGTTAAAATACCTGAATTTACATTTGCATGCCAACTGATATCTACGGCTACATTTTATCTCTGCTTAAAAAATCATAAAGTTTGATTTATTGTGCAATATAAAATATTTACGTTAGGTATGTTATACAAGGTAGTTGAAGTCAGCCATTCTCTCGGCTAATTGTGAAGCTCGGGAGAGTACTCCAACAGCAATATTCCCTGAAGCTAAGGACTAAGGAGCAATGCAAGCTTAGCGGCTGAAACGACGATAACACAATAAAATTTCACTAGTTCAAACAGAAACCTGCTACTCAAACATAACTTTGAGAAACTGTACTTAATTAATTTATGCACATTGTAAGAAAAACACTAATATGATTATATATTTCAAAATTGATTACCGCAGTGAAACTATGCTGTCTATGTATATTTATATGTCACATGTTATAATTTATTTATTCATTTAAAGGTCGTCAGATGAGCCGATTTTGATGAAATTTTCGGAAAATCTTCAGATTAGTCCAACGGGTAATCCTGTGAAGTTTGGAAGCGATCGGACGTGGAAGAAGTCGCGGGCACCAACTAGTATATTATATAGATGATATTATACTATGTAGGTTTTTTAAAGGTTAGATGATAGTGAACCAGCAGCATCTATTTTTAATATTCGTTTTTGTACTAAAAAGCCAGCTAAGACAGCTAAGTCGCTCGATGCGTCCGTCCCCTAACCGTGAAGCATCCACGTAGCCGAAGACCGCAATCGGCACGAAGTGATTTTATCGAGTGTGACCGAGGAGATTGGCGCTTTCAAAAATGCGCACTTTAATTTTGGGCCCAGTAATGGCGCCGGATGTACCCGTGCGTCACGACACCGTATTTATTTTATTAGCTAATAAAAAGTTTGCGCTAGACGAAAGAACCAGGAACCGGGACTTCCAATTCGGTTCAATGCAACGCTGAACACGGTTACCGAGTCTTAAATGTTTAAATTACTGGCTTAATTACTTGGGTATTTTTAAGAAAATTTTACTTCCACTCTAAGGAAACTTATTAACGCTTATTAAGACCCAGTTAAGCTTGTAGAAAATTTCATTTCAAGTAATTTACACGAAGAAACGAATGAGTGAAACGAGAACGTCTTTATGTCATTGAAATAGTAAAAAATAAGAGGAATATCTTTCTTACGTCGCACTCAAATCGGACATTGATTTATAGACGCTTTATTTGATTCGATTGTATCATCAGAACGTCATAAATCGAGCTCCCCCGACTTGTTACGTCCCCTCGATATCGATACGAGCGATATTTTCTCGATACGACTCGACTTTTCCTGATGTCATTATGTCCATGTATAGGTGATAACTGAATTCGAGGGCCCGTCTGTTTACCCGAGACATTGTTGTTTACTTCGGTATTACACACTTAGCCTCCAGATTGACACGGATCATTCTTTGTTCGCAATAAGCACTTTTACTTTTCAAAATAAGTTTTTATTGTTAACTTCAAGATCCCAAGTTAATGAAATATATGCTTTTTGTTGTCAAACTAAGATTTAATGGGTTTCTAAGGTAAAGTTAGGCAGTCAGGCTGACACTGCACTTGTTGTTAGGTGGCCTACTAACACAAGCATCGCTTAAGATGGTACATGTGCGCTGTCAAATTTCGTAGGATAAAGGATAGGGAAGTGGGCTCTGGCATCCGTAACTAACTGTCAAAAAGAATCAGCATTCCTGCTGTTATTTCATGGTAGTCTTTATGTAAGGGGTGCTTATTACCTCCAGACGGGCTGTCGAATGTAAGTCTGGGAAATACTCTGCTATTTCTCAAACTTACCACAACATAATACCTAAAAATATGTATTAATGTACTAGATAAGTACGTATTTATGTTGCATTTAATTTCCGGTTGTAATTTTCCTTAAAAACTGCCATTTTTGTATAGGTATAAAATAATATTAATTTATATATATTAAATACTCGTAGTTGGCGTAATGTAGCTATAGGATATGTATAGGTAATGTAGCTATGTTCTATTAACATTTTTACTACTTAGAACATGTGATTGTATAAATTTTAATTTGCAAATAAATTAGGATTCCATAAAAGAAACAAATTCTAGTAGTAATGTAAGATGTATTTGTAGAAGTTTTGTGACAATATTGGTGTAGATAAGTTCCGTCAATGTGTCGGTCAATATTTCTAAGGCAAACTTGTAGGCTCCCCTAACCGCGGCCACATTTTTTCCCGCCAAAATAAATTAATACAGCCGTCTTGGGGCCACTCGGCTCGTACTCTTGTCAAATTAATTTCTTCGCGCAACACAATTTGTCTGCCGCTCGAGGGAACAAAAAACTTCAATATCGATTGCTTGTCCATTAGTCAAGGGAGGAACCTTCTACGAAGGTTACCACAATAACTTTTCTTTGCCGGACTTTGACAAATACTTAGAACACTAGGTATACGTCAACATCAAGGATCCATCTATACTTATAAAATTGAATATCAACGCACAGCCAAAACTACTGAATCTATAAAGCTCATAATTTGGAACATGGCTTTATTTTATTAACATAATATAAAAGAGGATTTAAAAAGAAATAACTAATATTTATAATTTGTATAAAAGTTGTTGATGAAAACGAATTTTAAAATTAATCCTACCAATATGAACTTTTGCAGAAACTTCCCTGTATACATTTCCAAAGAACATGTATGTCCAAAGAAGGTAAGAGGACACATGGAGCGTCGTTTTATAAACAAAAAAGACGGAGTTTCAATTAACAATGATCCGATGAGTTCAGTAATGAGCGGTTACGGGGATTTATCGGCGGGCAACCGACAATTAAAGGTCTTTGTTGAGGGCGACACACCGTGGCCCATGGCCCGAGAGACTCCGCCCGCGCGCGACCTCCCAAATGCTCCACTAAAACAATAACATCTACCAACAAACCTTCTACGGAAACAAAGAGGATTGCGTGTGGCCCTCTCTCATTCACGTACTCACCAAATTATATCTAAGTCTTTTCTTGTTCAGGTACTTTTTTTGGCTATAATTGTTTCAAAATCTTGGTTACTTAATGATTTATTAATATTTTTTTCATTATTACACTTACTTTAATAGACATTTTTATTCGGTATACATATATAATTTAATTGATCACTAACTATAAAAGACAAATATCTACTACAGTCTCACTCGCAATATGCTGTAAATGCATATGCTTCGTTAACTTCATAAGGTTCTAGTCAAATTACATTGCAAAAAGTATAATAGAATAAAAGCAAAGGTGAAAATGTTAACATGCCAAAAACTTTGTTTCGTTTTACTAATCTCGCTTCTATTCGTGTGGAGATGTTAACAAAAGGAGAGATAAAATTAAAAGGCCTCACAAGACGGCCGTTTATTGTTTGAGTCGCGTGGCGATGGACAAGACCATCGTGCACGACGACAGCCACGACCACTATTATTATTAAATAAAGTTTCATGTCTTAGTCACCTCAACTCTCAATATTGATACTTACTATTCCGACAATAAAAACCTTCACTTACTAAAGATTATTTATTATGTTGCTTAATTTGGACTTCATGTTAATTTATAACAATGTTATATCAAGTTTAGATGAGGAAAACGTTTAAAACTATATATAAATGATATTTTTCATTATTAATATTTTACCTTTTAGCAGAAACTGAACAGATTGACTAATATCACTCTGCAATAATGATATTTGCATTTGACTTGGAAAGCCGGGATCTGTTTTCAAAATATATTTTTATAGTATCGCTCGATCCCTCAATGATAAATAATCGATTGTAACAACTATACAATCGATACATCGAACCTTTCATTGTGAGATTCTCAAATCAATTTTCAAGCATTGTAACTTGTATCGGACGCTATCTTCATCAAAAGTGGTACTTGTTGCGATGACTGGACAATATTTTCACGTACGCTCAATATTTTCATTCAAATTATATCCGATTTTAAATTATACACCTTTAAGTTCGTTTTTGAATAGTAAAAATCATTCGATATTATATGATTAATAAGTTTGAGTTAATAAAGTTTAAGTTCACAGGTTCACTTCAACAATGTACCAATAAAAGTATTTGAGAACGTCATTCTTCTCATGGATACCCATTCATGGAGCAAGCCATTCATTTTGATATTACGATGTAGTTGAATGGAGTTAAAACGTTCATTCATGAGTTTAACTTATTCGTTGGCATCTCAAATACTACAAGACTTATTGATTCGTGAATGAATTTAATTTTATATGTTTGTAATTTGTGTTTTTAAATGTAGTTCAGCTGTTTGGATAGTCTTGTTTCATTTTGTTCAATATATTGACAAGCCCATTGGATCAATGGTTAGGGTGCTTCCCTTAACGCTCTGACTCAGGGGTCCCGCTTTCGATTCCCGATAAGATCACATTTGGAATCATCTTTTAGATCGTTTTACAGTCTATACGCGAACTGTGTGCAACACTCCTCGGTTTACTGTTTGACAATTTAATTCTTTGCTCAGTGACGGAAGAAAATAACACAAGTGTTTACTCCTACAAACGTTTCATGAATGCTAATTTACATATTGTTTCATAGTAATTCATATTGCGGCATCATCGCCTACCTGTCCGGGGATGTCACAACATCCATTGACAGAGTTTTTTCGGGCCCACTCACAGGATGCACGCGCCTACGTGCACGGAGACAAAGGCAGGCGCATTAGCATAGTGCAGGGTGGGGCGGGGGTGTGGCCCAAGTATTAATCACGTCCCGGCCCGTGCCTCGCTCCGAGCACGACATCACAACGAGACGAGACCTTCGCCGTCGGAGGAACCATATTCTCTTTTATATTTCGATGCAATTTCAATACAACTCTTCGACACTTATTTGCTAGATCGCCCACGATGAATCCTTCAGTCACTGGGATGCAGACAAAGTCCATTTCACCAGTCGTTTTCATCTTTGTCTTGTCATTTGGTGGTTAATGAAGTTGACTGACTCAAAAGGATGTTATCCTGTCGTAGATACTAGTGAAAAGGTGTCTATAAAATCACTTAATAGATAGATAGATTGGATGGATAGTATTGAATATTTAAAGGGAAATTCCGTTTACAGAAAGAATTAGTTTTTGTCTAGATCCAAGTACAAATCCAAGCGCATTCGCTGTCCTAGCGCAGGTATAAGGGTACTTATAGTTATATCATACAAGTACTGTCATCAATAGAGCTCTATGACGTATACAAACAAAATTTTGTTAGTCATTTATTTTGTAGTTTCAATATTATATAAAACATAAGCTTCTGAGATACTGATCACAAGAGTAAGAAATATTAAAAATCTACGTTATTTTGTGAACAACAATCTCATTTCCTAGTTACGCACAATTAGTAAAAGTCTAATAAGCCAAGAAAACTGGTGGCGCCAAATAATTAGTTATCTGTGGTGCGTTTCCTATTCCGAACCCACACCAACAAACATGCATACACCGCAACGCAGTAGCGCCCTCTGGCGCACACATCGATACAAGATGAAGAAGTGAACGCAACGTTCGATATACGTAAACCGCGCCGCGAGGATTTAATTAATAAATCCGATTATTCCCATATCGCACCGCTGAAGCATTGTGCTTTTGTAATCTACAAATGGTGTGGCTCCGCGAGTGCAATTGAGGTGAAAAGGGACAGTTTTGGAAACCAGAACGAGTGTGCGGCGGGCCAGCTTCCGTCTCCATCGTCCTGGAGGATTTGCATCATCACAATCAGCATGCGAGGTAGGTGTTGCATGTCCTATCCAACTCTTTTCCTGCCCCTTTGATTGCACGCACCACGAAACAATACAGTCCACTAATTATCTTCATATTCGCCGCACCATTAGTGGTCCTTCGAGCCGGATCAAACCATGAGTGGTCACTTCGAGCCGGACCAAACCATTTAGCGTTCCTTACGAGCATAAATGGTCCAGTTTGGTCCCATCCAGCCGCCCTTATTAGGTTACTTTATAGGCCCTAGTAAGAGAATTAATATTAATCATTGTGAATATTAATTTTATCAACCCGCATATACCTACTTATTTATTAAAATATTCACATACTATTTTCTTCATAAACCGCCCGTAACAAATTAAGTTACGTGATTTCCCGCCTAGATATAATATATATCTATGTAATACTTAATATATTTCAAAAAAATATTAAGCTAATTAATCATAAAAGTGATATTTAATTAATTTATAAATTATTATCTACCTACTATAATCTACCGCACTAGCAAAATCGTGTTATCGTAAATTGTTCGATATTACACGACCGAGTCGCGAAGTCACGCGCCTATCATTCGCGTCGTGTTATATTTTCCCGCATAATATTAACATTGGCGTCGTATTGTATTTTCCCGCGTAATATTATCATTCGGGTCGTACTGTATTCTCCCGCGTAATATTTGAATTTATTAATTTAACTAAATTATTCGCTTACATATCATAATGCCGCCAAAAAAGGTTTCTTCCGATAACGAAGAGGATGTATCAGATCCGCAACTAGCTATTGCAAAAGCTAAATATGAAGCTATCTTCGAAATATTACAAAATATCTATGATATGTCCTCAGATAAGGAAAGTTTCCTTGGCGCTTCTTTACAGGTCGAATCGCTTCGCACTAAGTTCGAAACAAATTTAGATAATTATAATTCTCGCTTATTAGCATTGAATCCTAACGCGAAACCTAACTATAAAGGGCTCGTCGCTTTCGAGCATTTGTATAGTAGAATAAAGGGAGTTCAATTAAATTATTTGTCGCCAGCTGATAAGCAAGATTCACACGCACATAAGGCTTGTCCCACACTGCCGCCTATACAACTGATGGACTTTTCGGGTGACGTTCGCTCATGGTCATTGTTTTATGCCAGCTTTAAGTCTACCGTTCATGATAACCCATCGCTCACAAACTCCGAAAGGTTGTACTATCTGCTAGGCAGGCTGAAGGGCAAGGCTCAATCCGCATGCGCAGGTATCTCTCCTTGCGCTGAAAATTACGAACTTCTTTTACAGACGCTGATTGATAAGTATGAAGATCAGCGTATGCTCGCTTCCGCGTATTTAAATCAAATGTTTGAGTTCAAGCCTTTACAATCTGCCACCGCGACAAACTTTGATTTATTTACAGATAACTTTACAAGTGCAGTGCGCGCTTTAAAGAATCTAAAGTTAGATAATCTGACCGACTTAATCATACTTCATATCGCGCTTAAGAAATTAGATTTAGATACTGTTCGCGCTTTCGAGTTGAGTTGTGATTCCAAAATACCTACGTTCGACAACTTAGTCGATTTTATTACCTCCCGCGCTAAGGTTTTGGAACGCACTCAGCCTAGCTCATCGGGTGTAATGAATACTCGTCAAAATAATAATAATAATCGTCGCTCTAGTAATAATAATAATAACGCCCCGCCGCCTAAGTACCAAACCTACTTGAGTACAAAGGTCGACTTACAGTGCAAGTGTCTTTGCACTAATATAACGCATCAGCATTTATTTAAATGTTCTGAATTTAATAGGATGACTGCTTATGAGCGTTTCCGATGCGTGAAGGATAACAATGCGTGTGTTAATTGCCTAAGTTTAAAACATCGAGTTTTAAATTGCTCATCTAAGTCTAATTGCCGCGTTTGTAAACAAAGGCACCACACAATGTTACACTTCAAGCGAGTGGAGACCGGCAGCGAAGTCCCCGAGCCCGCGTCGAAGCCTCCGCTTTCGACCGTTGCCCAAAGTCATACCGCTAGGTGCGCGACCCCCGCGCGGTCGCCGCAACCTTCCCCCGCGCGCTCAGATGTTGCGTTATGTACCTATTCATATAATAATCGATTGCATGATGCGCCCGCGCGTAGTAAACAAACTACTATTTTATTATCAACCGCTCAAGTCGTCGCGTATGATATTAAAGGCGATCGACATGTTATTCGCGTACTATTAGATTCAGCCTCGCAAAGCCACTTTATTACGAAGGAGTGCTGCGATCGGTTAGGAATACAGCTTCATGACACTGAACGTACTATTGTAAAGGGGTTCGGTGGAGCTGAGAAAATTATTAAGACTAACTCAATCGATTTAAAAATTTATTCGCGCTTTGACAACAACATTAATTTTAATATCTCACCGCTCGTTGTTGATCAAATTACCGATTTATTACCTACGGCTGTGGTAGACACTACTGTATTATCACACCTATCAGGGGTGCCGCTAGCGGATGAGAGTTTCGGCATGCCAAATAAAATAGACGCGCTGATCGGAGCTGAACTCTTCTCGCATATATTTCTCCCCGACGAAGTTCACGCCCCGCGAGACTCGTCGGCGCCCTCTGCTTTACACACAGTATTGGGGTATGTTATTATGGGTTCCGTACCCACGATACCCACACTCATTAACAACCAGGCCTTGACATGTTGCCTCGCTCAAGAGCCTGCCGCTATTGACTTACTAGTCAGGCGATTTTGGGAGCTCGAGGAGCTTCCCTCCGCACCGCCCGTTCTTCATCCCGCCGATGTTGAATGCGAAGAATTTTATAAATCAACTACGACCCGCGATCGCGTTACTGGTAGATACACTGTTGGCCTACCATTTAACGACGATGTTTATTCTCTCGGAGATTCTTTCGAAACCGCTCGCAAGCGTTTCTTATGCCTCGAAAGAAAGCTAGAAGCTTCACCTAAATTTAGGTCGGCATATGATGACGTCATTAACGATTACCTCGCAAAAGATTATATTGCTCCCGCGCCGCTGTACGATCTCCATGACTACACTCTTATATACGTCATACCGCATCATGGAGTCGTGCGTCACCTCCCAATCAAGACTTACGCGTCTATAGACCCTAAAGTTGCATTATACTGGATTAAGAGCTCACCACACAGATGGCAAACGTTCGTTGCAAATCGCGTCATTCAAGTCACTGATAATATTACAGCTGACAACTTTTATCACGTCGCGGGTAATGAAAACCCCGCTGACATACTCTCGCGTGGCATTACGCCACAGAAATTACTCTCGCACCCTCTGTGGCTTCACGGGCCACAGTGGGCTTCATCGCATCAATCTAAATGGCCTCTTAAGAACCTTGACGGACAGTCTATTACAGACATACCGGAACAGAAGGTTTACGCGCACCCAGTGTGCACGCCTGTAAAGCATTGCGCTTTATATGAGCTCGCTCTCCGCACCTCCTCCTGGAGTAGGCTTCTGCGAACTATTACATATGTACATGAGTTCGCAAAGTTATTGCCTCGCCGCAGCACTATTGCAGTGACCGCCGATGATATTCAGTTCGCTGAAAATAAGATGCTAATACGCGCCCTGCAAAGCCAGCACTTTGCAGAGAAATATCATAGAATTAAAAATAATAAATCGTGCTCGCCAGCCTTTAACCGTTTAAGGCCTTTCGTTGACAACGGTCTGATCTGCTTAGGCGGTCGCCTCGTCAACTCCGCGCTGGACTATGCACACATGCATCCAGCTATTTTACCGCGCAGTGATCATGTAGCGAATGTGATCATTGATTTACTATTCACATGCCTTATGACTCGTGCTGAGCATATTAAGGTCGCAACAGACCTCAGCACTGCGAGTTTTCTCACCGCGCTCAAACGTCTTCTCTCCCGTCGAGGACCAGTGCAGTACTTGCACTCGGACAACGCGAGAAAATTTAAGGGACCGCCAGGGGAACTTACCTTCGCCCTGTAATTAAACAATAATTTTGGTTATTATTTTAGATGTTTCGCACCGCGTTTTTTAGTTATAAGTTTGTATATATCAATACCGCTATGTTAAATTTACATTATTTTATACCGCTTCGCATACCTATCTATAGTTTAATTTCACTTCCGCTTCGCCGTGACTTTGTGGACTCATTACTAACCCCGCGCGCACTAAGCGCTTGATCCCCAGAGTCATAGAATATATATATTTTTTTCTTCTCGCTTTTCTTATGTTTGTTTTTTAATGGTGACCCATTAAGGGCGGGTGGATATGGTGGCGCCAAATAATTAGTTATCTGTGGTGCGTTTCCTATTCCGAACCCACACCAACAAACATGCATACACCGCAACGCAGTAGCGCCCTCTGGCGCACACATCGATACAAGATGAAGAAGTGAACGCAACGTTCGATATACGTAAACCGCGCCGCGAGGATTTAATTAATAAATCCGATTATTCCCATATCGCACCGCTGAAGCATTGTGCTTTTGTAATCTACAAATGGTGTGGCTCCGCGAGTGCAATTGAGGTGAAAAGGGACAGTTTTGGAAACCAGAACGAGTGTGCGGCGGGCCAGCTTCCGTCTCCATCGTCCTGGAGGATTTGCATCATCACAATCAGCATGCGAGGTAGGTGTTGCATGTCCTATCCAACTCTTTTCCTGCCCCTTTGATTGCACGCACCACGAAACAATACAGTCCACTAATTATCTTCATATTCGCCGCACCAAAAACTTAAAGTTAACATTTATCTTTAGGAGGGAATAAACTTAAAACGCTTTTGTCTGAGGACAACAGCACATTTGCTGTAATTGCCCACGTTCCCCACAATATACCGTATTAGTTAAACTTTGAACATTGGGTCTGAACATGCCCTGAGGCAAAATTTCAAATGACGTTTTTCTTAATTTTAACTTTCATTGCTGCTTTTAGTTATACTCTTACTAAAATGGCAAAGTAAAATTCGTATTGTATTGCAACCAATACAATTTCGCCAGACATAAAAGTACAGGGATATAGGTTTAGGGTGTCAAACCTATGATTAGAGAATTATTAGCAATGGGTCACAATAAGACTGTGGCAAAAAAGTTACCTACGGGTATTTCATTAGAGTTTAAAATGAAAATTAGACTTTGCGACGTTCAGAGAGATTCCTGATTTCCTGAACTGTAGTAGAAAAGAAATAACATTCAAAAGAAAATAGAATTTCTTTTTCTAAACGTACACAATAAGAATGTAAAAATAAATACCTTTCCGCGATTAGTTTAGTTTATTTTTAAGCTCACAAAAAATATAAAATCTCCTAATAATTTTATCGTCGTAAGAAAATCTCGAAATAAATCAATTTAACAAATCGGAATAAAAAAGTGAATAAGAGGCAATTTTTATACATTGATGGGTCATCGCTCCAATCTCCAATATTATCCTAGTCACTAAATTGGCTTCATTTAAAAGGTGAAAAATTGTACAAAGTTCGTGGAATCGAGAGCAGATCACACGAGTCGATTGCGAGAGATCCATTGTGAGCCCAATAAAATCATTCCTGATTGATGAAGTTGATTTTTTTTGTCAAAACTTGTGCGTCTAATCGAGACGAATGGGAGAGAAGACGATGGCCTAAACGTGTAACAATAGGCGATGTTTTTTCACAATCGGACCGCTGCATGCGATCATCGATTACTTTTTTATCGAGGAAAATATCAATAATCTGTTTACGCCCACTGTTAATTTCGACGTTAGTAAAATTGAAACTTGACACGTGTTACGGAGCGAAAATAATTTTGTGGGTGCGTGATGGTGCGCTTTTACCACCTTTGTTTGTTTCTTTTTGGGCGAACGCCTCGAGATGGCCTCGCGCCGTCGAGGAGGCATTTAGTGCGTGACTAGCGCTTTTTTATTGCCTTTGTATTGAAAAAGTGTTCGTATCACCCCGAGGAGTGCATCGCGTCACACTGCACTTATCTCTCCATCTCTCCCTTAGAACCGCCACAAAATTGGTTTTCTCTTTGAATAATTGCATCCAATTTGGCAAACGGACTCCGTATCTGTTATTAACGTGTCATGTCTAGTAATGGAGTCGTCGGCTCTCGCTTATAATTTTCAACATTTTATCAGCGCCCCAACGTCATCCATTACATCGCAGTGTCGTTATTCGGAATTGGATGTTTTTAAGACTTTCTTTTTATGCGTATGATGGAAAGTTAGAAACTATAAAGTGGATTTTGATTTCAATATTATTCTCCAATAAAAATGGTCGTGGGAGTTGTTAAGTGCGTTCACACGGACAGACGCTGCACTGGCGTTGGTGCCCTCAAAACATTCAATAACATAACTTATAACTCGAAAACGAGCCTTCAAATTACATAAAACTGACAGCTTTAATATTTGCCTTTGGCCGTGGATCGTGGACGGTCAGAACACCTCATGCTGAGCTTTTAATTTGTTCCATACATCCTTTCATGTAGTTTTTTCTGTGTTTTGTTTGATGCCGGCGGTGATCGATCGTTTGCCCGCTTTTTTACCTCGTTTAATTTCGGAGGGAGCTGGTCGGTTTCGCTAAGTCATTAGTGTTATACTCAGCCAGTTCCACGGTTTTCAATCGTATTGTTCCAATTTGACAGCCCCTTGTTGCGTTCCGTTTAACCGGAGCTCGTTAGGTTAAGTAACATTACTTACCGAATCGCACCTCGTAACACTTGTCTTCAGCGTCTTCTTCATGTTATGTAACAGCAGTTTTAGCTTCAATTTCTTGTAGTAATTATATACCAGCAAACATGATTTCACATGCCTTTTTTAAATAATGCTCTTTTAGCCCTCTTGGGTTTAAAGATCAAAGTGTGTTATTGCTAATTTTCAGAATTTCATAAATCCGAATACCGTCAAATTAGATTGAATTAAAAATATGTATCAAGATTTTATATTTATATAAATAAATTTTATATTGATGCCATAGAATTTTAATTTCTCATGTGCATACAGTATTTTTATTATATTTGATACTTCATTACAAAAATTGTGCAGAGGTTGGATCTGACATTAAAAGGTCGCACAATGAGGTGATTATCAATGAACGCGGTCGACAGTTTTTTAAGCCGATGAATAACCGATGCGTTAATAACGTTGACGCGGACAAAAGCCGCGATTCACATTTGACGGGAAAATTGGAAATCATAAATCACGTGAAATTCAAGTTTAACCTTTGCTTAATCACAGTAGCGGTGAAATTTGGGACGATTATCTCGAATAAATTCATTGGCTTTCTCGTTACCAAAATTTTGGTAAGTGTATAGATTTCGTTGGTCTCGAGGAAATGTCAATGATTTGCAGTAATGATTGATTTACAAGACAAGTGGGCCGGGAAGAAAAATGACAGAGGAATGTTTGGGGCGGTAACAAATCGAGAGTACACGCTCTGCTCGCAGGCCCGACGCGAGTAATCTTTCACATCAAAATAGCCACCGAATTGAGAAGTTAATTATGAACTAGGTACTTACTATGGACAGTTAACTTGTGTTGACAGTAAAATATAAGATTTTAAATTTAATTTCAAAAAGGAAAATAATATAAAATTTTGTTTTATTTATATGTATCTAATCTATACTATATTTTAGACAGACATCAAGATAAAAAAGCAAATGTATTAAAATTAGGTCCATATATACCTTATAGGTTAGTCTTTGCCATATATCAAGTTATGTATGAGATAAAATTTTATGAAAATTTGGATTGCATGCCTCACCGTAGTTTACTAGAAAACAATTTAAACTAATTGTTGGTTACCAACATTTGGGCAAAAAATTTTTACTCAAAGATTTATGACCGAAACTTGTAATGCGTCGCAATTACTGTTCCACTGTGATTACATATAGTATATACCTACATACATGCTATGTTTTATACAATATTCATTTATTCAATTTGTAATTACTTACTTTCATATGAAGGTGGAAGCACTGTAAGTGAAGATTTATTTTAATAACTAATTAATAAAAAATTAACAAATGCCAATTTATCGTAAATTGTCTATTGCCAGTAATGACGTCACACAACTGTATCGTTCCTTGCTTGCCTCAGTGGATTCAACATTTCTCCTAATTAATCTTTTCCCAAAGAATAAGAAATAATATTAAAAACACCAACGTTTTTAACGTTTTTATTATAGTGGTTTTTGGAAATTACTTTAGCTATGATTACATCATCATAGTGATCTTTCTTTGTTTTGTACATAAGTAAAGAAATATAATTATAATAGTTAAATCGTAACATAATGCTCAAAATATAATTAAATTTATAGTCTAAATAATAAGGATTTTTTGTAAGCAACACATCACATGTGCAAAACATATACCAGTAACTCTAAATGCAATAAATGATTGTAAAGTTTACAGATAACATGTACAGATAAACCTGGTTGCTATAACTAAATGTTAAAATAAAAATCAAAATTACCAACTGTACTTTATCTGTGATCTGCTACAGTCAATCTGTGCCACAGATTAACCAGTAATCAGTATAAAAACTTACAATGAGGCCGCCATTTGGGCTTACTGACGTTTCGGTTCGGACAAGAAATATTCGGACAGTTGTCTGAATTGACACTTTATTTGCAAGTGACTGTTATTTATTTATTCATGCATTTAATGACATAATTTAATATTTTTCTTAGCGCCTATTTCACAAACGTCAATTAGGCCAAACTGTCATTTTGAAGTCACAGGTAACCGGGAATAATTTAGCTGATATACCTTTGTTTGTACGGTAAACGTCCCAAACATTGAATAGAAAATAATAATAAAAATTCGGCTATCGAATGATGCAGTAAACTGAGTGCATAATTCAATATAACAGAAAATGATTTCTAAAAGTAAGTAATCAACACTTTACTAGTAGTTTGTGAAAGAGGCCCTTAACCTTACATATTATAAAATAAAGTCCTCCGCCGTGTCTGTCTGCCTGTCTGTCTGTTCGCGATAAACTCAAAAACTACTGCACCGAATTGCATGATGTTTTCAACAATGGATAGAGTGTTTCTCGAGGAAGGTTTTAGTATATAATTTACATATACAATTCTTACGTGGGCAAAGTCGCGGGCAGCAGCTAGTTTAATATAATAAACATTTTAGGAATAAATCCATATTTAGAAATGAAACATTTATTGCTGGTAATATTTAAAAAAATCATTATCGACCTGTAAAATCCGTTGTCGTCGTCTAAAATTGGCTATGATGACCATTATAATAAGAAATTAACTCTGTACTTTTCTTTGGACAACTAAATCAATCAATCTATCAAAAAGCGAAATTTTGATTTTGGATTTGTATCACTAATATTGATGAAATTTGGTATAAAAGGTTAAATCACGGTCACGCGTGTAAGAACATGGTAAAAATTTTCCGCGGGCGAAATAACAAATTTACTACTGTACTTTGTGCAGCGGTGGAACGGTTAATTAGTGGTTGGTATATAAATATATTTGTTAATGTTAAAGCTGTTGAGGTGGTAACGAGATTTCGTGATCTGTGCACTCAAGAATTGTCTGAAGATATTGTTAACAACAAACAAGTCTCACTGGGCCTCTTGCGTGTACCTTTATTTTGTAACTGTCTATAATAATAAAAAAATAACGTATTACCTCACAAATTAATATATAACAGGTAAGAACCATAAACAAAAGTAGAAATAAGTAAAATTTAAAACGGTAACCCAAGCACCATAAGTTCAAGTACGTTACTATAAATAATATTACAATGTAACAATGGATGTACAAAATCAAAGGTTGTTGGAAACATTATCAAAAAAGTGCGATACTATCGCACACCTATTGTATTTTTTGGAAGCGAGTGACTACTTTTGACATTTTTTTTCATACGACTTCAAAAAGTACAATTTGAACCAGTAAAATTATTTTATTGTATTTATCCCTAATTATAAAATTAGTATTTATTTTTTGTGTTATTTATCCCTAATCTACAGCTTAAATAAATTGTTTTTGCAGACTGTTCGAAGCATCATTTTAAAGTTAGAATATGTAGAGACAAAGAAATTATTTGATCATGATCTTAAGTTTATAAAAAAATAATGCTAATGGTAAGATATGTATGTGTATTTGTATTTTCGTTTTACGTACATATAATTTTTTTAAACGTACATATTACTTTAAAACTTACTTTAAGCCTTATATTTAAGTATATTTTAGTTAAAAAAACCTTTTGGTTTTCAATTTTTTAAGGACATTTTTTAATAATAATATTTGTAAAATTATTTTCTTATTTTTCATTAAAACTATTTATCAGATTACTGTTAAGGTCTCTAGCATAACACATAACATTAAATATTCCAAATTTTTTATTATGACGTCATTTCTAATTGGAACCCATTGCTAAGTATATTATTTATCCTTACTAATATTATAAATGTGAATGTGAGTTGGTTTGTTGGTTACGCTTTCACGCAAAACTACTGAAATTTTGCAAACATTTCATCCAGAACGCGGACGAAGTCGCGGGCACCAGCTAGTATTTACATAAAATAATAACGCCATTGGAAATATTTAGTATTTAACGGTTTTTTTTAGAAAAACTTAACATAATATCACATTTTATTATGAAAATACCAAACGTAGGTGACAAAGAGAAGAGCAAAGAAATAGTGATGACATTTTCAATCTGATTCGATTTAAGTGTACCGTAAAAACGCGTAAACGCACCGTGAGCTATTCGCATTCGTTTTTTTTTTTCACTCGTATAATATCGAATAACACTATCGTAGGGCGAGGAAAGAGTAACACGGAATATATTCTGCAGTTCATCATTGGCATTGCGAATAGTGCTGACACGACTAGTGGTGGCACACACAGCTTAAATATCGACATCGATTTCATGTTTAATCAATTTTTTTTTATATGACGCGTAACATAACCAAACAAATTAATGATAAACTTTTATAATAAAAAAATTCAATGAAACAGTAAATAAAATAATTACACTAACCGATTGAGTAATGCAGCCCAGAGCTAAATATATTTTATAATATTATAAAATTGATAATTAGTTTAGCCTGTAAGTCGTCAAACTCCGTCTTGATAATTTGTATAAAAAATGCTTTATGATCCCGCGAACTAAGCGTTACGTAGACAAAAACGTTAATATAATTATTTTAATCAGGAATTGATCTGACTGACTACAGTCACAATGACTGCTCTAGCAAACATTTATAGTATTAGCCTTACTTTTAAGACTAGGTCTTTAGTATTTAATAATATCGTTAAAAATAACGAGTCGGTAACCACCACGCATCCCTATCGGGCGAAACTGCGCGTCCGATTTATCGTGTGTCGACACAACAGGCGCAACACTAGGGGGCCTCACGCGTCGTGATACGTCGCTTGTAGCTCGTAATTTAAAATCGCTGATTTATAGTCAACCAGTAGCATTAAATTTGTAATCATATATTGATTTACAGTCGCGATAAGGGCGCACCCGCAGCCTTCCGAGAACACTTGAGACAGTGCTGTTCTATCGTAAGCTGAAATTGCTTTTCGAACATGTGGGCCGCGTCTCGCGACTCAGATATATGGCCACTTCAATTGTGATATGATTTGACACGAGACAACAATATTCTATTGTCTATGCAAAATGTGTAATACAATTCGCGAGTAGCGACATATCTGTCTACAACATCTCTTAATATCGCTTTAAAAATAACAAAAAAACTTAACACAACACTTTAAACAATAGAGGCGATAATAATAAATTTGTCGAAATGTGCGCGTGTGTAATTCGATTTAGTCGACACTTCCTGTGCATTGTCGGAGCGTCTCCCACTACGCTGAGCTGTACCTGCGCCGGCGCATGGTCAAAGATTATATTTAATTAATCCAAATAGGCAATATAATACATATTTATACTCACTGTTATGAATTCGGATTATGTGTAGGTATGCCAGGAGTGCAATTTCTATATATACAAACCTTCCCTGTTTATCTCTCTTTCCATAAGTGAAAACCAAATGAAAATCGGTAAAGCCACTCTTGGGTCTTGCGAAACTAGCGTTATATGGTGCTTGATTTTTTTCATATAATGAAGATTGAAATATACTTTTATTTTTTAACCGACTTCAAAAAAATACAGTCGAATTGAGAACCTCCTCCTTTTTTGGAAGTCGGTTGAAAAGGTGTGTTTTTTTATGTGTGTTCGCGGATAACTTTGTCGTTTATGTACCGATTAAGACGATTTTTTTTTGTTAGAAAGGAGATATCCCAATGATAAGAATGATAAGGTGGTACCATGATATGAAAATCAGGATCTGATGGTGGCATCCCAGATAAATCAAGGGGAACCTCCGAAAATCGTAGGAAGTCGGTTTTTTTTTGTTAAAAGTTATTTATATTTGACTCTAAATTAGCTAAGCCATCAGCTTATCAGCTTATGGTGGCAAAAATTAGTTAGATAGTTTACCAACAAGGTAAGAGAACGTGTCATAAAAATTATTACTATTGAACCCATACCAAAGGAAAGCAAATATATTGCTTACATCAAATTGGTATCAGTGATCACAGGTATGGACTTCTTAAGTTAGCAGAAAGCTGAAGGTCGGCTTAGAGGTGTGTCGCGTCTGTGAAAAAGAGTCTAAACAACGGGATGTGGGTGTCAGTTGTCAGCGTGTAGTGTGACGTGGCAGGACTATGATTTGCTCCGCGCTCCGCTTGCTCGCAACAAAGTGATTGATGTGGACTAATCTCTACGATCGAAACTGCACGTAATGCTGAGCCGACGATTGTCATTTTATATTTAATTTTACGCTTTTGTTGGCACCATTGTCAGGAAAGCCTCGATGTGTGCTCACTCTTGTTTAATATTATTTTAATTGACAACTTCTGTTTACACGCAGCCAGTAGCATTCTCATTACACACTCGTAAAGGACTAGTATGGCACTAACAATTTAATAAAATTGCAGTATACGAACGCATGTAATAATATTACCTCCATCGATGATTTAAATTAGGATATAGGATAACATGTTTTACTAAGGGCCTCTTTCACAAACTACATGTAAAGTGTTGATTAGTTACTTTTAGAAATCATTTTCTGTTATATTGAATTATGCACTCGGTTTACTGCATCTTCGATAGCCTAATTATTTTTATTATTTTTGATTTAATTTTTGGGATGTTTACCGTACAATCAAAGGTATTCAGCTCCATTATCTCCGGTTACCGGTGACTTTAAATGACAGTTTGGCCTACTTGACGTTTGATAAAGAGGCGCTAATTGTAATAAAAGAATAAAACCTTATCGTTAAATAATTAGAAAAAATACTAACTATTCATTTACTTTTTAATAAATGAAATTTGGCCCCTCTGTTTTGTGTCCATTCCTCTTGTAACATTCATTCAAGACTACATACGTCTTTTCTGATGTTTTGATATAATCTTGATATACAATTTCTTAGTTATTAAATTAATCATTGGCAGTTAGGACATCATAATCTACACAAATAATAATATTCTGTACAGTTGAAGTCAACAATTATTAAATTTGAATATCTCTTACAAATCATAAAATTGTATAATATGTTAGAATTAAATGGAACTGGGCATGGTAAACTTGGTCATCATAATGAGGCAATGAACTAAACTTTTTACCTCGTTATACAATAAAAAAGTTAAACCAAACCAACGTGTTCTTTCGTTTCAAGCCGAAGGAATTTATAAAACGTCCATTCACAAACATTATAGCCTAATAATATTAAATAGTCCGTGACAGTCATCAATCATGGCCATAGTTTTTGAACAAAAAGCGTTCACAAGCAAATAGAATGACATTATTGATGTAATTACGGCGTGTAAAGTGGCGAGCGGTGGTTCACGCTTGGCCGTCCACAAATTAAGGGCCACAATTGCCGATCATCATGGAAAAAATTACTTTAAACTGAAAGGAAGTCGGGGCAGGACTAATTGTTTTAATCCGCGTCCTATCCTCTTTTATGTATGGATTGGCAGACAGGCTGACGGTTCACTCGATGGTAAAGTTTGAGGATAAGGGGATATGGCAATTGACTCTGGCATCCATTATAATACTCACTCATAGAATAGAAAGCATTGGACGGTGGTCTTTTGTAAAGTTGCCGAGTTGCTGAGTTTGCTAAGTTTCTCGTCAATGCAAAAAGACATATATCATATCTAATAAACAGTTTTCATTCCAGAAAGTCTATGTGAGCAGTATGCTTCAAAGTACTTGAACACATAAAAAAAAACGAAGGTAATTTATCTAAGTTATTTTCGAAATATCATAGTGTAACCTGAAAGGACTTTATCTATAGGTAAATAAGTTACAGTCCATACTCATAATTTAGTAGTAAAATCTATAGAAACCAGGTCAGTTAAGGTTTTAAACAATAAAACGAAGTTTATGAGCAATCAAGTAAAATTTTCACGAAGAAAATACACAAGATATATTTTCTGAACACGTTAGTGCTATAGGTTTATGCATTGTACATTTGAGGCCCATTAAAACGTGCAAAACAATCGTTCACAGAGGTGCCGATGTGATATAAAAGTGTACACTGGCGGCCAACAAAAGAGGTCGACTTTTGTTCGTTGACGCGGCGATTTCTGTTGTTATTCGTGGTCGCGAATACATAATGTTTTATTATAAGAGGTTACGACTTCACGCCTGTACAGCCCACAGCACACGTGCGACTGATAATTCTTTCATTTGTTCCGAGAAGCAGTTATCTGCTGGACCTTGTGGGTTCGTTGATACCCTGCTTGTTTAGCGAACCACGGTTATGTGTTGTCCACACAATTAAAACAGATATTATCTAGTCTAAGTTACTATTGCTAATTCAGAATTTACATTTTCATTAAGTCACATTAATGAGATTATTTCATGCTGAGTTTCAAGTGATCGTTTGAATTTTAAATTGGCTCGTCATTACAAGTAAACATAATTTCTTACACTTTCTGAATGTCGTTTAACATCGTCACCATCGTCAGCCTATAAGCCAACTCCACTTCAGATAACTGATTCTTTTGGCTATGTCAACGTTCTGTGACCGATCTTTTAAAATATATTTATCTTTTAATCTTTTATATTAAAAACAAGTTGCGTAGCCAACAAACACACCTTTATCTAAGGAAGTATCTTTGTAAGGTTTTCTAAGACACTCAACAAATTGCCACCCACGGCTTATCTGAAGTTAAATAATAAATCCCCTTGCGCTGAACCTTAACTATTTTCCAATATGAGGTCAACGCAATGACATCTTATCTTCAAATTGTGAGGCGTTTCAAATATGTTCAGTAGATCTCAAGATCCTTGTGAGATGCCAATAACAAGTGAAGGTTGTTGGGGGTGGAAACAAAGTAAAGCATAAATGCCTTTCTAAGTTAGTTTAGGGTGAGATGTCCAACGATAGTGTTATATCCACTGCTAAATACACTATTTTGTTGACCATGACATCTTTCAAGGTACCTAAGTATGGATATCACTTAATTAATGAGAAATTTATGAATAAATTGTGTACTGTGTTCCTTTAGATGGTCTTCTACGTCTCTGTGTTATATCTCTACATATTGTACCTACCCTTATTTAACGAAAAACATTCTATTCAAATTAATTTAAATCTAGGGGTCACATTTACATCTTAAAGTCACCTTTTCAATATCATCATTAGTGCGAAGTATTTACAATTTACCTCGGTTTGCAATAGATATTTTAAAATAGATATCAGATTACACGATTGGCAAGACTATGCAAACATTCTGATAATATTCGAGCCGTACCTCGAAATATCATTTTATTTAACTATCAATAATTTAATGTAAATTGAATTACTTTAACCGAATTTACATAATTAAGTTATTGTAAATATAAATAATCTTAAATACTTTCAAATGTGTCTTGTTAGAAAATTATAAAAGAAAGTTCCTTTCCACAATAACGTAGCTTTAGACATGTGGACAGAAACAAGACAAAAGAGGAGATTACACAACGACGCCCTTCGTCTGACAGACAACATCTTGCTGAAGATATCACTTACAGGATATGTATCTATACTTACATATATTCACTAAAGTTACTTATATAAAATATTACATGTGAGTAACTCAACTTATTAAGATACAAGCCTAATTTGAAGAATTTACTTGTGAAGCAAAAGTCGTTCAAACAAAGGTATAGGAAAGAAGTTGGAGGAATGAGTTGAGGATAACTTTGTAAACCCTTGGACACCTGATCGTAGAGAATTTCGCAGGTGCAAATTCAGACATGTGAACACGTAAGTGGGTTCTCGGAAGAATTGGAAATATTAATATCTTTAAAAAAACATAGATACGATAAATATAAAGACTTACTGGAAATATGATATTTTTATTTTCTTCTATAGCAACACAAACAAAATTGACATGAAAGCATTTCTTAAGGATCTGTATACACGATCTTTATTACGAGTTAGTTTGATCGTTGACTTCGCAAAGTTCAACCCCTCGCCGTGAGAAGAGGGTGTTATATCTGTCGCAAAGTGCAAAGAGCCACTCGATACCCCATAACGCTGGCCTGTATATTATCAAACACATTCCTGAAACGGATGAGGTGAGTTCCGAGTATGTTTCTTGATATTAATTTCTTTCACCTGTGATAGGGTTATTGGACTCAAACTCAAACAGAGAGCTACTTCAAGACTTGCCTAAGTTGTGATAGAATACCTACTTGAACACTTGTTAATATAAGATGAATTTAAGTGATTATCAGACGTTTATAAATTATAAACACAATTCTTTCCATTTTGTTTACATACTTACTCAAAATCTGAATACCATTTTTCAAAGATTACTACTTAAAAAATATATTTTTGAATATTTTTTTGAAATATTTTTTTTTCTAAAATGAATTCATATACATACCTAAACACTTTTAAATCGACAGTTCATTGTCATAATAATGTCCCGGATCCCGGAATCTGAAATCTCAGTGTTAGTTCTAGTATTTTGCTCTTTTGAACTTCAAAAAAAAAATTAAAATATACATAATAATATTAATTTAAAAACTTTTCTATGTTATTTTGTATAATAATATTACATGCGCCCACTGCCACCACTGCACAATCAGTGTGCCTCATTGATTGTATTCACATAGCGTGTTGTGGGTCGAAAGACAAATAAACAACAAATGTTTTGTTAAGAGTATTGACTTAAATAATATAATTCAGATTATACCTGTCAATTGTATTTACAATGAGATTTCTTGAGAGTCAGAAAAGTTTTCATTATGAAAACTATTTTATTTGAGCATTGCAAATAGGATTTTAACAAAACGATTAACTTACTACTTAGTATAGGGACCATCTTGTGCCCTTTAAACAAAGATTTAAATCACAAATGCACCGTCTTGGCATACTTCAAGGTGGTCGAAAATGTGTCATCGTTGGAAAGAGTGAGCTCACTCTTCCCGCCTGAGTCGCTTGTAGAAAGCAGTGAGCGGTTCACTTTGCATATACAGACATATTACGTGGACAGTTTTCAGAAGCACAAGGCGCATCTGTGAATCTTTGCCTTTAAACCTTTTCATATACTTGTTCATAAATTTCAAAGCTATCTTGGTTGTAATCTCTATAATAAGTTTCTACAAACTATAATAAATCATTTTTTCATATATGGAAAGAGGGATAAATGGGAAAGGTTTGTATAATTTGTATATATACATAAAAATTGCACAAAGCACAAATACTTGGTGGATGCCGCCGCAATTATAGGAGGCACAGGCTGCACCAATAAAAGTCCAAAGTAACATCAAATTCAATATAAAGCCAAAAGAGAGAAAAATAGAAAATAAATTAATTACAGTAAACAAACACAGCAAATTGAGTCTTAATGTCACATTACAATAAAAAGTCAAGTGTCAGAAGCGCGGACTAGGATAACTTTTAATTTTCGCCAGCGCATCGTTGCAAGGGTCGGTGCTTTTTATACATTATAAAAAGTGACATACCAAACGATGTACTGAACACATGATTTTACTTTGGTATTTTATGTGAAGAGTCTGGAATTTCAAAGGCAATTACATAACCTAGCATATATATAGCAGTGCCTACTTTCTAGTTATCAGTAGAAAATTGTGTCCACATTCGACATTAAACGTTCCCAAAACAACAGTAGGAAGGAAGGGACGGCCGGCCTCTGGTCAGTGACATCCGGCGGAAGTGCTCATACGGACCGCCCTTCCTTTACCCCATACCACCGCCTTCCGCCCCACACATATTCCAACACACTTTTTCTTGTCACATCAAACACTACTCGCGTTCGCTTTTTACAGAGCTTTTTACAACTTATTTTATATACCGAAGCCTGAAATCAGTTTATTTCAGCTGAAGACGTATAGGTAACTTCCACATAATACAACGTTCATTGCTTGAACGTGGACAAAAGAATTTTAGTTTTAGGACAAATTTTAGGACTTTAGGACAAGAATTTTAGGACAAAAGAGCTAGTTTAAAGAATTTTAAGTTATACTTGAAGAGTTCAGGTAATAGAAAAGTAGTGGATAAGACTAGCACTGAAACATAACCGTCGCGTGGCGTTCAATTATCGTTTTTTACAAATTTTTAATGTTGTTAAAATATAACCTACTTTAAATGTAAAAATATAGATAAAAATAGTAACGTCATGGGATAGTTCCAAACCGATATGAGCCAACGTAAAAATACAAAATGCGTATTTGAAATGTAAAATTTAAATTTTTATACAAAATAATTTCAAAAGATGAATTAGATGAAAAAAAATTAGAAGAGTAAATAATAGTGAAAAAAATTAACATACAAAAAACGGTTATTTTTTAAGTGTATGACTGCTGATTAGTTAAGATTCTTTTTCATGTGGCAGTTTCTCTAGTCCTAATAAATAAACTAAGAAAATGTATAATCTATATACAGGTTCATATTCAGGTCTTGTGCTTCTGAAAAAGCCTATATTATATTTTATTAGTAGTTATGTTATCAGTCCTAGCAGCACATTATAAATTCCCCCATATATAGATAGGAGTTTGGAGTCGGTCGGAGTGAAGAGCGAGCCGAGCCGGCATAAACACGCGTCGAGTCGGTGAAACTAATCGAGTTTTCAGTTTCGCGTCAAGTTATTCTACCTGAAGCTGTTCGAAGCAATGAGTGCTTTTACACCGCACGACCTGGCTACTTTTCATTTATATTTTCATGTTAAATGTCACCTATATTATATATATCCAAAATTGTTGTTATACATTATTTTTCATTCGTTATTGAACACTTAAATTAATTTTAGCAAGTTTAAATTAATCTTGTAGAAGATGTATTTTATTTATACTCTACATTTTTTATTTATTTATTATAAAGGGTAGCCAACCAAACCGGCAGGCCTAGCCTCCAAGAAATTGTTTCCAACTTATTTGAAGAAGAAGTATAGCAGCGGCGGAAACATTTCAAAAAGTAGTTTGTTCCAAAGTCCATTTATCTGAATAATGCAGATGATCCATATTCTAAGGCGCAGAGTACGGTGACAAAAACTCGAGGTAGGCACTGATCAGAACAACTGTTGATGTTGATATATAATATTCTGCGAAATAAATATTCCTTTGACGTAAATTGTAAAGAGCCTTATTCACATTCACACCGTGTAAACACCTCTACTTAACAACGTACTAGTGTGCGTCAGATATGCCCGAGACTTATGTAAGACTCCCCCATATCCCCGGATTTGTATCGAGGATCCACGTCCCGATAACTTTAATAATTAGACGGATAATTCTCCAACTTCGAAGAGTTTGAGGTTATGTCTGTTAATATGCTAATCTCGCGTGCGAAAGCGTTGTTCGTTCTCTAAATACATAACATTCAAGGGATCATTGTTGTTAGAATAGCATACGTAAGACCTTGCATGACGATATCAATCTCGGATCACGACAAGCCATAATGAAATCACCAGAGCGATAGTTGTTATCTATTTTAAATGTTACTACGATAATTTATCATGTGACAGCACTTACGGTAGCTGTTGCGTATCGATGTTATATTAAGAAGAGTAAACCCATTCTATTTTCATCAAAGGGATGCGGGGATAACATTACATTAGCATTGCTATGTCTTCGTAGTCTTGAGGTAATGAATATTGTCATGATTTTAAATAATTATTTTTGTACTGAATAAATTTTTTCGAGGTTCAATTTTGTATTCCAATTGGTTCTGTTAAAAAAACTAGTAGAATACGATGGAAAAATAATCAAGTAATATGTTCTGCTTGTAGAAAATGTTGCAATAGACTCCAATATGTTGGGTTATGTTGGTGACTTTCGCTTGTCTACGGATCTTCTTATTCCTGATTTGAGAGTAACCCTGAACATAGTCCTGTACTTTCTTACGAGGCAGTTACTAAAACTGCTAGGAAAGTCACAATAACTAAGCAGGAAAGAACATTTAAATACGTTCCAATAAGGGTCTATTTCACCATCTGTAAAGTAGGCTAACCGTCATTGAAAGTCACCTGTCACTGGGGATTATGGAGCTGATATACCTTTGTTTGTACGGATAAAGTCCCAAACATTAAAAAGAAAATAATAATAAAAAAATCGCCTATCGAAGGATGCATTAAACCGAGTGCATCAATCAATCAATCAATACTATTAATAAATCTGTAAGTGTAGGTATTGTATGTATGTATGTCCCTCCATAACTCTTAAACGAATTAACTGATTTTTGTGAAACTTGATAGATAAACATTCGGACGTACAGAGGACACAGGATAGGCAACTTTTTTCTTTTTCAACGCGGACGAAGTCGCGGGCGCCAGCTAGTAATTTAATAAAACATAAAATTATTTCTAAAAGTAACTAGGTAATCAACACTACATGTAGTTGTTGAAAGAGGCCCTTAAATGCAATTTAAGAGAATGGACTCGGGTTGCTTTTAGTGAAGAGCGTAACGTTTTATCGAAAATCGATATTTTGTTTTGTCTGCATCACGCCTGCGACGAACGTCGTAACACTTCGATAAAAAGATTACTCGTTTGCGTATACGAATCGTGCGTGAGTTGAATATTAATGAGCACTCCCCTTTGGTGGCACTAATAGATTTTAATCGGTCGCGCGGACACTGACAGAGGATGATCAAATGCGATTTTTAGCCAGTCTGCTGTTGACAGATCTCCAATACACTTTGTAAATACACTTTGTATGGGACATCCCAACCAAAACAATTGTGTTGCTTGAAGAAAAGGAACTTGTTGGGTTGGGATAGAGGCAGACGTTTTTTTCTCATTTTCAATATATTTAAGTATTTAAAATTGTTGAAATATATGAAGCTATCAGTTTAATTTTTGTCATTATGTAGTTGACAGTCAGAGGAGCTGTGGTAACTCGGTTTTAACAAGTTTAGATGCCTATGCACATTCCTATCGCGATTACGGTTTATAATTATAATATAATACAACTTACAAAAAAAACAGGTAGGTACGAAAAAGAATAAAGCAGAAACAGTTACTACGTAAAAAAAGTTAAAGAAAATTTGGAACAGTCAAAAAAGCAATACAATGTGAATCTATCATACATTTTTTGTGTTAAATGTGTTTTTTGCATTTATATTAGCTAAAAAAAATACCTAATCTTTCTAAAATGTCCTAAAAATATTTTACATACATATTTTATTTTTACATAATAATAAATCCAATTTATTTAGAGAATCTTCAATTTTATAAATATTGTAACTGATATGAAGTAGGTACTCGTAAGTATTTTTAGCATGGGCAAAACCCGGGGAAGTCCCAGAAATGCCGCGCCGATCACACGGAAAACTTTATTTATTACTAGCTGGCTCCCGCGACTTCGTCCGCGTTGAAAAAGAAAAAAGTAGCCTATCCCGTGTCCCGTACGTCTAAATGTTTATCTACTAAGTTTCATGAAAATCAGTTGATTCGTTTAAGAGTTATGGAGGAACATACATACTAACATACATACAGAAAAAAATTCTAAAAATGGTCAATTTAGTTTCAGTATCATGTATAGAGCCTATAAACACGATATCTCTGAAAACAAAGTAACTTACTCCATGACCAACCCTTACAGATTTATTATTAGTATTGATTGGCATTCCAGAAATTATTCTGAAGACGATTTGGTTATGTTATGAAAGTGTTCCCCAATATTTCCCAACAAGGTTTGTCGCTAACACAACATGTAAATGGTAGAAAAACATTGCGCCGCTATAATGCCGTGTCCGCACTTTGCAACCATGCACCCGTTCGATCCGCTTGCAAAACGTTCCCACTGTTCCTGATGCAAATTTCCGAACGAAAACAAGGGTGTGCCCTAATGCTCTTAATGCCTAAAACGCCATTAATATTTGAAAATAAACTAGATAGAAATATTCAAATGTGCTCCTACGTTAAGCTGTTTGAGGAGGCCGTCTCCTTTATCTGGGAAATGCGTGCCTGCTCCCCGACACCGCTACTTTTGCTATCTCCCGCAAATAAAAATATTCAGCGCTTAATACACAAGTATTTTTTTAAAACGCAAATTGATTAGTTTGTTTGGATGTTTATATGATTGTTTTGTTACGCAATAACGTAAAAATGGATGAACGGATTTGGATGAAAATTAGCACACAAATAGTTTAATACTTGGATTAACATATATTATGATACTTTATACTTTTATAAGTTTTTTTTGTTTGTGCTGTTGGTGTACCTTTTGAAAAATCAATATCAACCAATCAATACTTAATCAATACTAATAATAAATCTGTAAGTGTATGTATGACCATAACTGAGAGTTAACTGATTTTCGTGAAACTTGGTACATAAACATTTAGATGTACAGGATAGGCTACTTTTATCTATTTTACCGCAGACGAAGTCGCGGGTCCCAGATAGTAAATAAATAAATAAAATAAATAAATGAATATCCTGGAGAAACGTCAGGTTCCTGTGAGATTTTTAAAAAACTTCCATACCTACTTATAGAATCCTGACTATCAACTCACAGTTAAGAAAGCTGAAATTTGGTACATATATTTATTTTATAACGTAAGCATCAGCTTAGAAAGGGTTTTTGAAAATTTTGACTCTGTGCGAAGCCGGGAGCGGGTCCCTAGTAATTTAATATTTTGACTTTTGTGAAACTAAATTTAGGTACTGCTTACTTTCTTAACAATAAATAAATAAATATAATTTTAAATCAAAATTTATTATTCGTTTCCTTCAAAGGACGTAAGAGCATTATATTTTTCAATCTTCAAATCTTCAGTCAATTTGGCACTAGTAGATTTCAGTCATACTGGGACTAAGGTTTTTAATATTTGGTCGATTTGGGAAAGGCTATTTGCATTTTAGTCAAAATGGGATACAGACAATTTGGGATTTGGTTGTAATGGAGCGGAAGCAGACCAATGACGTCACATAACGTCAGCAGTTTGGAGTTGTTTCTTTGCCTATTATCTATTATTCTCAAAAGATATGCATCTTGTTTAATATAATTTTACGATTACAGTAATTATATTAGATTATTTTTACATAAATGTTGTAGCGGTAGTTTTCATTTAATGTTTTTAGACTGAATTAAGGCTTCGGAATGCTAAATAAATCTATCGCTGAGCAAGTATTTAGTAAAAATCGCGTGCCTGTACATGCGAGATCAATAAGGTGGCGATATGAGGCCGCGCGGGTATCTGCGCGTTCAACAATATCTACCGATAGTGGAGCGATGTCTGCCCATAATATTCTTTGGGGTGCATCTCATTTGGTGTAAGAACCTGCCTTTGTCAACAAAGTTGGGGGCGGACGGAAAAATCGATACAACCGGCACCACCGGCCTTGCTCTTCTCATCTCAATTCAAATTTGCCAAATATTAACTCGCTCATGTGAAAAACAAATTATTAACACGTCAAATGAGTTGCAAACGAGCGAGCACTCCAAGAGCTATTACTGTATGCATATATTACAACACCTATCGAAAGCAAGAAGACGAATTGATAGCCCACAGCCTCTAGATATCAAGGAGACCTAGGCTGAAGATTCTATGTCTGCGGGGCTTGATAAATGATCTCTCTTTACAGCATATAGGTATTCCTGTAGCCATTGTCGATATTGGTTAAATGTGTTTCAAACACAGGATTTGTTTAAATAGCCTGAAATTAAGGAAGTATTGAAAAATAATAATCTTGTGTATTATTGTAATGCAAAAATTATATTATGACTTTAAAATTTCATCAAAATCCGTTCAATATTCTTTCGTGAAATATAGTAAAGAAACAACCTTAGATCCTACTCAACCTCACTCAAGCATTAATAATATTAGTATAATTAATTGGATATTACTTACTTGCAATATCAAGTTAACACACGGGCTTAGATATTTTTTTCATAATAAATGTCACTGTTTTATTATATTCATATGCTATGGTGTGACTAATAGACAGTAGTAAACTATCCTTTATACATTGTAATGTCTACTAAGCCATCTAACAATTTAAGTAAACTTATAAGTGAAAAAATATAATCTAGTTACGATATAACATCGATGGATTAAACATATTCTCTTCACCTTAAACTTCCCACGTATAATTAAGTAATCACTTTTTTTTTTTTACTGACATAAGTAGTCAAATTTATGTTGATATCATAAATATGTATTAGGTATTATTCACACGTGCGATTAGCAAGTGTTAATGTGTACTCGAATACAATGAATGTAAAACTGGAGTAATTATAAACCTGTCACGATAACGATCTCTAATCACACGTTATCTGCTATTTACTTTGCATAAATGCTTAACTCATAAACCGTTGATATATTCATTTAGGTATATTTATTTCATATCGTTACTACCGTATTCATTATATTTGGAATATTGGAAAACATACTTTTTTTTTTATTTAGTAATTTATTGAGGTTTTATTGTTATAATAAAAAAAAAATCCTGACGCCATTGTGAAAGTGGGCGATCAAATGGTGTTATTATTATTAGGTACCAAATCTTCGATATAATTTTGTGCTTTTTGAGTTTGGTTATATTTGTGCCAGTTAGTAGGACCTTACTTAGCAAACCTTAGTTAAATAATAAAGAATTAATTAAGATCTTTTAGTAAAAGTGCAGATCTGCCCGTTGGACGAATGGCAAGGGTGCTTGCCTTACGTCTCAGGGGCCCCGGGTTCGATTCCCGGCGGGGTCAACTTTGGAAATTTTAATATAATTTTCAAAATTGTCTCTGGTCTGGATTTCAAAAGTAGTGGTAGGGCACACTGCGTTTCACAGTCATCTGGGCAGCCCGTCTGGCGGCAGTAACCACCACCTTACAGAATACCACCGTGAAATAACAGCATTATGTGCTGTTGTGTTTCGGTGTGAGAGTAAGGGATGCCAGAGCCCATTACCCCCCCCTTCCCTTCCTTATCCCTTATCCTTAATCCTTCTATGGTCGGCAGCGCACTTGTAGCACTTATGGTGTTACTTGAGTTATAGGCGACGGTAGCCACCTACCATCAAGTGGACCGTCAGCCTGTCTGTCGACCTGAACATAAAAAAAATAAAAACCTAAGAGTATGAAAATTGTGTTGTATATATGCTTGTGTTGTTGTATAAATTTCTCCTGGATATAGCATATTACAATATACCCACTTATGGTTTGTATCGTCGTCTCACTCGAGTCTCATTATGACGGTCGAGTGAGACGATTATTCCTACTAATTACAAATAATTAATTAGTTTCTTATAGAGGTTCCGCTTTGGAGCCGCTAATATTTTTTTCAGTTAGTATTTTCGCATAGTCTTGAATATTACATGTCTGTGCAATAAGTAAAACATATCTTGTACGTAATGTAAATTAATTGTCTAGTGATCAGTGATCAAGCTTATCATAATGTTTTACTGTGAGATATATCGGAAACATCTGTTTTGTTTCGTGTTAAGTCGGACACGGTGGATGATAATTATGCTTCAGGTTAGGGTTGCCAACTGGCTACAAATTTTAATATTTTCTTTATTCTTTAAGTAGAGGTACCACCCTCTTACATAAGATCACCGTGAAATATCAATATGTGTGTTTCGGCGAGTCATTAATGGATGTCAGGGCCCATTTCACTGGGTCTTCCTAGTTCCTTATTCTTAAGGCTTTGATGGTCAGCAGCGCATTTACAGCACCTGTGGCGTTGCTTGTGTTATTAGGTGACGGCAGCCGCCTGCCATAAAGTAGAGAATCTAACAAATTATTGACATATTAATAAACAAAAGTATTGTGAATATTTAGGTGAATGCTACTTAATATAAGGATCTCTAAAATAGTGTTTACCCACGTAACATTTTTCAGTGATGGGTAGGATGACGGTCTACTTGATGGTATGTGGATACTGTAACCTAGGGACACAATTTCAAAGGAGATAAATTAATGTATGCGTAATAAAGCTAGTGTTAAAATTTTGGCAAGAATTAAATAGTGGATGACGTAGTGGCAGCCCTAACGGAAGTGAATTTTTCAATGTAAGAAAAAGCGTGATGTTGCATGCACAATATGCACATGTACGCAATCGATAAAACACTCTCCTAATCCTTTTTTAATTTTATTCCAATACTCATAACTGTAAGTAGTCGGGTGTGCTATGTGCTCGGAATCGGAAGCCTTCCCGCTATCTTATCTGTGAAATACCTATAGTACACTATGTGAACTGAATCAATATTTGTGGAAATATTATCATCAAATCAAAATTAATATGAGAACATTAAATAAATTGTAATTCATTTACATTTACATATTTTTAGAATAGTCATCTGAATGGTTTAAGCGCCTCTTTCACAAACGTCAATTAGGCCAAACTGTCATTTAAGTCACCGGTAACCGAGGATAATGGAGCTGATATACATTTGTTTGCATGGTAAACGTCCCAAACATTAAATAGAAAATAATAATAAAAAATCGGCTATCGAATGATGCAGTAAACCGAGTGCATAATTCAATATAACAGAAAATGATTTCTAAAAGTAACTAATCAACACGTTATTTATTTTATTTATTCAATCAAAATACCTGCTTTGTTTTGATTATACATACAGAATTTAAATTAGCCTGTGCTGAAACGCACACTGCACTTGCGATGGTGTTGTCAACCACGAGGGAAAAATATGTCAAGGCCACCATTCACGGGCACTCCATTTGGCAGCGCTCCACTCCATCATTCCAAATTCATGCATTATCTCATCGTGAATGTAAAAAACCACGTGAATTTTGTATGATAAGAATTTGGATGTCGTCCACCGATGTCGTGATGGAGTGGAGCGCTCCCAAATTAATGGAGTGCCCGTGAATGGTGGCCTTAAGAGTCAAAGGTTATAAGGGGTACAATAAGATTGGCTTTAATAAATACGACGTGATAGCGTGATTCCGCTCTTCTGTTTAAACATAATTATTATTTGGCTTTAGGATGAGGAGTAATTTGATAAGTTACTTTTGTACTTCCCTACGTTAATCTGGAATACCACGCTAATAAGCTCCTATGATATTAAACTCTTTATTGTACGAGCTATATAACGCATATAGCTCGTAAAATAAAGAGTTTAATAACGCATTAACATTTTAATAAATTCGTTCTCTATCATGGCACTAGATGGCGTATTGCACAGTTAGTGTTGAATAGTTCTGAAAAAATAGACCACTTTTACTAGTTAATAAAAATACCAACCCTTGTTTGAGGCCTATGGAGTTTTTTTAATATTCTCTTCATTGAAGTGTTTGGCTTGTCAATGTTAATGGGGAATCTATAAATACATAAGGGCAACATATGCATATATTAGCAACATTGTCTTCCAGTAAATGCACAGTTATTGGGTACCTCTCGAAGCATGCATTGCAGTATTTCCATATCCAGTTATAGTTTACACAAAAAGTAAATCGATTGATAATTCAGACATTTATATGTTAACATACTGTTTTGCGAGTACAACCAGTAAGTAATTATTAAATCGTAAAACACAATGCAAATATAATCAATTATTGGAAATATATAATGTCCAGGAAGTAATTAGTTCAAGCAAAGTCAAAATAAACAAATAAATAGGGTACAAAATAAAAATAATATGTAAAAATTACAATATATAGGTATAAAATCGAACTAACGATGAAAGCGGTTAAATAAAAAACGCACTCAAAAATGTTATGTTTTTTTAAATTTAGAATGTTAAATTCTTCGTTTGAAAAAAGTGAACTATGAAACCTGACGCCGTGCAAGTTTAATTTTAATTTAATGTGGCCTCTTGGCCTTTTTTAAAATACGTAAAGTAGGTACTTTCCTGAAATAAACACTTAATTTTTTGGTGGCGCCACCTCGACATGACTAATGCGCGAATCTTGCAAGTTCGAATATGGAGAATCCAACAAGTAGACTTCGAATTACATATTTTGAAAACGAAAAATCGCAACGCGTTCCGAATTCAAATCAGACTTTCAGTTTATTACGTCGATATGTAAATTCCGTACAGCGTCACTACCCTTATAAAGACCCTGTTTGAATTGAAAATTTAGTTGAACGAGCGAAAGCGGCGTTCAGTGCCGCCACGTCTTTCAGCCGACTCGTTGCTTCGGAACGAAGTTTCCACATTTAAAAAAGTTCACCGTAATACCAAAACAAACCCTAATGACGCGAATTATGCAAAATAAATACGATTCACTCAATACAACCACAGTCATACTTTCAAAATTAACGGTTTCATTCGGTAACCAAATAGTGTTTGCAAAGGTGAAATTTTAAACAACTGAAATGGAAATAACGTTAAAAAACGTCACCTGTCATGTGAAGTTTCGATCTGTCAAAACGCGAAAGGGACCGAAGATGTTTAGAGAGAGACGGAGCTATCGTTTGCTTGGCTATACGAATAGTGGATGAGGATAATGTACGAACATTGTATATAGGTAAGGTATGCCATAATTTTTTATCTTCTTTGTGATGGAATTTTAATAAAAGGTGTATTTAGATAGAGGCCTACATAGTGGATAGTGAACGACCTCATCACGGTTCGAGAATGGCGTTCATTTGGCGCGTTATTAGAATACGTGACATGACATTGCACGCAGCTATTCCATTCCCCACTCTCATGCTGTAATATATTATTATATGTATTTTATACTAAAAGTATAAAGCCGCTCAAATAGCGGATTTTAGTATTCCTCATTTATCCACTTTTCATGTAAAGATCGACAGAAAGTCTGACAGTTCACTTGATGTAGCTTATAAAGCTAAGGAGTTTATGCAAGCTTGAGCTGCAAGACAGTAGGATAAACGATAAGGGATAAATTAAATGGTTTCTGGTCTCTTACTCTCCGAAATACACATTCTTTCTGACACAGTTGTGCCAGCTTGTCACAACTATTTACATCTGTCTTTGCATGTATATAGGTAAGTATTTTTCGTTCACGTTCGTAATGTGAGCGCTCAGTATATAAGTAATGTGTTATTGTCTTGTGGTCATCTAGTAAGAATTGAGGCTCTTTTTAAAAAGTTCATAAAAAAATCTTAACTAATTATTTGCTTCGAGAGGCTCACTTGATAATTAGTGAAGTCCAATTGAAAAGTGAGCTGTTTAAATATCTTATAGGTACCTACGTGACGAAGTGACTGGATGAGCTACACGTCACCCTTCCAACTTCATTACACTACCCCCTCGCCCCTAGTCCCTGCATTATTATGTAGATTTCAATTTATAACCACTTGTTATCTAGTTAGCGACGAAAAATACCTAACCGTGGGCCCCCAAATTAGCCGCGGGCTGCCAACTTCAGCGTAAATAATCGATACAAATTGACAAACGAAGCGTTCGTCTGTCAAATTCTAGTTTCAGTGTTACAAAAGAGATGCTTCTCTCAATTTTTATGGCGACGGAACATGGAATTAAGCGAATTGGAGCCGTATTAGAGGCGGATAGGTCCCAATGTGCGCTTTTCCACTCACCATCGTAGTTGTGTCGTATTGTTGAGGTCCCGTAGGTGCGTAATGGGCGACTTGTTATGGTAATCGCTGCCCTGAGGCTGACGCAGCGGCAAGGGTCGTTGCAGATGCTAAGATGGATCCGATAAGTGGTCATCGATTGAGGACTCGCATGTCAAGTGTGAACTGTTTCTATAGGGAACGAATTGTAACTGAAAATCTTTCTTCTCTTCAATAGTTTCTATATTATGTATAAGTCCATTCGTATCCATGAACAATGTACGGAGTAACGAGCAGGTGCTGTTGCGTTTGGCAGGCGAGGCGACGTGCAATCTAGTGAACAAAAAAATTTACCAATTTTATTGAATATAAATTTAAAAGTTAACTTAGGAGCCTAACTTTTTTCAGGTTAAAACATACTATATCTACTGTTAATGCAGGCAATAAACTATTTGTGTGCCAACAGTTTTCGCGTGATTGAGTGATTTGTAGGTATCATCACAGATAAAACAATAATAAACGCCAAGAGTGTAGACAGTTTATATAAAATATACGTAAACATTTTTCCTGTATCGGTTAACCGAGCAATGAACACAAAGTGAAAAGTTGTTGGAAACTATTTTCTTTGTAAACCGCACAGGGAAACACGATGGCCGCCGACGAACGATTAAAAAAACATCAATGGAACGAGCACGTGCTATAAATTATCAATATCCCATGATAAAACAAACGCCGACCACCATCGCGGATGGGAGAACGCCCTGTTTGTTTGCCGGCTGTTTTTACACAAAACTCAGCAGTACGCTGTTTGGACTCAGCAGTATGTTAAGCACATTTTTTACGATAATAAACAAAGTATGGCTAAAATATTATGTTATTTCACAGGTTCAAAGTAAAATCGGTTAGCATTTACCAAAATTTTGTTGACCTATACAATGTAAGGGCGAAATTGAATAAAGAGCTTATCATAGCATATTTTTTCTTAATAGTTAAAAACATACACCGTTAATTAAAATAAAATAAAAGATATAATTACATATCTCAGTTCAGATATCATTATATTCAATTATCATATTTATCAGATAGCAACTAAAATAGCACAGATGTAAATTTCCTACATTATGTTAATGATCAACAATAGTAAAAGTAAAATAATAGAAGATTTCTTCTTGGCATTTTCTAGCAGAGCGTGGTTTCGATCCACGGACCTCTGGGTTATGGGCCCAGCACGCTTCCACTGCGCCACTCTGCTTCGAACACGACATGCAAAATTACACTACATATTCTCCAGTACATTTAAAAATAAACTTCATTGAAATACATAATCCTTCCTTATTTATCTTTGTAGCATTACTAAATTAATCAGTAAAGTAAACTGATATCTAAATATTTATAACTAATATCTGAACCTGAGGGATTTAACATTATATTAATGTGAATTTGAAGAATCAATACCTATGTATGTTCGTCCATAACTCTTAAACGAATTAACTGATTTTCATGAAACTTGGTAGATAAACATTTAGACGTACATGATACTCGTAGGCTACTTTTTCATTTTTAACGCGGACGAAGTCGCGGGCGCCAGCTAGTAGTATAATATAGGACTATTGTTAGTAAATAAAATATGCCCTAAAACTAAACAGGTTACCTTTTTTTAGATATAGTCACTTCCTTAGGACATCAGGGATATATTATTTCGATGTAGGACATAGGTACCTATTTCTAAGATCTATGACTAATTATATATACCTAGTTCTAATGGCAGTTACTAGCTTTAAGTTTCTTTTTTTTAGGAAAGATTTGTATACATGTTTGTTACTCTTTCACGCAAAAAAGCTCAATGACATACAGATAATTTATTACCTTACTATACTTATTACTATACTTGTTTAGGATAGGATTTACTTATAGGATACTTGTTATCCTGAAAAAAAAATACATTCCCGAGGCCGAGGTTATCGTCTAATAGTATAAAATTGGCGCCACCGTCTTTACAGCAATAAAGATGTCAGATATTTTTGTTGGTGTTATATTTTTTATTTTTCAACGCGACAGAAGTCGCGGGCACGAGCTATTACCTACTTAATATTACTTAGGTAAGTTGTTTTGTGTCAATTAGGTTGAAATTATATTACCCACATTATACAATAATAACATGTTTGATTCAGTGAAGTTTAATTAGTAATTTAGGCATAACTAGCGACCCGCCCTCGGCTTCATACGGACCTATCCCCCCCCCCCCCCCCCTTTAAGTTAAAACGCTAAATTTTTTTAGCGCAGTTGATGCTTACGTTACGAAATAAAGCCATGTTCCAAATTTCATCATTTTAAATTAGCAGTTTTAGCTGTGCGTTGATAAATCAGGGCAAACCAAAGATTTAAATCACAGATGCACCGTGTATTTCTGAAAACTGTCCACGTAATATGTCTGTAGGTATGCAATGTGAAACGCTCACTGCTTTCTACAAGCGACTAAGGCGGGAACAGTGAGCTCACTCTTCCCAACGATGACACATTTTCGACCACATGAAGTATGGCAAGGACGCATCTGTGATTTAAATCTTTGAGGGCAAACGTTTTTATAAGTTTAGAAGATTTAAACCATTTATCGTATACATCGATGATCGAACTTTATTAACAGGTGTATGTGATTATGTAACATTTCATATCAAATACAGAAATGAATATTATGAGGTTCATTAAAGCGAGCGGTGTTAGGGTAACCGTCCCAATAATCGGCGCCGGCACTTACAACAATGGCCGTCGCTACAGGGCGCCCGGGTGGACCTCAATAAACTGCTACAAAGGCACCCTGCAGAGAATCTGCAGCTCAGCCCCTGACATCCTATCGTTCTTTATAGTATTAGCTGGCTTAATCTTTCCTAGTCTTACGAGCGTATTAGCTTTATTGCTTTCAACGAACGCTCATCAAGCCACGTGGCTAATCGTTAACCTATTCTCGGTCACCTCTTTCTGGATATTCGTCCAGATTTTTTATTATTATTTTATTACTTGATTTTTATATTATTTTTATTACTTGAAACCGGAAAATTTTTTTTGGACAATACTTTACAGAGAAAAATCTAAAGGATATGTAATCATATACATACAAAAAGTTATAGTAGACATTATACTAACCAAAAATTATATTTTACTAGGTACTACTATACTAATTACTATTTGAAAATTGGTATCATTAATATTTTAAGGTAATATTTTTTTTTAAGTTAAGGTTAAAGTTTCAAGTTGGCTCTTGTCTGTGTGTGCATATCATGTGCAAACACAGCCAACTTTGAAAAGAACATTTTCAAAGTCGCCTCTGTCGGAAAAGGAACCCGGAACTTCTGAGATAAAGCGTTAAAGCAAGCACCTTAACTACTTAAATATAAATTAGAATATAAATCTATCTTCTAATAAAAGCTTCTTCAAATTTCTTTCGGAGCTTAGTCCGCTTAAACAATCAGACTGTGTAAAAGAAAATGAGCTTGTTAAATGCCGTTATTTTCAAATTAAAAACAAATACATACTTAATTTTATTATTTACAGCAATGTAGTGTACATTTGCCAGTGAATAATTAGTTGGCTGCTAACACGATGAAACGCAACCCCCTTTAAAAAAGGGCCACTGTGAACAGAAGTACTGCCCATAAACCAAAATTAAAACTTTTCGATACATTGCACTCTCACAATAAAACCATACAGCTTCGACTAAATACTCTGCATTAAGGTGTCGTTAGTCAAATGACAGAGCGATAAATTCATCAGCTCTATCTTCACAATGTTCGTCGTAGGAAAGTATGCTTTAATTTAATTGGCACTAAGTGCACATTTCACTGTAAGCGTAACAACCTTAGGCCCGTATGAAGTGCGTATGTGTCGAAAAAAATCCTTATGAATGGGGTTGGCGTGTGACGATGTTGCCCTACTTTAATAAATTACTTGGCAATTTCGCGAATTGTTTTATGAGCGTCTTTCATATCCTTATTACTTGTATAAATACCTATTATAATACGTAGTATGTTAACATAAGATACTGTTATCCTGGAAAAATATTCCTGTAAGATTTTTATAAAAAACGAACTACAGCGCGTACGAAGTCGCGTGTGCAGCTGATATACTCGTACGTAAAATTGAAAAGAGAATAGTTGTCTTTACAATTATAACTAAACAACTAATTAGGAAATAGACATATTGAAAAGTGAATCATTATTTACGGAATTTAGAATTTGTATTATACTTAGCGCGCCCCGGGCTTAGCCCAGGAAAAACCTTAATTAGGTTTTATTGTATATCTAAAAATTAGGTGAATTCGGTAAAAATTTTGTATCTAACAGATACAAAACAGCAGATATTCACGATGGCTTTCTGGATTATAAGTGTGCCCTGATATTATATCAGGGCACACTTTATATAAAAATAGTGCTTAATTTTTTTTTAAATAGTGTTAAACTTTAAATAAACTAACTAATAACTTTAAATTTATTACATTGCATAGATATATGATTCTGATTTAATTAAACTATATACATATTAATTAACTGTAAGGTTTTTTATCAAACTCCGTTCAGTAATTTTTGCGCGAAAGAGTTGTCATACATATACAGAAGTATACATCCTCAAAAACTTTCGCATTTGTACTATTTTTAGGATATTCCTAAAAAATGTCTGGGATCAAACTATTTTGATTCTGTCTCTAGATCAAAACATAGTTGATTACGTTGCGAAACATTGTATTTTTTATCCCCGCATCCTCCCCAACATCATTCATATTATAGAGGTCGTCGTCAAAAGGGACGTTTAACAAATGATACGACGTACTTCTATTGTTAAACCTTTTGTTATTTTGCTCGTACTTTCATCTGTCAGTCATAAAACGTTCTAACAGTGCAGCGTCTGCTAAACTATTCTCATCCGTATCGTCACTGGGCAAAACACACTTTCCGCTAATAAAACACTCTCGCTCTTCATATTTTATTTTAACGTCATCACTAATATTTACGGCTAATAAGTCACATGTGTATAATTATTATTTTATTGCTCGCGATTCGAATGCAAGTCATGAACGCTTATGTTTGGGTGATGCGTTTTAGTTTTATTTCACTTTAAACGTCTGAAGCTCATTGTTTTGTCGAGACGTAGGAGCGTAGGATGCGTTACATTCGTCCCAGCTGTGATTTCATCTCGCGTGTCTTCGAATCATTGTACACCTTATTTTCTAGAGATAAGCGATACTTCAACGTTATATCTCCTTTAGTACTTTATTTTGTCAAGGTTTTTTTATGTCGGCATTGTAACCTTGCGACTCAGTCGTCAGACTCGATTCCCGTCTTGTCAGTGCTGCACAAAAAATATTAATACAATGTTTGTAAAAATATAATTTATTGGTCAATGACGACTGACAAAAAATGGGCTCAGTCTTCTAAAGATTTCTCGAAAAGAAGATTCTATTAGCTCAAAACCAGAAAAGAAATTAAATTTAGCTGTAATAAAAATCTGCTCAAATTTATGCCTTCGTAATTGTTTCCAAAAAAAATTAGCATTCCTAATAAATCAGTCTAATCGGAGACGTAACAGAGCATAAAACGTGGTAGCAAAACAGCGCACGGCAATAAATTTAACATGCAAATTTAAAATTTAATCCTTATCTGTCGTCAGAAGAACATTATAGCAGCTTAATGCATCCTTTGGCGTAATAAGAACTCGTGCGAAAGTCACCGTGGAATTGTGTTTTGTTTTCGAATGTGAATCGTCAGTTTCATTGATAGCGATCGACACGTGACCCATTGTGCCGGTGGCTGATGCTGGGCTGCCTCGCTCGAAGGTCCGAGGGTCCGCTCCCATGCTCCTAGGCACGTGCACTTCATTATTTGCGCGCCAAAATGTTCCGACACCGCTTTGTTAGGAGATTAGGCGTGAGTAGGGCGACCGAGGTGTTTGATACCGATTTCGGATGACGTATTATTTTAGTAATATCTAGTATTATTATTATTTTTTGTGTTTTTGTGGAAATATTTATATTATATTATGGTTTCATTTGAAAAAATAACAGCATTTTTAAGCATAATTTCTTAATAAGAGTACCTATGTTTTAATAAAAACGTAGCATGTGGCTACTTTAGCGCCACTAAAAAATCAACAATAAAATTTTATATTTATAACTAATTTTAATTAATTAGAAAAAATATTTTTAAATAATCAGGATAAGATTATTGCTATGTATTGCGGACATGACATTCTATCCAGGAAATGGTATAAAATAGTCAATTTTAATCTAAATTAATTAATTCAATGGTTTAGTCGTGACCATCACTAACTTTAATTTCTTAACATTTTTCTCAACATTCATTTAGAAAAGATGGAATTAATAAAAAAATATTGCTGCCGACTGCCAAGTATAGTACCGTTTACCCGGTTCAGCGAGTAGCCTTGCGCGTATCAATCGCTGGTTTGTTTTATTCCGCTTTTTCGCCCCCTTTTATTAATCGCCCCAATACAAAAATATTGAAACACAGACGGCGTTGCTATTGTGTCGGTACTGGCTGTGGGCGGCGCCGCGTCACCGGCTATATTTATTATTTTTGTCACCATTGTATGCGAGGATTATAGCCAGTATTTAGATGAAATTGGGGATAACGTCTGCTAATCTCGCGTTTCGTCCATTTGTGGTAACTTCGATATCGATTTCTACAGCGTCACAAGCAATCATTGTGCAAAAGTGTAAGATCGCATTGGGATCACAGTCAATTAGAATACCTCATTTCTCTTCTCTTCGCTTAAAATATCCTTCAGACTCAGTTATTTTAAAAATCACCAAGCCTCGATTCGGCATCTCTCAAGGTTCATCTCTAGAGCCACCGCTTTTTCTTTTACATAAGCACTACATAATTGCTTTATAGAAAAATATTTTCTTAAATGCCCAATTTCTATAATATGAACTCATTTTCGTTTTTAACTATAAGTTAAAAATGCATTATTATTTGAATTGCATTGTTATTATTACTTAAATTATTTGCATTTTTATGTAAACAAAATGTATCCCAATGGTTAATATTTCTCGTAAGTATTGCAGCCATAAACTGGGCGTTCTTCGCTAACGGCAGTTACTAGTCCACAGATCACAGTGAAATAACAGCATTTGTGCTGTTGTCAATGAGTAAAGATGCCAGGGCCCATCCCCTTATGCTATGCCTATTCCTTATCCTTGACCATGTTAAGGTGTATCCACAGCATATACTTACATTTCCTCTGGTAATTGATTTTTTATATGTACGCGATTTTTTTTTAAATATTTATTTATGATTATCACATAAATTATCTGTTATGTTACTACTACGTAGTTATTAAACTATAACCAACCTGTTACAGTAAAGTTCATAAATGTTTTTATATACATAAATTTTTTTTTTGTTTTTTTTTTTTAATAAAAATAAAAAATAATAATATTTGCGAGTAATAAAAAAACAAATAAAACATTTTTAATGCAAGTACCTAAAATTTATCATCAACTATATAATAAATATATATTAAAACCATTTAAGACCGTTCGTGAACATCCCAAATTGGACCGAAATAATTACAGCATTTCACAATTGGCAAGATAACCCTTAAATGACGTCTTGGGTCAGAACTACCAACTTAATTACTTATCTTACATCTCACAGTGTCTGTTACGCACTCATCCTGTATATAAATGTTTACTTATCTTGTGTGCGTTTATGTTTCATAACTATGTCATTATCAATATAAATTATTCGGACTTCCATTTTTGTTTATTTCAATCAAATTAAAAAACAAAACGGCGGCCTAACTCGTTAACCTGCTAAGTCACATTTTGCATAGTTTTCAGGAGGAAGAAAAATGACATGACAAAATGTTTTGCGTCGCATCAGGCATGTGAAATGAGCAACATTATCAGTACAAAACTTAGGATTTAGCAGGTTTTCTTTGTAAAGATTTGCTATTAGTCAGAAAACAGTTTTTCATTTATAAAATTTCTCACGTTTTTAGTTTGATAGTCGTCGTTATTCCTTCACCAAACGGTAGATAATCGTCTAAACTTGTCGAAAAGTATAAAAAGTGAAATTTCCCAAAAATGGACTTAGCAGGTTAACGAATTAGGCCGACGAAAATTACCTTTGTTGAGTTTATATACCAGAAAATTTCTAGGATGAGAAATCTCTTGTTAATCGTAAACACTAACTTGAACTAAAGTCGCCTATCGACAAAGTTTAGGTCACTAAGATTTGAGTTCATCGCTTGGTGACTTTGTATCCGTCTAAAAGTGCTTTCTCCTCGGCTAGTTTATAATGTTTAGGGAAAAATGATTACTCCGTTGGATTGTTTTGGAAAAAGCTGGTGTACGCGATCTGAGGAGGGCTTGGGGTGTGACGCGGGGGGCGGGGGAGGCGGCAATCAATACAGAACTGTAGCTGAGCTGAATACTAACTAGTCATGGAGCAGGTACCCGTTGGGTGCGTCTGCCGCGTGCAACAATCCGCCACAAACGCTGATCGCCACAAACACTCTTACAAGAACATAATACTCGTATGTGAAGTGAGAGTAGCTTCGACTCTTCGACAGGTCTGCTCGTTTTTTGGGTTGCACTACAAACGAGAACTTTTATAGCTTCTTCTTAAATTCTAAACTAGTCTTTGTTCACAAGTCTCTGCTTGCAACAAAGTAAAAAGTAAATTTTATCTCAATCAGGTTTCAAGTCATCTCCATCTCAAATTTTCAAAATCGGTTCAGTTGTTTAGACAGACAGACAGCTTTACTTTTTTTGGAATATTTTGGACATTTTGTAATTTTGGAAAATAACCATAATATTAATAGGATACCTAATATTTATAATGATAACCTGTCATAGCATAATGAAAATACACCCACACCAAATTTAAATTCTCTACATGTAGAGTACTACATACTGTACATTAAAGATACTCCATATTACTAACATTACAGTCAATTTTGGATACCCTTGATTCAGGTAACTAACATCTCATTAACCTCGTCATTTTTGAGCTCCTCAATAATTTATACTGAAATATACATAATAATAAACTATCCATGGCCGCCATTTTCTTGAAAGCAGCTAAAATTGTGTCTTAAAAAAGTATACTTTTAGAACGTGGTTCGGCGAGCTTCGTCTTAAGCTTGAACCGCTTTTCCGAGTTAACGTCAGTATTTTTTACCGTCAGAATTAAAAGAAACGCTGGATAAGTGAAGTGTTGTTTTGATCAAATAATATTAAAAAAAACGTCACTAATAAACTTTTAAAATTGTAACATAATGTTTTTTTTTTAATAAAGTAGTAAGTTTTCAATAAAATTAATTGGGGGCTTCTAAATTAGAATAACAAGAAATTAACTCAATTTCAATGCTTAACCTACATCGTGATAACCTCAAGAGGAGCAGAAAAGCTGTTTAGTTGGCACAAACATTGAAGCAAACAATGAACTACTCATCTCGAGAGCCAATCCAATCATCTCAAACAGTAACTATCTGAGATAACAATACTCGAACAACCCTTGAGAATTGGTCCAAATGAAGTAGACGTTTCGTTCCAAAAACGCCCCTGTTGACTTTTGACGTTCTCCTGTTGCCAATGTTATCTTAGTTTACTTAATCAGCGGCGGAACGCAACCGATTCGGCGTATGGTCTCCAGGGGGCCTCTAACCGGTTAACCGGTCCCAAAACGTGGCTCCCCATTCAGGGGAAAAGGGGTTTTTCTTCATAACCTCTCGCTATACGAAAATATTCCTTATCTTTTTAATTATGGCGCAGCGACGCTTCGAATTGATCATCTGTTTTAATTTTCCCTCCACCCTCGGGGAGAGAAATGATAAGTGATCTGTAATCATTACTGATATGTGGACGCTATAATTAATATAGCGATATAAATTCAATATTTGTGCTGCAGAATCGGGTTGTTCGTGTTATCTATAAAATGGTTCTCAGAGAACTGTATTTTCACAGTAAATTTCATAGTAAATTTGTAGAAATGTGCTTATGTATATTCATAGGAATATGAACCAAAATCAGAGAAATGGAGACTTCCGAAATTTAAATAAGAATAAATATATAAAACTCGTTGTTTCTAGTTCCAGATTCCATAAAAAATATAACAACTTCTCATATGATGCAATATCTATAACTAAATTAAAATTAATTTAAAACTAAATTGTGTCCTAATTTTGTTGTATAGTCAACATCTTGCAAAAAAATGCGTAGGAATGAATTTTATTGTTTACAATGCAACATCGACAAACGATGTGTCTTAACATCGAATGATTTTGTTATTCGATGTCATATTACATATAATTATGACATAATTATTATTTGATGATTAGGTTAATTGAATATTTATTTGAAGACAGCAACTGCGGGGGTTTCTTGTCGATTTCTTTTGAATTTTTATTGTGCTTGATGTTTAAATACTCGTAAAAATTTGAAATGTATTGTAAAAAATTTGGCAACATTAGCTACCACAACATTACTACAACTTCCAATTATGACAGGCGTCCGAACCCTCAAATCTGGTGTCAAACTACATCCCATCTGTCACTGCTCGCGCCGCCATAAAAACTTAATAAGCGATCCGTCACCATAAAATAACCATTAAAAAGCCGTCGGACGCTTTTAAAAATACATCAAGAAATGAAATCGGTAGTTAATTACCTAGAGACTTGCCGGATCGCGTTTCATTAGGGCTGCCGTTGGGGGGAGTTATCTCGCGAAAATTCTCCAAATCTCATAACCGCCAACCCTAAACCTATAATCGCGTACATTCGAGTGTTTGACGAGCTCATCAAAAACGCGAAACAAACACATCTCTCGTCTTAAACTCCCCGTCGTTTACCCCCGAACACTTTAACTGCGATATGTATGCAAATATTTACTAGAAGGCACATAGCAGGTACCACATAGCCCGACCCTGTTCACAAGTGAACGCTTCACTGACTCCTAACGAATCATTCGGTCACCCTCCCCGTGTTTACCAGTCTACGGCGCCTACATATACATACACAGTGTATAGCCTACCTACCTACGCAGGTATTATGACGTAGCCTATTTACCTACGGAGCGCGGCTTCCAATTTCAAATTTGCACTCCGAGAGGCCCGGTGCCAATCGGAGCGAAATGTCAGTTATTAATTGCGGTTTCTCTCCATGTTCTACAATGGAATCGTGTATCAATAACTCTGTTGCTTTACACGAATATGTTTTCTAAAACGAACACTTTTATAAACCGCACCATTAAAAAAAGTCTCCATTGAAACCCAAACTCACTACTGCTCTAAAAAAAACATTTTCAGAAAAAAATAGTTGCGTGATCGCTTGCACTGTTTTGTGTAAATAAAAGTGGGAAACGTTCCCGGGCTAGTAAAATATCAATCAAAGATCGTTGTGTGCGATACGGCGATGCGTCGAATCAAAAAATTTTGCATACCAAACGAAATGTTTAAATAAAAAAATGGTGGGTACACGAGACCCCTTCCGTGGCGCGAAGAGCCCCACACCCTGGGGACCAGCTCGGCGGGGAAATGCCGACACTTTTGATGAATACAAAGATGAAAACGTGTGATCATTAAGAGTCCAACGAATAGGTACTCTCCTATTTAATACCTAACCATTTATATGCTTGTGCATTCAAAAATATTGTTACGCTTACCTTAAACTTTTCTTTAACATGTATTTTCAACATATATGTCATTTCTCAGAAACGCATTTAATAACTTGCAAAGTTGGTTTTTAATAAAAATAGCAGCCTAGTAGTTAAATGTAAAATTCACTCAAAAAATAGATTTTTATCTATTTATCCAAAACTTTATTTCTACTTGTTTATTTAAAACTATGATCATAAAAAAGAGAAGAAAAACCTGACTGACTTCCTAATTTAAAGTAAAAATTCAGAATTTCTATACACCATTTTAATCTGGTACAATCTGGTACTCAGCATGCCTAGCCATAAAGAGCCAATACCTTAGTATTGAGAGCAGGGCGCAGGCAGTACTAAGTAGGTAACAAAAAACACTACAACCTCGTAAAGTATGGAGTGGTTTTAAAAAATCCAAATACATATATAAATCAGTGGCTGCTAAATAAAGCCTTTTTATTAACATTAGTAGTTAGGTATATAGGTATTTAACAAAAACCTAGATATATACTTAAACTGTGTAAAAACTTTTCTTAACTAACACTGACAGTTTTAAAGAGTGAATCCTAATCTACGCAGAACTGTCAATTTTAAAACTTTTAAAACTTTTTTATTTTTTTTACTAATTGCCACACAATTTTTTTTTATTTTTATATATGCTATATTTAAAAAAATATTCATATGAATTACGCGTGAAAACTGATATGACAGTACCTTTTTCATATAAATAAAAATACCATTTCAAACTAGTTTGAAGTTTTAGTACTATATCTAAAAGTTCGATAAATAATATCAAAAGGAAAACTATTTCCTTTTTAAACACCACAAGAGAAACAAAACAAATCGAATTATGCATCTCATTATCGCACGTTTTAAATTAAGGGACAAAATTATCCCTTTGCATTGACAAATAACACCCTGGCAACATACTTGTTAGCGAATCAGTGTATGGGGGACCGCGACTAACGATTTGACAAGGTTACAACTGCGTCGCTCTCGAATAAAGTATTTTGTGCCTTCTAGCGTGGTGGTAAAGTAGATATTCGTTCGCGACATCGTCAGGCGAAGGTCCTGCGCGAAGTAAAGAGGTGGTTTTGCGGTGAACCAAAATGGAGCTTGTTTTTAGTGAAAGGCGTCAGCTTGTATGATAGGATTTGTGTATGGAAGTATGAACTAATCTCCCTCCGTGGCGTTTGATAACTCAATAACGTCGAAAATGAGAGGACGGCCTTTGATGGCGAATGAACGACCCCCTCCTCTCCCCCGCGACCTTCCCGCCTCCACTTTCCCGCGGGGAGGTGACGAAATCCTAATTGAAGATAAAAAGATAACTTTGACAACTCCATCGGCTTACACGGGGGGCCCACTTGGAATATTGATTCGTTCATGTTCGATTATTTAGTGAGTGTATGTTAAAGACTCTTCTTTAATAAATTATATATCAATCATATGGTTCAAAATTTTTATTGTTATCACATTGTCTCTTATCCTTTATCCTATTAGTTTCAGCAGCTCACTTGGATCTGTGCTACTATCAGAAGTGTTTATATAAGACCCACCTATACCATAAAACCCTCACATGGATATTCATCCACGTATATACATTCTGCTGTCTATCGCCTATAATCATATATATTCTAAGAACTTATCTAACGAAATTCTTCAAAATTGGAGGCATAAATAACTCGACTTGAACTTTGTTTTCTCAGTTTCTTGCAGGTTGCAGGCAATCGAATCTGTGACGCATGTTAATCACTTAATTATGTTAGGAAACATTAATTTCAATGTAGTACAATACGACAATCAAATCATATTAAGTAACAAATCAGCAGTAGAACTTGAGAGATTTACTGAAACTCAAAACTTTGTTGTATACAAAATTGTTATTAAAGTAGCTTTTGGGCATTATATTAGTTATAGGGAACTTTAATAACTTTTTATTATATTTTGCATGTAACTAATATTCTTAATGTCATTTATTCATATATAACACAAAGCCACTATAAATGGTTTAATATTATGTGTTAGGAAATGAGCAGAAATGTTAAAGAAAGAAAAGTTTTCTAGCAACCTTTCATGAAAGAAATTTATGCATGATAATGTAATGTTTATACAATTCTTTTTGCTCAAAAAAATTTTTATTTAATATTTAGAATCCTGAGTGATATTTATAGTGTAAAAAAAGATGACGCATAAAAATGATGGCATATTATCAGATAATGAGATCAAAATATCGCAACACCTCGAACGCGTCAGCCATCTGTCCTTCGGACGCTGTCACCGATATTCATGGGGCGCGCGACAAATTGCTAAATTAAAACTCCCATGATAATATCTTTACGCTCACACTGCTCCTATTGGGAATGTATTTATATTAGGGAACGAACTAGCTTTGAATCAACTCAATCACATCTCTAGGAATGGGCTTTCGGAGCAGCTTTCTGGCATTTAACAGAAGACAACCATGAAATACATTTGTTGTTTTGGTAACTGAGGAAGGGTTGGCAGAAGCCCATTCTTATATTCTCATCTTGTCCTATAAAGATCGGCAATCTGGTCTTTTTTTTCCGGGCGACGTAAGCCACCGAACTTAATTTTGATATAAATAGAATGAAACATAAATTTATTTACAAATAATCAAATTCTAGTTAAACCTCTCAAATTAAATATTGGCTATAAAAACTACTTGATGTACATAAAACAATCCTATTCTTCAAAGTTATTTCTCATTTGTGTGTAAGCCAATTTTCTTTTTTCTGCTTAACTACTGATGAGCTTCAATTTGGAATCAAAATTTAGAAAGACATTTTTTATACGACATGTCATGTCGTTTAATTTAAGAATTATAAAAAAGAAATAGCTGTTTCACATAGTCCCATTCAAGAAAATAAATAGATCTAATAATGTATAGAAAAATTTATGGTAATGAAACATAATTGTATAATCAGTTACAAACAGGTTAAATTATTCAAATATCACGATAAAATCAACAATTAGTTCAACATAAACGCCTTACTAGAAATTATACCAACGCTAATTTTATTTCTCCCAGACTACAACTAAGTAATATACTTATTTCGTTCAGTTAGCCGTTTTATTCTTTTTAGTAAGAACTGCTTATGCAACGCAACAACAATCTTAACGTGATAATTGGACAGTGATTTTATTATTATTTCTATGATTAATACGGAGTTTAATATTAGGTAATTACTTAATAAATTGACTTACTAGGAGTATTGTTTTAATAAAAGACAGTTATAAATATTTTTTAATCAGATATTTATTTTTTAAACGAAGTCAAACTTTTTTTGTGTAAAAATTGGCAGGACTGTCCACTTGACGGTATGTGGCTATCGTCGCCAATTAATACACGCAATGTCATATAGGTGCTGCAAGTGCATTGCCTGCCATAGTAGAATCAAGGATGAAGGACTAGGAAGGGATAAGGAAATGGCATTCCTTACTCTGGCATCCCTTACTTTGGTATCCCTTACTCTGGCACCACTTACTCTGGCATTCCTTACTTTGGTATCCCTTACTCTGGCATCACTTACTCTGGCATCGCTTATTAGTTTATTTTTATTAGTTTGTTATTAATTTATTAATAAGTGTTCATTACTATCATTACTATGCCTTCTTAGTGGAAATTCATGGATGCATCCGTTACCATTGTCTAGGTAAGGCCTTCTTTAATATATTACTTACCTTACTTTTGTTTGAATGACTTACTGTTTTTCCTGTGGTTACTATCACCGCTATGTTACATTAGTAAATATATATAATACTAGCGACTTGTCCCCGGTTTCGCACTTCGTTAAAATTTTTATAAATCTTCTACACTTATTAGTGTTGGCTGTGCTCAACGCACAATGAATCAGGACAAAAGATTTTATAAGTATAGATAGTGTACATAATACCTACTTATAATCCAAGCAGTTGTGCTTAACACGTGAGCAGTGAGACAAGTTTTTTAGCGCTCCGAGTGTGTTTGATTGCCGCAGCGAATGTCGAGTGGTGGCTGCGAGATATGGATCCTCGTGTCGAGTGGCGTCACGGTATGGTTTCTTTCATCTCCCCACTTATACCTACTTTTTACCAAACACTTCTAACATTTCTGCTAGCTGCTATGTCTACAAATTCATTTTAAAGGGTTTCATTTCGTCTCTATTTATATAATTAATCAGCTAAGTAATCACAAATTGCAGATTAATAAGTCAATTTCCGATTAATCTGAAATCATATAGATTTAATTTCTAACCGGTCCCATCTAGTGGTCTACTCGTGAGTAGATACCTACTTTACACTAACATCACATATTTAACTGTTTTTACTTAATTATCAGTTTTGAATTCGCATTGTATGCTTATTTTATTAGTTTTTGAACAGGTTTTGTTAAAATATAGATACACACACACACACACACACACGGGAACGATATTTGTGTCTTATATATGATATCAGAGATATCATTGTATCATATTATAACTAATAAACCTAAGTGTGGTATAAGTATGATGAGTAGGTACAAGTATAATACAGTAATCACAGTTTTGATTTGCCTACCTACCAGTAACTTTCCCATAGTTGTAGCATGAAATACTCTATATTGTCAACGACAAACTGCAGACGAATGACGTCACGTCCGGCCATTACTAAGCGCTGAATCAGCATTAATTCAAAAGCGAATCTGAAAAATCTCTTTTTATTGGCGCGTGTTATCACACGTGTCCCCGGACCACGGGACGGTCTGCAAAAAAAGTGGAGTAAACACGAATCGGGTTCATGTTAATATTTGAGGTATTTTTATTTGAAATTTCCATTTACACGCGGACGCAACGCGGCCAGGGGGGTGACTCCCCGCGTGTCACCCCCCTGCCCGTAACCACCCACTACCTCATACATATTCATCGGATGCACCCTCTTCCATACACTTTCTCCGTGCACGCTACAGCGTTTACGTTCGGTGATATTTGTATGATCTGTATTTGAAACCTCAGCGACTAATAACAAAATGAATTGCATGTAAGCCATGCCAATATATACCTACAGTTTAATATCAGTGGACTTCATTACACAGCACCTATTGTCAATTGCAATACTCATTTAGGATTTAAAATTTAAATGTTAAGTTCTTATAGAGTAGATACCTAATAATCCTAAAATTATGCAAATTATCGTCAAATATCAAACTCGTTCGGATTTTGTTAATACGGAGAAGAAGCTAGAAAAAATCTACATAGATGTTGTTTTCAAATAAATCATCAATTACCAAAAAATATTATATAATGAATATTTTATATATTTAATGTTAAGACAGAGACATATTCATTAATTAAAACAATTCATTATTGTCAACAAGATTCTACTTACAATATGTATATTATTTAAGCCTTAGTAATCCAATTTTCTTTTAATAAATGTTTTATATATAGGTACTTAGATATAGAAAGTGACTGTGCATGGTTTTTATGCATGTTTGTATAACTTAGTGTACCTTTAAAATACCAATTTTTTGTTTAATTTTCATTAAGCAAGTTAACCTTGAAATTTTTGAAGTCACTAATATTCTCAAAATTGTAAAAATCTTTGGAATATTGACTTTTTATTAATATTGGGTTAATATCACGTGATCCACACAGTATATTTGATTTGAAGTTGGGAATAAGCTACGAGGCCTCCTCTACGAAAGTTCTGCCACATAAGTAACGGGCGCTACGAGAAGTTTTTACTGTGATTTTTTAATTCCTAGATACTTTAGTGTTGTTGAAGTTCTTCAATTTGTTTTTTTGCAATACATTTATTTTGCAGCACACTTTTGTTTTATCGAATATCTTGAAAATATAATCAAATTAACCAGCAGCATGTGGTTATTAGTATAATTAGTAGTTCTAGTACAACCAGTCAGAAGCAGCCTGGATGCAGCGTCTTCCCACGGGATCTTATTAAGTCGCCTGTACAACATTACGGTACTATAAGTCCCGCCCATTACCACATCTACTTACTAATTCGCCGGGTAATGCCGGTGACTCATTTATCTACGGATCTTCTCATCCCTGATTTGATCTCGCAGAATAACCTCGAACATTGTCATCTTAAGGCTCATTGAGCTACGTTAAGATTTCTTACAAGGTCCATAGTTATAGAGCACATTGCAGCGCCATAAGCCATCACTAACCTTGGTCTAAAACGTTCCTTTTGAGATACTTAGAAATTTCGGACAAGAAGACATTTCGGAGCTTCCCATCCAAGCTGGATTGTGATTTATTCTAATTGTCGGTTACAATTTTTGAAATCTTTTGTTTCAAGTTACCAAGTCCATGCCATATTATAAACTTTTAAAGACGAACCACAAATCCTGGAATCTGTCTCATTACAGAGGCCGTGCTGAGGCGGAAGTGCGTCACACGCGCACCGGAAGCAACGTCACGCTGGCCGAGGACACCGGAAGTGGAGTATGGCGCCGCATGCCGGAACCGGATGTCGCAGTGCACGATACCGTCTTGCCGAAGGTAAATGACCTGTTCTAATGATTTAAAGACTGTACAACACTATTATAACTATAACGACATATAGTTAATTACATGTATGATCATCCATTATGTAACTTAAAAGGGTACTTTAAGTGTCATTTGTAAGTGAAACACTTAAACAATCATTTATCCTGTCGATATTGTAATACAATGTCCTTATGTGTTTGCCTCTGTTTGTGGACTTAGTAATACTAAGCGATAGAACGGATTTTCTTAACAAAAAAAATCCTGACCGGTTAATATTTCTACGAGTATTAAATTCTAATTAAAAATTTAATAGGAGTTAACAGCAATTTGTTTATCATGTCAAAAACACATTTTCCGCCTGTTTGCACTTTAATTAATGATATTCTATAACAGTAGGTAATGGTAAAAATTCTAAATTTTGCAAAATTTCAAAATTCAAAAGATGCATAAATGAACCATTAAATATCTAAAGGAAGAAAGCAGGTCTTAAGTCTCAGCAAAATTGAAAATACGTCAGCAAAGATGATGACACATACTCGTATTTATTATTGTATTTATTTTCCCCAAACAAAAATCCCTTAGACATAAACGTACAAAATTGTTGCGATGTCTGAGTAGAACGAAGAGGACCTGCCATATATTTAAGAACAATAGGACAAATGAAAGCAAAACTTAGTGTAATTAATTTTGAGTACCTACTCAACGCTTTTGTAATAAATCGTTTCATCCGCGTATAAATTTTATCCCCGTAGCCAATGTACGGCCTGAACTTCAGCGATGTCGCCATCCCACTCGCGCACGCAACACATTTGCATAATATCGAATCACCTGTCCCTTTCAAAGATTCGCAAATGATTTCCAGTTTCCCGCTTTTCGCTAATCACGCGTCTTAACGACCCCATCTGCTATATCCGATTTGAACTTTAATGGGATTGAAATAAAGTTGATATTTTATTGTTTAAATGTAGTAGTTGCCTAGCCAGGGGTGTCGCATCGTTAGGTAAAGTTTGTCGAAATAATTTCACTTAGTGCGCGATGGCCGATGAGTTGTAGACTTATAAAGATAAGGAGGCAATAATTCTTACGTTGAGGGAAGGTTAGCGGAACCGAGACCCAGGCTTTGTTTTAGAACAACCATTACTTTCATACTTTCAAAGTTGAAACAAGTTGACAACTTGAAAAGAACATTGGACAGAGTTTAGCACAACAATAAATTGAGAATTCATAATCTTTTCTGTTAAACAAATTTATAATTCGTACCATTTTTATAATAAGATAAGCTAGACCCAAGCTTGGCTTGGACGTTATTGGGGAACCAGTAAGTACTATCGCGGTCAAGGGAGCAGTCCCACCGTAAGGAACAATTTCGTGTGCACATTTTGTATTATCTTTGTTCCTACTTCAAATACCTACTCGTATTATAACATTTACGTTACTATGACAACCTCAATTCAACGTTAGACAAATTTGTATGAAAAGTGGGTCTGCTCCATTGACCGCGATAGTACATATTAAATGACGATAGCCTATGTCCGTCCTATAAGTAATAATTTACCATTGAAAGAATTTTTCAAATAATTTCAATGGTTCTTCAAAATACTCGTATTTAACAATAAAATATCCGCATTCACTTGACAAGCAGTTCCATCAGTCAAATAAAAAAATCATTATACGAGTGGTATTTTCTATAATAAGTATAATCCTGAATATGTTTGGGGAGATTATTATTTTAGCGTATGCATTGACATATTATAAAAGAATTATTGATTTTCATAATTTTGTACTATTCTATTATTATAATGTCTTGTGATATATATAACAACCGAGAAACTTAACATATAAATGACTGTATTAATGAAATTAAACAGTAGAGTAGATAAGTTTTGGTTAGAGCGCACTTCCTTGTCCCAACATTCGGCAATGGTGACGTTTAGGAAAAATATATGTAATAATGAACATAATTAAAGAAGAAAAATCATGCAATGCAATACTAGGTTCAATATACAAGTGGCCCATTTCAACCCTTCACAAATAGCGGGTCGTTTGTCTATACGAGTGGTGCTTAGCACAAGGATAGACAGTGTAAATACATTTTAGCGCCCCGAGACCACAAGCTCCTTTAGCTGCAGTGACGCAACTTGATTACTACTTAGCTAAGTATATGAAGTACTGCATTACGTTTTATTTAAGCTCGCGATGTTTGTGCAAACATTTTTTTTTTCTATCGAATGGACGTGTATATAGTGTCTCTTTATTATAGGAGTAACGAGCTGACCCGGCGAACTTCGTACAGCCCCTAAATCATTGTTAAATAATATTTATTAAGAACACCTGCACATCACAACAACATGAGACTAATCGATTTGACAGTACAATTTATTTCTTTAATAATTTTTCTCTATATTGTTTGTATTTCTTTTCTTTAATTTTTTCGATGTTTAATGGTTATTCTGCTATTCGGGACGGAGACGAATCCAACAAAACAATGATTATGAAAATTGGTCCAGCCGGTCACGACTTTCTTTTATGTAAATGAGAAGATATATTATTTTGACAACTATTTTAATTTAATTTACAATCATTTATTAATTATCCCTGTTTGAAATCGAACTTCGAATCTGAAACTGAAGAATAAACTTACTAAACCAAAAGGTTCTGTGTCGTAATTTACATACCTTTTACAGTAAACTTAGGAAATATATTTTATTAAAATGTTATGTCCGTATAAGTACGAGTTTCATTACTTGTTATAGCTTTTATCGTGTGTTGAACATTTCAAAAGGTCACAGGATACTTTCTGTGCCATTATGCGCCTATTTTAGCGCTGTTTGCAAAGTTTGCTCAGCGAATTGTACTACATAAATGTTTGCATAGAAAACAGATTACGCTTGCATATTATTTAATACACACACGTTAATATAGGGCGTGAGAGCTAGCAAATGGCTTTGCTCACCCAATTTTCTTTACTAAAACATTTTTAATATAACATTAAATATGTTATTTATTAAGTAAAATGAAATTATTAAGTACGCTAACTGTGTTTCAGTTAAATTCAAAAATATTACAGTACGTAATACAGTAATATAACAGTATCTCGCTATGTTTACTTCGTGCTTAATTTTATTAAATTGTGTAAAAAAATAGTTCAGTAAAAGAATGTACGAAATATAATTGACACAGTGTAATTTTCAATAATGAAAATGTTACACCGGAGCCTAATGCGGTCGTAAAGTATAAGCAAGGTTGTGAACTTGGAGAAGTCATAGAAACAACACTTTGGTTAATTGTTGCGTTGGTGGTACTTGTAACCGTTATCTATATGGGTTACGTTAGCAAGAGTTTGTGGGTTATATTATGTGGCGGTAACCGTCGTAATATTATAGTGTTTAATGTCTACCTAAATATTTAACGTTTGTATTTTCTATGTAACATCTATTTTCTAATGCAATATCACAAGAGTGAGCAAGATTAGGTATATTCAAATTTTGTAAGATTAGAGTAATTATAAAATACTAGCTGGTGCCCGCGACTTCGTCCTCGTTCTCTATAGCCTTCCTCGATAAATGGACTATTCAACACAAAAATAATTTTTCAATTTGAACCAGTAGTTCCTGAGATTAGCGCGTACAGCCAAACAAACAAACAAACTTCAGCTTTATAAAAAGTTAGCACAGATATAGATAGAGGTGGAGAGTTGTTTATTTTATTTTATTATTTTATCTAACATTTAATGTACATAATATATAGATGCAATTAATAAGATACCTATATGTTGTTATTTATTCAAAAATATTTTGTACATTTTAGTAATAAATATTCGATCAATCAAAGGGTTACGTGTAAAACGATATTGAAATCTTGAAGAATGATCGCAAGATATTGACGGATAAGTAAATGAGAGGCCTATCTCTGGGGACGAGCACAATACATCTGGAACAGTTGAATGCCAAGAGTCGCTTTACTGTTTAAATCTCAAACAATTTATCACTTGTTTCTTACTTGTTTTGTATAAAATACTGGTAAGATAATTATAGATTCATCTGTTAAAAAGGTAAATTAAATTTCATTAAATAATTTATTAATTTTTGGTTATAATTTTGTACATATTTCAATACTGTGTCGTTGAGTTAATTGTCTTATTTTTTTTATAGAAAGAAAATATTTAGATAATTTAAAATTGAATCGGAAGTCCACAGCTTTCTGTAATCTTTGAAATAACATCAAAGCCTCGCTACTAAATTAGACGTTTTGCAGATACTAAAAGATATTTAGGCGTCCCTTCTCCCCCGTAACCTCCCCTTGGCCCATGGATCACAATCGATACAATGTACAGAATTCAAACTAACATTTTGATAAAGAGAATTTGAGAAGTAAAGAAATGTGTTTCTAAGTAAGCAATAATAAATCAACACATAAAAAAATTTGTAACAAAATTCTTTTCTTTAACTACTTACCATATTATCTAAAGTTTAATAAGAAACCTAGCGATATATACTTTTAGCGATCTAGACAGATTTTTGTATAACAAATATTTTTTTTACAAACTAGCAGCAGCTACAAAGATTACAAACTCGCGACTCGCGTACTCGTAACTTTGTAAATTATATACTAAAACCTTCCTCGAGAACCACTCTATCCATTGGTGCAAACAGCATCAAAATCGGTACAGTAGTTTTTAAGTTTATCGCGTATTATGTAATGATGGTGATGTCTATGAGCCATTTAAAAAAAACACAGGTTATTTTGTGAAATAAATCATTTTGAGGCTTTCCTATTAAACTTCGCACATATAAAATTTGAAAAAACTAAACTAGTTTTCAAGGTCATCAAATCTTCCTCTTGGAATATGTATCTGTCGATTTTTATCGATAGTGTAGAAAGAAATTCTATTAAAAAATATAGTTCATTCTGTTTTGGATTTATATTGTGGAGCTTCGCTGTACGGGCACACTATTTTAAAGGGTTGTTTACTCCCCAAGACGGTCTTCAGCGATATTTCTTACGATAAATATTTACGCTTGGAAACTGCGATAATGGTTGACTAATGTTTGAATATCATTTATAGTGGTGCAAAAATATTACTTTATGTAAATTTTGGCTTTTAGTCTTAGACATTTAGAAACTTTTTACCCAAATAAAATAGGTTACTTTTAGATTAAAGACGGGCGAAGCCGTGGGACATAGTTTGTAAGTAATATTTCCTCTGTAACAATATCTTTGTAGCACATATTATGTATGCCTATATGTAGGTATATAATCCCCCATATGTAGTAGGTAAGTGCCTTCTCGGAAAATACCAATAAATCCGTCCCGAGTTTTACATCGGAAAACATGGCGTCTAACATCAAACGCGAATCCCTAAAATATTCCATTTGACAAGTGACACCCGCCTTTCGGTCGGAGTCTTTGATCTCGCCGGACAAAGTCGTCGCCTCAAATTGCAACCAATCACAGACCGCTCGCAGTTTGATTGCTTGAGGGACTCTTAATTACCCGATGACCTTTCGTGGTGCCTCGCAAAGGCGTGTCGCAGACCCTTAACACGTCGCTGAGTGGCAATTTCTCCTGGGTATTTCGCAAATACGCATCTTCCCTCGCATCTGACCTGGCTATTTACTTAGGCTCACGACTATTGGGTATTAAATTGTTAATGAAGTAGTCGGACAATCTCATCTCATTATTAGGTTAATTGTCAGATTTTAGCTAGTAAAACTAATAAAACTTGAATAATAATCTCGTTGAAGTAATCGTCAAAAATTGTGAGATCACTGGAAAACGCATAGTAAAATATGCAGGTCTGGACAACAAGGAAACGTAGCGAGACTGGTAACAGCAACCACCCCTTTATAGGAGGTTACCCTTAAATAAAGGCCTTTGTTCTGTTGTTAAGTCCACGATTAATAATCCTTAGTACTTTCAGAGTCGACAACGTATCTACTTGCTTTTCGCTTGGTGGTATAAACGAAGATAGTCACCATCGAGTGGACTGTCAACCTGTATGTAGGCATGTATATGTTTATTAAATGTATGTGGTAGAGAATAATAAAGATCATTGAAGTATCTGTTTGCAATTAATAATTCAACATATTTTTTAAGGAATATGAAAATAATATTACAATAATATTATATAGGTACTAGCGACCCGCTCCCGGCTTCGCCCGGGGTGCATTTTTTTCACGTAAAAACGTTCCCTGATTATCCCTCTATCCATGAGTAAAGACGGAATTAAAATCCGTCCAGACGTTCTGAAGTTTTGCGCCTAGCAACACATTTAGGGATTCATTTTTATTTATAAATATTTCTGTCTATCTCTTCAAATATTTAATGTTTAAAATAAAATATTATTTAGATAATAAGTGTATTGTTACAATAAAGAACTTCATAATATTAAGATATAGAAATTGTATAAATACCTAGTTATGATGATGGAATCTGTGGCGAGAGTAAAAGGAGCAGTTGTGAACAAGGTGGTTCGTGGCAGGTATCGGCTGCATGATGTACCACGACCAGTCCCAAAGCTAAACTTTTTTCACCAACATCCTCAATGACACGGAGTCGCGAAGAACGGATGTGCCTTTTTATACTCGCATGGAAAATAGTAAAAATAAATTTCAATACAAAACAAATACTAGATATTTCTTGAATATCAACCTAATATCTTCATAGTATATGGAATTTTAAGTCTGATCCTGTAATTTCTTCACTTTATTATATATATTATGTATAAATATTAACTAACTCTATATATTAACTATTAGTTTGTGAATCATTAAGTTAACCCTATGTATTTTCTTTTTTTAGAAGCTCTAATACTGATAATCAGTAAAATAGTTTTGAGAAAAAAAATTTACAACTTAAAAAAATATTATCGAATTTCCATTAGTGACGCACACTAGTAATTATGATTAGTTTACTTTATATATATGATACTACAGATTTAGGTACATACACATTTAATTCGATTGCTTGCAAGACACTCCAATTGGCTTAGCATAAACCGCATCTATTTTTATTTCGATAAAATCAATTTTTCACATGTACTGTGGTGACTAGCTCATTACAATGAAAAAATGTAACTCGAATCGATATGTTGAAATAATTCCAACATCGTAAAGATGATATCATGGACGACCAAAATTCAACGTCATGGCAACTTAATACGAGCCATATTTGTGTATAGTTTTGTGCCAAATAAGTCAGCGTTCTCATTGTCATGCAAAAATGTTCAGTAGCTTATCTATTTACATTTGCAGTACAATAACATCTACGTTCAGTACAAGAAATCCTCAAGGCTAACGTCTCAAAATGGAAACATGTATACTATCTTTGTCAATATATCCATTGTTAATTCGATAGTGTTTGTGTCATTCGGTATCGAGGACAACGCCTTTGGCCTTTTCAACTTTTTTGAGATAACTGACACCCCTCTCCTTTTTTATCTATAATGATCACTATCAATTGTCTATTAAAAGTTTCAAACTGTGGTTATACTTACACAAGGAAAATTTCCGTAAGTATAATATTGGCATTAAAATTGTATTTATTAAAACTTGTGATTACTTTCTTTTTTTCTCTCTTTCTTTTTCAAACGATAATTTAAGCACATACTGTTTTATTATAGAAACTAATTGTTAAGTTAGAGCTTTAATATGAAAAAATATTAGTTCGTACTGCGGCGTCGGCTTATTTACGAGTAATTTTAGGTCACGGTTTGCCTGGATATACTTATTTATAGACACAAGTACAGTTATTATTTTTTACTGCGGTGCACTTGATAGAGTATAATGTCGCTATTGACAGTAACTATTACTTAATCTGTGCTATTGATAATAAAATATCACATCCACATTTAGTACGTCGCGGTAGCTCGAAGACAATGAGCGCGGGCCACACCGCGTCACTCCTTAAACCTTTTCGCCTTATTTCACTAGCCTTCCTTTTGTTTCGAGGGCATTTCTTTATTTTGCCCACCGATCTTATTATTTCGCTACCGTTGGCCGCATTGCATACACCATACACACATGCGCCAGTAGCGAAACTTTAATAATCCAAATCAAATATAATTTTAAAGTTAACTACAGTCGCAGAAACGAAAATAATGTTAGCTAGTTATAATCATTAGTTATGAGTATTTATAGACTACTAACTACAGTTAAATAGTTCGTAGTCATATCTGATTTAAAGAGTTGTCACTAATTTATAAAGTCATAACTAAAACTACTAAACTTTATTAATATTTATTACTTGTTGCCCACGAAGTTGTTTGCGCACAGTTTTGAATTTTTACATTAGAACACTAAATATTTATGTAATAGCAGATCTATATACCTACTTTTTCGAATAGTCACATACCTACTTATCAATAATAATAAAAAAGTCTAAATCGATTCAGCTATATTGGATTAGAAAAGTTTAGAAGCTCTTTTTTCCCTTTTTATCTGCAAATGTTTATATGAAGTGTTTTTTTAATTATATTTATTAAAATAGATTACTCTGTATATGTACCTATCTTACACAAAAATGTAAGTAAAATTATTTTAAAAAAATCTAAATTTAATAGTACTAAATATTAAAAAGAAACATGAATACTGATCAGAAATATGCGCATCTGGACGCACCTCTATTAAGCATTTTTGGACAATTTATATTTAAGGACCAAGTGTATGTTTTTGTTATAATCAGATTACTGTACAAAAGTTATAATAAGTGTATTTTAAAAGTGACGTACTCGTAGGTACTGTTTGCTGTCGATGTATATTGTTGCGAATTTTTTGCTCGCATTGCCCTCCTTGTACAGGAGCTGCGCAAGGAATGAAGTAATACAGCTCAGGACTCCGAGCTATTGTGTATTTGCTGGCAATTTTTTTCCTGTCAACTTTTTATCCACTCTTAATGTTATGTTATGTAACGTTGGCATCCACTGGTACGTGTGATATCATCTCTCGTATACCTTAGTAATTGTCGTTCCAATTAAATGATGGGTGATTGAAACAGCGGACGCGAGGTATTCATTTGTCATATTTGAATGCGCTTTTTACGATAGCTGCCGTGAGAAGACCATATGTGAACATGGTTATTTCTCTCGTCATTCTTCTGGTTTAACTTTCCACTAATCAACATTCTAATCTAAGTCTCCAGTCTAAACTTAGTGATAACATTTCAAGTTAGAACACTCTTATGAAATAGAGCTTTTAATATTTTATTAAGAGCTTTGCCCAAAGTACCTACTGCTCTGTTCCTTAGAAAATACTTGTCTGGCCATCAATCATAAAGAAAATATTTCAGTGCTATTCTAAATCTATTGCAATTTTAAATGATTTCATGCTGGGCAGTAATTATTTAATATTTCTTCGTTGATTACCTCGTATTGAAAATTATCATGTCCCAACTATTGGGACGGAAAAAGTTTCACTAGTGACATAAAGAAAAATCAATTTTCTTAATAATGTATTATAACTAATTGGAATAACCATTTCACTGATTATTTAAAAAGATTTTTAACATTCTTTTTTTAAAAGCCCGCCATCAGAATGTCTTAACCTGGTAGCTCGAAACGGCATACCGACAAGCTTGCATACAGCGAGTCTGCGGTTCGGGGCCTACTTACTAACTGAGATCTCCTTTTAGGGTTGGGGAGTGTGAACACCGCGTGTCTCGGAGCTAATTAACTGAAACATGCGCCCGCGCCGGCGTTAATCACGGCAGCCCCCCACCGGCGAACACAGAGTTGCTTTTAGTGTGACATGTTAGCGTAATCTGAGGAATCCACGTTGGGCCGCTAATGAGACTTTTCAAGTGAAAGTAACTACCTAACATCTCTTAAAGAAGGCACGACGCCCATTTCACTGTATGTAAAGCAATGAGAACGGTTCAAATTAAAAATTATCCACATGTAACACAATTGTTTATATTCATATACAAGCGACTCCGATTAGCGTGGATACAATTTTTTCAAAAAATTATAATACACTATAAAAATCTTTCCCTTACTGAAAATCGTATGAAAATCTGTTCGGTAATTTAGAAGAAGTTAGCTCACCGCGTCTCTAATTTATAATATGTAGAAATATTGTTAAAAAATAATGTAAAAAATATATCTTTTCAAATATTTCAAAGAAAGAATTCAAAGATTTTCTTTATACAAAATAATTGACGATAAAGCGAATTCTTCTCAAGCAGTTTTTTCTGTGCTCCGCACAATCGCTGCGTTACTAACTTATTGTCTCGTTCGGGAATAAATAAAATGCTACATTTTATATAAAATATATAAATGGTTGTGTATCTGATGTGTGCTGTGTACAGGACACGAACCCGTCTCGCCGGTAGCCGTCGAGGATTGATCTTAGACATCAGCTGTCTGTCCGTTTGTCTCGCTCTTATACAGCGTGCTATTGTTTTCTTATATTTTTTTATTATACAATATTAAATCCAGAATCATTATTGAAGCATAAGAAAATTTAACTACATGAATAACTTATGTAATAATCTATACTTCTATACATTAGTATAGAAGTATAGATTATAAAGTGAGAAGATGTGTACGTTTGTAATGAATAAACTCAAAAACTGTATACGCCAACACTGCACTCATTTTTTGTATCAGTTTTTTTATTGTATTTGTAAACTAATAAATAGTCCAGTCTCGACAAAGGTTTTGGTTATTTGTATGAATAATTAACCTTATTAAAAACTTAACCATCGAAAACCGATGGCTTTATCATTTTTTTACCTATAATATATTCCATACAAATATATAATTTATTTAAAATGTTTTTGAATTTGCAAAATACATACAAATTTTACTTAAATTTCATTTCAGTTATTTGTAATTATACATAATTTAATTTTAAGTTACATTACATTACATACAGTTACATAATGTTTTTCCTTTGTTGGTCAATATATTTTAAAATTAGTTTTCTATATTATTTATAAATCATGAGTATAAAAACATTAGATGCCTAATAGTTTTATATTCGCTTTAAATACGCATTGTACGTTTCGGCATTATTTTATTAGAATAGAAAACTATTAAAATCTTCCAAAACCATGAATAGAATTCTATATACGCGTTCAATTTGGGATTTATGCTTATTTTTTCTTAATATTTCATAACTTAAGTGGGTATTAAATGTTTTATGCAAATAGGTGGTTAGGATTATGATGACGAGGCAATAAATAGTAACATTTGCATCAGCCTGTATGTGGGTGTGGGAGCACGCGAGCGCTGCTTAATGGTATCTCGTGGGTATAACTAACACATCCTGTCGACTCGGGACGACATGTCTGCTGGACAGAACTCAACGTATCCTCCTTATATAGTATACTTGTATATACCTACATCTTTATATAAAAATAATGCCAAATAAATCATACCAAGTGGTTCGTTTGTATATATAAAGATGAACAGTATAACGTGAGACCAAACATTATCAACTTGAATGCCAAGTTGTCTCTATAAAGCCGTATTAAACTATGTAAAATCATCTTTAATTTCCGTATGGTCTCAAAGTTGTTTGACGCATATTATTATATTTGAGTATATTTTCGCTATATTGTGAAATTTGTCCAATGACCAATGTTCAGAAAAAGGATGGTGCTATGGAGATGCTATTATCATCTCTCTAGAGCTCCAACAACGAACAAGACACTGTACACTGGATACGAAGAATTACTACTCCTACTACTAGATATTACTACTAGTAATAGTCTTACTATTAATATTAAGGCGTATATAATTAATATGGTTACGTTTGGTCTCTCTCAAAACCTTAAATGTTCTACTGACTCACTTTTAGAAGCCTCTTTTCCACGTCTATACACATTTCTCATAAAAAACATTCCTTTTTAACGTGTCTTGTCTATTAAAAGTTATTTAGAGCTAATCTTTCGAGTCAAAATCCACTAAAACAGTTCGTGGTTCGCTCGTGTAGATTCGAAATCCTGCCCAGAGTTTTGCCTTACAATTGTCGCACAAGTTGCGCTGTGGATGTATATGATAAATCAACGTGTGTTTGTACAGTCGGCAGCGTAAGTTTCTAAGGCGAAGTTAATTTTCGAGTTTAGTTCGTACTACCTTTGTTTTGTCTTCTTATACAAACTTAAACTTACCTACAACCAAGATGTAGGTATAAGTACCAACGTTAGTACTCTATTTCAAGTACTACATTATTTTTATTTAAATTGAGAGAAACTAACTACCTAGCTACATATTTGTTAATATGTAGACCTTAACAATTATAATCTAAACCATAATTTTACCTATGGTTTACATTGTGGATATCCCTGACTGATTAGTATCTAGTAAGTGGGACATGACTTCTCAGAACCAACTTATTTAATACGCCATCTAGATCTAGACACAAAAAAATAAAGTGTGAAATATTATCTTACCGGTACTTTCTCTGTTTTAATAGAGTAGTGTTGATGTGGGCTAAAATTTCAAATATTCTTAAATAAAATATATTACCTAATAAACATTACGATGTATTAGGAAGAAGGTATGACACTTCCTGTATGATACGGAAGTCTATACACGATTATTTAAATGATTTTTATATTGGCAATTAATATTTAATGTAAAAATAGTAGCACATAATGCTGAGTGTGAGGTGTATCGATAAAGCGGTGAACACACACGCGCCACCCAATTAAGATCTTCATTAGGCGCCTTCCGCGAAAGGTGCGCCCGCGCCGTTCTCCGTGTATCAGCGCCTTTTTCTTTTTAAAAAACGAATACGCGATTAGAGACTAAACAAAAACACATAGCTCAATATTTTTACTTGTAATGAACCTCATTAAAATTTAGTGGTTTCTTTATTACCCGTTTTTACTTTAATGAAGTTATCTATTTTAAACAGGGGTGCCTAACCTGTAAGGGCAGGGAATTCTTGAATACAGCTTTATACCGTTTAATTACGCTACAAATTTTGATGCGGTTTTCGCCAACGTTTAAATAATTGCTACAAAATTGTTTGAAATAGGTATAATGAAGGGTCGACAGAGCCTATATCTTGTCCTTATCATCTCGTTCTGCAGTCACAAATCGGGCGTTTCTTCTAATGGTAATAGCCGTCCACTTACCAATACATTGTGGAACCCACAGGTGGAACCGTTAGTCTCAAATGAACTAGGCAATGAAAGCTCGTTTGCTCGTGTGCTGTTTTGTTTATTTCTTTCTTATTTCATAGCCTTTATCCTGTTAGAATCGGTAGCGCGTTTACATTATTATATTTGTATATTTGTGTCGTTCATTGTAAAAGTGAACTATCTCCATGTAACTGACTTTTAGAAAAACGAGCTTTTTGCGAATTATAGTGTAGGAATAAAAATATAAGCATACATTCGTTGTTTTCATCTATGAGATTTTAATGCAACTATTGGAGTTACTTCACTTTTATATTGAAAGTTATGACTAAATGTGATACCATTAGGAAAGAAAAGATGGTTTTAAAAATAGGGAGTTACACCACTTTTACAATGAACGACACATTTATAAGCGATGGTAGACACCTACGTTCAAATAGCCGTCAACTTTTTACAGCTTAAATCAATCATTAAAAAAAAATCTTATCATTGTAAATAAAGTCATAAGAAATTAATAAGTGTTCTTTGTAATGTTTATTTTTAATTGTGACGTTGTGAACATTTTGTGCGCATAATTTTTCTATGAACAGTTTTTTCACCAAAGTGGCCTTGGAGTGCTCCACCGAATGTAGAGCAGTAATTAAAAAAATAGCAAAGAATTTACTCATGACTGTGTGACACGTGTTATTTAATGAATACTTAAATGACCTGAATATTATATTAACCACGTTTAACCCACTTGTGTTAAACAAATAGTAAGAGTAATGTTATGGCAATCAAAGCATACAGTAAGCTACCCAATAATATTTGTTGATAGATTATACTACTTTCTTGTGGAAGTAGCCAATCAGAAAATACACAAATCATAATATTAATGCAGCATCATCATCATCATGGGGTGATGGGCAACAAGTATAAATTCCGTTTCTTGTTACAAAATACATGTTAATTTACTTACAAGCCCGATAATTGTAACGCGACCCGGTTTGTGAATGGATACGGCATCTTCCAAGGGCCGAATAGAAAAGCATAGCTCACGCTCACGCGAAAAGACCATTACAGAATAAGTCTGTCGTGTAACGAGTGATTCGATTTACCGAACGCAAAAAGGAGAAGCGGCTGACATAAAATCAATCGGCTGGCACGCGACGCTTAACACCCAAATAATGTAAATTATTGCTCGTAAAAGTGTCATTTTCGACGTACCTACACGTGACGTCACGAGGCACCCGTGCGACCGTCGCTAACCTCCCCTCGAAATTCAATCGTACGTATACGACCCAAGGCAACAAATCGCGTGACCTACAGTTATAGACGTAACGCAACCATCGGTAAACTGTTTTTGCTTCGACCGTTTGTTATCTTTGTCATGAGAGACGTGGCAGCATGTTCGGAACGGCATGTAGCCACAACGGTGACGGTGTCCCACAGACGAATTCGAGCGAAATATGAAAAAGTGTCCCAGACGTCAAATCGGCTCAAATTCGCATTTAAAATAGGACAAGAGCTGTCAGGGCAGTAAACCTCAAACGTAGCTCTGTGTGTTGTGTGTCGGAATAAGGGTGGGTGCACACATCGGTCCGGAGACGATCATTTACATACGGCGGCTGCGGGGGAGGGACGCGAGGCAGTGCGGGGTAACAGAGCGAGCGGGACACCCACCCCGGACCTGGGGACCGCCGGGATATTGCACGACAGAGAGAGACCACTATATTATTACCCTGAAGTAAAAAAAAAACGGAAAGTGGGCGGGGGATTACATTATAGTAGCGAAAGTAATCGATATTCTGTTTCAGTACGAGGTTGTTAGACCTGTGCAGTACTGCAGCCTAAATACGTTGCGGTTAGGTCACGGAGGGTTTTAAGTCAGGTAGCGAACGGTTTATTTTTATGCGGTGGCTCCGTTAAGAGGATTGTGACGAAAGGGTGAAAGCCTTTATCGGATCTAGCGCTACTTTTAAGATACCTTAAGTGGGAGTAGCTTTTATCGGGCCAATTTATTCCATACTGGCTCTTTCCGCACACAGCATAAACACAGTATATGACTTGGCTAAGAAGTTCGTAGGAAGATTTAAAAATATGTATTTTAAAATGATAAATTACTTAATTACCCGGGTTCGCGACCCACAGTCAGGCAACATTTCGGAATTCATGTGTGGAAATCATTTTGAAGAATTACTTGACACTTGGAGTTGCTATACAGCTTAAGTAATAAAGAATTTATATAACGTTGTTGAATATTTATCACATATAGAGCCGATCATCTGTGTCATAAATATTCTTATGAATTCCAAAATGTGCATTGAAATACAATATCATGTTTGTTTTTAAAGTAAGCACAAGACAGACAGTTTGAAATGGTAATTAAATCGATTCAAAAATAAAGGATGAATTCCAAATACCTAATATACAATTTGAAAGGGTTCAATGAAGTATCAGAGATGCAACGTTTAAGGTAAATGAGCCGTGGGGCATTTCGCGCATAATTTCACAAGTGTGCCCCTAAGGACGCCATAAAATCATGGTTCAGTTCCGGCGAAATGGACACCGGCCCTTGGAAGATAAACGCTTTTCATTTTATAGGCTTTTGCTCGCTCACTAACATATCTAAGAGCAATTTTAGAGAGTATTGTCTCCATTTAATATAAATAAATAATACAATTAAAACCAATAATTGTGCATACTCTAGATCTATGTATGCATTAGTCACTTGGTCATTTTATGAAATGATAATATTTTTAATACATATCTACTTATAAGTATAAACTTATTGAAGCATTTATAGATCATCAAACACAAAAAAATGTAATATACTTACCACCGGTTCGGAAAGGTGTTGGTTACTACGAAAACCAAACATGCAACAATGTTTTGCAGTGACATTGTGAACAAAAACAATGTACCATAGTTAAGCTTAGTTCACAACTGCTTTTGATAAATAAGTTACATATTTTATTATATGTATAGATAGTACCGTATTCAATTATTTATTTTATGGATCTTGGAACTAGGAAAAAGGACTTTATTTTCATTTCCGAAATTTAAATTTTAGACCTCACTATGATTTATAATATATCGATCGATATTATTAGGTATGTCAATGTACATTAAGGTTTTTAAAAGGGTAAGTACTGTGAAGACCTAAATATGGAATTCTTTAAATTTATTTATGATTGACTTCCTGGAATCCAATTATGGAGAGCAAGAATACAAATAGAATTTTAAAAAATACCAGAAACGCAACATAACGCGTTCCTTAGACATAAAGTAAACTACACAACCTAAAGAAGACCAAACCTAAAGAGTCGAAAAAGTCATATTATGTAATGAAATCCACTTACGTAACTAACACACCGTAAACCCACTTATACGTAAATCCGATGGTACGTGAGGCAAGTTAACGTCGCGACGTAAAAATGGGGGAATATTTATATAGTGATAAAATCCATTTATGGAGGAACGGTACAATGCGGGACGAACAAACTTTATTTCCATAGCTTTCATATCTAGTAGAACCTCAGGGACGGACCGGCCAGTGTTGGGCGCATAACCCAAACTATCGACACATTTGTTTCATTACGAATATTTTTAAACGTATAAAAGAAAGTATTTACATGTAGGTTTACATGTTGTTTTATAATATAAAAAAATAAGTAGTGACAACCCTTTTTTATAAGTACCTAACTCGTAAGTAGATTATGAATATGAACAATTTGACTCACTCAAAAATTTACAAAAACACCCACACATAACACGTGCATCATTTTTGTAAAGTTGTAATTTTATTTTATTTTTTTAAATAAGTTAGTAATTAAGTTTATTGTACTAAAGTTAATTAGTTGTTTGTAGATAAGTTGTAGAAAATTGGCAACTGTATTAATATTACCTTCCTAGTACTCGTATTGTTCAAATTAAAAAATGCTGTAGGTTTTTTTTTGTTGATAATTAAATAAAATAAGTATTAAATTAAATCTAAATTAAGTAAAATTACTGATGATTTTGATAATCTATTATTGAATTTCTAATTCAATCGATGTGGGTAAGTTGAAATATAAAATTTTGACTTATCCAATATATACATATTTTTTTGACTGATAATCCCTATAAAGTAGGAAAATTAAAACCATATTCCAAAATTTTATCGACGAGATAAGCGTGGCATCTGCGCTGTCCAATGCCACCCCAGTTTTTCCTTCAATTTTCCTTTTGCCGCGATCTCCACTCACTTAATTGACGAAGAATTTTGATTGGTCCCGGTATCTAGACGCCATATTTCTATGCATCCGTCGCGACGTCGTTTTTTTTTAATTCCATTCCGGCTTCATTTATTATTCCTCTCTTATTTTAATGGTTACGTTCGTTATTGTCCGCCTCTCGTTCTCTCCGTATTATTTTTGACTTTAATTGGTGGCTGTACTCTCTGTTTTTGTAGGACCCATCGAGTGTTCGCCCATTGTTTTATTGGATATGATTTCACTGTTGATTCAGAGAATATGTGCCCATCCATCCGTAACAGACCTGGATAAGCTTCAAATATTATTTTCAATGATAAAAAAAATAATTTAATTCCATATAAAAGATCTAATTGGAATGCCACATTCAAAAACGAAATGCTTCAGTTGGTTTCAAACAATCGAAAAACCGCGTAACCATTTCAATAAGGTCATGGAAACTGGAAATTTGGAAACTCATGGCCAAAACTAAAAGAAGATAAAGAATATATTAATAATATATTTTTTACAATCAAAAGAGGTTAAATATTTTACTTATATATTTAATAGCATAACTTGCTAAAAAATCTGTTTTTACATAACACCACACCAACACCGATCATATCAAAAAACATAACATTATTTTTTATTTGGACTACATTCAAATGTAACACCAGTCCCTTTGTGATTTTATAAAATGATAATTACAATTATTTCATTATGTAAATCTTCAACCAGTTTAATGGTCACAGAAGTCATGTTAATTAGTACATTCAGTTTTTTATCTTTAGGAATAAAATGTACGTACATTAAACTTCTATTTTTGAAAGCCCACGGGACTTCAAGTAAATCGATTGAGAAACAAAAAGTGGTCACTCGAATAAGAATAACATTTCAATCGTCGCAATTACTCGTCAGAGGCGGTACACTTGAATACAAAGTGATTAAACAGTACACTCGCGGACAGTATTGACAAAGTGCGCGCGCGCCGATTCACTTGTAGCCACGAGGATGGCCAAACAAATTTCCAAAGTAGTCGCCCATTCAAACGTCATGCCGACCGTATTGTGCTCTCTTCTTCTAAAGACGCACAATGCACCCGCTGAATTATATGCCTTATACGAGTATTTGGTATTATGGCCTGCCACAAGATTATCAGTTACGCCATCATCGAAATGTGAAGTCAAAAACCGTAAAAATAATCCCATATAATTTATCTTTTGCCAATCCATCTAATATCTTAACTAGAAGTATTTCTTTATTTAAAGATAATTAAGTTTTTAAGGTGAACTTTAGTAGTAACGCAGTCATAAAATGGGAGCCCATCTGGTGGATGTATAACCACCCCTCACATAACATAAGGCTGTTGAAATTGTTTGTCTCAATAGCCGATGGTAAATATTTTTTTTATGTGAAGGTCATCAGACAGACCTAGTCCACACTTGCAGCACCTGTAGAGTTGCTTGTGTTTTATAACATTTTTTTTTAATTTTTTTTCTATGGCCCTATGGGAAATGGGCTTTGGCATGCCTTACCCACTCACCGAAACACAACAGCACACGTGCTGTTATTTTAAGGTAGTCTTCTGTTAGGCCCGCCATACGTGGGCAGCTTGAAGCAGTCGGGACTTAATCATAATTGGGAATCTTTTGAATACGAGTATGTTTGTTAATGACTAAGTAGTTTATAAATGCGGTTCTATTCAAAAAATAGATTTTTTGATATATCATCTTTCAAAAAATAGTTGGATATAGCATCTTTAAATATCTGAAATCGTTTGTGTAAACATGAGTAAACAGAAGTAACTTACTGCTTTTCAAAGGTAAATAAGAAGCCATAAAAACATTATTCTTGCGAACAGACATAATTTTAGTGTTGTGAACAAAATCAACGGAGTATACTCAGTCCGGGTTTCAGTTTGTGAGCGAATATTAAGCAAGCTTTCATTTCGGTGGAGAACTAATATTATTGCGGAACGTCCGCCGGCATCCCCGTAGGTTCATTAACCCCACTCCTCCCCCCCATCGCCGATGCATACCCTCCATTGGGGGGGCTTTTGACATCTAGTACAAACCCCCCCACTTGCCCTGCACAATACCTATCGTCGATGCACATTACATTATTTAATCACCGAAAATCCTGTTTAAAACCTGTATTTTTCATTTATTTGGTCATATTTTAACTTGGGCTAATTTAACAACAGCTTTTAAGTTATTTGAAGAGAACCACTTAAATAAAGTATTAACGGTATTAACAGATACTCCGCTATTAACGGTCTACCAAGAGACAATTAACAATTACAACAATTAAAAAATTATTTTCATTCTTAGATATTATAAGAATATCTGCGAAATAAATTAGTAGGTACTTACTTGTACTATTTCAAAGCAATTTCAGTTTTGATTGCCATACCAAATTTATTGATTAATTAATAAATGAAAATTACGATGCACGTAAAAATAAGACTTAGGGCCTCTTTCACAAACTACGTGTAAATTGTTGATGTACTTTTAGAAATAATTTTCTGTTATAGGTATTGAATTATGCACTCGGTTTACTGCATCATTCGATAGCCGATTTTTTTTTATTATTTTCTATTTAATGTTTGGGACGTTTACCGTACAAACAAAGGTATCCATCTCCCCAGGATCCATTATCCCCGGTTACCGGTGACTTTAAATGACAGTTTGGCCTGATTGACGTTTGTGAAAAAGGCGCTAATAATAACTAGGTACATAATAATTTACTTTAAACTTTAATAAACTACTTTCACACCTACATTATTCAAATTAATATTACAAGAATCGTGTGTAACAACTTCATAAATAAAATTATCAGTTTTCAGATAATTTTTGTTTTAACTTATCGTCAATTAAGATTTAAGATCAAACCTTCAAAATGGAAATTTTATCTTTGATGTTGTTAAAAAATAATGATAATATTGTCAATGTTTACATTGCATTCATAAAAATGATGTGTCGGCAAGTGGATTTTGAAATTTGTTTTAATAAGTCGTCGATTGCCAAAAATGGTAATGAAGAAACGCCGACAATTCGAGCACCCAAACAGAAATATGCAAAGTGCGATCCGCGAGCCCTTGACACGGTCCCTACTTCAAGACTTCATTATCCCAAACAATGGCCGTTAAAAGTTAGCGGGCACACAGCCGCACTCGCACCCACACGCGGCCAATCACCACGCCGATACACGTGTTTACAAACAAGTAATTAGGACGAGTGTCGCGCCAGCGAGTGTGTGAGTGAGTGTGCGACACGAGCGAAGGTAAGCCAAGGGGCCTCATGGTTGCCGCTCATGTAAAATGCATAAGATACGCTTTCGTAGTGAACCCAGTCGCGTCTCGCGTTTGTCTCGCTGTCACTAACGCACAGATGTTCCGCGAAACCAGCTTTTTACGTGGCCATGAACCTTTGCTATTTTATTTAAATTCACATGACGGTAGGCGGCTGCCAAATCCCTCCAACAGCCTCACATTTCACCTCAGCAAGGAGTTGAGCTCGTTGGTAAAAAGTTGGGATTATATTGGGGATAAATTTGGTTCAAAGTTCTACAATGTTTGGATTTGTAAAGATAAGGAATGGGTTCACATTTATGCCATATTGCTAGGCTTTACCAGAAATTATAATGCCTAGCTTGCAAAATTTTCAAAATTGTTAAACATCTTACACATATCGGTTTCCTTGCCACTAGAGAAGAACTTCAATAAATATTGAAACTCGAAAAGACTGAGTTTCTGCTCATGCAGCCACCGAAGAGAATTAGATATCGTTGTAAGATGTTTAGTGAGAATATAGTGATGTAGATAAATCAGGAACGGCATAAACGAGTCCACAATACGGCGTATAGACCCGGAATAAGGAATAAGCGTGACCTTATTCTGGAAGCGACAAAATGTGGCGCGTGCTGAGCATCCCAATCGCAAGGTCGTCGCTCGCAGCAAGGTTGGAACAACCCTCGGATTGTTTCACAACCACTTTGTATTGTAAACCGTAACATGCCACACATACTGCTTTCTTTATCTACTTTCAAACCACACCAACCAAATACATAATTATTTATTTAACTTATACTTCTTTTGGCGCAAAAAAGTCACAGGTTTAGTATGTTACGGATGTTGCGCGCGCCGATTTTAAAGAAGTTGCGAATGTACATGACTAAGGGCCTCTTTCACCAACTACAAGTAAAGTATTGATTAGTTTGTTTTAGAAATAATTTTATTTTTTATTAAATTATGCACTTAGTTTAGTGCATCCTTCGATAGGCGATTTTTTTTATTAATTTCTTTTTAATGTTCGGGATTTTTACCGTACTATCAAAGGTATTCAACACCATTATCCCCGGTGACTGTTGACTAGATGACGGTTAACATTAACATTATTAACATAGTGATATAATTGTTATTATGTCTTCTGTTTTTTATCCTTTCACGGTGGAAAGACGACTCCGGCCAAAAAACAATATTGTATGAGATTGTGTTGATAGCAGTTCGGCACGTAAGTAGGTTGTAGGAATGAACGCGTGTAATGTTGTGACAGTTCATATTTGACTATCAATTCTGTTTGATTCATTCAAATTTTCATTTAAAATTTATATTTCATGCACAATCTTTAAGATTACTCACAATAATGAAACAACGTCAATAGAAATATTTATATCAATATTTAAAAATTACAAAATATCTAAATTTTTTCTATATACTATACAGTAGGTAATGTTAGCGAAATTTTATTATTTATTATAGAATTAATTAGAGGGATATATTTTCTTGAAAAACTTATTATAGATGATAGGGATGTGTGTTTAACATGTTGAAATCACAAAGAAATAAAAAGTTCTTAGAGAAAAAACACTTCGAAAAAAGTTTTCGCACCCAACGTACTTTACTTATTCTTGTCCATTCTGTAACATCGCTTTGCGGTGGAGAATCATTGATTAGTAAAAAATTAAAAAGGGTAGACGAATGCCATTTTGTTTTTTGAAATGTATGTGTATCAGTAGTCAATAAGTAACAATGTACGAGCAGTAAGTCGTACTTAGGTGCGTTCGCGAGACATCTGGCCGCGTGTGACAGTCTCGGAATAGTAATAGGCCTCTTGCGCCAATCGACTTTCCACCGATCTTTACCTTTTTACGTATTCGAAAGGCGAACTCTACGAACAATAACCGCCTACCTATCACCCCCCCCCCCTCATCCCACCCTTCACCCCTCAATTGTCCGAGCGTTGGTTATTAAAAAAATGCATTTATTTTTTGTTTTCAGGAAGCACAAGCTGGCAAAGGCACCAAGAGGCAACGCCACATATGCATGCAGCCTTATTTAATTTTGCAATATAGCCAACTAGCTGCTGCCCGCGAGTTCGCCCGCGTAACATTGTAAAATTATACACTAAAACCTTCTTAGAGAACCACTATATCCATTGGTGAAAATAGCACGAAAATCGATGCAGTAGTTTTTGAGTTTATCGCGAACAGACAGACAGACAGAGACGCGGCGGAGGACTGTTTTATAACAGCCAATAAGAGATGATTCAATAAAAATAATCTTAGTAAATTTTTAAATATATTCACAACTACAAAATTGTACCTATGCTTGAATTATAATTTCGTGTTTTACCTACTATTTAGAAGTTCTGAGATGCAGGCGATCTAAGACATTAGTTATGACGAGGACATTAGTTATGATGTCATTAGAATATGACGAGGAAAATGATAAATAATGATAATCGTCAACGTCATTGGTGTGATGACGAGTGAGGTCTACGATCGCTACGCGGCTACGAAGCGGCGTAGCAGCGTAGCGGTAACAAAATGGGTAAAACTTAAGGGGCGACGACACCGAAGTGCGCCGCTCAAAATGTATTCAAATATATGCGCGATTAATTCAGGCTGCATAGCCAGCGGGACGGTGTTAGTAGTGGCACCGATCTCACTTTCTACGCCGGATCGATGGGCCGTGACCTTCGCAATGCCTCTTATTTGGATCCTGCTCACATTTTTTTATACACATTCTAGACCTTCGAGCCACTGTGTGACCTAGCCTTTAACTTTAGATACAGCTGCGATACTCACGTCTTACGGTTAAGTATAAGGATTAGTATAAATTTGAAATAAACTGTTAAAACAACACAGGGAATACTTATTGCTAAGTTCGCCAATATATTCAACAAGTTACAGTGTGTACATAGCTTAAAAAGCTTGAAAACTAAAAATGTTTATAGCTTCAATATAACATTAATATAAAAACTCAGTTTTTGACCATTACCTAAATGTAAAAACCTATTGAACAAGAATGTCATCTGGAATGAGAATAATAAAAAGAAAGTTTAAGTGTCAAATAAGCAAATAAGTAAGTATCACTATACACGATTCTACAATACCTACGAGTGTTGAAAACTTCCGTATAACAACTAAAGATTTCCGCTGAAAGACGCCCTTGTAAAATACCTTTTTCAGGTCTCCAAGGAATTTTTGAGTACACTTACAAGTAAAGATGTTGTTATATGTATATAAAAATACCTATAGTACGTTTTGCTGGGCGTAGAAGGATGCCGTGCGCTAGTGTGGGTGCGTCGCGTTAATGTAGTGGTGTGCGTGGAATGCGGTACACGATTTTGTTCCTATAGCGTGATCGCTTTAATAACACCTCGTGACGTCACCTCGATAGTACTTGACGCATAGCTAATGGTTGTTACCGAGAATAGAAACATTATTAAGAATTCGAAGGAAGTTGTGTTAAAAAATGTGATGTTTGAAAAATGTAGAACCGATTTGGATGAAACTTGGCTATATAGATATGTGAGATTTTTTAATGCGATATTGCAGAGCTTATGGAATAACTAATAATTATCGACAGATGGAGCGATCGCCGTCAAAAGATTAACAACGCATTAAATTTATTTAAACTTCCGGTAAGGATAATGTAATGTAATAATGTCACTATAAAGTAAGGGTGTAAATTATATTGTGAAATATTTAACAATTTCTAGTCTTCATGAAGTAATACAGTTAACTTTCAAGGTATTTGTCGAAATTTGAGAGAGTCATGCATGATCACATTAACATTTGTTAACATTCATTCATAGAAATGTTATTATTTTAATAAGAAAAAGCATAGTCTGATAGTTAATTTTATTATATTTGTGTCGTCTATATTAAAGCAACGTCTAGGGGGATGCAATCACATTGATGAACTTGATGGATTTAAAGACTAAAGAGCTTAAATGCTGGAGTGAAGGTTAGGACTAAGTATCTTCCACTTACGTTGTAGGTGAAAGCTAGAGTAATGGGCGTTTGCTGTTATTTTGTAAAGATGGTCACTGCCTATCACATGACCATGCTTATTTAACCATGGGTGACGAAACTGAGTCGATCAAGATATAGGTGTGCACGCACACAAGCGCGCGTATCGCGACGGCGGCGCTACGTGCCGTCGTCTTGGCAACGGGACGCATGCGCGGCACCGCCTACCTCTACCGCGAACCCCTCGCCCCCTCCACCCACCCCCGCCCGCTCCCCTCTTCTAGACCAGACTTCTAGTACTGACACGTCTACTGGCGACGCGCGGTTGCAAGCTGTATTCCATCTATTTTATGATTGGTCGCTGACAGCCGAGTTATCTTAACGCTCGCATTTCAACCCAAACATAAAATTGATGGTGACTGAAACACTCAGCTGTATTATTTTGGTATTTAATAAAACGTTTTTAATATGAAGGACAACACGAAAGTGACAATATTATATATGTATGTATGTACAGAAATCTATGTATTTGGTTTTGGATGTGCCTAAATAATAACTGATCATAAATAAAGGTTTACAGTTCGTTAAAGCTCCAATTAAAAAAAAAATGCTGAAACTATGATGAAAATGATTCCCGAAACAAACAAATCGTAGAAGTACCTACCTACCTGGAAGTATCTGCACTGGATGTAGATACGTGTATTGGGTTTGAACTACCTACAACCTGTTGTGTGGCTTGCATACCTACTACCTATTTCCATTGGGGACATAATTACAATACCTACTTAAAAATAAAATAATACCAAAAATAAATTTCCTTACTATTTACATTTGGATGGTTCATAAGTACTTACCTACATTTGAAAACCAAACAAGATCAGTCTGTAACCTTACCTATTTAGCATTACCTACTTAAACTCATACTTAACCACTCGACCAATGAAATTCTATTATTCATAAGTAGATAATTAATTAATTTCATGATGTACTGGCTTATAAATTTTCAATTTAAGCTAGAAAAACACTTTTAATTTTTCTCAATTTGTATTAAGAATTAATAAAAATTTAAAAGAATTGCAAGACACTTCAATGTTACTTAGCCTGCGGTGGTTCAACGTCCTCTGTCGCTTTGCAAACACTGAAAATATATATATCTCGTTTGTCGTTACAAACAAAACCTGGTTAAGCACCCTTGCATCGCGATAATGGACTTCTAAACAATATATAGTGGACCATCTATCCACATTACCGAGACGTTCGCAGTCGCATAGCAACATGTGCGAGCGAGACGCACGCACCGACGACAGGGACGCACGACATAGACAAGGATGTCACGTGGTCACGCACACAGCTACGCCCGGAAAAACTTCACGCACACTGTCACGCTGAAATGTGTGCGCCACGTGTAGGGTTGCCAACGACGCCAAGAGACATCCATAAACACAAAATTTTAAAACTTGTAAATAATACTTCACAGTGGCATTTATATTTTACAATTATTTTTTTATGTACGATAGTATAAAAAAATTACCTATATTTCTTCTTATGCTCATTTTAAACACACACAAAACACTTTTTTTTTTTTCGAATTTCTAACACACATTATTACACGTAATTAAAAAAAATTATCGAAATTAATAATAAGTGGTTTTTTATTCTATTTTTATTATTCTTTGGTTCTCATTAATAGACAGAGCGACAAGCGAGAAAGGTATTTGTATAATAATTTGCAAGAAAAAATTGTATCCGTGCGAACCCGGGGCTAGTAAAATATGCTGCGGGCAGCGCCACAAAAACATTCAAGCATTTAATTTACTGAACTATGCAAACAAGTCAAGATTATCAACTATACCTACGTAAATTATCATAGGAAAATTAAGGAAAATTTTCACATAATAAATACAACATGCATGCATAAGATATATTTTATTGCATTTTTGGAGTATTTTCTAAATGACCTTATCTTTGTCTAAGCTTTTTAATTTTAGAAATGGTAATTTTACACGCAGAACTTTGATACGATTTTCAGTTCAATGGAAGAAATTATATGCAAAATTAAACATTCCTGTGTAAGAATAAAGTCGTTTTGACGTAATAAAATATTCAAAAAGAAGATATTCTCTACGCATTACAGCATAATCTAAATCTTAAGGCAAAGTAAAATAAAATTAAATTGAAAATGAATATCTGTCAAAAATTTTGACAACCCTATTGTGAAGTCGTGTAACGTTGATAACGATTGTAATGTAGTAGAGATACGAGTATGATTGGTGGTAGGTACGGGTACGGCTACGGGTACGCTCCGGGTAGGGTTGTACTGATTTCCATATACTTTCGCAATCGGATAATGGAAAATATTAATTAAGGTGCGACCATCGAGGCTGATAATTTGCTTTTCTACTATTTGAACGGATCCCCAACGCAGATTTGCGTTTTAATTGGTGGTCGGAGGTTGCATTGTAAATACATTGTTTTGGGAATTAAAAGTGTGAACTTAAAAATTCTTTTTAATCCTATTTAGCATATATGTAAATCGCCTTAACTTTTTAGAGACTTCCTTTAGGAATTTATTTCAATTTTCTATTTTCCTTTAGGTTAGTAAATCTGTCATTTCTCATCAGTAGATGAAGATTTTCTGCTTTATAATTATTAAATGTAATAGAAAACATACTTAATTATTGTTGATCTTATTTGGTTATGGTCTATTAAAAAATAATTAATATGGATATTGAATATAAACAAACAAAAATATGACATTAATAGAAAAAAAATATTTTTAGAAAAATAATCATAGAACTTTAGTTATTCAAATGTAAGTAAACATTGTTTACATAAAATTGTTGTTTTGATATATTATTGCCTTATTACCTATTTCTCGTAACAACATTTTCATTATATTTAAATATTCGGAGAAGCAGTGAAATGTAGATGTGATATAATTATTACCTATAATATTATAGTATAGAAGATTTTTATGCCATATTTACAGATTAACAAGTTAAATAGACTATTATTTGTAAAGTTATAAGCCCATAATGTATTGTAAACATTTAATACGCAATAATTAGGTTACAGCAAGCACTTACAACAAAAACTCTAAGAAAACACAAAACTTTTATAATTAAATTTAATTGCGTTTTTTTATTTTTATTTGTAATGAGTTCATGTAAAAATATCATTTTAAAAACACTATACAAAGCTTATCTTATTAAAATCTTATTTACTTTTTTTGTAATCAAATTACAACAGAAGCGCATAAATGAAAATCCTAGCGGACTACCACTACCGCCATCTAGTATCAAGTAGCAGAATTATTTGAACCTTTAGTTTGTACATATCTTTCGAATGTAATTTTCATGGCTTACATGAATTTGTAGTTTCCTTTTTTTTTGTTTAAAATAAAAAATATTAAATTTTCTGATCTTATTAATTATGACAAATTTTCAGTCACGCAATAATTTCTTTAGAAATTTGACGAAAACCTACTTCAAATACATTTTATATGTAGGTACTTACTTACTTACTCAAAAGTGTTTCCGTCAACTTTGCACGAAGTAATCTATCCTGAAAATCTCCTTATTACTTAGATATTTAAGTTGAGCTCACAAAGTTCACCTGGATGCGACGCCTAAAGTTCTGTAGTGCACTCCGCGTTACCAACACTTTTACAACTGATTTTCTATAGCAAAGCTCTTCACTGTTATAACAAACTTTTGTCGAAACTCCATTATTAATAAGGCCTTTTCAAAATTTTTTGTCTTTAATAGATTTAGTGAATCTTTCACAAACGTCAAGTAGGCTAAACCGTCACTTAAATTCCTTTGTTTGTACGATAAACGTCCCAAACATTAAATAGAAAATAATTTAAAAAAATCGCCCTACGAATGACGCAGTAAACCGAGTGCATAATTCAATAAAACAGAAAATGATTTCTAAAAGTAACTAATCAACACTTTAATTTTAGTTTGTGAAAGAGGGCCTTAATCTTTATATTGATATATTTTTATGCTTTCTTACTTACTTTCTTACAATTATTTTTAAGATAATTTTTTTAGAATAAATTTTGTTGATTTATTTATAAATACATAGACTAAACAGGCCTTTAAAGTGTCTACTTAGCATGTTATTAAATATATATAAAGCCTAAATATTAATATTAAATACACACGAAATAAACTTTAGCAACATGTGGAAAAATCTCTTCGGGGAATTTATTTTCTGTTTTTCATTATATTACTAATATCTCGCACGGTTTTGTTACTGTAATATTAATTATTGTAGTATAATATAATTAGTATCTATAAGTGCAGTTGTACCAATAACAGTACAGCAAATAAATCAACATTCGTCCAAAATAAATATGTAATAATGAAAAATGTTATATTTATCAATCAACAGCCATTGACTTCTACGAGTATACCGTCGGCAATACGATACCTGAACATATTATTTTATAAGAATATCTACAATTTATTATTACTTGAACTGCTAAAAGGCTCTGTTAAAAATATAAATTTTAACTAATTTTGTATTTTTTTTAATGTGACCAAGTATATTAATAAGCACTAATTTTCATTATTTTAAGTACGTAGACCTTAATTATTTACCTAAACCTAAAGCTACTTGCAATCTACAATTTGATTTTATTGCAGTTGCAAGAGACATGTTTGTGTGCCAACATATTTTTTATTATTAAATAAAAAGTAAAAACTGTATGTAGGCGTACAATGTTATACTCCAGCCTTATTTTTAAAATTATGTTTCACCAACAAAACACTTTAAAATAATCTAATTATCGTCTACTGGCCAAATTTGTCCCAAATTATTTAATTGGTAGAATAAAACAATATCCACATTTTTATAAGTAGACTAGCTGCTGCCCGCGACTGCGCCCGCGTAACTTTGTAAATTATATACTAAAACCTTCCTCGAGAACCACTCTATCCATTGGTGAAAACAGCATGCAATTCGGTGCAGTAGTTTTTGAGTTTATCGCGAACAGACACAGACAGACGCGGCGGAATACTTTGTTTTATAATTTATATAGTGATAATCATGATATTTTTTTGGAATGAAGAGCCCAATGAAATGATCGTAGGTAGCGTTTGAAGTTGTAAAAATGAAATGAAATGTTATCATTTGTAGTGTTTTATTTGAGTATATTTTCCTTTTATTGCAGGCGTATTTATAGTGTGTGCTACGCCGCGCTCGGTTATCTGTTGGCGATCAGTTAATCATACAAATTCTAGGTTAGGCCGCCATGCCAGCCCGCCACACATTTCGCTTTGTTCACATCGATTTGTGTGCGGCACCATGCGTGAAATGAACAAATACACAACCACACAATACCACTACTATACATACGCCGGCCGTCAACTTATTTACTGTCGCTCCGTAATGCCGACGCCGTGCTTCAAAAAACTACGTGTGAAAACTCGGAATGTTTCTTTGTATTGATTCAAAGCAACCCATAAACAGTGTTATTCCAATTTATTACAATTGTAATTCATTTTTGCTTATTTTATAAACAAAATATGCACTAAGCTAAACATAGTTTAAATTTAGACGTAAAATACGAGTAAGTATAAATTCTTAATTTCCTTTCATAAAGAACTACTCCTTTATGTAAATAAAATTTATATTAGAATAATTTTATTTACTAAATTTTACTTTTTGGAATAATTATTGAAAACAATATGTAAGTGATTATATTAAGTATTTAATTACATGAATATATTTACCTATAGAAAATATAAATCTTAGATCCGCTTAGATGTTTTACAGAAGAGACAACACTAAACGTCCTTCTATTTGGTGGTCTGGCCTCGTGTTTGCGATGTGATGATGAGGATAAATAATAACTTTTACAAGCTAAGCCAGTAAAGTCAAATTTCTCAGACTGAGTGTCTAGATTAAAATGACAGCGTACTTTCGAAGAAATGCTTCATAGTATACCGAAAGAGTTGCCATCGGAATAGAGGGAGGTTTTAATCCGTAGATTTTCAGTGAAGTCGGGTATACTGATGCAAAACTCGGGGCATCAGTATCTATGATGTTTTCCTCCTCCTACGCAAAAAAAGCCAGTAAAGTGGCACATTACTGATGCTTCGTATAAAATGAATATAATATGTAAAAAGGAAAATGAAGTGACTAATCCTATAGGTAATGTGAGTGAGTAATGTAGGCGGCATTTAGCGACGATTTGTCGGTAGGGCCAAGCGTGAAATGAAGACGCAACCATTACACGTCGCGCCCGATAATGCAAATACACTTCATTATCGTGTTACTATAATACAAGTAGTACTATTTATAACTTTTATTATAATCTAATTTTCTCTCATTACAAAATATAAGAAACAAGAATCCTTAGAAATACTATGGGCCGGCTGGGACAAATCGAAGTCATATTTTTCAATTATTTATTAGACATCGGATATCTTGAAAATAAACATATATAAAACACATCTTAACGCAAAGCGTTGTGCTCTCTCCAGTGTGATCTTGTTATACTAGTTCATGGAGGTCCCAAAGTAGACACTGTCGAAGTATAGGTACTTATTATATTACTAAAATTAAGTTATAATTGATCATAACACAATGAACGCTTGTGATAAGAGTTGCCAAGACTTATTCCCTCTTCCTTATCCTTTATCGTTCTTGCATTATCTTATGTGTAATACTCAAGTCTATTGATTACAAGACACAAAAAGTAAGGTTGTTTTGTAAAAAAAATTGTTTTTAACTCTAACACGCTCAGCACACTCAATAAATTTTTAAACATTGAAATTCATATAAAGTGCAAACAATGAATCGAAGCGGTGATTGTTAGTGAAATAATATAAAATATAAATGTTATAAATCCTTTCGTGAATACAATTAAAGCGATCCGTACAATCCGGGCTGCAGCGGACCGAATTATGAATTCTGTGGGAAAGGCGACAGGTGTCGTTGGTAATCGCATGGAGCCTGCCGAATCATACCGTGCCAACCTACATAGACTATTGCCATAGATTAAAGCCGAACTGGCACTAGTTGCAGACACGACACTTCTCATGACAGCTGACTTTTTAATTTGTGGCATGAAAGCTCACTCTAGTAAGAATGTTATGAGTGACGCAAAGAAGATCGGTATATTCAATTAGACATATTTAGACCAGTGCCATAGTAGGCGGGTGTAGAATCGTAGAAAACGTGGCATCTTTTGCGCTCCGAAACTTGAAAAAATATTTAATTCATGTAGAAATTACTTACCTTACATTCGGAATAATAGACTGCACCAAAGTATAAATCCAATAGAAAAGGATGGACCATTGTACACCATAGCTACGACGAGACTACTAGCAGTTAGCGAGGATGCCCTCCGTGTCAGCATAATTTATGACAAATTCAGGAATATGCTCCTACCGAAGTAGGTATATATATATTCGCCTAGTTCCCCATCTGCTTTGTCGAATCAGTGTAAAGGTGTGTATTGTATAATTGCGGGTGACTATTTGCGCAGCTCCCAGTGCGACGTGAAATAACATCCGCCAGATAACACCGCGGCCCGTATTCCTCTACCTATCCTACTATATTGTTATTGTTTTTCACTAATATAATACAGTAGCTGCTGCACGCGACTTCTCCTGCATAACTATAAAATATAGCCTAAAGCTTTCCTCGATAAATGGACTATCCAACACAAAAATAATTTTTCAATTCGAACCAGTGGTTCCTGAGATTAACGCGTTTAACAGAACAAACTCTTCAGCTTTATAATATTAGTATAGATTCACTTGTGAGGTACTAGGTATCCAGAACATGTGGGTACTTTATTTTTTTTTCTTTCTATAACGAAGTATTAGTCCGAAAGCTAACTTAATTGAGGTTTTAAATTTTATTATAATTAATGTGAATGTGAGTTTGATTGTTTGTTATGCTTTCACGCAAAAACTACCGAACCCGCTAGTGGTAGTGGTAGCTAGTGGTAAATAAATCAAAAAAGAAATGGAAAAACTTTAGACCAGAAAATTATTAATTAATTAATTATAAATTATTAATATAAGTACTTAAATTAGATGTGTTATTAAAAAAAAATAACATTAGATATATATATTTTAATTTGTACAGGCTTATCAACTTGTAATGGATTTTTTTTCTACATTTTTGATATACATTTTCTTATAATAAATATATGTCTATCGCCTTACTAAATAGGACAATAAGTTATCAAGCAAATGGCTTGAATCCTGTGTATATAGACACTTCGTACCACAAGTGACCCCTTAGTTAGTTATATGACAGGATATGCGGTCAGACGGTCTCCACCAATGGGAAAGATCTGAACCTCGTACACAACACAGCAAAGGGTCCGCACTTTAAAAGTGTATGCCACAAATTATTATTTGTAAAAGAAAGCAAGATTATCATTTTTTAAATAATGCAATTTGGGCGATAATTATGAATCTGTACTTCCGTATTAATCCTTCCTTACTATTATAAATGTGAGTTTGTTTGTTTGTTATGCTTTCACGCAAAAGCTACTGAACCGATCACCATGAAATTTTGCACACACATTGTCTGGGACACCAGAAAGGACATAGATTACTTTTCATCGCTCAACGCGGACGAAGTCGCGGGCACCAGCTAGTGATATAAATGCGAAAGTTTGTATGCATGGATGTATGGACGTTTATTACTCTTTCACGCAAAAACTACTGAATAGATTTTAATGAAACTTTACAATAATATAGCTTATACATCAGAATTAGACATATAAGATATAAAACGCGGACTAAGTCGCGGGCACCAGGTAGTATAACGTAATATGTAATAACAATAAGATCTTTTAATCCAAAAGATTTAAAAAAATGATACTTTTAAATAAGCGAAACTGATTGATGATTTCGCATATTTTTGTTTTCCATGACTACAACTTTGTATCTTGTTACTGAGGTTTTTATTGTCTTTGCAATAAAAGTGATATCTAAAGATGACCACAGAAAACAATCGTTGAAACCAAGTTTATTATTGCTGTTCTCAGATAATTACTACGTTGAGAACAGGGTTCTTTAAGGTACATTATAGCAAAAAGGTTTACTTTCCAGTTATATTAATTAGATTCATTCATTAGCAAATAATTGCGGAGTTATAAGCGAACGGCACATTTTTTCATCATATTGAAAGCCTTGTGGATTTTTTCAACGGTTTTCAATCAAATCCCGTCAGTTGTAATTATTGTGAGTTAAGAATAAATAATGCATAGGTATGCGTGTGGAAATACCGACGGATTTTTTTTGTTGGACGATGTGCGTCCGCGCAGATCGTGCGTTTACGCACCACCTTAAGAACTAGTGTTGGGTAAACAGCTGATCGATAAAAAATCCTCCTTTCTTGAACATAGGGCACTAAACATGCTTTAGTCATGAACCCAGCCCAATTGATTTATCCCCCACTATCTTTCAGAATACCATCAAAATCAAATATCAGTTATTGGTGTTCCACACGAAAGTTTATCTTTTATGAAGTTTTTTTTTTAATTACGTCGTTATCGAGCTTCCCGTCCATTACAACCAAATCTCAAATTGTCTGATTCCCATTTTGGCTGAAAATCGAAATGCCAATTTGCTTGAAAATTTGAAGATTGAAAATATTAGTATTATTAGATATTATGCATGTCTATTGCTTATCAGAGTCAACTTTGTTTTTTTGCAAAGTTGCAATTTCAAAAAAGTTTATTTGCAGTTGCGAGCTTCCCGTCCATTACAAATAGCACCGTAGTCAAAAATTTTCGACATTTTTAGAATTCACCAAGTACAAAATCAAGGCATGCGATTTTATTAATAACAGTCATACACAAGTAATTTTTAATACCAATGAAGACTATATATACTTAGCATAGAATTGAAAATGCAGAGCATTGAATGTACCTTATTGCGCCGATTAAAATATGGTTTTAAGAAATAATATGTTACCACTTCAGGAAGCTAACTTTACATGCACTCTTTTTTGCAATCAAATTTATTGTATATATTATTTCTTATTAATATTATATGTGCAAAATATTAAAAAAGATATTTGTATGTTTGATACCCATCTACGCATTGACTGTTAAAGAAAATTTTGTAATAAGATCCCATTATTAATAAGATCCAAGATAATATTTTACATTTTTATGTCAGACATAGAATTTGTTTTTCTGGAGTGAGTTCTAATGCAGAAATTTCAGACCCACAAATTTTAATTTTAATTACTTAGATGTCCAAGCTTTATCGAAATCTGAACCGTTATCATTACTCCAGAAGAATATTCAATGCTTCGTGCAATATGATAAAAAGTAAGATATATTTATCGCTATAAAAAGGAGTATGGCCGTCACTACGAAGTTACCGACAGAACGCACAGTGCGTTACGCGTGATCGACCACCGATCTACAAGAACAGGAGAAAACCAACAATACCTTTAAAGCTAAATTAATTCCCGGAGGGTATGTTACACAAAGCGTTTAACATATACACATAAATATTGATCTAGAATGTTATTGACACGGTTTGTGGATCAGGTTTCGTGTGTTGAACGCGTGCGCATCCTCGGTAAGCTTTTGTCGGCCTTCGGAAAGTCAATAAGGATTGCTAATTCGTTTATTTTTACATTCATTACAATAGTTTTAGATGTTTACTTCCTTTTATGGTGACCCATACTAGTTTCCCAAGTCTGCAATGTTTCTCCACACAAAAAACAATCAACGGTCACATTTTTTTATTTACTTCTTCGCACGGATGCATTTTTTTCTGAAAATTATTTATACAAACCTTCCTCGTTCATCGCTCTTTCTGTGGGTAAGAAGTTGTTAGCTGAGAAATAAACAGACAACATCGATTTTTTAATCCATAATTACTAATAATATAAATCCGAAAGTGAATCTGTCTGTACATCTGGTACTTTTTCACGTCTTAACTACTCAATCCATCATTAAAATAAAAATCCTACTCCTGGCAAAGTATTGCCATTTAAGAGCGTTAATATTTTTACTTTTTAATGTAAACGAAGTCGCGGGCAACAGCTAGTATTACATATTAAATACAGATTACACAACGAATTATAAAGTAAAGCGAAAATTATATAAAATCATATCGAAGAAAACAGAAAAAAATATATGCGTATAACTTGTGTGTGTTGTTTTATATACACATATTTTATAAGAATTTTTTTGAGAAAAATTAGAAACATTTTAATATTAATATTAGGATTTTAGGATCAAAGATTTAGAGTTTTATTATTCCTTGCCTCAATTATTCACCAAAATACATGAAACACATCCTGCTATTTATTTCATGGTTGGTCTTTTTTCTAGATGTAATCTCTTAGGGCTTATCATCGAATGTGAATTGGGTTTGTGAAGAAAATTCTCTCAAAATGTTGAGAGAACCAACAAGAGGAGCTGGTGACAATAGTCACCAACTCTACTCAAAGAGGAAGGCTGTACCCAGCAACGGGACTTGCTATATATGACTGTATGTTTAAGGTGAGTGCGTCGTGTGTGGTTGTAAAAAGCAAAGTTCCCGCCGTTTGGTAGGCGGTGGCAACAAAACGAATGCGTTACCCCGTCACAATTTGGTCGGCGCGTACGCATAATTAGCCGCGGAAGGAAGTGCGGTCCCCCAGCGATGCCAAGATACATACATTTGCATCCATTTGCATAATGCGGTGCAGCGGGGTCACCCGTGCATTCGATGCAACCCTCATATCTGCCACCATTGTTCCACTCGCCTTTGCTTTACGATTGCCTATACCAATATTAGGTCAACGTATTAAATTCACTATTCATATTTAATTAAAGCATCATTTTTAACTTTCCACTTAACTATTTCTTTTCGGTGTCGAATCTCTGAGTCGGTATAATTCCTGGCTTGCTTCACAGAGCTGGCTTTGCTATCACGTGATCACCTAATTGCTAATTTGCCAATATAACGACGTCATCTAGCCAAAACACTGCCTAAGGAACCTAAACTTAGCCCGAGTTTAAAAATGAAGCATATAACACCTAAACTAGATATAACATATAGGTAATTTGTAAATAATTTCTACAAATAAGCTAAATTGATATTTTTTACTGTTTCATTAAATTCAATAGTTAGTTTTTAAAACTATAAATTTTAATATATTGGCGAAGGAGCAGTCTAAATTTTGCAATCAATAGCCTGACATCGTCTAGTGACAGTTACAGAAGACCTCATAAATACCACATACATCTCTATAGTATCTGGTTATCATATTATGTTGTTGCTGTTATGTTGATTATGTTGATACATAATTTTATGCAATGATATGAATAATACAAATATAAATTTACAAAAATCACCTATTTATGCAAACGACGTGTTAACAAATTACACTGTCCAGGTTGAGTCAGTATGACATCGCTGCTTAAAAACTAAAGGGCCATAAAACAAAAAAAATCCAAAAATTTGTTTTTATTGCAAAAAAACAATCACAATCCTTCATATTGTATGTTGCAAAAAGACATGGTTGTTTTATTCCATATTTAGTATATTTTGATCCTTTTTTATATCTTCAAAAGTAACTTAGATATATGCTTATATCTCTTCTAGTATTTAGTTTACTATAAAAGTACTTAAATCATTTAATGCTACTTAAAAATACGCTTCTAACGATGTATAATATGCATATATTTGATATATAATATCTAATAAGAAAAAAATATTATTTTCAACTTATTTATTTAACTTGCTGGTGCCTGCGACTTCGCCCGCGTAACTTTGTAAATTATATACTAAAATCTTCGAGAACCACTCTATCCATTGATGAAAGCAGCATGAAAATGGGTGCAGTAGTTTTTGAGTTTATCGCGAACAGACAAAGAGACTCGGCGGAGGTCTTTTTTTCATAATATGTAGTGATAAGAATAAACTAAATTTGTAATTTTATGGACCGCATTATTAAGTATTAAGTGTACTATTAAGTACTTATTTGTAAAAGTAACATAGAAACAAATTAGATAATTGTGGAAGATGTTTTACAGTCAAGTCAGGCGAGACAAAGGAAAAGCTAATTTCTTAGTTTAGCTTGAGGAACAGAATCCAATAAATAAGGTTAATTAGCCACTATCAGCCGTAATTTCCCCCACAACAGATTCCTATCGTGCAATACGCTACACATACAAATTTGCTGGCCACAATAAAACACCCATATAATTCTATGACGCCTTTTGTACTGTATTGATAACATCTAAAAAGAATATAGAGCTCCCACGAAATGGAACCATATTCGTTAGATGTGATACTCATTTATTTGTTTACTCTACGTGCGTGCGACTTCGTCCGCGTTGCAAAAGTAGCCTATCCTGTGTCCTGTACGTCTAAATGTTTACGAGTATCTACCAAGTTTCATGAAAATCAGTTAATTACATACATACATACATACATACATACACTTACAGATTTATTATTAGTATTGATTGATATTGATGATGGTTGATGATATGTAAAGTCGGGGTACGAGGTAGGTAGGTACTAGGTAGGTGGTGTAGCTAGGCGTGGGCGAAGTGGGCCCACGCCCACGGCCTCGCACTTAGAGAGGCCTCGCGAGGCCTCTTTAAATGCGATGCCACCACCCCGTTTAATTTTAAATTAAATAAGAACTTAAAAAATGTTGGCCACACTCCTCACTTTCCTACTTTCCACTTTCCTCAAGTTACAAAATAAAACTTTTTTTTTTCAAATTTATGTGCTTTTCAATATTCTCCCACCGTGCATTTATATTTATTTCACTATCATAAGCAGGTATGTCGTGTCAAAGCATGTTTGGTAAGATAGTTTTATTGGGTATATCTTGGGCACGAAACAAAAGGGGCCTCGCTGATGCGACTTTGCCCACGTCTATATTAGACCACGCTACGCCACTGACGAAAACCTTAGTAAATTTTCAAATTCCTTCCTTTATCATGTCGTAGAAACTTACTACCTTTTGAAACTAAAGCACTAAGCTGAAACTAAATGTCAATGTTTCGTTTGAAATGAAACATGGGCTTGACTGATTACTATTGCCCCTGACAACTTTAAGCAAATATCGACTTTAAGGTGACGAACTTTTTCTTACCCCGACTGTACATAGAAAATGATAATAGGAAATAATAAAAACAAACATTTTCGTTTAATGCACAACGCCATGTAATAAAAACATTTTAAACATGTAGGTACTTATGTTACATCTTTGTTTAAGCATGCTTTAATTATAGCATCTTTTTTATATTCTCTACAAAAAATTTTACTTGCTGTTTTAACAACGCTCTAAAATGCTTTCAACCGTAAATAAACAACGATATAGGTAATTATTGTTTATATTAGTTTAAACATATCAAATACCAAAGCTGAATTAATTTGTAATTGCAATGTACGTTACGTTCCGCAGTTATTATATAACTATAGTCAAACTGCTTGGTGGTAGTAATCACCCCTTTAGAGAAGAACACTCTTACAGAGATATAACAGCATGTGTGCTGTTGAAACTAAGGAAACCTTGTCTTCTACCATTTGAACGATATGGTTTGTCATAATTCAACCCTTGATTTGCATAAATCAAGCCTTCAATATCTATTCTTATATTTATTTTTGTAAGTATACAACTAATTAGTTCAATGTCAAATTATTTTCACTAAGGGCCTCTTTCACAAACTACATGTAAAGTGGTGATTAGTTACTTTTAGAAATAATTTTCTGTTATATTGAATTATGCACTCGGTTTACTACATCATTCGATAGGCGATTTTTTTTTCTAATTTATATTCTGTTTGGGACGTTTACCGTACAAATAAAGGTATATCAGCTAAATTATTCCCGGTGAAAGGGAGACTTTAAGTGACTGTTTAGCCTACTTGACGTTGGTGAAAGAGGCGCTAAGCAAAATAAGCACTAGAAATAAGTCTTGCTATTTTGTATTATTTTATTAATAAAATTAGTATAGTAGGTATCTGCTTAACGATAGATTGAAGACCATAGATTTTATCAATTATCATCCTACTTATACTAAGACAAAAATGATTTATGAGTAATATTGAGTGATTATAAAGAGCATGCTCTATAATTTTCTTTGCTACTATTCTGTAATAGATATTTCGCTACCGGTTTCCCTGTTGTGCTATTAATACAATGATATATGTAGTACATAGTGGTCACTCAAGCCGTCGATCATATTATTTATACTTGAACCGTAACATTCCCCCGATGTTAGACATGTTGCGGAACGAGTATGAAACCAGTTAAATGCAATTATTATCGACTTGTTACCGTGAGCTGGACATATTTATGGATAGCTTAGAGTGTAATATAAGATTGCCTATAAAGTATTGAAGAAAAAACTCTGACTTTATATAATGTATGAGCTTTAATGCATATGGAAGTATTTCATAAATTACGGGGAGTTCAATCATTAAGTCTTTGCTGTAATTATGGATAGTTTCATTAGATATCTTTTTTATTATGGTAAACGGTAGCAGATACACTTTGAACTTGATTTTAAGTAGCTTACCGTCACCTATTAAAACAAACACCAGGAGAGTCGAAAGTCGAATACGTCTCAGACGCTGATTGGATGAAAGACAAAGTGGAAAATTTTCTCTGGTATATATTTTTCACTCATCGAAACGATACAGTGTTTTACAGTGGATATACTTAATGAATGTTACCCAAAGAAAAGTTAATTTATATGGAAGTAGCAAATTACGCCACTTTTCTTGGTATTTCTTCGAATACAAGGTATTACTTGTTTTTAAATATTTTACTTAAATAAAATAATTTATATATAATATCAGACGTTATTCTGTCGTCATGACTAGGTAACAAAATTTTATACTTGAATTTGATTTTACACACTATACTATGTCGGTCTTTATATTATATTGCACATTTATATATGTATGTCTCAGATCTGAGCACCGGTCTCTACTTAGCTATTAGCCCACTGCGAATGGTAGGACCTGATATGTTTTCCAAATTACTAGTCTTCCAAAACATGAAGTTTCCTTGGACATTTTCAATTAAAATTATTCGAGTCTAATCTGTGATACTGTGCAGTATAACAAGTCGGACTTTTTGTCCAAACAGTTCTATCGTAGAACTAATTGTAGAACTTTTTGGATTAACCCTTAATTTCTCTCTTCATTGCAACAATTTGTTTAACGAAGCAGGTGAAGGTGAGACTGTCTCGTTGGAGCCACCGAGTATAAGTATAAAGGAAGTGGTCGAGTGGTGACAAAAGACTAGTGCCTTCATTTGTCCGTTCGTTACGCGCGTACACAGCGCACATTGGCGTACGAGGCGCGGTGGGGTCGCTGACGCAGCCCATAAATATGCATGAGCCAACGAAATGCCCATATGACGGACACATTTCTTACTTCCTACAAAGGGTTCTCTAACTTCAATACAAAACAACTGTTCTTTCATTTTCCATTTGGAGACGGCTAGGAGGCTTTAAAAGCACAAAGATACGACGCATTAAAAGACATTTTAGGTACTCAGTGGTGACCGTGAAATTAATCAAAATTTATAAGATAATGCAGAAATTAGTGGAGTCAGAAATCGCAGTTGATAACGTGGAAGAAAATTGATAAACTTTCAATATATTTATAATTTAGATATATCATTAATTTAGTTGTGATGGTGTTGTTTATTTTTAAATTATAAAAGATGGCAGGTAGACTGACTGCCTTGGTGATGGTAATTGTCTACCATCGCCTATCGAGTAAGACACGCAGTATGGAACAACTCATCATAGCGCCAATCATAGGACGGCTGCAATGGATATCGACGCTGCAGGTACTGGCGGGTATTTTGGCACGCTAGCTCGGTACATTATAAACAAATCAGCATAGCACTTGGATCCTCAGCTGGATTGGAAACCATGGGAGGAAGCTAATCATATCAAATGAGAACAATTTTCGTCATATTATAGATTACTGCAGAAAATTCAGGATTCAAATCCCGAATTTATTTTTTGTAATAACTTAGTAGCAAATTATTGAAATAAATTATAGTAAATGACGGTACACTGTTTAAAAAACTACGTTTCCAAAATAACAATTTCAAACAAAATTCGTTGTTCGTTACGCATATTAGTGGGCGGTTCATCTGAAAAAAAAAGGGGTTATTAGCGTCCCATTAGCGGTAATTTGGTAAGTAAATAGCGCTGGAAGTACTGGCGGACATACATATACTTACATATAATATAACACTGCGTCACGTTACTTAATTGGTAACTTGTCGTTTTCCAATTAAAAAAATGTTAGGTACCTTATATCGTTATATATGTCGTTATATATATCGTTATATATCTCTATATATATTAAAACTTCGTGTCACATATTTGACTGTATATAACATGGAATCTAGTAAGAAAATAAAAAAATGTTAAAGACGCAGCAATAATAGAAACATATTAATTTTAAAACGATATTTGCGTTGTGTTTTATGCGTTTTAAACATATAAAACATATTAAACACATATTAAACATATAAATTTATAAGAACGTATAATGAAGTGGCATTCAGCCATAAAAAGGAAAGTTTCATGGTGTTTCGTTTGATGACTGTTGACGCACCATTCGTGACCTGTCAAAAGGTGTTTGCTGAGTTTTGTTATTTAGTAATAACCAGCTAAAGAAAGTTATAACTATGTTATAAGCCTTTTTAATAACTATTCTTGAATGGTATTTTATTGAATAGTTAACCTACATAAAAAAAACAATAATAATATAATCACAAAAGACTATAGAGTAGCTACTCGTACTACTTATCAATTTCTATGAATTGTGAACGAATGTCTACACGAAATAAATTTAGATAATAAATCCGTACAGTACCTAATGTAGATCAGTCATTGTAACTGTGGACTAGTTTTAGGATGTTCTTTGTCTACATAGAATAATAATGTTGTTTTATTTAATTAATATATATATATACCTTTTTGTAATAAAATAGATATTTGTATGCAAAGGTATTTAACAAGGAGCAATGATTTTCTTGGTGAGGGACTCATTATTCATGCCGTGGAAGTATGACGAATAAATTTGCTTCCATTAACTCATTGGGTTAGTGTTAAACGCGTATTTATACGATACTACTCCATCTGATTTATATTAAACAGCTTGTTTTCTTTTGATTTGTATCTTTCGTTTTAATTTTACGAGATTTTTAGTTTTAATATCGATTTGTTAAAACTTTAACTGTACTGTAAATTATTTAGTGATAAACTAAGATGCTGAGCGTGTCGCATAGACGCAATTGCCAGTCTATGTGTCTTATAGGATGTACTTCGGAGAGTGTGCTCAGGAGCTGAATGAGCTCATAACGCCTTCGCCTTTCTTCCATCCTCATCTTGTCGATATCCCTCTATTTCGAACCAAGCGCTTTGAAACATCCTGGGTAAATCCATGTAACATGAGTGACCATTATTTAATTCTCTAAAAAAATGCGTGTTTTTAAAACCATTAATTTTGCTAATGATCTCATATGTAAGACATTTAATAAAAACGGATTTGATTTTTAATATTCTTATTTAATTTAAACGGAACAGAATTTTTATTGGGTACATATTAGCCTAAAAGCTAATGTCGCCAAAGGTAACGTGAGTTACCAACAATTTTTATTGAAACAAAAAAAAACTAAACCTAGAAAATTCAAAATAAAACGAGACCCACATTTTATGCTGTATAACAACGAAATTTCCATTAATGATTCCATAGTTGATATAAATATAAATATGGTACGCTAGCTTTGTTAGTTTCAATAGGGAAGTAAAAAATGTAACATGAGTTACCATGGAATTACCCTCCTTTATAATACGCTCTCCCAAGGTTTGGAACTACCTGCCGGCGTCTGTATTTCCAAGCTCATACATATAATCAAAATCTTTTCAAAGTTCCAGTAAATAGGCATCTTCTAGGTGAGCTCGCTCCACTTAGGCCTCATATTGCTACACAGTTGGTTGTTGGCCAAGAGCAAACCCATCTCTAATTAATAAATAAATCTTCATAAGTATACAATATAATGCTGTTCCATAATTAAATTTATAATAATTAATTATTTATATAAAAGTCGTGAATAATGTTTTTACAGGGTACCACGGATCTGGCTGTATTAAGTCGTTGCTTTACTATATAAGACTAAATTGCTGACAGAGTACCTAATAGCCGGATAAAATATTAGGAAATTGAAGCACAATTGGACCCCATAGAACCGGAGATTCGTAAATATTAAATATACTTTTTTATTTAAAACTGAAAGGAATCTTTAATAAATAGGTAGATTTAAAAATGATAATTACAAAATTTATTAGCATTTAAACAATACCACATTGTAATAAAACTTTATTATAGTAAAAGTTAGACATTATAAAACTTTTACACGAGTTGAATAGCCAGCCTTGCATGATGTGTTGTTGGGCGAGAATTCGAAACACGTGGCGCCATCTGTCGTGGAGTAGGAAAATCAAGAAAAGGTTTTTTCCTTTTTTTTTTATTTTTAACAAGTTTTTTTTTAAATACATACTAATAGAAAACTATATAAATTTTTAATCATATTTAAAGAAATCAATTATTGAATTGTTTGATGTGTGTTTATTAGAACAATATTGTATACGCGAGTTTTAATTAATAATCTATACTTGGATTTTTTTTTAGTAAGGTACAAGGATATTAATATTGTTATATTGTTATTGAACAGGTTTATTATTAAAAATCTCATATAATTTAATTCTAAGCGCCTCTTTCACAAACGTCAAGTAGGCCAAACTGTCATTTAAAGTCACCGGTAACCGGGGATAAGGAGCTGATATACCTTTGTTTTTACGGTAAACGTCCCAAACATTAAATAGAAAATATTTTAAAAAATTCGGCTATCGAATGATGCAGTAAACCGAGTGCATAATTCGATAAAACAGAAAATTATTTTTAAAAGTAACTAATCAACACATTACTTGTGGTTTGAGAAAGAGGCCCTAATACTTTTAAATAATTCTCATTTAGATATCCAAATCTTCACAATGTACTTTTGAGTTTTTAAAATTTAATCAAAATATTTTAAATAAATAACTTAGAAAGTACAATGCGTACCAGACTTTTTTTTATTACCATGTTGTGTGTAAATAGCCTCGGCCTAAACGTTGTTTTATGAGTTTTATATTCCGCAGTAATTACCGGTCTGAAGAAAGCCAGTGTGACCAGACGGGCATATTTTGTTTAGCGGCCCGACAGCGACCGTTGAAGAGCGAAGCAGAAAAAAAAAGTAAAAACAACGGTTCTAAAAGCCCATGTGCGTCTAAATTATTCCAGTGTTCAATGGTTATGAAATTAATGCTAATATATGCACGAATAATGTACTGGTGTGCGTATATCGGGACCCATCGGCCGATGTGGCCACGATACACCTTTTTAACCGCGACACATGTGTCTACGAAAATTGTAGAAAATCAAGTGAAATCTACTGATTTTTCCTTCAAAGTCACGCAAGCTAAACAATCATAACTCAGATAATGTCAGTGTTTGTATATATTTCTTATTTTTATATGTTTAGGGCTATTATAACTCAATGTAATTAATTTTTTCCAATGTGGTTTGTTGTAATAAAAAAAAATATTACCATAATATACCTAGTAGTTGCTTATCGTATTATTTTTTTGCAAATAGAAATACTGGAAATTTATATGTTCATGTATATCATTTAAATGTAGGTATATTTTAATTACTATTTTTTTTGCAACATTTATTATTCATATATACTATTCTTTGATTTAAGGCATTTATTTAATCTTACTTTAATGTGTTTGTTTTTTAATAAAACAAATAATCCGTTATTTGCTTTAACGTTATTGTTGAGAATTTAAATATTGAAAATTTAACCAGCAAAAAAAGTTTTTTTTTCTTGGACATTTTCTTTATTTTAATTTAAGTGCAACAATATGGTTCCCAATGAAGAAATAATATGACATTTTAAATAAAAAAAATCATTGGTTTCGATATAACAAATCGAGGGTATTCTGGCAGAAGCGTATGAGTACACAAAATGTCAAAATGAGAAAAGAGCATTTAAAAGTTTGAAGACTCATAGTAAAACGGTGATAAAATAAATGACAATAAATCATAATACCATAAAGCTAATTGCTGTTGCTAGATAAAAAGAGCAGAATACCCTCGAAATACATACTTATCATTACTATTATAAATTACTTATCATAATCGAGAATAAAAATGCATTATCAAAATGTTGTTATACATATTATTATTTTTTACCTTTAATAATGATAACAATAAAGTAATGAAAATTTTTTGTCAATTTATTCTTACGGATACTATAACAAAGAACGCTACAAGCCAGATAATAGATCTGCCCTTCTTGCATTCATATTAAAAATGCCTTTTTGTACAAATTAGCGTTTTTAATATGTGTTTTACTAATTTAATAGTATTGTTAAAAAGCTTGTTCATTGACACTTCGTATTCCATTAATCCGTGTTTTCGGTGTATAAATAATTCTGTAAGGGCCTCTTTCACCATCTGTCAAGTAGGCTAACTGTCATTTAAAGTCACCGGTAACCGGGGATAATGGAGCTGATATACGTTTGTTTGTGCGGTAAAAGTCCCAAAACATGAAAAATAAAATAATAAAAAAAATCGCCTATCGAAGTAAGCCGAGTGCATAATTTAATAAAACATAAAATTATTTCTAAATGTAACTAATCAACACTTTACTTGTAGTTTGTGAAAGAGGCCCTAATATATATATTTTAAAATTATCGTATAAAAGTACCTAAGTACTTGTAAAGTGTATTGTAGGTATTATTCGGATATCTGTATGCAAATTCTCCGAAACTTTTTAATTTAAAAAGCCCACCATTCGAATATATTATCGAGACGTCAAGATGAAAATTAATAAATGAAAATTTAAAAGAGGAACCGAACCGAGGATCCATGGACAAACAGAAAGTTTTCCAAACAAACACAGTAATAATATTCAAATTTAAAAAGCGAAACCTGTCAATTATCCGAGTTAAGAAGTTTTTATTTTTAAATTACCGTAATGCGTCGAGAAAATTAATATAACTGGATACTACTTAGCATATTCTTTTTCGTTTTTCATGCCTGTGGCGATCAGTAAATTTGAAACATTTTCCAAATATCTCCTCATTATCGATTTTATCAGTCTAAGCGCCTCTTTCACAAACGTCAAGAAGGCCCAAATGTCATTTAATGTCACCGGTAACCGGGGATAATGTTTGTACGGTAAACGTCCCGAACATTAAATAGAAAATAATAAAAAAAAATCGGCTATCGAATGATGCAGTAAACCGAGTGCATAATTCAATATAACTGAAAATGATTTCTAAAAGTAATTAATCAACGCTTTACATGTAGTTTGTGAAAGAGGCCCTGAGCGCCTCTTCACAAACGTCAAGTAGGCCAAACTGTCATTTAAAGTCGCCGGTAACCGGGGATAATGGAGCTGATATATCCCCGGGGATAATGGAGTGAAAGAGCTGGGTCTCTTTCACAAACTACAAGTAAAGTGTTGATTAGTTACTTTTAGAAATCATTTTCTGTGTTTATTGAATTATGCACTCGGTTTACTGCATCATTCGATAGGCGATTTTTTTTTATTATTTTCTATTCAGTGTTTGGATTTTTTACCATATAAACAAAAGTATATCAGCTCCATTATCCCCGGTTACCGGTGACTTTAGATGACAGTTTGGCCTACTTGACGTTTGTGAAAGAGGCACTTACATTAATATTTTTACACATTCCACACACCACCATCTAGTTCCACAGTAAGCAACTAATGTTTGTATTATGAATACCAGACAGTTGATATACTACATATATTACTTTTTTTTTTCATAAACACATACATATTATAAATACAAAACATCCCTGACTTAGGCACAAAGGTAAAGTGCTAACACATAAAAATTTTCCCCTAGCGGGATTCGAACCCGCTACCGTTTGGTTAACAGCTAGGGTTACTAGCCACTACACCAAACATGTCATAAGTACTTCAAATAAGTTTACTGTCTCCGTTTCGCGCCTTTGTCCGTATTATAATATTTGCGTATTGGAGTATTTTACATGTTAAGAGGGAATATGGTTTACGAAGTATTTTGAGAATAGATAAGTAATGAGTTGTGTTGTCGCGCTACACGTGATATTTCCATATACTTAGGCCGATTATACTTACGCTTTCGTCGTATTCAAAGTTTCATATTCCCTAGTTTTCTCTCTTCAAATCACAACCTATTTTAAAGATTATTTCTGTATCTGAATGTATTAAATAATTTATAGTTTTGTAAAAGGCAACATTCGTATTTTTTGTGTAATGAGCGACTTTTGTTAGGTCGGCTATCGTCGTCTATTAACACTAGCAACGACGTATGTGCTGCTGCAAGTGCGCTATTCAACTTTAGTAGGACAAATGATAAAGGTTTAGGAGGGAATAGGGAAATTGTCTCATGCATCCCTTACTCACTCACAGAAACACAGCAGCACAAATGACTGTGGTCTTCGGTGGTTACTCCCGCCAATGGCTGCACAATTTATTTGTCTCAACTTTTATGCTAATGCATAAGTTATTCCCATGGCGACCTATGTGCTTAGAAGCTTCAAATCAAAGCCAGTAACACTGTACTTAATAAATACAGAATCAAACTTGAAAGGAATTTTCAAATGTAAATCGGCAGACATTAAAGTTCCAAAGATAAGAAATGGGATTAAGAGACTTATTTCGGCGGTTGTAAGTGCTGAGGGGTAAAATGTACCCCGTATGTTAATTAGCGGGGTAATTAGTCGCAGACACTCAGTTCGCTCGGTGCTTGAATATCGTTTTTTGGTGTTGAAGATCAGAAACAAAGGGGCGACTAAGAGATGTTCAAGTATTTACCATAAGAAAGAGAGGTTCGTTTCGTTGGTAATTAAGCAACAGTAAGTCACGAAACGCTGATAATACTTTTTCTGTTAAATAAATTAATGGCACATTGGATAATGTTGGACACGACTCGATAATTACTTTATTAAGTAATAACAAATATAAAACTAAATATCTTCAAATAATATACAATTATTGATTACACATTACTGGCGTTTAACAATTATTATATTTACGATAGACACACAGCGATCCATATTAGGTATGTAATCTAATGTGACAAACTCAGTTGACATCGGTTCGAATCCCGGTGAGATCTACACCTCTAATCCAATTTTATATGAAAACATTTTCAAAGAAGAATTAGATATTATGTTTAAAATATTTATTAGATTTTTTTTTTATGTTAAGGAATTAGGGCGGGATAGAGAAATGGGCTTACTCAATTCCGGAATACAACAGCACACGTGCTGTTATTTCATGGTGGTCCAGACGGGCTGTCCAAATGACTGCGAAACCCAGTGAACCTTTTATTTTTTATTTCTATAAAACTTAAAGTGTGCGAGATGACTATTAAATATTTATATTTAATTTATTTATATTTACATTTATTGATTATTTTTATTTGTGGCTACAGTACTATAATGTAGTTTAGCTACTAAATTTAGCTACTATATATGTAGTTGTATTGTAGCTAAATTTAAATCTACTTGTCGTACGAAATAAAATTGTGCGAGATGACTACTACATTCTGATTAGAATCTATACCAATATATAAAGATAAAAAGTTTGTTTGTTTGGTTGGTTGTACGGTCTAATCTCAGGAACTACTGGTTCGAATTGAAAAATTATAGATAGAGGCTATAGAGCTATAGAGAACGCAGATGAAGTCGCGGGCACCAGCTAGTCTGTTATAAAAGGTGAAATCTATGTAGAGAATCGATAACAAAATGACTTTTTTCTATTAATCCGCTAATGTTAAGAACCGCAGAACATTAGCAATTACAATGTAATTGAATGGAGGTAAATATACGCTCGCGAGTCCATACTTGATAAATTACACAACAATGTAATCCATCTTGTCGGTGAATTAGATAGAAACAGTTTCCCCCAAACTAACATACTTAATATGCACCCTGTGACCGGACGGTGGCCAGAGGAAGAAAAATAAAGGAAAATTTATAGATTCGATGGCCGCCGTTATGTTTTATTGTTATTGCCCATCCTTTTTATTTTATCAATGCGTTTCTCCGAGGGCCGGTTATTGATAAAAATGCTCGGCCGGGGACTCCCAACAAACATTCATATAATAAAAGTATGAGGCAAAGTGGGTAATGGGTATATTTCACTTCGCGAATTCCGAACCGAAACTTATTGTTCGGTTCGAAATTTTCAAATATTGAAATAAACAGCTAGTTACTGAGGCTAAAATACCTTTTACAGTCATAAGCGCCTCTTTCACAAACGTCAAGTAGGTCTGACTGTCATTTAAAGTCACCGGTAACCGGGGATAATGGAGCTGATATACCTTTGTTTGTACGTTAAACGTCCCAAACATTAAATAGAAAATAATAATAAAAAAATCGGCTATCGAATGATGCAGTAAACCGCATTCGAGGGCATAATTCAATATAACAGAAAATGATTTCTAAAAGTAACTAATCAACACTTTACATGTAGTTTGTGAAAGAGGCCCTTAGTGTTTTACATTAAAATAGAAATTTATTTGCCAAAAACATATTGTATAAAATTATTGTCATCAAGACTGCGTATAAGTGTCACTATTAATCTCATTTATATATAGATATAATATAAAAGTGGATGTGTGTATGTATGTCCCCGTATGTTTCCTATAGACTCCAAAAACGCTAACCGATTTGGATGAAACTTTCAAGCAATCTTCAAATTATGCAGCGGGTGTTCCTGTGAAGTTTGGTAGCGATCGTACACGGACGAAGTCGCGGGCAAAAACACTAGTTTGAAAATAAAAAAGCATAATGTTATCCCAGTTCAACTAAAGCAGCTAAGCATTAAAGGGCAGTAACGGTAAAACTCGATCGAACCCTCGTTTCTTTTGACTTGTAAATATTTTTTTCTTCGTCTCCAATACGCCGACCATTCGATGTTTACTTTGGACATTCACCATCCACGATCGCTCGTCAAAGAGAGTTAACGCTTGGCCAAACTTGTATTTATTTATTTACATTTAGTGGGGGGACAAATAACCTTCTATAAGGACAGTATAATATACAAAAATACGACATTATGAAAGCAAAATTTCTGTAGATGTTATTATATTGTCACTCGCAAACTATTGAAAAGATTTGATATTAGGATGTATTCCTAATATCATATCCAAATTTCATCCAATTTCGGCGAGCCGTTTTTGCGTACACATCCATGCATTATAAAATAGGATTAAATGAACCATGCGATAATTAAATGTTCGAACTAGACGAAAAAAATGCAAGAAATGAAAACGATGCTTATTTAAATGCATATTCAATTAGTGATCGACTACAAGATTGGACGGAGACAACTTTTAATTAGTTATTCTAAAAAGTAATTAACTACAAGTCAGTTCAATTTCTAAAAGATTTTCACAAACAGGAAATACAATTTCAAGTCTGTTTCAATACATAAAAATATCAATCTATTTTTTTCATTTAGTTTTGAACTATTTACTGTTCATGATCATTTGTTATTTGGGAGTACTTTTGATGCATCTTAAAATATATAACTTCTAACCTGAGAGACAAAATAGATACTTATAATTAATTCAAAATAATGAAAACAGTTTTGGAATATAACCCAAGAAGTTAGTGTCAGAAAAATGTATACGTTGTCACTCAAAGTTTCTTTATTGTTAAAAAGGACCTTTTTAAGAAAAAAAAATCCCTCCCTGCATGTTGCCACCTCGTAAAACAGAACCCGCATAACTAATAGGAGTAATACAAAAGCCAAAAGCGTTTTAGTAACCCACAGCATCCGTTATCAAGCCATTCTTCCTCCTAATCTCAGCGCTGTTGCCAAATTCTTAAGAAAACAGCGAAATAAAGCTTCTCATTACGCGAGGTCATCAGTATGCATAATTAATGGCTCGGCGCCATCTACCGTCCTCCGGCCGAACTAAATGATGGCGTAGCGAGCTACAAGGCTTTGATTGATCACCAAATGCCTCTGACGAATGGTGCAACATTTCTAATTGTTTATTTATTGTATCGTTATTAATGTTTTACAGTAGTCAAACAATTCACTGTTTTTTTTTTCTAGCAAGTGTTTAGATAAGGAGCAATTCTTTTGCATTCACGAAAACACATATCAAACATATTTTTACTAGTAAATGCATTAAAAGTCGATTGAGATACCGCATGAATAATTCGGTTAATTTTTTATTATGTATATGTAATAAAATAAATTTAAAAATTAATGCATTGAATTAATTATTATTAATTAATGCTAGTTTGGCACAAGTTTTCTTAGAGGGTCTCGTAAATAGGTGTTACTACGAGTATATTTATCTATTTATTATTTTTGCAGGTGAAAAGCCTAATCCTTGAAAATCCTTGCAACTGCAACAAAATTTAAATTAGGACAGTGATAATGATTGCCTTATTATGTCGATAGAAATAATGACTAATAAAATTTAATGATAATAAATCACTTTAGCAAATTAATTATTTTAAATAAAAGTTAGAATGTGTTCACATAATCCGAAATTTGAAACACTAGGTGAAACTAAATCGACCGGTGTAATAATAGTTATAATGTACCCTATTCGCAATGCAATAAATTTGATTTTCGCTTAATATTCCGTTATCTTGAGCGAATATAAGTTAGTGGCCGTAAACATGAGGGGACAATAACTAGCAGGCGCGCTAGATGTCGCCAAAGTCGATTTATCACGAAGTTACTTATGACAAGTGGCCTGTCCAAGTCAGACGAGGCGAAGATGCTTTTTACTGCCCACCTACGCTACTTTTGCGAACATGCAACCACTAACTTAACTATTAAGTTAACTTTTTGGATGTTCTGTAACTTAAACACTAAAACTTGGAATCCAATGTAGTTTGTGTCATTTTTTAATATTAAATTTTATTAAGATGAGAATTTAATTTTAATCAATTTAAGTTAATTTAAGTTCCTAAAACACTCATTTTTAGTCTTTTTAGTTTTATTATTTTTATCATTGCCATTAAAACAAGTTTTATTTGGATTTTATGTTTACCGAATATTGAAACACATATTAAGACATATTAGTATATTTAAGACGCACTTATCCTTTCCTTTCCGAAAAATACAGTAATACCCACAAATTAAGTTTTAATATTAATTTCGGGTGAGATATAATTCGGCGTGATAAATTCGGGTGATTTGTCTATTAACTTATCTCCACGGAGTTTTTATTTATTCCGGTGATGAAACAGTGATGACAGCTATCTTAAAAGATCCACAATGATTCATTGATGCTTTTTCCATATTTTATCACATATATATCGCTAAAACAGTTGGAAGCCGAGCAATATTTGAATGTTTGTAGTAGCAAATAAAAGGTTGCTTTGCGCACTGAAACAGGCCGAATATTTTCGTGACCAGAGGAACTGTCCACTCCTGCGAAGATGGATGCGATAAAGGCGCTAAGTTTGTAAATATTTGATTAATTATTTAGTTGCAATTTTCCTAACAAGAAATAATAAAATGAGAGAGAGATTTTTCACGTCCGAAAGCTTAGCGGTGATCTTCTCACATCTGCGTAGCTTAATGTCGCTACAGAGTATGGTAATGAGGACGAGGGGCAGCCTTTTTGCTTGGCAGCCCTCATTCCGCCCCATTTGAATATCGGTCTGGTGCTGTTACAATAGCAGATTCTCCACACTACCGCCCTACTTTCTCAACACTTTCCGAAACTAGACCTTCTTCGTGGTCAGCTCTTATTAATGTGATGATTTCGTTTCTGTTATTTGATAAGGAATGCAAAAACATCAACGAGAAGCTTTCTCTGAAAAATACTTTTTTCATATAAAATCAGTTCAGATGGAGTGCTACAAGTTGGCCCTCAGACTTCCTGTCACACTTTATTATAATAAAAAAAAATTAAGTTTACAATTTTATTTTAAGTTCATAGTTGTATTTTAGATAAGACTATAGGTGTAAAGACTTCAGGACTGTAAAGCGGAAAATATCATTCATAAATTTTGTTTTCTAACAAAACTATATAGCATTTTTTAATCAGTCATGTTTTTTATTTTTAATTACAGTTGTTAAAAAGGCCTTAAAATATATTTTTTTTATGTATAAAAACTGACAGACGGATGCAAATAAATACATATGCAAGGTATGGAAGATCTTATTAATAAGGCATAACGTATAGTATAACTCAGTATAAACATATAAAAATAAATGTTTTGTATAACTCCAAATATTTAAAGGCCTCTTGCGCTATTCATGTAGAATAAATAAATTAATAAATACCGTTTTTATTGTCGTGATAAAATGTACCAAATGAAAGGAAATATTCATTGCGGTTTACTTAGCAAATGAAAACGTGTGGTGTTGCTAGGTGTCCTATCCTAGCAATAGATTTAATCAAGAGAGTGCGACAAAAAAGGCAATTTAAAATCTCCGGCCACCATAAAACTAAAGTAAACGAGTGTGGCCAGAACACAAATAAAAGGTTTCGTTCGAGAGACAGTCCCCTTTAATGAGACTCTGTGGTTTTTCCATGATTATTCATGCCACTTAGATACCTTCAGCTTACAGAGAAAAGTCGACTGAGCACACAGTTTTCCCTGAAACAAGCCACCGAAACCAACTACAACTTGGTAACTGACATTATTTTAATTGTTATTTTAATATATACTTTTCGTTGAAGACATATTCTTATATGGATCATAATTTTAAATAATAGAATATAATACGTACTACTTAAGTAGTGAATAATGCAAAAAATACTAGGTATCTATAGTAAGAAACTCAACTTTAGTCAAATGCTATAAAGAATATTTTTGTTTATTTAAATGACGTATACAGTGGTATATAATCTGCACATCCTTACTAATATTATAAATGTGAATATGACTTTGTTTGTTTGTTACGCTTTCACGCAAATACTACTAAACCGATCACCATGAAATTTTGCATACATGTTGTCTGGGACACCAGAAAGGACACATAGGGTACCTTTCATCGTTCAACGCGGACGAAGTCGCGGGCACCAGCTAGTACATACATACATACATTTTTTATGGCATCTAATTCGCCTAAATTTATATATATTCTTTCATAACATGCTTTCGCGTGATGGAAGCGTATCTAGAACCTTGCCTAGCAAGATTAATATTTGAAAATTTGCAAGTTACTCCATTTTGTGCCTGAGGTATAGGAGCGAGTGAGGCCTCATTGAGATACAGTGACCTCACCGAAATCACGGCTCCTCCCACATTATCATCCCGCTTTTATTCTGGCACAGACATTAATGTAATTGCTCGATTTACTAGCTGCGACCGCATCTCCGTTTTTATATCGCCCCACTACATATGGATCAGTCAGTATGAGTATGTTGCAACAATTTGTAGATCACACAAGATTAAAATCTTATAGTCACATTCGTTTTCAGTGATATAATTAGGTATATTTCGACTTATTTTTACCTACCAGGACCAGAAGCATATATTCGAAAGTGCTGATGTTGTTTGCGTTTCTAGGGGAAGTAACATACTATGAAACTGAACATAGGTATACCTTATTATAACTAATATTATAAATATGAGTTAGTGTGTTTATTTGTTACGCTTCCACGCCTTAACTACTCAACAGATAATCATAACATTTCGGAACACAAAAAATAACATGGTATACGTTTCATCCAGAATATTATTATTTTATTTATTATTAATTAATTTTATAAATATTAATACATACAGAATTATTACGGTTACTGAGGGGTTGTTTAAAAATAAAAAAAAAATCAACGGTTGACAAAAATATATGGGCAATCAAGATTGAATAAATTTTAATGTTTTGTCACCTAAGAAAAAAGAGTGGGGCGAATTCGCGGGCTAAAGTTAGTCTAAAAATAATAGTTAGCGAGACGTTCAAAATACGGAAACTTTTCAATCAGGTATTCTCAGTGTCGTAAGAAATCTATGGTGTTAAAATAGGCAAAATGAATCCATTTTTTTAAATTATTAAACATAAAACGAATTTATACAAAACAACAATCTAAATTTAGCCCCATATTACCATTGTGAAATAACAGAATAACTGTATTTGTCTTGAAATTTAAATTTCCAATAACCAATGACGTCAAATGCCCGATCAAATACATGTTCTTGAATTTGAAATGAAACAATGCTTTGAATAATTCAGTTTTATAAAGTTTATCGATTTTATTTTTATCGACGACCGACTGGAATCAGTCACTATTTGACGTCAATGGGTGGAGAGTTCACATCGTGTCTGTCCCCTCCCAGGACTCCCAATTAATTTTATGGCCACTTCGAATGGAAGTCTGTTAGCTGTTGTTTATTGCCGACACTCAATAAGATTGCGTATGTACAAACTTGAAAGAGCATTCAGAAAATTAATTTAATGTGAGGGGCAGTCAATGAAATACTTCATAGGTTACAAATATTGCAGCCTCCCCAAGCAAAGTTAAATTGTGGATCCCCAGAAAAGGGATTTTAGAGGGATTATTTCTAATCCTTTATTATTTATTTATATATTTATTATAATTATTATATTATTTCTAATCAATACCAATAATAAATCTGTAAGCAATCATGGAGTACCTAAGTTACTTTATTTTCAGAGTTATCATATTTAAAGGCTCTATACGTGATACTGAAACTAAATTGACGATTTTTAGATTTTTTTCTGTATGTATGTATGTATGTTCCTCCATAACTCTTAAACGAATTAACTGATTTTCATGAAACTTGGTAGTTAAACATTTAGACGTACAGGACACAGGATAGGCTACTTTTTTCTTTTTCAACGCGGACGAAGTCGCGGGCACCAGCTAAGAATATAAGAAGAATTATTCTAATGTATTTAGTAGTGGAATAGCACACTGCGTATCGCAGTTATAAATGTGGTAGGCCTGGCAGCCGTAACCACTTAGAAGATCACCGTGAAATAAGAGGATGTGTGTGCTATTGTGTTTCAGTGAAGGAATGCAATAGCTTTTTCCCAATCACCACAACTAATCCCTAAACCTTATATATATATATACAAAACTTAACGTTGCTCATGTTAATAGGCTATGGTTGCCACCTATCATCAAGTGGACCATCAGCACTGCTTGTGCCTGTCACATTTTAAACTTATAAAGAAAAAATATTTGGTATAAAAGTAGACAAGGTTTTAACATTATAGTCGATTAAAAAGCTTATATAGTTTATATATGTATAATTCTTATATTTTTTCTATAACACAATCGTTAACTGCCATTATATATTTTAACTCAGATATGAGACCAAATTTATGTCGTGAATTTCATTAAAACAAAGCAACTAAAATCGCACTGAACGTAAAATTCTTTTTAAGTTAAGATCGATAAACGGGCTAACAATCCATTTGATGGTATATTAGTTGGCTACCGTCGCCTCTAACAACACTACAGGTGCTACAAGGGCGCTGCCGACCATACTAGGATTAAGGATAAGCTATTAGGAAGGTATACGTAAATGGGTAGTTTTATTCAATTATATTACAAAATTCACGCAAATAAAAAGCAAAAAAGACATGAAAATATATTCTTCTTAAGTTCTAACATAAATTAAGTTAGTATATCTTGAAAATGGCAACAGAAATCCTTACTGCGAAACTTAGCTCCTCTTCGTAGCACATAAACGTATATACTCGTAGTATTATATACTTGAAGTTTGGGTACATAAGCGGTAGGGCGGCGGGTAAATGGGTTTCAGCCAATGTTCTTGGCCGGGGCTGAAACACCCCGTCACAGGGTTACCACAAGCTAAATTAAGATGTTAATCTCAATACTTTATTATAAGTAAAAACCCTTGTAGTATAATTATAGTAGTATATTATTAAATAGTAGTGAATTCAAAAATCAACAGTTTTTTTTTATTTAATTTGAAGTAGTATATAGAAAATAAAAATAAATATTATTAAGCGCCTCTTTCACGAACGTCAAGTAGGCTAAACCGTCACTTAAAGTCACCTGTCACCGGGAATAATTTAGCTGATATACCTTTGTTTGTACGGTAAACGTCGCAAATATTAATAGAAAATAATAATAAAAATTCGGCTATCGAATGATGCAGTAAACCGAGTGCAATCAACTCTTTACTTGTAGTTGGTGAAAGAGGCGCTAAGTCTACATTTCTTAGCAAAAGCGCACACTGCAAAAAGCCATGACGGTGTCAATGGCTTATCCTCTTACCTTGTGTCTTAACTTTTTAAAAGCCCTAAAGTTTGTTTTCTTAATAATATTATTGGATAGCAGGAAGGTTAGTGGCCCAATTTATAAAAAGTGGCTGCTTTTATACAAGCAACAACAAGCGGAATAAGGTCTGTAAATACAAGTAATACCAATTACTGAGCAGTCATGGTGACAGGATAAAGAATTGGAAAAGTGAAATGGGTCTATTCATCACTTATCGCACGCTTAGTATTAAAGTGACCTAACTCAAAATAAGTCAAAAATGAGTTAGATACACTATAATCCGTATGTCTACGCCCTCTATGGCTTACGATTAAGAAACTCTTAAAAAGTTAGTGTTTTACTGGTCTACAAGTTTTCGGTCTCTTTTACACTCGAGGGTTTTGATGGTGACATTTGAAATTACACAGACACATTCATTAATCGTTCAACCGGTACAAAGTAAACGCCTTCTGACTTGATTTAAAAGAAACCTATTAGTTATTAAGTTTGTTTAAAAGTTAAATCGGAGGTAAGTTTTACTGATTGCTTTTATTTTATTTTGACTCGATCCATAATGAGTCCATTTAATGTTAATTTTTTTATCATATTGCACAGTATATTAAGTTTTAAGTCTGTTTAAAATTAAAAATTATGAACAATTTTTAGCACAATAATAATTAGGTCTATTTTATAATAAAAACTTTGTAAATTTATTTGTACGTGCGGATGGCTTCAATTTTAAGTCTGTTTAATACAAATGATGATGATGTGTTTATAGTAACATTCAGTATTTGGTTTGTGTTTTACTAAAAAAAATGAAATAATTTTCCTAACAATTTGCGATTTCATAATTGAGTCAATTTATAACTAAATAAAATGAACAAAATAGGTTTTACTTTTTTGACCAATAATTATAATTTTCGTTTTTTAATTAGAATGACTACTTCTCGATCAAAAAAATTCTGGAGTTAATTCAGACTAAATATAACAATATTCCAACGCAAAGTTCTGATGTCCAGGTATGTAAAAATCATTGAAATAAGTTACTTTATCTATAGTAATATCTAAGTAGTATACTATACTTTATCTATCGGCTGTTAGCTCATTTTCGGGTAGTAGTTCTTCCTCTACTTTAGTCTCAACGGTTAGTAAATAGTAGTTCTCCTTCATCTGATAGCTTTGACACCGAGACTTTGAAAGAACTATTGAATGCCAATAACACAGAGAATATACCACCCGACCCAACAAGAGAATGAAACAAAGGAACGAGAGAGAATCCAGATAATTTGACAGAAGAAACAACTAAAGCAACTTCTACAGTTTCTACTACGCCTAAAACACGCCTAAAGGTAAAAAACGCACGAGACAGCCGGAAATGTGGAAACAAAATAAGGCTAAAAATTAAGAAATTGTGGAAGTCTTATATTCATAGCAATAACATTGTAACTAATGCTCGTAAACTTAAACCACTGATGTATAATGATAAGTGCAGTTTCTTTGGTGCAGGTTGAGCAGCAAGATTGATTTCGTTCAAAGGCAAAGTATTTTGACGCTGTAAAGATGGAGGAGTGAATTTTTGTGAACTAATTTAAATCTAACTAAGATATTATAAATCTAACTAAAATATTATCTGACTTAACCTACTAAGTATACTACTAACAGCTAAGGCTAATTATTTGTTAAGAAGTTAAGATGTCTTTTAACTCAGATCCAATATAATTTATTTAATGATTAGTTACTTTCCACATTTTTTTCAATAATAAAAAAGCTACCTTATATGAATATAACAATTATTTCGTTATGTTAATAATTTAGGTTTTTGAAAATGTATGCCATGTTTTATTGTAATTATCTACACCTATTGTTCCTACCTTGTTGTTTCCTATTTTATTTTATTTATTTATTAGGAAGCCAACAGTATACAACCATCCTTATATAAGTAAAAAAAGTGATTTATATTTAAACATTCTTTTAGAATATTGTATACTCCACTTATGGGCTAACTTTTCTGTTTACAAAATAAAGCTAAAAATAAAATAAAAAACCAAAACCAAATCAAACCGAACAAAAGAATAATAGTATACAAATAGGTACACCCACATAATTAACAAAAAAATAAACAAAACTCTAAAAAGGACTATCAACTATTATAATATAAAAACAAAACCTGACGACAGAAGATTTTCAATTTTTTAATGTACTACTAATCAATCTGTTATAGGCGACCACTTACATTTAAATGTTTACTTTTACTTTAATTATTCCTACTTACACCTAAATATAGTGTACTTATTAATTTCAAAAATGATGGTTATTTATCTACTTAGAATACTACCATGAGACTGATTGATTAATTACTAAAACATTAAGACTTCTTTTTAATATTATTGTTGTATATTGTATGTAAATTCTGTATAAAAATTAAAAAGTCTAAATATATATTTATTTTGTAATTACATAAATTTTTATGTACGCAATACTAATGACTGTAATTATAAAAATTAGGAAAATGTTTACTTTATGTTCACTGAAGTACATTTTTACAATTTAATGTGTTAGAATAAAAATAACTTTTTTTTAAAACTTCTAGTTACCTAAGTACTCAAAATCATTGATCTTTTAATAGAAAAAAATACTATTTTGTTCTTTAATGTTATATTAAACTGTCTTAACTAAAAAAAATATTTTCATTTTTAGTAATAATATGACTTAAACCCTAAATATACAACCAAACAGTATTGGAAGTTAGTAATAAAAAGACTGAAAATTAATTGGGTCTTTATGATTTTTAACAAACGAACTGCTATTTAGTATAAAAAAGACCTAACACTACAAACAAAACTTTGAGAACCTATTTATAAACAAAATAAATAGTTTTCAATTAAAATTTAAGTCTCACTGAAATCTGTGGTTCATATTCTATATTTATGGAAAAAGAAGTAACAGTAAAACTAACATCTTGTGTTATTTATATCCAAATAAGCAACTGAAGTCGTGAATGCAAAACGTTTTTTGCGATTTCCCAAAAAACTGATTTTTTTAATTAGGTCACTTTAATATTAAGCGTGCGTTATGCACCGAAACATAACTACACAAGTCCTTAATTTAGTATATAAATAATTATTTATTATTAGTCAATAAAATTGATTATTTTGTAATATTTATATTATTGTTTATTTAGCTGACTGTCTGACCACAGCTTGAACCATAACTTTATATTTTTATTAGGTACCTAGTAGCCGACGGAGTTAGAATAGCATTAAGGTCATCAGGTTATGTCGTGTCATGTAGCTTAATATGCAGTGTGACGACCCTGTATCTTAACGAAGAAGTCTGTCGCGGACAACTCCCTCTCAGCGAAATGTTGTAAAAGAAAGGAAAACACCGCCTTTGCCTCCACTCCCCTCCCCCGCGATTGCCGCAACCCCCCCTCTCTCCAGGAGCTCTCCAGATCGCGTTTGTTCATGTATGAATTCAGCACATTAGGAGTCAAGTAGGATAAAAACAGGACGCCCGCAGAAAGCTTTGAAAAATATCCCCGAGCATTGAGTGATATTCCGGGGCCTTAAGTGTACCTTTTTATTTCTTCAACTCGGAATGTTGGATTGTACGAATATTAAAACGGACGATATTTATTCTCATCGCTACATTTCGCAAAAACCTTAAGATTATTCTCATCTGTTCTCGGGAACAATAGAATGCATTACAAGCATAAAATTTTTTTTTTTTTACTGCACGCTGCTTACTATATTTTACGACCAATATTTATTATTAAAAGCCGTGAATACAGAAATACTATTATTATAAAATTTCAATTCATTTTTTCTGAAATCTCTATGTATTTTTTATTGTAAGCTACTCATCTCAAAGACAATTTTAAGTTAATATATATATTAGCACGTAGGCAAATGGAAATTATTAACCCTTTCTGCCACATGATAACCACACCGTAGTAAATTAAATACGAGTAGATACATTTTTTCATTGATAAAAAATATATAAAAATAAGTACCTATAGATTGAATTAAACTGTAAACCATAAATAAATAAAGAAGTGATTAGTGTATGTATAATATTTGTTTCCTATGGACTGATTTTGATGAAATTTTCAGACAAAATTCAGATTAGTCCCGCAAGTAATCCTGTAAAGTTTAGTAGCGATTGGACTCGGACGAAGCCGCGGGTACCCACTAGTCTTAAATAAATAAAGAAGTTCTCAATTTTAAAGTTTTCATTTTTAACGATACATCTTTTGAAAATGACCAAAAGGTCAGTTTATTTCAATCATTTTTAACTCCATAAACCAAGACGGGGTTTTTAAATAAAATCATAATTACTACAGTTATATTTGTAATATTAAATAATGACACTGAGTATTGATTTAAAAGTGAATTATGATTTGTTTTGGAATGAAAGTTGAAATACATGAATATGGAGTTTTGGAGAGTTAAAAGAATAGAGGTGTTAATCTTAATACAACTTCGAGGGATTCTCCTTTTAATTAATACAATCAAAACAAACCGTGCCACGGTAGGGGAGGCTTTTACTTGTACAGGGATGGACTTTTATCCACTGCTTATCACTTCGTTACGCTAATTATAATACACAGCAAAAATATCCTTATTTAAAAAAAAAAAACAATAATAAAAAATTATATAACGTAAAAAATAACAAATAGGGAATATTTACAGGTACTTTCATAAATATACAGAAACGGGCTATATGTAAGCATTTTAAAGGATTTTTTCTGTCTAATATAGTTTTCATTGTATATTTATAACGAAATATCACCTGTTACTTCGTCCGCATATATTTATTAAAATATAGACTCCTTTTAAAAAACCAAAACAATAAAGTACAATTTTAAAGTGCCTTAAGCTAACCTTAATTAAAAAAGAGGCATTTGTGCCTCTTTTTATATTAGATAATAGATAATAATAGACTATAACCATAATGGACATTCAAGCTCTTAAAAATAAAGTAAATTAATTATAATATTTATTTTTATAGTACGTCCCTGCACAAATAGACTCATAGCCGACCCTTGAGACTTTCATTAACCGTTGGATTTTAATAAAAACCCCACCATTAATCTGCTCAGTAAACTCATTTTCATACTCACAAAGCTCTCACTTTTTATTGTAACTATTTTTTATTTATTTTTTATAAATTTAATTCGGGTATTTTTATTCAGTAAATATTTTTATTATAAAGATGACAGAAAGAATTTTACAATATTCACACACAAATATCTAAAATATATAAAAAGAAGATATAAAGTTATTGTATGTACAGTATAAATAAATGAATGGGTAAAAATATTTCCCTATTACTTCTAGGGAAATACAGATTTGCGTTATAAAAAAGTAAATAAAACTGATAGGGGTATACAAAAAAAAATAACCACTCGAGATATAATATGATCGTATAAACATGGGGTTCTCTCGAAAGCCTCTAAAAGAAGCCACTTAATAAAAAAAAAACTCGGCGCGAGAAATACCACTTGAACCCCCAATATCAAACTAAAGACCGTCAATGAATACCAAATTCGCAGACAGACAGCACAACTCCTGAAATATATATCTCGCGGAACGGCTGAAATTTACATGAAACATTTTAATATTGGCCAAAACCCTCACCTGCCTCCTTTTTTCTCACGCCATAAAAGTATCAAAAAGTTACATTTAATGCGCCTCTTAAACCCGTTATACTGCTTCTGTATTATCCCGCGAAGCAGAGAGATGAGTCGACATAAAAAACTTTTTGGTTAGTAAACGCATTCACAAAGAATACGAAAAATAAAACAAACGACGTCTTTCAATCAAGTTTGAGTAAGGGATCGTCAGACATCTTCGCGATTTTATTGGGAAGCTGTTCGGAAACTTGTAATTAGATCGTCTGTTTTTTAAATTTTATAACTTTTAAGTTTTGAATGTTTAAAAAATGAAATGGACGACTTGATGATTGCAAATTTCAAACATGATATTGATATTTTTTGACTCTTTGCGAAACGTTAAATTACCTATCGGGTCCAATTTTATTGTGAATCTAAACTATGCAGTACCCACTCAAACCCACAAAAAATCATCAAAATCAGTTCAACCGTTTTAGAGTTCACCTACACGTACAGACTAACTAATATTATTAATGAGAAAGTGAGTTTGTATGTTTTTTATACTTTCACGCCTTAACTCAATCGATCATCATAAATATTTTCATTCACGTTGTCAGGATACTTACAGAAAAATATCTTTCACCCAAAAAGATAATACTGTTCCCGAGGGATCATGTAAAAAATATTAAAAAAAAAAAAAACAGAAATATATGAGCGACAACGATAAGATAAAATATTGCTCATATATTGTTGCAGGTGATGATATTTTTTTTCAACGCTTAAGAAGGGGCGCGGACGAACTCCGGTGAAAATCCTAGTTATGTGTTATATAAAGATCTCCAGTTTATAAGACCCATGACGAAAGCGCTCCAAAGACTCAAAGGTAGCTGGGTCGCGATGGCACGACACTTCACAAAATTTATGCACATAGCTTACACGAAGAGGGTACTACGTCACACGTTTGCAACACAGAACGCGGGTCGCGTGAAAAATATGACAACACTCACTGTGTGCCCAATTTGTGTTTGCTGCTTTCAAACTAAAAAGTAAAGGAATTTGATTTTTATCTTCGTGTACAAAGGTGTGCTATTGAATAAACTAAATGAAAAGTGATATTAGTTTATTTTCAAAAGAATTTCACTCATATTTTGTAGACGATATGGTTGAATTTCTTTTGCACGTATTGGACTAACTCATTCAATAATTAAGGGAGAAAAACAATGGTAGTTGTCATTCAATTGGAGGATCGCGAGAGGGAATTCAGTCAGATGGTGTTTTTATGAGATTCGTTATGCGTATAATGAAAATACATCGTCGGTAGAAAAAGTTTAGGATGAATTGTTTGTCAGATATAACATGTTTTAATTTCGGAATGAAAAATTTTGCTTGTAGAGAAAAATTTGTAAGAGAAAGAAGACATCTAGTGAAGTAAAAATTCATACATTAATATGTATAATATGTCTTGAAAATATCATCGGCACACTAAAATGAGGGATTCTCCGATAAAATCCCCAAAACAACTTAATGCATCATAATAGACTCGATTCTCGTAAAAAGGCCCTACCACGTGCATTTAAGCCTTTTTATTGAACCTATCACAAGTTACATTGGATAAAAAGTGATTGTTAAAAGTTTATTAATATATTGAAGTTATTATTTTTATATCACAAAGTAGTTGGTGCCTTCGACTTAATTTATTAAATCGAATACGAAATCTAGCACTGAATATATCCGTTCTATTGTAGGTAACTACTAACTTACTTACATACTGTTAAATTCATAGTACTTAATATTGCCAAAAGTATCAATTACAAATCTATTCGAAACATCTCGTTTCACTAAACTCTTTTTTTCTTGTTTATCCTTAAAAACCTACCCCAATTAAGACGAGAACCGAGATCAAAACAAACTTGCATATTATAAATAAGTTGTAAAAGTTGAAACGGATTAAGAGTTACTTCGTTTGAGGACCTTAACGAAAAATTATGCACCGGCCGAGGTATTATGCAAAGAAGGGTCGCTACCTCAAACTGATTGGGGTAGTGGCGCCGCGAACATTGCCTAGTCTAGCTGGTGATTTTGTAAAATAATAACCAATATTAAATAGGAAAATATTTCACTCTAGAGAACGTAAAAGGGATAGAATTACTTTCTCTCTGAATGTTTCAGAGAAAAATACATCGTCGGTAGAAAAAGTTTAGGATGAATTGTTTGTCAGATATAACATGTTTTAATTTCGGAATGAAAAATTTTGCTTGTAGAGAAAAATTTGTAAGAGAAAGAAGACATCTAGTGAAGTAAAAATTCATACATTAATATGTATAATATGTCTTGAAAATATCATCGGCACACTAAAATGAGGGATTCTCCGATAAAATCCCCAAAACAACTTAATGCATCATAATAGACTCGATTCTCGTAAAAAGGCCCTACCACGTGCATTTAAGCCTTTTTATTGAACCTATCACAAGTTACATTGGATAAAAAGTGATTGTTAAAAGTTTATTAATATATTGAAGTTATTATTTTTATATCACAAAGTAGTTGGTGCCTTCGACTTAATTTATTAAATCGAATACGAAATCTAGCACTGAATATATCCGTTCTATTGTAGGTAACTACTAACTTACTTACATACTGTTAAATTCATAGTACTTAATATTGCCAAAAGTATCAATTACAAATCTATTCGAAACATCTCGTTTCACTAAACTCTTTTTTTCTTGTTTATCCTTAAAAACCTACCCCAATTAAGACGAGAACCGAGATCAAAACAAACTTGCATATTATAAATAAGTTGTAAAAGTTGAAACGGATTAAGAGTTACTTCGTTTGAGGACCTTAACGAAAAATTATGCACCGGCCGAGGTATTATGCAAAGAAGGGTCGCTACCTCAAACTGATTGGGGTAGTGGCGCCGCGAACATTGCCTAGTCTAGCTGGTGATTTTGTAAAATAATAACCAATATTAAATAGGAAAATATTTCACTCTAGAGAACGTAAAAGGGATAGAATTACTTTCTCTCTGAAACATTATTATTATTAAGCAAACTTGTCACATTTATATGATTCTGTTTTTTCAATCACTGTCTAGACAGAACCTACTTTTACATTTTCTTCATAAAACGAGTTAAAGTTTTGTTTATTGGCAAAAATTATAATTTGCCAGATCAATAGTTGCTTATAATGTCTATAACTTGTTTTATGGAATTTATCATACATCAATATTTAGGTAAATAGTTTGGGATATGAAATTAGCACCGATTATTTCGGAATAATATCTTAACAATTTTGTTTATACTACACATCTACACTAAGATTGAAAATCAAAATATCTAATCGGTTCACTTACCACTCGTTACATAATTCATAAGAGTATTGTCTAAAATGTATCTATAAGTAAGTATATTATGATTTAATCTGGATTTATTTCATCGCAGTTTTGTTAAGATCTACAATATTTTTACATAAATTAATGGGGGAGCGGTTACACGGCAGCGCAGATGGTGGTTGATTGATTACCACAAAACAACTTTTTTTACAGAAATTTAGCTCTTTTATTATTAGTATTATTTTCCAATAAAAGTCATACGAGTGAGTAACAACTAAGTGGCTACATTTTAAACTTTAAGTGACTACAGTACTTCGATTTAATTTCGATATTTCAAGGGTCCACATCAAAATTAATTAGAATCTTTCTTCGCCCTCAGTAGTACCAATAGTAGTGGCAGGACACATTGCGTTTTGCAGTCCTTTGGGCAACCCGTCTGGTGACATGCCAACATTATGGTTGGCAGCGCTCTTGCAGCACATGTGGCCTTGCTTGTGTTATAGGCAACGGTAGCCATCTACCATCAATTGGACCATCAGCCTGTCTTCACACAGAAAGAACAACAACCCAAACAGGGTTGACATTTTTTTAGTGTGAGGTCAATTTAGCGAGAAGGCGTGTGAGCCCATGGGATTCCACTACAAGACTCTGTACACCAATTGGTTTCCAATTAAGTAATGGTACTATATCCACTAACCGAAAATTAGCGAAACTGCCATACCTATGTCATATCTATCTATACGTACTATGTTTTCTTTTGCGACACCGCCGCCATGCACATCATTGATCCTTCGAGCCGTTTCTGCAGCACTGGTGCCACGATGGAACTCGTAAATAACGCGATATTTAAAGTTTTCCATTTTGTAAACTGAGTGACGCAAAGAAAAAAACCAAAAGAGGAAAACACAAATGAATTACGGTTTTCAAAACACAAAAGCATGAGTAAATAGCTGTATAAATTTGAAATTGGAATTCCTAACTAAAGAGGAGATATTTGAGATCAAAGTGGCCAGTACGACAAAACGCCAATTTCATATGTAAAGGACCTAATATATCTAGTAGCAAGTAGTTGTCGACACTTTTGGTCTAGTGGCTAAAGTAATCCCAACTGTTAACCAAACGGTCGCGGGTACGAATCCCGCTATGTGTTAACATTTTACCTTTGTATTACCTGAGTCATGGATGTTTGTATTCACAAAAAAGTAATCTATATAGTGTATCAACTGTCTGGTATCCATAATATAAGCTCGAGTTGCTTAGTATGGGACTAGATGGTGCTGTGTGGAATGTATGAAGATATTATTATTCTAGTATATCCAGTACAAGTATACAATACATACATAATAAATGGTCTGATAGTGTAGTAGGTTAGCTTTGAGGGATAAATCATAATATCACGAGGGGCAATCAAAAATAATGGAATTAGCAGAAGCGCGGTTGTAAGCAAAGCAAACACCCGCAAAGCGTCGTCGCAAAGGCAACAAATCAGATTGAAACAATATCCCGATTGAATCGGCCCGAGTTGGCTTCAATTTTTGCACGTTACTTATTCATGGACATTACTTATGCATGCAGCAGCGAAAATATTACAAGATTTTAATGAAAGAAATATTAATTTTGAGGTAAGTTTTCTTTGCGGTGGCGTCGACGGCGGCGAGGGTGGAATTAACTTTGGTCTGGCTCTGGAATAAATACTTGCTCGAGTTTTGCGGGTTTTCGTACATTTTACACAAAATAAAGCTCCAACTTCACGTTGCAAAGTATTTTATATTCTCTTCATATTTGTCAAAATATTACAGTTTTATAGATATAAATAGCGGTTTGGACCCTATTGTAATTATATTATTATTATATTATTACATTGTTTTATTAGGTTTTATTAGATAATATATTATATAATTTATAAACGTGACAAGTTTCTGAACAAATATCCTGATTCTAAAGTGTTTGTTATTCAAACTTAATAGACATTTCATAAATAAGACATAGGGATACATTATGCAACATTAGATTTTAAAACTAGCTATGCACAGATTAATTTTGTAATAAATACTTTTTTTCTGAGGATTAAAATAGTTAATAAATTATAGTTAAGTCTTAATCAACTTAAATAACAGATGCGACAGTACTACAATTTGTTTTCTTTATACTACATGCCCCATTCTGCTAATAATATATTATTACAAAAGAAAAGTTTGTTACTTTTAAATGCAAAAAGAAATAGGTAATTTTAATTAAACTTTATAGGAATTTGATTTTTACAAAATATAAGCAAGAATTTATAAAAAAAAAGAGACCTCCCTTTTTGGAGCTCTTAAAAGGCTCACTCGGGCTGGTTAGCTAGCTAATCTAATCTATGACACCTATGAAATGTCGCTTCATTGGACAATGTTGAGGAAAAAAACACAAGGCAGACTTTATATTATTCAAATAGAGTGTCGGGAACAGTTGAAGCGTAAAAAAATATGAATATGATTTCACGGAGTACTTTATAGAAGTTTCCTCGCGCCAAATGAACCATATTTCGAGCCATAACATTCGCATTATTCAAAAAACTCAGTAAAGCCTCCCATTCAATCCATTATTCTAAGTCTGGGTTTTTATATAAGAATAAGGAATACCTAAACTTTATTTGCGACAAAGGACAATTTTAGAATTTAACACAAATACTGCCACAAATCTTATATAAACTTTGTGAACTTCCGCCGATTAAAAAGCTATTTAGAATAATTCGTACTTATATGTGTCACTAGACTGCATTAACGGCTAGACGGACCGATTTTAAAGTAATTTATTCAACTTTTTAATCTCATCCCAATACCTACTATGGCTGAAAGCTCACTTGCAGCACCTGTGACGTTGCTTGTATTATTGGTGACGGTAACCACCTACCGTCATCAATAATACTTCATTCATTCAGTCTCCAATCACCAGTACCTACCATTGCTGTTTATTAATATTATTATGAATATTTAGTGTTAAATATTATTATAATATTGCTTAATATTATTAATTATTATTATTAATATTATTAAAATTGCTATTGCCTATTTTATTATTATTTAATGCTATTATTTAACAAATACATTCCGCTCTTTTATGCAATGTTAGTTTCGCCATACAAATTCGTGGAGTGGAGTGAATAGGAAAACTTATATTCAAAATTTCTTCAAGAACACTCCGAGAGGGAAGCGCCTTAACTTTTTATATATATTTTAGCTGTTAAATGAACTGAAACTGTGCCTCGCAGATGTTAGAGAATTTTTTTCATGTCATTCAGGCGATTACAATTTCAATGGAGACATTTACTAAATGTAATGTTCCCCGTAGCAATACTCTGTTTTAGCAATATCTACCTATTTTATTAACTCAATAAATTAATTTAATTTACTCGCTGATGACAATGTAATTTTTATATTTTTCAAAAGATTAAAAACAAGACAAACAAATGCTTACCACTTGACCATTAGAACAGTTTTGTTTGTGGCCTTATTATTGCTTAGTAACAGAAAGAATTATCCTTACATATTATTAAAAAAAAATCCGCCGTGTCTGTCTGTCCGTGCGTATGTTCGCGATGATCGTAAAACTACTGAACTGATTTTCATGTGGTTTTCATTTCAGTAATGGAAATAACGTTAAACAAGGAAAGTTTGAAGCCAGGAGGGTGTCGCTAGTAACAACTAATATATTATCATTTTATTTAACCTTTTTTTTTTAGAGAACGTTGAGTAAACTATTTGGTTATTACGAAAATGTTAAAAACATCTCTCAAATATAGATAAGTATATTAAAATATTCATTTATACATTAAAACAAAACAGTATAAGTATATATAGGTAGAGGTCCATTACGGTTGCATTCATTTGAATAATTTTGTGTTATATTTTCCCCAGAAAATCCATCATTTCCGCGCCGTCGTTTATTTCGCCGAGATAAGGTCAGACTGAAACAGATGGCGAACAGTTAAATATAACTCCACTACCTGACAAACTAGACTATTTAAGCAAATTTTAGCGAATATAATATTTTTTTTAAAATATTAACATCCACACACACAGATTGACTGTCCAATAATATAAATATATTCACACATTCCACACAGCACCATCTAGTTCCATACTAAACAACTAAGCGCCTCTTTCACAACAGTCAAGTAGGCCAACCTGTCATTTAAAGTCACCGGTAACCGGGGATAATGGAGCTGATATACCTTTGTTTGTACGGTAAACGTCCCAAACATTAAATAGAAAATAATTTAAAAAAATCGGCTATCGAATGATGCAGTAAACCGAGTGCATAATTCAATATAACAGAAAATGATTTCTGAAAGTAACTAATCAACACTTTACATGTAGTTTTGTGAAAGAGGCCCTTATTTTTGTATTATGGATACCAGACAGTTGATATACTACACAGTTACTTTTCTTTACTTTTCTTCGTAAGACAGTTACTTTTCCTTCGTAAATACATACATATTATAAATACAAACATTTATAATATTAGAATAGATAACTAAAAATATTTGTCCATACATGTTTCATATTCTAGAGAGTGTATATATAAGTATATATACAGTGGTAATGGTAAGTATAAGTTATTTCCAGTTGATTTGAGCTCAATATTTCCCCGAGGCCAGTTGCCGGCCCATCCATCATGTTTACCCAATAAATAAGGTCGAAAGAAAATGGCGCGAACCGGTATGAAGGACGATAATCGTAACTACTACCTATATAATATATTATACACACTTTTATAGTACTAGAAGTATACTTCACTTCAAATAATAATAAAGATATATTTTTCAAACAAAAAATAAAATAACCTTCTACCTAACTATTAGGTAATCTGTGCTTCTACAGTTCTTACATTTTTTCACATTTTAGTAAAGGCTTAAGTCGAAAACTGTCCTTTCACAGAAGACCATCGTAAATTTTGCTCTTACGTTTAGGTGCCTGAGTTTACTTAGGGTTTCAGACATCACATAAGAGTGAAGATATGTCTGAAACCCTAAGAGGAACAAAAATTTTTCTCAGGAACTACAACAGTTCCTAATTTTGAAATAATGAAAATTGAACGCGACATTCACTTAAGTGACATTTTCGCGTATGATCGTAATGACCCATTTGGATTGATCATCCTGTATAAATAAGTCTACACAAAATTTACTATAATAATAGAGGAAAACTTGTGGCTTCTTCACCGTGTTATTTATTCCATAAATATATTTTTTTTTAGTTTTTATATAAAGTACCAATTTACTGTTTAAGTACCGTTTCAGTATTGTTTGTGTACAAGTAAACAATTTTATTTAGATTGAATCCTGCCTTCTACATCTCGTCCACACCTCTCATAAAAATTCAATAAGGCTCGTTCAAAGCGGCGCCGGTGTGTGGGTAGAACTGCCGACTGTTTCAAGTGGAAATTACTCAGTAACAGAAGTGCGATAGATATTAGGAACAACTGAGTTTTTTTTATCCTTAGATGAATAGCCATATAAGATACTTAGGTGTCTACTATACCAATATATTGTGTATCAACTGTAGAAGCCTTAAAATATGTTTAATCTTTATCCAATTATATTAACTTTTATTATATTTAAAAACCCTATTAATTTGGACAAAACATATTAATAATTCAGCGTATTCTCAATTCTTTTTTTTTAAATAATTTTACATATTATAACGAAATAATTTTAGTACAATGTACTTGATCACGCTGTTCAATGGAGAAAAGTGGACAGTATTTTTTGATGACTCAGATCAAAAACTATAATAGTTAATTTGTATATATATATAATAATTATGTTGTATTTACTAACTAGTCCCAACTAATATTACAAACACAAAAATGAGTTTGTTTGGTTGTTTTTTACATTTTCACGCCTTAACTACTCAACGTCACTGAGTAGTTAAGGCAGCATAATTTTACTGTTTCAGAACTAAAACACAAAACTTATGTTTACGGATTCGTATATTTTTTGAATCTCCTAGGAGAAAATGGGTTATTTTATAGCTTTTCCTTAAAAATTACACGAAAATGCTGGTAGTTGTATGTAATTATGTAATGTGCGTTCAAGTTGTTCAATTGTATGAGAGGAAGAGAGCGTAAGATGGAGACGTTTCGCTTGTTTAATTCTCGACCCCTGGCGCATATATTACGCTGTATTTGTTTTTGCTACATTAACATTTTTATGACTAAACTGAGAGAAATCACTTATTCTAACGGTGCAAAGTTGAACCGCACTCCAGCTAACGGCAAATGACTCTTAACGCCACCAACATAAAGTCTAAAATTACACGATTTAGAGAGATGTGGAAATTTAATATTTTTGTTTATGCTTTAGAAACAGCAGCAAGCGATATATTATTGTGAGTGCTTGGAAAATTGTAAATTAATGATACTTCGTGTTCCCTGTAAATATTTTGTATTAAATGGAGTTTGAGAGGCATCAATGTAATACTTTTTTTATGTAAAGGACCATATTATTTGGCTAAGTTGCTACCGCCACTTAGCCAAATTAACACAAGCGACGCCATACTAAATACGTAATAATAAGTAATAATTTTTCTTGTTTTCCGTAAGAATAAAGAGAATTGAATCCAATCCAAGTTGTCGCTCGTTTTCTTAAAATATATAAACCCAGTAATTTACATGCAAAAGTTAAATAACGAAGAGAAATTATTCAAGGTATGTCCTCAAAGAGGACCATATTCCACTTGCATAAACAGCTTTTAGAAGCAAACTCGAAAATGCCCACGAAATTAAGTTGGAAAAGCATTTAAGTCCGACCAAAAATCACATTACGAAGTTTAGAGAGGCTGGTTCGCTCCAATCTTTGCGAATACATTAAGCGTTAGGTGTGAACACTGAAACAAAATCATTATTCAAATCCCTGAATAATGTTTTCAGGAATCGAGACAGAGTTCCGTGCGTCGTTTTTGAATTTTAATATGCTCTCTAACAAGTTTTCAGTCGTCAAAGGAGATTGGTAGAACTCGCCGTGGTGCTACACACTCGAGCGCAATGGTCGTCTTTCTTACTTCACATTTCTTACTCTCACACACACGACCCAACAGTGGTTGTCGTGCTGGAACTTAATAAAACCTGTGATCCGATCAATCTACCGGATCCAAATGTAAATCTAAACCATCCAGGGACCCACTCAAACACACACAAAAACTTTCATCAAATTCGGTACAGCAATTTAGGGTGAGTTTAATATTTTAGGCCAATCGGAATTGCAGCTTGTCAACCAAATTTATCGTAGAAAATATGGAAAATATTATTTACATTTGTTCTACTTATAACTTAAAAGATATTATTCGAAATTAGTTCTAATAAAATGTAAAGTTTCAAATCTTATCATTCGTTTATCTTTGTAAGAATTGTGATGAATGTCCGTTTGACTCCATAGCACGTAGTTAAGTAAGGCAGCGCCGGCGTCCGATCAAAGTGTCTCGATCAAAGGATTCCAAGCTGAGTGTCCGGCGAAGTAATAAAGTAATTAGACTTTCGAGCGTCTGCTAGGACGTTCTAGGATTTACCAATTCGGAAGAAACCATATACCTGTAATGTTATTCAAGTAAGATTGCTAATGAAGAAATAATAACTGTAATATTTTATGTCCCAGATAATTCGGTTTCCAAAAGTGTTGCAAACAAAACATTTTCTTATTTTGTATTCTAAATCTTATCATATGCATTATATCTACAAAATTGCTTGTCTGTTGCTGTATTTGCTTTGTTGATATTTGCTGATAACAATGTCTGGAAGAACTTAACTCATACCTATTTCCTTGTACCTTATTCAACGCACTTGGCACCGATGCAACGGTATATTCTACTTTTAAGTAGACTAGCAATGAAAGAGCTTTCCCAACAGTCCCATGAAACTGTGAATTATCTAACCAACCTATACTTCATAATTACAATTCTGTATATCCGTTAAAATCTATAACACGTGACTTCTGATTAATATATTTTAATTAATAACAGTTCCTTTTGCCTCCAAACGATGGTATTCAATGAGTCAGCAAAGATTCGACATTATGGGGGAGATTGTATCGCATAGTTGTGATACAATATAATGAGGTGGTCGTGGATAGTTGGCAAGATGGTGAACGATCGCCGAAGCGGCGGTCACTCGGTCATTACTGCCCTCGCTGCTCTATGAAATATTTATGACGACTCCCATAATAACGTCGGCGACGATATCATTATACTTTGTGATGGGGGTGTCGGGTGGGGCGGAATTTCTGAAGCCTCCTTACCATTGCAAAGTCGCAAACGCTAGCTCAGTTCGCGACGCATCCGCGAATCTCAAAAGATTTCGGATGCAAAATGCGCTTGTAAATTGTAAACTTATTGACATTTACTTCAATGCTGCAATCAGCAATCGAGAAATTTGCCTGGCGCTTGTATGCAAAGGTGAGACCGCGGCTGTGCGCAGACGCGGTGCCCCAGACCGCCGTATTAACTTGTTAATTAGGTCCATAATACGACTTGCAGATGAGCCGCAGAGTTGTGAAGTTGAATACATAAAAAGGGCTTTTTTAGCGATCACATGCATTGTTAGGTGGTCGGTGGCTGAACGGGCCGCGGGGAGGCAAGCGAGCCAGCCTATATTGTATTTCGTACGTCCCACCAGCCACCAGAAGTTTGCCTGTTCATAAATAAACGCGAACGGTATTCAACAGCCCTTGGTGCTGTATGCATAACGAATTTGAAGGAGGCAAACTTGGAGGCTCTGCTGACTGGGATGGAGTATAAAATTCAGTAACAACATGCTAGAGGTTTTCATTCGACGGTCCGCTGTCGGTGAAGACATAGCTCCGTCATTCTAATTAATCGGGTGCCAATTAGTCAATTATGACGTCACGTGTGTTTTACGTGCCGACTGTGTCGTGTCTATGGCTAGCGGTTCGGTCTGCTCGAGTGGGTTTCGTGCTTGTGGGAGTTTATGAGGTGTTTAAGCGGATATTTATGCTAATGAGTGTTGTTGGAGTTGGGAAAATGCAGTTTTGTCGCGGTGCTTTGTGCGGTGAAGTGTCCTCGCGCCGACAACGTTCGTCCGGAGGTCTCGTCGGCCATCTTGGATGCTGTCACTAACTGTGAGTAGGCATTGAGACCGCTAGGCGGCGTGCATGTCGCATTTGTGTTACGAAATAGGCCGCGTAAACCGCCTGCTTTGAATAATTTTGCATGAACGCTGTTTTAACACGAATCTTTAGGTGAATTCTGTCTTTCAGTATCATTTGAGACTGACAGTTGTTTTTTTTATTACGAATTAAGTGTTTCTTTCCAGGGTTACAGTACCACTACATTTGGTTCATAAACAAAAGATAGTTTAATGATACTCTATTGTACACAAATTATAGCAAATACGTAAACTGGGTGACCAGCTCTAGGGACACAGCAAAAATTTATGAGCCTGTAATGAAAAATATATTATTTTTATATGCAATTTTTTTAAGTGAAAACTAAGGAGCTAGATTAATGTTGGAATTAATATTATCACACATAAGACGTTTACTAATTGAACCAGCTTTTTTGTACTGTGAAACCAGGTGTTCTGTTGTGCTTTGGTGCGTCAGTAAGGAATGTTCATTCCTCTATCGTCGCATTTCTTTTTTATCCTTTATCCTGACTTTCCATGTCATGTTAGCCACTTACGACCAAGTAAACCAACGCCTTCTGTACTTTTTTTTGTATATTTATTAAGTACTAGCATTTGCCTGCAACTTCGTCCGCGTCCGATCGCTACCAAACTTCACAGGAACACCCGCAGGACTAATCTGAAGATTGTCTGAAAGTTTCATCAAAATCGGTTCAACGGTTTTGGAGTCTATAGGAGTGATGCCTTTGCTTACTATGTTTTAGCCAATTGAGGTAGGAAATGCATTTGCTGTTCCCATATATGGCTTTTCTTGTGTTAGGCTATGGTAGCTACCTACTATCAAATGAACCGCCCTAACAAAAGGTAACATTATGAATTACCAAATTTCGCGTCCCTTGAAAACACTCTGCTGAAATATAAAAGAGGTTTTTACATATGTCAAATGTGAAATCCTCTTGACTGGAACTACGCGAGTCTGAGTACACACTTCGTGCGAGCTCTCCGTATAGGTGAGATACGGCGGTGACACGTCATTTTCCGCACTAGTGCATAGCCGTCCACAATTTTGGCCGTAAAACCACTCACATACTACGCTTCACATAGAACCGTTCGAACCTATCCGATCTTATCACGAAGGCGGTAAGGTTCAAATTGAAATAGGACATACAGTGGGGTGATTTTCGAGTTTAATGTCGGTTTGTGACGTGTGTTTATCCAGTGATGAAACGTATGCAATGGCTTTGAATTGAAGGGTTCCCGATGTAAGCATATTATTATAGAACTGACAATATGCTCGCGAGATCATTCAGACAGAAATGCCAAAAATATGGAGTTTTTTAAAATGAAAAACTATACATCGCTTTAGATAGGCATAAAGCATAACTATAAGCTGCGATATAACTATAACTATAGTATCGCAAGTGGAATGGCATATATACTTCGTTACACAGTAATAAATTGGCAACTCCTTTACAGAAAATCACCATGATAACCTACTATTTTATGCCAACCCCATTTCCCTTATGGTATATTTTTGAGATGAGACCATGTTCTCACCATGATCCTATTCATTTATCGATCTTATAATACTGACTTTGTAATATTGGCCTCATTAAAGCTGCAAAAGTTTATACACGACATCTTAAAGGCTATTCGCCTATCCATCACATATTACTATTGACTTTTTATTCATTTCTTATTCAAAATACATACATAAATACCTACATTACATAATCCTTAAATCAGTTTTTGTAATACCAGAACAGCTGTTTTATAAGGGAAAACTCTTTTGCTGTTAAAAGGGTAATATTTCTTAAAGCAATATTACCCTCTAACATTTAAATATGATTAAACACGATAATAAATTTGAGGAAACAAACTGTGAAAAACAATAGTCCGTCGTTTCCCAATTAGCCGTTAAGAGGTTTGTACGACGCCTGTTATTTGCATTTTTCCATTATAAAAGGGGGGAGGGTACTTCGTAATGTACCTATACTCGTGCCACGCTTCAATAACGCCGTACTACCCACTTTATTAGCGCTATTTTTCATTAAACAAACACGAAACTACAATTTTTGTTACTGCCTATGAAATTATTCTTTTGTTCGTGGTTATTAGAAAAATATCATTCAATTCTGTAGATTCTGCGATCATAACGTAAATTTATATTGTTGTCTAAGGGCCTCTTTCTACATGTAAAGTGTTGATTAGTTACTTTTAGAAATCATTTTCTGTTATATTGAATTATGCCCTCGGGTTCGATGGCCGATTTTTTTAAATTATTTTCTATTTAATGTTTGGGACGTTTACTATTACAAACAAAGGTATATCAGCTTCATTATCTCCGGTTACCGGTGACTTTAAATGACAGTTTGGCCTACTTGACGTTTGTGAAAGAGGCGCTAAGTCTATAAGTAGTGATAGCCCTATTACGACTTATCCTACACTAGCTTGTGCACGCGAATTCCTGCGCGTAACTTTATAAAATATGGCACATGTTACTCGCTAATAATATAGCTTCCTAACAGTGATAGGATTTTTCAAATCGGTCCAGTAATTTCGAGCCTATTCAATGCAAACAAACAATCAAATAGATTAGATTTCGCAGTCATACAGGGGCCACTTCTTTTGGTATACATATTTTGTAACAATTCATGTTTTAAAATAGCCAAGTAGGTATGTATTTATCAATGATTTCCAAATCAAATACCTATATTTTATAAAAATAAAATTAGTAACGAAATAGTAACGAATGATCTTTTGTGAAATGTTTGCGCATTGCGGGTTGCGAGTGAACAACATGTTTTCATATCAACGTGTTTCATTCTTACTTACCTACATACTTATAAGTCGTAATTATGTTAACCGACCAGTACCTAAGGTTACATTAACATTAAGCACTTACTTAAATGGTAGAACCGGAAAAATCACTTTCAATTAACAATGATATAAGTACTTAAAACCATTTCAAATGAGTTAAATAATAGTTTTAGAAATATTGCCATAAATATTTAGGACTTTTATCTTCCACATTGTTTCTAATTTTCTTTTCACGGTATAACAATTCATAAAATACCATTAAAAATCTGCCATTTCATATGTGAATTACATTTCTTACCTTCATTTTTGTAATATTATTAGGCCAATAGGTATGTATTTTCTTTTAAAACAAATGTTTTGAATTTGAATTTCAGAAATACTCGCAGATATAAAAACAGAATTTGCGTTTAATGTCCTGTACACATTCATCCTTTAATAAGGGCGTACAAATTGGTTGTTGAATAGAATAAATCTTTTGAAAAGAATATTTATTACACAAAAAACATTTTCTAACAATAGAAAACCGTATACAATTTTTTAATAGATTTAACCCTAATTTAAAGTCACTTAAAGATAATGATAATGTGTTGATTAACATGTTGATAAGAACCTATTACCCTATATCAAATCAAATCAAGTCACATCAAATCATTTATTTCTCAAAAATATGATAGATCAAATAACAAAAAGTCGAAAAACTTCAAGGTAAGTATAGGCTTTCCAATCCCATATCCTGTGTGTTATATTGTCTTAGGCGACTGTAGCCCACTTACCATAAAGTTGACCGTCAACCTGTCTGTCAATCTCAACATAAAAAAAATCTCTTTTCGCGTATTTAAGATGTGAACAGTACTTTTCAGAAGTAGTACATCTAGATAATTATGACTACTCAAATACTAGAAAAAAGCAAGTATTTGACTCCACTTTGTCAATGAAAAAATAATACCTTACTTTATTTATAAAATCATCAAATTTTTGTGAAATTAAAATTATTATTTTAATTAAATAAATAATTTTAAATTTAAATTTAAAAATCTTCTAGTTATTAGGTAAATAAATCTTTTCCATTTCAGGAGTCACGTATTTAAATAGGCATAATTCGCATGAGCGGTAATACGCCAAGGCCAAATATTATTGCACTTTTTCTTAAAGAAAATAAATCATTCCGTAGTACACTTTGTTCTCACGCCACGCGACACGAAATTTCGTGCTGCCTAATGAGTTAATCATCTAACTCATTTACAAGCTAAACAGTTCGTTTTGCATTCACCATATTTAGCAAAAAAATTGATATTTATTTGTCACGAAATATGCTATTACAACGAAATTGTAATTGTGTTTGCTAACTTACTTTTATTTTAAGTAAACTTATACATTAAAATCGCAGTTTGGCGGTCTGTGAAATATGCCCATGTCCAGTTGTCCAGTAGTAGGAAATAAGCGTATCCCACATACCACAGCATCTAAATATAATATGACGGTGATAAAATGTCGTAATTGGTGTTTTGTTTCTTTGTATTTCCGAACAGAATTCACTGACTTGAGAAAGTTGTTGGAATAAAATGTAAAATGAATTAATTTTTATCTAAGAATACATATTATAAAACAAACTTCCCGCCGGGTCTGTCTGTCTTATCGCGATAAACTCAAAAATTACTACACCTATTTTCATGCTGTTTTCACCAATGGATAGAGTGGTTCTCGAGGAAGGTTTTAGTATATAATTTACAAAGTTACGCGGGCGAAGTCGCGGGTAGCAACTAGTATCATCTAATTGTAAGTAATTCCTCTTAGAATCGGACCTTTGGTTTAGAATTTACGGTTTAGACAACTTCCTTATTTTCAAATCGATAGAGAAGTAGCTGTTAAAAAAGCCATGGTGCTTCCACGGTGGCCTTTGAACCTTACAAAATTGCATACAGTTGAGATGGAAAGGTTTATGTTTGAACAAGTCAGGTTGTCGATGGGAAGGCCGCTTAATGTGAGGGTTTAGATCAGCTCGCCCCGGGCGTCGGATAGTCGCACGCGCACCAACAGAAGATCCCACGATTATCATAACACAGGATGCTACAAAATATCTAGAGAATCTGTAAATTCAATCCTGGTTATTATGGGACTTTTCAATCACACGGTATTAGCGGGACACCACGTATTTTCTTAAGTCTCCCCAAATAAATCATAAACAAGTATATCAAAATATAGTTTGAAGACATACAATATTTCTGTAAAGAAACATTGTCAAGAATTCTGTACATATCCGACGGGATATGTAGAACATAGTGACGACATCCGTTGGCCGACGGCACATTATGTCAAATATTAAAACATCATTTTTTTAAATATCAAATTTTTAACAAGTAAGATTAACAACAAAAAGAAACAAAATTTAAGCTGTGATCTCGATAATTTTGTATATTAGGCAAATTTTTTTTTTAAATTAATTAAAAAATATTTTTAGTACCTAGTATGTTTATTTAATTTAAAAATTGAAGCAAAATATTTTGGCTGCAAGTGTAAATTAAATCCTAAGAAATATTTTTGAAAAGGCAATTTTGAAAAAATCTGTTTAACTTCAATAAAGTCAAATAAAGTTGAAGAACATTCTGTAGATGGTTGTCAGTAAAATTGGTGGAGATTGAAAGCGACTGTTTGCACAGTGCACTGTGCATAGTGCAATGCACACTGGCCGCGATTATCGAGTAGCGAACGAAAAAGATCACGAAGCTGTCGATGCCCGGGCGGTAGACGCGCACTGAGGGTCCAGGCAGTTCAATTTTCTGCCAAATCATCTTAACAATTCGCTTACTAACATATTAGTAATTATTCACATTGACAATTACTAAGCCTTCGTCTCCTGGTCGAACTCTTTCGTATTTCGAATATGGGGAAAAAACTGTAGCCAAAGTTTATTTTATTAGCAACACTAAAATCTCTAAAATATCGAATTAAAAAACTATTGATAGATATATGCATTGTCCTACTTATTTGTCGTCGTATTTATCAGTAGTTCAGAATTTAGATACACTATTTGGAAGAATTACCTGAAGAAACTATTTGATTTTTAAAAAGAAAGCAACTTAAATAGCCAAAGATCGTGTTGAAAAATAATCTGGATTTCCTATGGCAGACTTATTTTTGTACTAGCTGGCGCCCGCGACTTCATCTGCGTTGAAAAAGAAAAAAGTAGCCTATCCTGTGTCCTATACGTCTAAATGTTTATCTACAAAGTTTCATAAAAATCAGTTACTTCGTTTAAGAGTTATGGAGGAACATACATACCTATATACAATACCTACACTTACAGATTTATTATTAGTATTGATAACAATTCCCTGTAAAGTCAGAAATTCTTCATTTTAGACATTTTTATTTATTGAATTATAGTTTTGTGGTCAACATACAACAGATACTAAGAAAGAAGTAAACAGGTAAAAAAATATAAATAAAAAAGAGATAAAGAACTGAAAAACTTCGCAAGCGTAACTGACGTATCAAAATCTCTATATAGGTATTATAAAAAATATTATACGTCATGTTGTTTGAGGCCAATACCGACCAAAACAATTATAGGTATTAAAATATAAATAAACTAATTTAACATTGTTTTCATACAACTATAATAATATTTTTGTTCTCACTGTAACCGCTTTGTAGCAGTGTGCGGTAACCAGTCGTGTTGTAGGCGAGCCGCCAATCGTGGTTGCTTCGATTGAATACTTTCATCACTGCGTAATAACACCGCATTCCGATAACATTATGATAGACGGCGTACACGACTTAGCACTATAGCTTTGAATTACTTTACAGTTGCACCGAAGCCGAACTTAATATTTACTATTTTGCTGCAACTAAAAATAGATAATACAGTGCCATTATTATCTAGTGCCATTTCATTACCATTTTAGACTAACGTCAGAATAAAATGTCAATGTGGCGAACAATTGGTATTATATTTTTGTATTGTATTTCTATGGCAAGCATCATTCTTAAACTCACTTAAAACTATCTGTTAACCTGTGATTTAGTAGCAGGACATACTTACTACAATCTGCACTCCGGGTGGCGGCAGTGATCCGTTTAGAAATATAATTCAATCCACTTCGAAATATAAATAAACTCCTGACAAAATAAATATTGAATAAATATTTATTTTTTAGGCTTTCTAGCAGAAAGCCTAAAAAATGGGGTTTAGAGAAAGTCGCTTGCAAAAGTTAGTTAATAAATAAATAAATCTTAATGTATGTTTGTTTTATCCAAAGAAAGTACTCTGTTACTGTTCCTGAGGTATGCTGACAAACTAATTTTTGAACTCGTTAGTTAATTTAAAACCACGAAACAAAACCAGTTAATATTTAACTTTAAATGTTCCTTTTATAAATTGTTCGTTATTACATAAAATGAATAAAATTTATTTGAATAAAGGCTAGTAGAAGCATTGCGTTGTGCTATCTTTGAGAAAAAGGGCAAAAAAAACAACATAAATCTTTAGAGCGCTACAACATTTTGTACCTTTTTAACGGCCTCGTCGTAGAGGAAACCGCATTTTTATTCAAAATAGCCACTTAGTAAATAAAATATGTCCTCAACTAAAACAAAAAACAGGAGGTGGGTGGAGATTGTCCTTTTTCCCGCTTCCGGTTCACTTTTTAAAATTCGTGAAACACCAGATGCGTAGGGTAAACTGTACACGGTCCAAATTAAACTGTAGCCATCCCTTCATATCACTTGCGCTTCCAAAATAGAATGCTATGGACACGTCTGTTTTAAGAAATAGTGTAACAAAACCGCATTGCGATGTCAATACTAATAACAACGCGGGAGGGTTTTGTTTTTAATTGAACAAGGTGTAGTCGGATTTGGAATATTTTTTGCATTTGATAGTCCAATTATGCTTTTCAACCGACTATGTTACCTCAGAACTTTCGACTGGGTGAACCAATATTCTAGATTCTTTTTTTATTTGAAAGCTGGTACTTCCCGTGTGGTCACATTTAAAATTGGTCCAGTTCTGACAATGGCATCCATGAGAAAACGGCTTGAAGTCCGTTTTTTTTTTTTAATTTTTATTATTTGAAAATAAAGATTTTTTTTATAAAATTTCATAAAATAATGAATTTTAATTATGTAGATACAGGTTTTTGGACATAATTGTTGGCAGTTATAAAGTTAAGACGGGGTTTACTTATTAATTATTATTTATTGGGCTGTATAGAATGTTCTTTTTATTTGTGTACATTTGGTTAGTTCGCTAGGAAGTTTAGTAAATTTAAAGTTATACTAGCTGGTGCCCCCGACTTCGCCCGCGTGGAAAAAAGAAAAAGTAGCCTATCCTGCGTCCTGTACGTCTAAATGTTTATCTACCAAGTTTCATGAAAATCAGTTAATTCGTTAAGAGGCTATGGGAGTATACATATACATACAATACCTACACTTACAGATTTATTATTAGTATTGATTATTGACCTTGACCTTTGACCCAACTGAATATGAACGCACAGCCAAAACTCCTACCTAAGAAAGCTAAAGTTAAAGTTAAGTCTAAGAAAGCTGAACTTTAGAACATAGGGTTTATTTACAAAATAAATTATTTTATACATTGTCGTGTAGTTTTACAATACAAGTGCAATACAAGCCTGTATTTTTTTTTATTGTTTCCCCCGGGGGTTACACCACTCCCGTGGGCCATATATTATGCTTATTAGTTGTACACATTAATTGGGGGGAAAATCACAGTTACCCCTTGTTCATCAATTGCTTTATAATTTCTCACTAGCCTTTTGTTATAGCGGCCCATTTGATAACAGGTGGCTACTGTCACCTATAACACAAGTAACGCCTCAAGTGCTTCAAGTGCGCTTCCGATCATAGTAGGATTAAGAATAAGGGATTACGAAGGAGAAATCACCGAAACACAACAGCACAAAAGCTGTTATTTCACGGTGGTCATATGTATAAAATGCCTATAAATACGAGTATAAAAGTGGCGTTCTGAAACTATGTATATATGTAGTTATAACGCTGGGAGTTGACTACTATCTTAAGAGGCTAGGTATACAGTACAGGACATATTAATTCTATATGTTGATATTTTAAATTTTGTAAATGAAATCCACTTAAAATAAAATGTATGTTACATATTAATTCACCCTATTCTGGAAAAACAAGATATTTGCCGAAATATTTACCGGTAGACTTTCGTCTACCGTGACGGTATTAGAATGTTTACCCACTGGGTTATTAGTGCTTGATAAAAAATAAAAAAAAACCTTATTTACCCACTGTATTGAATCAAAACAAGTTCTCGGATTTCTAGAACTCATAAAAAATTAAATTTTCAAGTTACCTTTACGTAAGGTACCTATGTACTTCAATAGCGTATACAAACCTAATATAGAATGTATATAGTTGAGATAAATGGGACTTAGTTGAGAGCTAGTTGGAACAAAAGCTTTGATATTCCGCCCAAAGTGAGGGGGCGTGGTCGAACCACGCCCACAGGAGAGTATCCTCCCATCTGTAGCCGGGAGATTGTTTTCCCTGAGTATATTTTTCAAGGGGGTGGCTGGGTGGTGGAGCGGGTGGACATTTGTCTTTAGAAACTCGCCGTCCAGCAGGGATTATTAAATTTACTGAGCAAGCAAGACGTGTCCTATGTAGTAGTACCCACCTATGTTATCATATACGCCCTATGTAAAATATTATGTTACATAGGACGTATATGTATTTGAATACCATGAAAAGATGGGGAGAGGGAAATATTCTATGATATTCACTAATGAAGTGCCAAAACAAATCAGCACAAGTGCTGTTATTTCATGGTGGCTAAGGAAGCAGTGTGCCTGCTACTAATGAACAAATGCTGCACACTGGTAAAATAGTACCTACTAGGTTTCGTATTTATTATTTATTTTTTTGTAAATATGCGAGGGATGAAAGAACAGTATTGACTTTTTTTTTAAATTAAAACATGATTGAAACACATTTAAATTTTAAAATCTCCATTTACCCACCGTCCTTTGAAATTAATTCTTTGTTTCAATTTAAGTATTTAATATTTTAGTATCTAAATTGGCAAGAATTAAATGTAAAATGTGAAATCAATGTATAGTTTTTGTAAGTCTAATCTCAATTTGTAACCAAATCGGACCAGTTTACTGTCTAAAAGATATTTTAAAAGCTTTTTTTGTCAAATAGTAACTATAACAAAAATTTTACATTACGTACTTGGTTGTTTTGAATCTGATACTTTTTTCCCAAAGATTTTAATTTGTGCACTTGAATAGTAAATGTAATGATTTATCAAGTTTCAGCTATATCACTTACATAGTAATAGTACTTGTAGTACTATTACTTATTCTGGTACTATTACTTGTACGTAGTTATATTAATTGAATGTCGAATCTGAAAATTGCCAATTTTCATTTTCATCATATAACAATGTCCTGTATTTATCTCATAAAACAGCAAGTTTGACTATTATTGTACTAGAATCAATTGAAAATTAAAGTAGATAGGTAGTCTGTAAACAGTTATTCCCATTTTTATTATATTGGCGGTAGTTTAATAAATGGGGCTCTTCATGTAGAAAGATGTAACTGTAAAAGGCAATTTCCATTTTTTTTCTTTTTTTATTATAAAAATTTATAAAATAAGTTAGCTTTTATTTTTATCTTTTTTTTAATAGATGGACATGTTATTGCTTGTTATTATTTATTTTTGTTATTATTGATGTAAAAAAGGAATAATTTTCGCGTTTTAGTTTTTTATAATATTGCGATTCTTATTTTTTTTTATATATTTAAATGTTTAATTAGGAAAAATAACTAAAATAGTGATTCATGTGTAATTTTCTTCATTTTATGTTTCAATAAATTAATTTTAGGTGAAGCTCTTTCCTTTAGTGAAAACCGCATAAAATCCGTTACGTAGACTAAAATATCTCGTACATACATACAGAGGAACATACGGCGGGCAATTTTTTATACTATGCAAAGATGTATGTATTAGCTGTGCCAGCGACTTCGTACCCGCTGTAGTTAATTTTTAAAAATCCTAAAAAAAACCTGACATTTTTTCAGTATACCTAATAAGAATCCTAAATATTAATCCAGGCAATAAACTATCTGTGTGCTGAATTTCATCCAAATCTGTTCAGCCGTTTTTGCGTGATTAAATACTAAACATCTTCACAATCATAATCTTTCACATCTTCAGAATCTTTCACATTCATAATAATATTATACAATATTAAGATTATTATGAACAACGCCCGAATGTATTGAAGCTCAATTTTATTACAGTACTTAACCAAATTGGTTTTTCAATGACATCTATCGTCTTCATTGAAACTTGTTCCCCACTATTTTTTCAAAATTAATTTATTCAAGTACAACAAGTATGTATGAGAACAGTGTTATAATCAACATAATCAATGTGTTAATAATCTTCACAGTCACTTTTGATTGTTTACTTTCCTTGCAACGAAGATTTTTTCACGCTGTTTAATTATTAAGTGACAATTAAATAGAAATAAACATATAAAGTAAAAGTTTTCTTTTTAAAAAAAAAACAGTGGCACTCCGGGAGTGCAGAAGTGAAAACTTAAACAATTACTTGTGTATATTTTGAATCGTCAGGAAAGTACAGAGGTGTCGGTTACACAATTACAGGTCGCGAGTTCAATGGTTTTTTCCCCATCTCAAAAATTGTTCCTTTTTTAACTTAATCGGTTACACGATTACGGTAACAGGTCGCGAGTTCAATACTTTTTTTTCCATTTCAAAAATGCCCACCCTATTTAAAAATCCTAATTTTATTCACGAAATAATAATACTGTATTGAGTTTTAAGTTACGCCCTTTTTCATCATCGATGCGTCGTCATGAAGTTATAAAAAGGAAAATTTACCTATTACCCCTGCATTTGAACGACGAACTCAGGGCGTGAGTATTATTTTATTTCTAACCATGTCTCATACTTTTTTATGTTGTTTTATACCCATAGTTATATTTAACAATGTTTGTTTTATCGTATTAACAAATTACCATACCATCTACCTACAATTTAAAATATTTATTTTCAATAAAGACTAAAATGGTTTTTATTCTTTTACAGTGGGCCAGTGTACCTGCGTTCAAGTGGACTGCCATCCTTGAAAAGAGTAAGTTAGTTTACCTATTAGACGGACTCGTTTATTACTTTTTGTCCAGGACCCTCGGGACTTTTGTCTAATTACATTAATTGCTGTCCTACATTTGTTAAAAAAATATTTTTCATTCTCTAAAGTGTTTCTGTCCGGCTCAAATATTGGCTTTTTCGACCGAACTGCAATAAAATTTTCAGGAGGGTCTGCAGTGCACGTAAATCTTGCCTGACCTTGCTTGTATCTTTAGGCGAGGTGGACACTTACCATCGAGTGGACCGTCTGCCTACCTGCCATACTTTTTATATTATAAAAAAATCGCTTTCCATACTTTTGACTCACTTAAAAACCGGTTGAATCCGACCTTTTATGTGGATTTCTTGAAGCGGGTCCGCTGCGCCAATTTTTTAACAAAACATTGTTGAAAACAGTCGAAACCAAAGATTTTGGTCGAAATTTCTTTTTACTAAACATTGTTGAAGTCGCAGTGGACGGGGAAATGTGCAATTTAACAATGTTCGTGAACAATGTTTTGTTAGAATTTACGGTAAATAATGTTGGTGTGCTGATTCCAGTGGCCGTCACAGTCGTTCAGTGCCCATGGTGGTCACATGAGTCTCGCTGTCGAGACGCAGAGTGACCGTTGGCGACTGGCCTGTTCAAGCAAAGGCTACTGCTACTGTCGCTACTCGGGAAGTGCGACATGACGACAGTGCATGCACTTGAACATCGCTCCTACTCTTCAAGGTATGACTCATTTTATATGTGAACTTGTCATGGACAGGCAGACAGATTGATGGACAGCAAGACTGTTGAGTTTTGCTGTCCATCAATCTGTCTGTAATAGGATCAGCAAGAAGCAGAGGTCTACTGTAATAGAATAGTTACTGACCATTGTTATTGCATTTTTACTCGTTTTGTATATTTATTATCCGTCTTTATGTAGGTAATTTTTTTTTTCTATCTTTTTTTGCTTTATTATTTTTTTATTAGAATTTAAGTACTTGTTTAAGTTTTACAGCTACCCTTAAAAATGAATTTTGTCAATACCCTCATATTGAATTATACATTTTATTTGTTACAGAGTCCGATGTAATATAATCTTCATTCAGGTTTGTAACTTATATAAATTTAAAAAAAAATTACAAAATAAAAAAATACTCTACTTTGATTGTACTTATCAGATAAAAATAGAGTAATATATATTTTTTTGTTACAGATTTATTTCACCATAAATATTAAAGTTATTTATTTTGGAATAAATATTAATTAAACAAAATAAATCTATAGTAGCCAAAACATTTAATCAAAGTGAGTATTTGTAGACTTTTATAATTATTTGTATTTTTTTATTTATATATTTTTTTATGTAAAATCCTCGAAACAGTCTCATGATCCACTTGATGGTATATGGCCACCGTCACCTATAACACAAACAGCAGGTGCTGCAAGTACCGGCCATGGTAACCATAGGATTAAGAAGAGGGATAGGGAAATGAGCTATGACATCTCGTACTGACTCACTGAAACACAAAAGCACACATGCTGTTATTTCACGGTCTGTCTGTACGGGGCTTAAGATATACCTAAAATAAATTCAAAGCCTTAATGCGAAGTAAAGTTAATAAAGACGTAAGTTATAATTTTATAAATAAGTTAATTGGTATAAGTTTTCATATAAGTACTTATTTTTTTCTTAAGTTAACTTAAGATTAAGTCCCAATTTAATTCTGTCCTATGTCTAATTGTTTTTAATTTTACTTTTTTTGTTACAGTCGCGGAAATACAAAATCACAGCAAATAGTTTTATATTATTACTTTGTTATTAGTTATTTTTATAATTTATTTAGAAATAGAATATGTTTTAGTTGTAATACAAGCCGTCTATGTAAATAAGATAATATATTTTTAAGAGCTAACGCGCAATTTTAAGGTTCTTCATTTTCAAATATAGGATTAGGATACACTTTTTTGTATACATATACATATCAGTCAGCAAACTCCGGGTACGTGTCACTTTTTTATTTTTACAGTAATAAATATTTAGTTCATTTCAAAATTTTGTTTCATTTCATTACATATTACCTGTAAAATTCTATCATTTCACTTTTAAAATAAATTAATTGATGTATTATAGAAAAAATATCAATGTATGTCTAACCAATAGTTAGATAAATCAAAAATAAGTGCTAAATGCGCAAAAAAAATAGCCAATAAGTTGGCTGCTTGAAGCAAAATTCGACAGCTTAGATTCAGTTTTTGATTAAGGGATGCTAGGCACCACTTTTCTAACTTTATCCTGTTAAAATATAGGGCAATTCCTTTTCCCTATATTTTAACAGGGTTTCTGTTGCTACACACTTGTTACAGGCTACGCAGTAACTACCTATCATCTTGGCTGCTGGCATAAAAAGTGGAAAGGAAAATCATTTTCTTACAGTACAAAATACAAATACAGTCAATATAAAGTAACAAAATACAGTACATTGTATAACTACCTATCATCTTGGCTGCTGGCATAAAAAGAGGAAAGGAAAATCATTTTCTTACAGTACAAAATACAAATACAGTCAATATAAAGTAACAAAATACAGTACATTGTATTACTAAGTTAACATCGTATTTGAATGTGGCACTTACCAATTGTTTCAATCTCATTGGCCACTTTTAAGTTCGCTACCACTAGAGTGATTCGGAAAAATCTACCCTTTTACCAAAAATCGTGATGGGTAGTACTTACCTTAAATATTTAGCACAAAAATATTATTTTAATTGACTTTATTTGATCACATTTAATTATATTTAACATTTATTTATTTTAATTAATTTATACATACCTATTAAAAAATAAACTAGCTGTCTGATTGTCTGCTTCTAAATCTAATTGAAAGAGCGATTGACTAGAAAGGTTCGCGTAAGTATATAATTTGCAGAAGAAAAATTTGCATGTGGTGCCATGTGACCTGTTGTGAGATTTATTTTATTTTTATAATGCAGGTAGCAATTTAATTTATTGTAATTATTTTCCTTCCATTTTCTTTCATTTTTATTTGATTAGAATGTAGCTTTATAAAAGTATGTAAGTCCACTTCTCCATTATCTAAAACACTTGAAAATATATTAAGGCAAAATATTGTTGCTCGAGAAGAATACATTTAAAATTCCCTTACATAATTCATCTGAAAGGAGAACCAAACTCCATTAGAACAACACATTAGCATAGAGACAACATTAGACAGGTTACAAATGCCTACAAACCCATCGGCGACGCTCCTTCATAAATTGAAATGAGGCTGCGAATTAAAAAATAAATCAAAAGAGGATTTTCTCGACACGTCGCTACCGGGAAATTGGAAAAATTGCGCCGCGGAAAGGTGTTGGTACTGTTTCCACTTTCAAACACGTCACGAGATTCTAATTTTTCACTAGGATAAAAAAATATTATTACTTTAATTAATTATTATTCTAGGAAATTATTTATTTATAAGCCAGTACCTAATTACTGCACCAAAATCATTCTGAATATCAAGCCTTAATAGTAATAATAATAATAATATAATAATTATAGCCTTTTATTTCCATATCTCTCTAAAAATATAAATGTAGGGTACAATTAGAGTTAGTGAAGTGCTTTGAATAAAGAGGTGTAACTATTTTGCCTTTATTAGATATCAATTTTTTCTATCAGTTTGTCAAAAACTGTTTCACCACTATACCGCCATATGTAATGAGTATTAAAACAAAATATTAACTGTGCTACTAATATTTTCTCCCAAATTTTTATGTTAAAACAAGTTGATTAAAAGAATCAATGGAAACAATTAACTAAGAAGTATCATTTATATAGTAATTCAGTAAAAAATTAAAATAAACAAGAAATTAAATGATGTTAATTAATTTTTTTATGATATATAACAATTTTAAAAATTTATAACATACCTACATAATATATATCTGTAATAGCACTAAGAACCGTTGAGGTTTAATCTTGTGCTATCATGTCACACTTTTAAAATATATATTAAACCTATTATTAAAGTATTAAAAGAATATTATTTAATATTTTTTTTAAATTTTAATACATATTTATTGTATTGTACCATAATAAATAATGATTAATATGGCGAGAGACACTCGGAGTCCGTTGGCCATATTGGCGCTGTGGCAACCGTTTATTTAAATCTGAGTGGTTAAAAGTTTGACGTGTGTCAATGGAAACGCGCTCTGACTTGAATAATAAGAATGTACGGGACATATTAAAGTGTGCAGTGGAACACTGTGTAACCTCATTTGAATATACACGATCAAATTGAAAGAATTACACGCGAACGAGCTGTGGGGAGATACATATTGCGTTGACAGACTAATATCATTCAACTGAACAATTTAGACACCAATGTTATTTTAACTTATTATGTACCTAAAAGTAATTTAGTTAGATATCTTGGCTCCCGATAAAGTTATTCAAGTTATTAAATCAAGTTAAGTTAGATTAAGTTGTGTTTATTAAAGGTTTTATACGACTGTGTTCTAGTATAAATACATAGGTATACTTCACCGAGCCTATTTTTAGATTATGAGGTTCTCTTACTACTACTTAAACTGGTGGATTTTTTATATAAAAAGTTAGACGATTAAGTTATGTAAGAAAAAGATAAGTGCCTAAGTATAAACAAACAAGAAAATAGCAAACCTTAGTGGTAATAACGAACTTGGTGGTATAAAGCCTAAGGTATAAAGAACTTATCGAAAAACTATGTTGCAACTTACTCACTTATCGGAGCACAATAGCATAAGTGCTGTTAACACAAATGATTAAGTGTTGGGTAATACTTAAATTATTTATTACAACTTACTTATTGAATTTTATATGGACCATAGAAATTAGCATACCTCAATTTAGTCTTATGATTTTGTGCAATTGAAATAAGTAATTGTGAACGGAATTTTAGAAACTGTAGTATAATTAAGAGTAGGTCTTCTTCCTCATTTTTTTTTCCTTATTCCTTTATTGATCTCTTTCAGTGAGAACGACAGCATATCTAAGTAATTATATACATATATACGATCCCATCCTAGTCACATGTTTATATCTAAAAAATTAGCTTCGTATTCGTAAAAAAGGTTTCGTTTACCAAAATTTTTTTTTTTTACGTTACTTATTATTAAGCAATATTTTAAATTTATTCTATAATTTATCATAACCACAGTTATGCAACTCCATAACAAAACTTCAAGGAACAATGAAAGTAGGTATGAAGTGTAGGTAGGTTTATATAGATTCAAAGGTTGAAGTAAAATCCGAGCTTAAATAGAATCCATTTTTAGGATTACTTGGAGCTGGTCTGGAGAGCTAACTTGAGACAGATTATGGCCACGCCCCTAACTCCGCCTCCCATAAGCCACGCCTAGCCATCTTGTGACACTATGTTGAACAGAATGTACTTTTATATGTGTGTAGCCTGGGCTACAGTGTTGGTTACGTAACTTATTTGTTACAGTTGTTTTAAGGCTGATTTATTTGTTCCTAAAAAAATGGGATCAAAAGCAGTAATAAATTCCCTTAACTTAAGTAAGTATAATTAAGTCTTAATACTAATAATATGTATTAATTTTGATTCACACTAAAACCTAGATACTATACTTAGGTGTATCTAAGTAAGTAGTACTAAAACCTAATACTATATACTTACTTACGTATAATATCTAAATAACCACACTTTTTAGATTTATTTTAAAATACGTATATATGGGCATTTTAAACTTAAATTAAGTTGATTTCATTATATAAGAATAATAAGTTTATAAACGTAGGTAACGTATTGCGAAATAATACACTTAAATGAAAAAGATAAGTTATTACTGGTTACTTTTAATTTCAGATTACTTACCATTTATATTTTAAATAAAGTTTTCTTCGTTTTCCACGAATATAGTCGTAAATAAAAGCACGAATTATAATATTATAATACAGAAGAATATCGAAGTAATATTACTTAAATAACAGCTGTTATTTAATTAAGTGATTACCTAAATTATATTAGAGACCATTATACTTTATGGGGCCTTATCAAAGCCGTTGATATGCTCACTGCTTTCTTGCTATGGTATTGCTTATGTATCATCATCAATCATCATCAATCAATACTAATAATAAATCTGTAAAGGTTGGTCATGGAGTAAGTTACTTTGTTTTCAGAGATATCGTGTTTATAGGCTCTATAGATGATACTGAAACTAAATTGACGATTTAAAAAAAAATCTGTATGTATGTATATTCCTCCATAACTCTTAAACGAATTAACTGATTTTCATGAAACTTGGTTGATAAACATTTAGAAGTACAGGACACAGGATAGGCTTTTTTTTTTTCTTTATCAACGCGGACAAAGTCGGTGGCACCAGCTTGTATATTATATAGATGAGGTTAGTTACCTACCATCAAATTTAATAACTGTGGGACCGTCAAATCACTAACCAAGTGAAGTCATTAATAACTTAAAATCCACCAGTATAAATAAATATAACTATTAATAATTATAAATAAATAACAAGTAACAACTTCTCTATATAAAACAAAAATAAATTTAAGTACTTTAGAATTGTTTGAAGCATTCGTGAAGGCATTTATTATTTATAAATATGGACAGCAGCCAGTCAGCATCGACTGTGAACGATGCCGTGGGATCAAAACGATTCACAAGTAGCAATCCCTAAAGAAAATATCCCCCAATTGCACGCTTTCATCCTCAAAGCGAGAGATATCAAAAAAATACAGCGGCCGGCCTCTCGACGCTTTATTAAGAATAAATTTAGGGCGGCCGAAGCGGACGGGGCCGTGGTACAATGCACAAGCGACATGTCAACAACATTTTTAACCATTGTTTATAAACTGTACCAAAAAACAAACGACCGACATGCCTCACAATATTTTTTATAATTTTCCAGCTACACTGTTAGATATTTTTGGAGTTTACTCATTAAGAATCGATTTCATATATAAGCCCGGGGTATAAAAATTTATGGGAGTAAAATCAAATGTTATGTCACACGTTACGCGTTACAGACTACAATGTGCTTCAATACATATTTATTAAATTATTTATTTATTTATCGTTCGTAAGGAGTAAACTAAAGTCGTGTGTTGAAGCTGACACTCATTTTGTTAATTTATTTATTTTAATGTATTTTATGTCTATTTATATTCAACCTGTTATCTGCAAACAAAATAAATGCATTAATTTTCAAATTTTGGGTTGACGATATAAGTATTTGACGCTAATTTTTATGTCCTACATGAACATAAAATATAAGAAATATAGATTCGTTTCTTTATTTGAATTTTTTCACTAGTTAAATTTCTAAAAACACATGTAACTACAGTTTTACACTTTACCAAGCTTATACATTTGCTATACCATTACAACCTGAAAGAGGCACTGTTGCACCGATAAAAGCTCTAGTTGTTCGTACTTTCTCCCACTCTGAATTGTAAAATAATGACTTACAGTTCGAGGAAAAGGGAAATTATGCATGGAGGAGGAATTGTTTTAAAACGGGGTGAATTATTGTCATTAGGGGAGATGAAAAGTCGCCCTGGTGACAGCAGGTATATCCCCTTGTGCTAAGCAGTAGTTTATACTAATGATGATAATGATAGTCTTTTCACTATAACCATGGTTATCAGAATTCGCTATTAATTACTTGACTTATAAATTTTTAACACCTTTATAAATACATTATGGTTTCGCAATAAATAATTGAATTGATATATTTCACAAAGCATATATAGACCTATATATATATTAAGTTATATATTAAGTTTATATTAAGTTTTGGTCCCGCTTCGCTAGTATCACTTGGGCCACAGCAATAGTGCGAGGTGCCTATCTTCAGGCTAATGCATTTATGCAACAGGCGCGCTCTCGATCGATATCACGAGTAATTTGACGTTATATTTTGAGATGAAACGTTTATTTGATACTCTGTATTGTACGTTTTTGTTTTCACCAACTTAACAGGCTACAGAAAAAAGGGTCAGATGAATTCAATACGTACCTACTCAACCATTTTTCACTGTTTGTTATAAATATGGGAATTACAGCATACAAGAAGCAAAGTACAAAGTACGCCCATAAGACGACCACCCTAACAATCGATAATCAGATATTCTGAGTTTGTTAGTAAGGTTATTAAAAATAAACCCTTATTTTTAATGTGCATTTTTAATGTCAAGCAGATAAAAAGAAAGTAGGTGTGTAAAAAAACATATTAGGCACCCTTTGAGAAACTCGGTTGAGGTCTTCGAGCATCGTGCCGAGGTCTCTCATCGACCCCGCCAAGATCACAATATCGTCGGCAAACCGAAGGTGTGATATACTCACCGTTAACATTGATGCCAAGTCCTTGCCATTCCAGGAAATTAAATTCATCTTCCAAAGCGGCAGTGAACAGTTTCGGAGAAATTACATCTCCCTGTCTCACACCTCTTAGCAATGAAATGGACTGTGTGCTGTGCTCCTGTACTGGAACCGACATGGTGGCATTATTGTATAAACACTTCAAAATCTCGATATCAATGCGACATCGCTGCAGAGCCTCGAGCACTGCCCACATGTTTCGATCGAATCGAAGCTCTCCTCATAGTCCACAAACGCCAGACATAGCGGAACGTTATACTCTTCGGTTTTCTGTATAACTTGGCGTAACGTATGGATGTGGTCTATGGTACTATAACCTTTGCGAAAACCGGCTTGTTCGGCAGGCTAGAAGTCATCAAATCTGCGTTCTAGGCGATTTACCATAACCCGTGAAAACAGCTTGTAAATATGGCTCAGAAGCGTGATGGGTCTATAATTCTTCAATAGGGTTTTATTACCCTTTTTGAAGAACAGCACCACCACGCCCCTTTCCATGCTTCTGGTGTTATCGCCGAGTAGAACGGAATTGAAGTTTGTAAAAAAAAATTGGTCGCAGACGAAGTCGCGGGCACCCACTATAGTATACTATATTTTTATTGCTTTCAGTAAACAAACTGGTAATAAAAAGTGCACAAAGATAGCCCCCGTGCAAAGAGTTCGCGAACCGAGGTAAAGTTGCATTATCGGGACCGTTTGCTTATTTATACAGGAATCCAAACAATAGAAGCCTCCGAAATAAAAGAAAAAAAAGCGAACCTTTAAAAAGTTAAACAAGGCGCTCCTAACAAGTTGTAGAATAAATCCGATTTGGAAGAAAGCATTTGAATAAGACGGGGGCGATTGAAATTCAAATTCAAAGACAAATTTTACTTCGCATTTGTACTTAGGTACCTATCTACCTATGTAAATATTTATGAGCATGTGTCTAGGTATTGAATTAAATACGTTAAAAGCTAGCTACAGAAAACAAAATCTTTGTTTTAGAAAAAAATACAAGGAAAATACGTAAAAAAATAAGTTATTTAAAAAAGTTCATTTAAACACTTAAGAATAGTATAAGTGGCCAAAAAGGTAATGAAATATAACCAAAATAAAATAGTCACGGACAATAACAGCACAAGTGCTATTACTATCAGCATGTAAAGCCCCTGCTACAGTAATGCCAACATCTTTCACGTTGATAATTTTCCTTATTCAAATAATTATTACATTTTTCTGATTTTATAATGCGACAAAAAGATTTTCATTTAAATAGGTATAGTATATGTACCTATCTATTTAATTTATTCCATTGACTATTAACGGTAGAACATTTCTAATCAACCGAATCAACCTTAAAAGAAAATATAAACCTGTCATAAAGTTTCAAGCTTATCCGAAAATTGTATCAACCTTCTTGATACAACCTCAACATTATCGGTTATAATAAACTCCTGATATATGTGGCGGTGTTGAGGCCCATAATTATGGACATAATGGCCTACAGATTGGGCGCTGGCCCACTCTCACTAAAAAGAAAGATCTATCCATCTCCCCCAACAAATCTGCTTATAGTCCAGGGGACAGATTGCAGATTTAAACTATAAAAAAAAAACATTCTTGCGGCTTTATCATAAAATTGTACCTCGATAGTTCGTACTTCGTATCAATATAATGAATACAGGTACCTACTGGTAATACTGTTTAGTAATGGTTTAATAAAGTAATGGGTAGGCTACAGCTACAGGATGCTCCATTGTTCCAAAAACAAACAAATTGCGTCATCACTTCCGTGGAAGGTGTATTGTCGCTCAACAATATTGACAACATATTAGGGCAGTGTTCACTCTTTTAAGAAAGTCACATTGAATATATTTATAAAGTACATAAATTTTAATTTAATTATTTCAGTAACAGGTTTCTATGCAATAAAATGGTGCCAGTTGATGACGTCATAACGTGTTTAAACGGCGATAGATGACGTGTTATTTATTTTCATTTATTATCACACTATAATTATTGTAAAAATACGTCACAATCAAAATTTTATATACTTTTAATGAGTGATATTAAAACCGAACAGTGTTAAAATGTTGTGTATTCAAACAATAGGTACAGTAAGCACTTGTGCACACTAGTGGTGCTACTATTATAAAATCTATCTGTGCATCATGAAAAAAAAAGTTATAAGTATGTCATGTAATGTTTGCGTTTATATTATTTCTACATACTTATATACCCATACATTATTATAATTTAACAACTGATAGAATATAAGAGTAATATTTTATTCATATATTTATAACACAGTAGTGGATGGCACACTGTTCTCCGCGTTGATCAACCTGTCTTGCGGCACTTCCTTACTAGAGAACCATGAAACAAATAAGTGATGCCATAGCCCATTCCCCTGTTTATTCCTTAAATCTGAACCTTCATCCTATCATGTCTACAGGGTACTATCAACCTCATCATGATTGCCCAAGTACCGACCTTCATATAAAAATGTCTATAAATTGATTTAAAAAAAATGATTAATGTAAGTATTTGTGCCATTACAAATGTAAATAAACAACACAATAACCAAAAAATATCTTGAACATTTTTCGCTTAAAGAAATGATATTTCAGCACGAAAGCGTTGATGGCATCATTGTGTGTGTCCATAATAGGCTCGAACGATCCGTGCGTAATATAAATATCGTTCAGGCCCTGTTGTGCTTTGTCGTACAAAGCAAGGAAAGCCCAAACAGTTTGCTGTCTCACCTCTATGCGCGATTACGTTTTCTTCAATACACAAAACATGGAGCTTTCCCTACAGGTGGATGTGCCATTTTTAAAAGAGGCACTATTTGAAATGTGTTTTTCATCAAAAATTAGAATGATTTTATTTTTATTCTAAAAAAAATCCACTATTTCGACAATTTTGTAATATTTATAGTGTGTTAGTAGATATATTGACTTATTGCTGCCCCATCAGTTTAGTCAGTAACTGAGTAATATAACAACGATTCAGAAATCTGCCCATCAGGGATGCTCATTAGTGTTTCCTCAAGTCTTATAGTAAGCGCGGACATGATCGATTTAGGCGGAACACGACTGGAGCTCATTCACATCATTCATACAAATGACTGATATGAATGATTCAATGAAGATTGGCACTTGGTCCGATAGAAACTAATGAAGCGCAACTCATTTTATGTACTTTATTTTATTATTTTTTTCAAATATAAACAAATGAAACAAATCAATTATAACAACTGTAAATATAGTTTTTGTAAAAACCCTGTCAAATAAATACTTCTTGTCTTTCTTTCTTTCTGTTTACAGATTCCCTTATCCACGCCATCAAGTCGAACGTCAACCAGCCTACTACAACAAAAAGGTGTACCCATGGTAAGTGCCGCATCCAATTTTTCGTTGGTCCCGGTTTCACCCGAAAAAATCGTCAAATCACGTCGATTAGTGTTCGTGGTGCTCTACAAAACTCATTGTTGTCGTCACCACAAAGCTCGCAAACGATCCTAACCGTTACACAATCAGAAATAGGTACACTGTTTAATATCATACTGTCATTTGTCCGCGTCAACCCCCGGTCCTATTTAAGGGTGTATTATTCGATATTTACAACAGTTATCGGTGAAAATTTGAAGAAAAATCAGACCTTCATGCACCGTTTGATGGTGTGCTTTAAAAAACTAACATAGTGTCAGTTGGTGTTTAAATTGTATCACTAACAGTCGGACTTAATTAGAACTAAAATGGATATACAAACGGAACCTTTAGATTTATCGACAAAAAACAAAGCGAGCAGTATCTTAAACATTTTGGAGTTGAAGTTTTTGGCAGGATTGAACACGCACCTCGTCAAATTGTACGAAAGAACTAGTTTGGTGTGTGATAAACAGAGTTTCTGTCAATCGCAGAGGGCTGCAACCGCTAAGAATGTTCTGCCCTGTCAAGTGTGCTCGAAAACCTTCGACCGGCCCTCATTACTAAAGAGACATATGCGTACACACACTGGTATTTATTCAATAATTAAATTCCTATTTAAACAACTAGTTTAAGTATAAAAATTAACGTTACACCAAACAACTAAACTGAAATGTTTCTTTTTAAATTTGCGAATAAATCATCGTGACTCACAAAAAGAAGTCAGTTCACAAAGAAATAAAAATTTCGGTACAGTCCTGTTTTAATATAATGACTATTTATAATATAACTAAGTTCGGTACTATTTTTATAAGTATTTACTTATATAAATTATTGTCTACTAATGACCACATACCTAATAATTTATTTAGAAGTGTTTGATTAAAATTATTTCATTATTAATTTGGGAATATTATACATTTTATGGGAATTCAGTTTTATAAAAATGGAATGAAAAAGGACAAAAAAAACATACTGTGCTGGCATGATCAACTTAGAGATCCGACTAAATGAAACCGCTATTTTATTTTTTATTTTCTTAAGTCGTATTTTACTATTAAAATTACACCAAATATCAAAGTTTTCATTAAAAAAAATGAACTTATAAAGAGTGTTCATATAGACTTTCCAAGTGAAATGTGAAAATATTGGCTAAATGCTGCAATAATTTCGAATAAATACTTCATAATTACTTTACTTTTGCTCGCTTTCACCTGAAATAATGAAACATGTTCTACAGTAAAATCTTGAAAGACATTTAAAGTCTAACAACCAATTATAAACTAATATAATTATTACAAAAGTGAGTTTTCACTAAAAGTAAATTTTTCACTACTGAATCAAAAAATATTTTTTATGAATCTTTACAGTAATATAATAGTTTACAGTAACATTAGAATAACACATCGCTCCTTAAAAACTAAAGGGCCACAAATCAAAATTACACTTTTTACAGGAGAGCTAATCGAAAAAAATTTAATTAAATTTTTTGTTTATCTTTTTCTTATTAGATATATATCAAATATATGCATATTATACATCATTAGAAGCGTATTTTTAAGCAGCATTAAATGTTTTATGTACTTTTATAATAAACAGAATACTAGAAGAGATATAAGCATATAATATACTTTTCAATATATAAAACATGATCAAAATATACTAAATATGGAATAAAATAACCACAAGTCTTTTTGCAACATACAATATGAAGGATTATGATAGTAGTTTTGCAATAAAACATTTTTGGATTTTTTTATTTTATGCCCCTTAGTTCTGAAGCAGCGGCATAAGCCATAGATAATTTATAAAGAAGTGCGGACTAAGTTGCGGGCAAAAGCTAGTAATTATATCACGAGTAACTTATGTTTGTCCAGTTTATGACTGCGCATTGCAATTCTTACACCCATTTGCAACCCGTGATAGCATTCAATTTTTTTTTGACGAGGAGTAATCCGCTTACAGATTTCCTACCGCTGGCTAGACAGTAGGGGTATGTGGGGGACGCCCAGCACCTGATCATAGCGGCACTGGGAACACCCACTAAAACTCCTCGGTGTCTTCTTGCCCTTTAAACGGGATGGACTGGGCTCTGACGAGGCAACAACTCCGATCCACCCCGGAGCAGCCTAGCCAGTTATGGGGGATTGCCCAGATACCGGGGCAATCCCCAGGCAGGCACACACAGCTAGCCAACCATGTGCGCAGGTCCCCTAGGACATTTAAAGACGGGCTAGAATATGCCCGCCTTCTCCTGCCCAACCGCCTATGTGATGGCAACCCTGGTGGCTCCCTCTCTGGCGAACTTTATCATTAAAAACTCTTTTGAGATATTATGTATTATTTTTTTTTTTAATTTAGGTGAAAAGCCGCACATATGCAACGTGTGCAACAAAGGATTTAGTACTTCAAGTTCGTTAAACACTCACCGACGGATACACACAGGTAACCAACGTATAATATTGTAATCTGTACTGTAGTATTTGTAAATAAATTAAATATTAGCTTATTTATATTTAAATAAATTATATTAATTCTCGTAAAAGAATTAAGTGTTCTAAATTTTTTTTTCCATATGTACTGTTCATTTATCAGTCAATATCAATCTCAGATTTCATCCAGCAAGTAGTATACGTTACCTAACTTTTATATTACAGTGGGTGGCCATATTATTAGGGACAGAGCTACTGAGATTTCAAAAAAAGTTAATCCGAATCATAGCAAATATAAAACAAACTGAAAGCTGTAGACCGTACTTTCTTAAATATAAAATATTAACTCTGCCCAGCTTATATATTTTGGAGATGTGTAAATTTGTCCGAAAATATAAACAATTTTATACAAAACGCGAAGACTTACCATGCAAATATACGCTACGACATAAAAATAATCTAATATTACCAACATCACGATTAAAACTAAATTCTTCAAATACCTTCAGTTCTTCTATAAAAATATATAACAAATTACCAGATAATTTAAAAAAGGCAAAAAATGATATCATATTTATAAAAAAATTAAAAAAAATTCTAAATAATAAATGTTACTACAACTCAAATGAATATTTTTTAGATGACATTATCATTTAAATATTAATAATATAAATGTAAATATAATTTATTTTTAATTTTAATTTAAATAAAATAAAATTGTTATATATATTTATATAAATAAACAATTATATACTTATATATATATACGCTTCCTCTCTCCTAGTCCCTAAGTTGCATGCCCAACAGGGTCCATAACATTGGTCTTTATTTTTATAACATCTTTGTACATTATGGTTTCGCAATAAATAATTGAATTGAATTGAGATTTTTTAATTTTCTTATAACATGTCTGGTGAATTCCCTGGTCTAGTGAAAAAAAAATTTCAGCCAAGAATGCAGTACCTACATTTCTGGCTTCGTGACACGGTGCAGTAATGCATAAAAATGTACTTGTCATTACCAGGGAATCATTCATTGATTACATGAATATGAGTACTGTCCCTAATAATTTGGCCACCGATGGTATATCTCAGATCTCATCTGTTGCTACATTTATCGTATGACTAAATCGTATGGCGCACTTGCAGAACCTCATCTTTGTTGAGTAGTGCATTATAATTTGTTTTACTTTCAGGCGAAAAACCTCACAAATGTCCTGAATGTGGAAAATGTTTCACAGCCAGCTCTAACCTCTACTATCATCGGATGACACACACCAAGGTATAATTACTTAAGCAGTGATAGGTATAACGGTTCATTGGTCATCAAGAGCTTTATTGAACTGCCTTCACCTATGTATATACCTATTCCTACTTAATTTATAGTTGTACTAGCTGGTGCCCGCGACTTCGTCCGCGTTGAAAAAGAAAAAAGTAGCCTATCCTGTGTCCTGTACGTCTAAATGTTTATGTACCAAGTTTCATGAAAGTCAGTTAATTCGTTTAAGAATTATAGGGAATTTATACATACATATATATACAATACCTACACTTACAAATGAGACATTTAAGCGATTCTAACTAACAATGTTTTTTGTATGAAGAATAAGCCGCACAAGTGCTCCTGGTGTCCCCGCTCGTTCCCGACGCCAGGGGAGTTGCGGGCCCACGGCGCGGCCCACGGGGCTGGTTGGCCTCATGCCTGCCCACTCTGCCGCCGCGGTTTCGCCAAGCACTCCGCACTCAGGCATCACATGCGACACCACAACCATCTACCGTAAGACCATAAACATTTTTGGTATAGCGGTTGGAGGGTTGACTGCACCCCGGTGCAAGAACTTTAAGTGCTTTTATTTTACATAGCGCAACCGGCGCCGGCTGTGCGTGTCAACATGTACGTCTACATTTATTATACCAAAGCAAGGCGCGCGGCCGGTTACAAAACAAGCAAATTCAGACTGGCTCCGGTTGAGCTATGTAAAAGAACTAAGCAATATTAAAAAAAAAAAAACAATTAATTCTACTATGGTCGGCAGCGCACTTGTAGCACCTGTGGCGTTGCTTGTGTTTTATAGGCGACGGTAGCGACCTACCATCATGTAGTTATAGACAGCAGCCCGTTTGACGATCTTTACATAAAAAAAAAACTATTGCTAATTATTAATTTTATAAAATTACTCTTATATCTAGCTGAATCCGGCCACGCTTCGTTGACGTAATAAAATAAGTTTTATACCTACACATAATAATAACCATCCTCAGAAATTCCTCTTTCTATCATCAATTAGTGATCGATCAGTGAACTGTCAGCATGTCTGTCGACCTTAAAGGTAAAAGAAAAAATATATTAGATGCTGTAAATTCCTATTTTTGTTAATTTATAATAGCTAAAATAAAATACTTGCTACGCAAGGATGCATTTAGCAGAGCGTGGTTTCGATCCACGGACCTCTGGGTTATGGGCCCAGCACGCTTCCACTGCGCCACTCTGCTTGCAACTTGATGTGCGAAATTGTACTATATATTCTCATATACGTTTTATTTTGTTAAATATATTTTACGTTCTCTACAGATTTGAAGGTTCATCTATCTATTTTATATATATATAAAAGACAATGTATGTGTGAATGTATATACGATGAAATTTTCAGACAATCTTCAGATTAGTCCAGGGGGATTATCTGAAGATTGAAGATTACCTGTGAAGTTTGGTAGCGATCGGACGCGGACGAAGTCGCGGGCAAATACTAGTTATTTATAAAGTAATACGACGCAATAATACGACATTTATTATAGATCTATGAGATTTGCCATATTCTTGTTTATATCAGTATATCTCCGAACGTACAATGATTTCTGTCAAGCCAATATCTATTCAATGGTAGGTAGGTACTAGTCCTCACCATTGAGTCAGGTACCAAAACGCCCATTCTCTTTTGTGAAATAAAGAAAAATTACCAATAACCGCATTCGTGCACTCACACAAGATGCCGATTTTTTGTACCTACTTAAAAATGGCTCTTGGAGTACTACGCGTACTATTACTTTACTTCCTTACATATTACTCGTATAAAACAAAATCCTCCACCGCGTCTGTCTGTCTGTTCGCGATAAACTCAAAAACTACTGCACCGATTTTCATGCTGTTTTTAACAATGGATAGAGTGGTTCTCGAGGAAGGTTTTAGTATATAATTTATAAAGTTACGCGGGCGAAGTCGCGGGCAGCAGCTAATATTATAAGATCAATTGAAAATTGACTTCTCTTTTGTTACAGATCTGTCCTGGAGAATATTGCTTTACCACCAGGTTAATGGACCTCTATACTATAAGAACCTTTATGTATTAACCTTAATGTCAAGTAACGGGCACCAGGTAATTAATATAAAATATCTGTTGAAACATTGAAATGAAAACCAAGCAATCAATTTATGAACTATAATATTTTTATTTCATAAGAGATATATTATAGGCAATGAAATGTCAATCTGTCTTTAATTTCTTGACGTCCACTTGTTCGGCACTTTCCAACTTTCTCTTGTTGTCCTGTGCCTCGTTTGACCCCGGCTGCTCCTGTGACTGCCCCTGTGACTGCTCCTGTGATTTCGCCTGTGATTGCTCCTGTGACTGCCCCTGTGACTGCTCCTGTGACTGCTCCTGTGACTGCTCCTGTGACTGCTCCTGTGACTGCTCCTGTGACTGCTCCTGTAGCTGCTTCCTTGGCTGCTGGTCCTCGGTGGGAAGGCAGTCGTGGCTGAGGGAGGCTTGGAACTCCACTGAGGTGTCAAGTTTGAGGAGTTCCCGAAGCACCATAGTGGCGTAGCAGCTTGAAGGCAGATCGAATGTTAGCAGCAGAGCTTTGTACTCGCCTTCTGTTGGACAAATTATTTTGGGAGATTTAACTATTTATGGCAATTGTTAAGGGACTCTTTCACCATCTGTCTTCTAGGCTAACTGTCATTCAAAATCACCGGTCACCGGGGATAATGGAGCTGATATACCTTTGTTTTTACGGTAAAAGTCCCAAACATTAAAAAGAAAATAATAAAAAAATAAATTGCCTATCGAAGGATGCACTAAACGGAGTGTATAATTTAATAAAACATAAAATTATTTCTAAAAGTACCTAACTAATCAACACTTCACATGTAGATGGTGAAAGAGGCCCTAAGATTGACACACAAGTTGACGGTCCACTTGATGGTAGGTGGCTACCGTCGCCTACAATACAAGCAACGCCATACAAGTGCGCTTCCGAGCGTCAAATGGATTTTTCAAAAATTAAAAAAAAAATTGTCTTGCAAACTAAAACTAGAAAGCGACTCGACCTATTTGAATTTTTCCCAAAGAAATAGTAAAAAAACGGAGAAAATTCAAATTGGGTAATTCTGTATGGGAATTTTAAAAATCATCACATCAATCACTATCATCATCATCAGTATTATCGAACCTCTGTGATATAGCACACTAGATATAGGCTAAGCATTTCATATGTTAAAATTTAATTAAACGTCCATTATTTAAAAATATTAACTATTTGGCTTTTCAAAAAAAAATATATATAAAAATATGTTTTGAAATGGGATTTTTTTTTATTTTTATCTTTTTTGTGTGATTTTGATTTTGTTTGATGCCTGCCTGGTCGGAGAAGTAATGTTTATTTTTATTTTTCATAACTAAAGGTTATACATAATTATTATATTAGGATGGATAAACGCTTCCATAAAGGATTACAATTAAATAAATTACGGTTAAAGAGCAAAAGTTAATCTAAATAATAGTATTAAATAAATGTATTACCAATATTGTAAAGAGAAAAGATTTATAGGGATATTTATGCATGTTTGTCTTAAATTATATATTACTCAATAAAGTAGTGGACCGATTTTGAAAATTGTTTCGCCTATAGAAGGCTACATAGGCTATATTTTATTACCTGGTTCCTGGGTGGACTCCTGGCCGTCGAGGGCCAGGTCCTGAAGGTCGGAGGAGATGAGGTCTGAGTAGGGGCTCTGGTAGGAGCGAAGGCTCCACTCCAGCGACGTCGGCAGAACGCAAATCGCCCGATACGCCCCGCTCATGCTGAACTTCCTGACACCAATCACATTATAACTTTATTTTCAAATAAACGAAGACATTATTTGTTCTATCAGTGCATAGTAAAGAGTCCTCCTTTTCTCTATCTATCTGAAAATTGTGAACAAATTTTGTTCCTAAACATTAAACACTAAAACTTACTTGACTCTATTTTTCAAGTCCAACGTAAGCCCGTCTTCTTCGAGCAACTGTTGATAATAGTCCTTCATGTGATCCGGATACTGGATCGCGAATCCCGGAAGAGGCATTACCACGTCGTATATTGTGTAAGCTCCGCTTTCGACGTCTTGCTCGCTCAACACCTTCACAGAGGCTAATTTCTTCGCCTCTTCCGGCTGCTCTTTGGCGTCCTCCGAGTCGCTCTTCTCCTCGTCGGCGTCCTCTGCGTCGTAGCAGTCGTCTATCACCGGTTCCTCGCAAGCCTCCTCCATCACCAGGTCTCCGGCGACCGGCTTGCGGCCGAACCTCCTGAGGCGTTCGCTGACGGCCCTGTTCCATACGAGCGACTGGTACGCGTGCGTGTACAGCAATCGCACGTTCCTCGGCACCTTGTCCAGTGCGCCCACGAAGTCCGCCGGTCGGGCGGAAAGGGCTCGCCTCAGGGCCTTCTCTGTACTGCTTCCGGACGCGCCGACCTTCAGCAGAAGATCCACGGCACCTGCAAAGAGTTAGAGGGCCGATTGTGTTAGACATAAATGGTTATAATAGTTTTTTTGTTGATTTTAATCTTGTTTTCAAATATTTATTGTTTAATTTTAAGTCTAAATAACTCCCAACTTCATATTGAGACCAAACGCGTAATCAACTGCTTTAAGTTAGTAAGGAATAAGGAATACCGTAAACTACTCGCTGTTGCAGCATTAGGTTAAGATTAACAGGTCATGAAAATACCAGCGAAGTAACAGTATACCAAATTTCACATCAATCGAACCCCTTCGTCAACAAGGTCGAATTATACCCGATCAACCCGATCTTGCTGCTGGAAAAGCAGTGTGTTTAAAACAGATTCTAAAAGTATAACACAAGTGACCTCTGAAGTCGGCCTTGAGAAGCGCGCGGCCGACGCAGTGCGTGGGCACCTCGCGGCGCGCGCCGAAGCGCTGCAGGCCGTAGTAGTTGAGGAAGCCTCGCGCGCGCAGCGACTCGCACGCCGCCTCCACCTGGTGCGCGGGTGCGGTGACGCGGCGCACGGCGATGCGGAAGCGGTTGCCCTTGAGCGCGCCCAGCGCCAGCGGCGTCGCGCGGAACTCGAAGTTGCCGACGCGCAGGCCACGCCACGCGCCCGCCGCCGCCGCCACGCGCTTCGGATCCACGCGTCGCACGCTCATCCACTGCGAGGTCACCGCGCGACGGTCCTTCGTGCCCGCGTACGACAGCAGCGACGGCCGCGTGCTGCAACGACCATATTGTACCGGTCCCATTTAAAACTAATAAAAATGCACCGCTAACTATTGCTATTTCAGCCGACATTTGTACAATACCTTTTTCTAAGTTGCAAGGAAACAATAGGCAAAAAAACCATTTCTTCCAATGTATTTTCTTTACTCACTTTTTATGTAAGAACTTTTAAGTGTAAAATGCGTGTAAAATGTTAAAAGTATTTTGTTAATTCAGAATAGAATTGACAGTATGAAAAAATTTAAATTTTAAAATGTTGATGTTGTTAATGACCTGTTTATATTTTGTATTGTATGTATTGTCTTCAAAAATTTATGTTTATCATAAAAATTATCTATATAATGACTTTCCTGAATAAAGAGAGAAGATCACGCTTGGACACTATCGTCTAACCACCATTCCAGTATTATTAAAATTAATTGTTAAACAAATATTTAACAGTAAAGTGAAATAAGGAGTATACTCACCGCAGTATTTCTGCAATCTTCATAGTGGCCTCCATAGTGTCGCAATTCTCTTTGTGCAAAATGAAATACACATACTCCTTGGGCCACACCCACTTCACTCTGTTGTCGATGCGCACTGAAATTTACCACAAATACTTTTCATTTTTTTATTTTATCTATTATCTAATAGCACCATTCGGTTATATTAGGACACACCACATTATGCATACACGAATTCGGTAGAAAAACTTGCGGCAGTCATAGAAATGTGCTGTTGAATTTCAGTAAGCAAGTAAGCCCTTTTCCCTTGGCGTTGCTTGTGTTTATAGGTGACCAAGTGTACTTTCAGACGGCCTGGTGATCTTTACATAAAAAAAAACAACCTTAAATTACTGAAGTCACCCAAACTGTGTGAACCCGCCAAGCGGGCACACTGGCATTTCTAATTCGTAGACATTTTTATTTTAGCCATAATTTAGTTTAAGGAGCACCTGTCTAAATGAAATTCCAATTGAATAGATTATGTTTAATCATAAAACAATAGCTAAAAGTGGGGTCACCAACAACTTTTCCATTCTTTCACTTAACAAAGTTTATAAATTTTAAATTTTATAACTAGGAGAGTTATAATAAATAATTATGTATTATATCCCACTATGGTCACTCACCTCCCTTTCTGAATTTCTCCAATTTGATAGTCTTCTTATTATCAGCATTCACAGTACTTCCGACGATACTTTTCCCAAACGCTTTTTTTACAGCATTGTGGATTTTAGTTCTTTGCTCTTTACTTATTTCCGTAACATCAATCTGAAATTCCAGAAGAATACTTTGTGTTGTTTGTGTATCCAAATTGATGAATAAGAAATTTTATTTTCAAAGACATTTTTCACATTGTAAATAGAAATAGAATAGTTAAGTAGGTATTATTGTGTTAAAATAACAATTTTAATGCTCTTTTATTTTAATTACATTTAGATTGGAAATAAATATATATAACTAGCGGCATGTTTCCGGCTTCGCATGGATGCGAATCATACACAAAAACCGTCCACGAGAACCACTCTATCCATTGATGAAAACAGCATGAAAATCGGTGTAGTTTTTGAGTTTATCGCAAACAGACAGACAGACAGATGCGGCGGAGGACTTTGTTTTGTACTTGACTTTGTAATAATATTATAATAATAAAGCATTTTATTGATCCATATCATGATGATTTCAAGAAAGAAATGACAAGTTATGTCAGATGAAGGAGAAACATATGAAAAATCATCAGATAATATTCTCACCTCAACAGTTTCATTAGTTTCTTCAGTGCATACAGATATTTTATTTATTCTATCCCATGTTTCCAATGGCAGAATTTCAACATCATATTTATTGAGAAGCAGTTCCTCGTCTTCTTCAATGATTTTGTCAGCTGGCGGCACGGGGACGCTGAGATCCGTTAATTTTGCAACTTCCCCTTGCAAATTTATTTCTGACACTTGAAAATCTGAATATCTAAATGGGAAATAAAGTTGTACAACATAAACAACACATATTTTTAACTCTTCTAATTCCATTAAAACTCAAAATCCTTGAAACTCGGCTGGGTAAATTTGGCCCACTATGGAATAATATGAATTATACAAAAAGTATATAGATTTTCCATTTATACAACTTCATGTATTGTTGGACTGTATTTTTGTTAACCATAAGTCCTTATGATTTCCACACATCAAATCAAAACATCAAGTGTACAGGTCCGACCAGGATTTCAAATCTCCATCTGCTTTAAGGGGCATTTTTTTTTTTTTTTTTACTAGATCAAGGCAGCGCTTGGCCGCGATCTCACTTGATGTTAGGTGCAGATGCGGCCAAAGATGGACCACGCTTACCTAGTAAGTGCCCATTTACCCTGGATTTGAGTTTGTAGTTTTGGGGAATCACGGACGCAGGCAATGAGTTCCACTCCTTAGCAGTTAGGACAAGGTGGAACTATAACGCTTCGTGCGTGACCGGGGAACATCAACCACGAAGGGATGAAACCCCCGCCCGCGCCTCGTGTTCCGCAAGTGGAATTATTGAAAAACCAGATATATTTCAAACTGACCTCAATTTGATGATTCCACTAAATCCAGGGTGTTCTCCAATATACTCCGTCACGCCAATATCTACTTCCGATAGCCTATTTGTTGGTAGTTCAGGTCTGGGCCTGTTAATGTTATTTCTTTGCCATACATTATTTGTCTGATTCGATTGTCTATTGCGGTCAAAGTGTCCCCGATTGGACCCTCTCACCTGCCAGCCACCAACATTGCCACCTCTCCCTCGGCCGTGAAAACCTCGACCTTTATTTCTATTGTTCCATTTTGAATTTCTGTCATAACTCATAACTGCACCTTTTTCTTAAATGCTTACAAAAATAACATTCCTAAGCGCTGCCTAAGTAGGTAAAAAACACTGTTTTAATCAAGCGGTTATTCGATATTTTTGTCTAGTATGTTTAATGTAAATTGTGTGTTGATAGTTATTGACCCTTGATATTGACTAACAGGTTAGGTACCAGTACCTACTAAATAAAATAAACACAATACATTCAACTAAAGTTAGGGTTTGTTGGATTTTGTATTTTGGTCCTTGTTCGTTTATTTACCAGACACAAAATAACATAAATAATATAATTATGTACACTATATTGTATAATTTAAATTATACTTATAATATAAATAAGGTTATGCGGCAAATGCGGAACGGAAACGATGAAAGATCACAACAATGTCAATGTCACTCAAAATCGAACTCAAATAAACGTCAGCCAGTAATGCACAACAGACAAATAAAATAAAATATGAACCTTGACATGAACATTGAAATTCGAACGTCAAAGTCAAATGACTGACAAATCACACAGAACTAGACATTATTGTATAATGTCTTTGCACAGACTATCTTATTATTTATTATAATAATTTTACAATACAAACTTGAAAATCACTTTACAAGTAACTTAATTCTATTGAATATTTTATTATCCTTTCTTGAACTGAATTTAATCCCAATTTAATAAATTATACCATACCTACTACCTTATACCTAGGCTACCTACGTAACATTTTGGTGCATATAAGTGGATAACTGATGTTACTTTAAATTTCATAAATAATATTAATTTGAAATATTACTACATTGAAATAGTAGGTATATTAATTTATTAATATTTTCTTGCTAGTTTTAATAAACAATATGATAAAGTAGGATTCAAATAAAATATCTGTATGTAATTACCGGCGAACGGAAAAAACATGTAGGTATGTTTTATCCGTTTTCCAGTAATTATCTATACTCACTAACATTAAAATTTTATTTCGAATTTACCAAATTAAAAATTACAATAATGAAATTATGACAACAAACGTATAGATAGGTACCTAAAAAACAAACATTTTAAGACATTAGTACTCTTGAGACTCTTCCTGTGTATCATTCTTATTTGCATTTTTCGAAGTTTTATGGGGCAACAACTCCTTGTGAATGTTTGGGAGAACTCCACCATGACATATGTGAACTTCGCGAAGCATCCAGTTTAATTCCTCGTCGTTTTTTATAGCGAGCATTAAATGGCGAGGATTAATGCGGACTTTGCCATTATCAATTGCAGCTCTTCCTGACAATTCTAAAATTTCTGCCACCAAATATTCTATGACTGCTGTTACATAAATGGCTGCCCCAACACTAATCCTGGGAGCATAACGACCTTCTCGAATTATTCTGTGGACTCTACCCACAGGCAACGTCAAACCAGCTCGACGACTCAGAGTAATTTTAGCAGTTTCTAAAAAACACACGAATTTTTATTTCTTTTATCATTAACTAGCTGTTGCACGTGACTTCGTCCGTGTAACTTTGTAAATTATATACTTAAACCTGCCTCAAAAACCATTGGTGAAAACAGCATGAAAAACGGTGCAGTAATTTTTGAGTTTATGGCGAACCGACAGACAGGCAGACAGACGCGGCGGTGACTTTATTTTATAATAATGTAAGGATGATCACCTTAAAATCAAATTAATAAATACGTAATTTTTAGGAAAATAAACCATTTTTGCAGTCACTATCAGTGTTAGTTCTAAATATTCAACTTTTAAATAGACAAAATCGTCAATAGCGAGTGCCTTAAAAGTGCCTTTAAGATATGACATTTTTATTATAACTAGCAAATTAAATTATCAAAAAAAAAACATAATAGTCTACACATTGTCTACTAGTGCGGGGAGTTCACAATCAATAGTTATCATTCCACTTTGAATAGCAATTGCAAAATGTATTTTATTTATTTATTATTACTTAATCTAAATAAATTATTAAAATAACTTACTGTCTTTAATTTTCGAACTCGTCATTGCGTTTATTTATTTTAAACTGATGATTATCCCCAACAAATGATCCCTTTAAATTATAAAACAAATATTATACAATCGTTAAATAGTATGTTGCACACAATACCTTAAAATGCAACTAATTGATTAGTACTTAAATCTTTATAAAAATAGTGGGTAGATAAAAAAATAATTATTTACCCATCCAAATCAGTAAAGTTTTTTAAAAAGTTAAATGTTTTTTCTAATTTGCATATTTTAACTGTGGATTTATCCACTTGTTTTGTAGTAGATAGTTTATTAACCTATAGTTGGGAGATTGTTATAAATAAAAGGAAAACGCCATCTAGAACAATAACAATCAACTAAATAGTAGATACTTCAAAAGCGCCATCTTAACTCCAATCATATTGCTCCTTAGACTCCTTAGGACCTCTTGTGATTCATTTTACAATGAGCAATCTAAAAAACTAGACTTTTTCTGATAGTTTCACGAGCAGCCAAATGGTGGCAAAAGCTTTTACTCGTAGTTAACTTTAAAACCGTGTCTACTATATTGTTTTTGTATGAAACTGTTCAAGATAACATAAGGAATAGGATTAAGGCAGGGAAAGGGAAAATGAGCTCTGGCATTCCTTACTCAATAAACGCAAACCCCGTTTCAGGATGAGTATATCGCACCTTCGGTAAGACAATGGCATAACTTACAATTTTTTTTTAAAGAGTTAAACTTAAAATAGATGCAGAAATGTCTTAAAAACATTATTAAATTAAAAAAATATTTACAAGACTATGGGGCTTATTTGATGAAGAATTGTTTAAAAGCAGAAGAATACGATATTGAATGCAAAAAAATAACTTTAAATGGCTCTCCCTTAAAATTACAAAAAGTGCAGTTAAGTCCTTGTTTTGCCGAAAGTGCGATATGTCCTATATTTGTAATAAAATCCAGAAAAAGTAGTTATTTTTTAACGTAAAATAATATATTTTAAAGTAAGACTTCAACAATCTGCCTGCCACCTTTAATCGTACAAAAAACACAAGAATCAAGTCAATCAGTTAGGTATTTCTCCTTTTCTTTCCTTGAAGACCATCAGACAATCGCATTTTTATTACTTTAGGGGTGAGTCTAAATTTTCTTTTCCGGCCTGCCTTACAATTGATAAATTTTGTACAAATAAAACAACGAAAACCAGTCTTGTAAATGACATGTAATTTAAATACTGTAAACAAGAGATCTTTTTAATATAATATAAATCCATTACTTCGTTATATCTTACTTATAATCATCTGTAAATAAACGAATACATTTCAAAATCGTCGGCAAAGGGGATGACAATTATTTTTAGGTAAATGTCCTTCATATTAGTGTCTTGATTTGAGAATCCACCAATAGACATATATATAAAGTCTAGATTGTAAAACGTTTTTGGTAGATAAACGAGTATGATTTTACCTTTTATTTGAATACAAAAAAAAGACCAATCTTTAAGCGGTTATTACACTAAGGAACCATTATTATTTAAGGAAACCAATTTACGGAAGGTGTAATCGCAGTTAGAACAGATTGGATCCAATTTAGTGTAGTGTGATCACTAGTTCACTACTTAGGTTCCTAAATTGGTTTCCTACAAATTGAATAGTGTAATAACCACTTTAAACTTGTTGCAGTTTTTCTTAAAACCAAACTTATTGTCTACAATTACAATAACTTATTTAAATTCTACATATTTAGATTTCAACCTGTCAATTCTATTCACTGTGATTTAATGTAAATAAATTTGATGTTACAAATGTTACGAAATTCGACATTTATGCAACCGAGAGTGTCAATTCTGTAATTTTTTTAAAACAGACAATTTCATTGGTACCTTCACTGGTTCAAAATTTAAAAGTCAAATTAATATAAAATAATTAATTGTTCATGATCCAAAAATAATTTTAAGTAAATGTATAAATAAATAAATAAATTGGGGCCTCTTTCACCGTCTCTGTGTAAGGTGTCAAGTAGGCTAACCGCCATTTAAAGTCACCTGTAAGAAAGCGTACGAGCTTCACCATTCTCGAGTAGCATTACTCATGGATCATTTCAATAAAATTGCCACAAGATACTTGTAACATTTACTCGCCAATTAGCGTTACTTGAGAATTAACTAATCAACACTTTACTTGAAAGTCGGTGAAAGAGGTCCCTTGGTATATTAAAAAAGATATTTTTATCCCATGAATTTCCTAGTAGACAAAAATATTTACAGATGATCATACGCTTACACAAGGATAGAATATTAAAAAAAAAATTGTCGTTTACATTATAACTTTCGTATGTATATGAGATAACAACTGTTTTAAACGCAATAATAATCATTCTATATATATAATGTATGTATACTATATCTAAACGCTGTTACTATGTTATAATGTAAAATATAATAACCCATAATATTGAGTACCTATCTAGCGATTTATTATCTAAGCGAAAGGAACATAAAACATAATTTAAAATATCACTTCTAGGGGCACATAATAATTAATATTATTCTTCAAAAATTATAATAATAAAGAACAATACTTTTAATAAAAAATACACGATATTAATAATATAATTAACTAATACTTACAAAACGCTAGCAAAAAGTAGCACATCAAAAAATATACACGAATTTCATTAAAAATAAATGCAACGTATACAAAGTGCCATAAACAATTTTTTATACAATTGTGATGATTATATAAAACATTCAAGTAGTATATATTAATTATCATGATAATTAAAAAGTATACTTAATTATCATGCTCAACGATTGAATTTTATTGAAGGTATAAAACTTTTTTTTTTTTTTTCACAAACGTATGTGGCTATAAAATAATGCACAAAATTTTTTTTTTTTTCAAGAAATATGCCTCACTCTCCAGTTATCAAATGCAAATCAAATAATAAAATTGCTATTTTGAAGATAATTATAATATCCTCCTATTTACGCTATTACAAGCCATCGTTTTATCTAAAATTGGCGACAGATGGCGGTAAATAAGTTGTAGTTAATTATATCTTTAAAAAACTTTAACAAATTGCAAAGGATGAAAAAACATTTTTGACCTTCTAAAAAAAACACATGGACAAATGCATTATTTACTGTTACATGGAGCACTAATACTTCAAATCAAATCAATCCATAATAAACAAAGAGAAATGGACTGAGACATTCCCTCTATCGTGCTGTAAAATAAATACTGGCAGAAAAGTGCGAGAGAGACAGAGCGATCGTGCGGCCAGTAGTTGTCTTTTTCTAGAAGTTTGATTGGTCCTCGAAGTTACTCCTAAAGACTTACAGTTGAGCTGTTCTCTATCTGTGGTTTTGCTGTAACCACAGCCTGTAACCATAGACTCGACAATTGTCTACAATTGTGGGCGATAAAGATTGCACATCGACTTTTAGAGAGAGACGAATGGCTAGTTTCGGCTTCGTAGAGCATTATCTCTGTCACACAGTACCTATGTGACGTTAATACTTTGACCGACAGAGATAACGCTCTACAAAGTCGATCATCTCTCTCTAAAAGTCGATGTGCAATCTTTATCGCCCACAACTGTACTTTGGTATTCACTAAGCACCTGTCAAAATGGCTACGACGTTTTCACCGTTGTTATTATTACATGTCGATGAAGTTATTGGCGAGTTATTGTGTGGTTTTTACTTTTGACAAAGTATTATTTCCAATTTAATGTCGGTTTTAAAAACCACAAATAGAGAATAGGGCAGCTGGAAAGAGAAAAAAGAGACAGGTATTGGCCGCACGATCGCTTTCTCTCTTTCTAGAGAGTGGTCAGTTCATTTCTTTCAATGTCTATGGGTCAAACCGCTGACGTAAAGCCTGATACACACAAGATCAAAAAATTATGTTCATAGATAGTCTTAATGAGATAACATTTACTAGTGTATGTATGTAAGTTTAGTTATCCCGTGTAAACAAAGTCACGTTCGTGACTCTATAGTTTGCCACTATTTATATCTATAGAACTATACAATAGTACTGTGATCATAGTGAAAAAGGCTTTACGTAAAGTCTTTTAATTATTCAGATGATTCAAGGCTTGTTGTTCAATAGAATATTCAAAATAAGAAAATAATTTCTATAGTTAAAAATATTATTTAAATACAAAAAAGCTACGATTATTATTTTAATCTATCGAGTTTTCGAGCTTGTATATATCTACTACTAAATTAGCTTGAAGCTAGGATAACTAAGTGTATTTTAAAGATTTAGACAAAAAAAGGGTCAAAATCGGTTGATTCCAAAGTCTTAAGTATAAAAAACTTTGGCTATAAATATATTTCTAGCTAGTACTATTCATCAATGAATAAATACTCAGTTATAAATTTACAATCATGCTTTTCAATTTATTCAAACGTATTAATATTTAATTACGAGTATGTTAGACAGCAAATAAATATCTAAAATATTGTTTTTTTTTTTTTATTTTTCTAGCCTAACTAAGATAAATTTTGCCAATTAATTTTTTCATCGAGGAAATCATTTTTAATAATTATCAATTTAAGTATTGCCAACTTTACAAACATTCTTCGATTGCGATGGTATTAAACATATTTTTTTTTTGTAAAATAGCATACAATTGGATATAATACATTTAAAAAAAAACTAGAAATAGAAAATAGAAATTGAGGCAAAGTAAAAAAACCTAGAAATGCTTGCACCGAAATTTATTTCACAATTTAAGTAATTAATTTTATCATACATAAGCAGTTATTATATTTGTTCCATTTTTTTGTTTGAATCACTTGAATAAATCTTAAACGATAACCATGTAAAGACATCACATCAAAAACTTGTATTATTATTCAAAATATTTAAATTGGATACTTATTCATTCAAGTGGGTTTGCTTAAAAGGTTTTTGAAGCATTATTTGGCAGTGTTGGACTTTAATATCAAGGCATTAGGGATTAAAGTAATTTAACTAGTCTCCTAAACCTAACATTTAAATCGTATTATAGTTTTTTTCACTTCACGCACATTAATTTATTCAAGTAAAAAAAAAATTGTGGAATTTTTTTTCTTTTTATGAAAGCTGAAAGAAATCAGATCTGGTAATGTGAAACGAGTCTCTTTTATTTGAATTTAAAAAAAATCTAAACTTAACGTATTCTAGCCTTTAAAAACCCATAATAGTTAAGTTCCCAAATTAATGAAAATTCAAACTTCAATCATTACAACTTCATCTACAGGGCGTCCCAAAACTATGCGACATGAAGGGAAAGTACCTTAAATATCTTGATAGGATATTTTGCTGAAAGAAGACTTTGTTATTTTTAAATGTTAGTAATACTGGATTCAAAGTTTTTTCTAAAATAATAATAATAAATAAATAATATTTTTGAAATTTGAATCAAACATTTTACGTTATTCCTTTCTTTTAAGATACTATATTACTTAAGAAGAATTATTATTTTTTGTCATCCTTTCGATTGGCATCATAAAAATACGGGTGAAATTTTTTTTTTCACACTTAAGTCGGTTCCCAGACGAAGCAAGTAATTTTTAGAAAATCTTTGAACGCAGTATTACTAACTTTTAAAAATAACATAGTCTTCTTTCAGCAAAATATCCTATGTACGATATTTAAGGTAATTTCCCTTCATGTCGCATAGTTTTAGGACGCCCTGTATACTGAATATTAATATAGAGAAAAGATTTGTATTTTTGTATGTTTGTAATGAAAAAACTCAAAAACTAGATTTTAAAAATTCTTTCACCTATAGAAAACTACTATATCAGAGAATGACATAGGCTGTATTTTTTTTTTTATAATTTTACGCGGCTAATAGTTTCGTGATAAAATTGTCTCATTCACGCCTTATCTTAGGAGACTAGGGTATAAGCTTAATTTTTTAATAATAAATGAGATCATATTGTCGATTCGAGTTAAAATTCATGTCAAGTATGTATATTATAATTAATTAATTAATTACACGAATTACAGGTACGTTACGTTTTCAAATGAGCAATTAATTAATTTTTAATGTTCTATTAAAAAAATTGTTTAATTTCAACAACGTCTACACATAATATTTATTATAAATTGGCAACAATGAAAATGTTTTAGCGAAAAAAAAATAATTAAGGCGTTTCCTTAGCTTTCAATTTTATCACACGAGATTTTAAATTTTAATTGGGCTACTCTTCTCTTTAATTGTCACATGAAAATTAACTATAGATAACGGAATTATATTTCCCAAACATTTTTTTTTAATAAACTTTCTAACTTAAAAAAAAACACACTATACTTTATTTTCTTAAAGTGTATATTATGTTTTCGCTAAAGAGCGCTCGATTTAATGTGAACTCGAGACAATATTTTTGTCTTTTAATATTGTTTTTTTTTTCGCGTATTTAATTTTAAATTACTCAATAAAATTTTAATATTTAAATAAATGTCTATAATTTTATACAATTAAACACCGAGTTTTATGTTATTGCCTTTAATCAAAAGTCATCATTTTAAACATTAATCTAACAATGGATACAAAAACGCGAGACTAATTTGTGCAATATGATAATTATAATGACAGACACACATTGTGGCGATTTAGAATTGTAAATACAAACGTGTATACTTGGATTTTTATACTACTTAGATTACACTTTTAAGAGTTATTAAAAAATTTATTTTTTTATTATTTTTATTCTGTCTTAGTGCGTACAATGCGCACTTAGCGGCCAAGAATTCTCAGTTGACAACACGGATTAATTTTTTATGGAAAAAAAAAAAATAAGCAAATGATAAGAAATACATCAAAAGATTTTTATTGACCAAAATGAATGACCGAAATGACCATAATCAACCTTATGTATTGTTACCATCTGCTATTTATTTCAACATAAGTTAAAGCGGAAAGTATAGTAAAAAGTGCTCTGTGACGTTGCTCGTTCATTTAGATTCATTCGATGAGATTGAAAAGGTACGATATTGAATGATATTGAAAAGGTGTAAGACAGTGGAACGAACGCGTTCGCGAAGAGGTCGTCATCGTATGTTGGCACATCTTATAGTTGGAATTGTAGTTCTGATATTAAAAGGTCGGACGATAAAAGTATTTGGACTAAACATAAAGTGAATTAACCCCTCGTGTGCCGAACGCCAGCGAGCTGAACCGTAAAGTCATAATCTCAAGTGCCTTTCATTCAACTGCTATAATTTTCAAACGAAATTACATCTTATAATGAAGGATTTACATAGAAAAAACATAAAATATCGCGTGAAGTAGGCGCAACGCGGATCCGCGTTCCAGCACACGAGTGGTGCAAAATTATTAACGCGGATCCAGGTTCCGGCATATGAAGGGTTAATTAATGTATCCCAAGTAGAGGGTGCTAACAGTATAATTAATGAATGGCCACTAAGTGCGTGCGTTCCCTAAGGGCTGGCGTTCACTGCCGGCACGGCACGGCGTGTCATGGCAAAGGATTTTTTTACTAATCAAGTTATTTTGAACTTTATTTCAATGAGTTTAGAATTCATGTTACTTTATTTCGATACCACGATGCCGCGAAATGACGCGACGTGCCGCGGGATGCTGCGGCATGACGTGTCATGCCGTTTCATTCCACGGGTTGCCGCGGCGCGCCACTTTGTGTCGAGGAATTATGATTGCTAAGCTAGTTTAAATAAGGTTGAAACTTGTGCAGCGGTCATTTCGGTTAACGGGGCGAAGCCCGGTCGGTGCGCGAGGGCAAGAGAGGGAGAAGACGCATTGGCGCGCGCGCGTTTTTGTCTCTCACACTGACTGAGGGGCCACGGGATGCCACGTAACGCCGCGGGATGCCGCAGCACAACCTGCTGTGCCATACCGTGCCACACCGGCAATGAGCGCCGGCCCTAAGATCTCATTAGGGACTGGTCGCTAAGTGCGCACGTGCGCTTACTTCTTAATTCAAAAGATTTCTGTCAAAATAAGCCTGTTCAACTGAAGTTATAAAAGACGATACACGTTTAAAACATCCAATAATAAACGTTGACTAGCGCTATATTGCTCCTAAATGTTATTTATTTAATATACGTTCGATATTTATATAACAATCAAGCCGTTCGCGTCAAATATATCGAATGCCGTACAAAACTTGAAAAAATACACAAAAAAGCTTAATTTAAGTTGAGCTCAGAGCACTTGTTTTATTATCACATATTTTGTTATCAGTCGAATGCAGGACTAACTTCTGCATTGGATCTAAGATTACGTCACAATTGTCCGTCTGTTTGTCTGCTGCGTTCGAATCGTGCTTATTGTCGAACACTGGGAAGAAGTCGTACTGAGACTTGCCGTTGCTCACCTGCTTGGTCTTCTCGCTTTGGCCTTGGCTCTTTATCGTGGATATGTTTCTTTTGGAGAACTCGTCCCAACCCTCCGTGGTCTTTCCGTGTACTGTGTTCCAGTCTTTTCTGAAGGAAGTGGACGGTCTCATCGTATCGTTTGATGTCAACTTCTGTTGAATATCGTTTATCTGGTTGTGATTCTCTCTGGTTGAGACGATCTGTCCGTACATCGGAGTGCAGTACGTCGTGTCCGGAATGGACGGACACTTGTTGTCCCTGTTCGAGTTGTTCTGATTTATTTGGTAATTGTTCATGCCCGAGTCGAATTCGGATTTCTGTCCAGCATTCAACAGAATCTGTTTGGACGACTTCACATTCTTCTTGATCGAGTTCTGTCCCTTCATCGGTGAGCCGTTTTCATTGCTCTTATTGGTTTTATTCGGTTTGTCATCGTCGACGATTTCATCGCCAACACCATCAATGTCATAAACCTGCAATTTTACAGCAATACATTTTAATAATTGATTATTTTAATGTTTAACCCTTTAGCCGCCAGAGTCGGATATATTCGACACTTATTTTTTTGTCCATTTCGCGAGATATATACGACAATTTCCTCTAATTGTATAATGTTTATTTTTAAAACATTGAGTCAGGCGCTAGGGGCACAACAACTCCTACAAAACCTTTACAACAAGTTAACAATTTAAGAAAGTGAAGTAAGAATTTAAAAACAGTAAAGCAGGAACATTTTAAGAAAGCCAGAAACTTTGTAATAAATCTATATACATTAAAAGAAAGTCGTGTTAGTTAAACCATTTATAACTCGAGAACGGCTGTACCGATTTTTATCATCTTTGTTTTGTTAAATTAGTCTCTGTTCCGAAGTTAGTATAGAAATACAATTACTGATAAAACGATTAGTCTCATGTTGTTGTGATGTTCGGGTGTTATTAATAAAGTTTAAGCTAGTTTCCAAATAATATAACATTTGAGATGTTGTTTGTTGAATGTAAAGGAAATGTAGAATGCTATTTATATAACATTCAATTAATTAAATAGTAATGAAAACTGAAGAAAAAAAAACTTATTTCATTATTATACCTACTTGATTAAAAAAAATATATTTTTTTATACATACATAATAAACAATTACTTTCAAACAAATTCTTGGAAAATTAAAAGTTTGTAGGCTGTGCTATTAGAAAATATATAATAAACCATGTAGTGAAATCGCTAGACTCAGTTTTTTGAAATTTCTATAGTGGCCCGTATTTTTATTTTAATGAAAAAAAAAAAAAAAAAAAGTAAAAATGAATAAATGAATTATTATTCATTAAATTTCATCGTCATTAGTTGTGTAATAAATGACATATACCTTATACATTACGTCCTGGTTCAAGCCTTTCTCCCTTTCCCGTTTGGTTTGAACGGCGATCCAGACATCTTTCAACTCCCCGGCCAAATCCCGATCCTTGAGGATGGCCGGACTCCTTGTCAGCATCAGACCTGGGTTCATGGCCTCCACGAAATCACACAGTAGACTCACCAGGGCGTCCCGATCCTGTCAATCACGAGTTTTATTTAGTTAGTTTAGTTTAGTGTTCAACTTCATCTCTCACTTTAGAAATATCTTATCTTTGCATAGGTATAAAATAAAGTTGCTACTTTATTTTAATGCAGTTTTCACTAATGGAAGGAGTCTTAAACAAGGAAGGTTTATATATAACTAAAATTTGCAGAAAAAAATTGTTAATGTTTATAATAGTAGGTTACTGTTTAGTAATTCAAGGGATTTCAAAAGAAAAATTTCTTTACAGAATTTGAATATCCTTAATTTACTTCAGCCACCAGTCGTTAATAACCAGTTGGTACTAGTTACTTTATATTATGGTATGAAAATGAAATCTTATGCTTTATGATGTTAGGAAGGCATATAATATAAAATAGTATATAGACATAGTACACTTTAGAACTATTCAATGTGTACTAAAGTATATCTAAAGTAAGAATAGGTCCACCAAAACTCGAATCATTATTTTTTTAATTGGAAAACCAAGTATTTTTAACAAAACTTACCGTTGAATTTGATGCATTCTTTCCATTAGCCTTCAGTATATCAGGATTAACCATCACAGCAAACACGAGCATCGGAGGTTTGTTACTGTTTGGACCATAGCATTGCGGAACCTGAAAGTGTACACCAATTTAATAGTACTAACAAGTATTGCTGTCATCTTATATACAGTAGAAATTCGATTATCTGGCCCTCAAGTTATACGGATTTGTGATTATCCAACCGTGACAATTATGTATATTAAATACATAAATATGCATACATTGTATGTTGGAAAATGTATCTGTTAATAATTTCTTAATAAACATTGATTTTCATTGATATTTGTATTTGTTGTTTTTAATAAACACATAACATTATGTACTACATATGCACAAAACTCACTTCTTCATACATTCAATTATCCGGATTTTAGATTATCCGAATGCCTAAGGACAACAATTAGTCCTGTTAATCGAGTTTCTACAGTATATATAAAATTGTTGTATTGGTTTATGTATCTCTCAAAAACTCGAACTCTAACCGACGGATTGATTTAAAAATTTTACACAATATGTACACTTCAAGGATTGATCTTATCTATATTTTGCGTAATAACTAAAGTAGAACTAACTCGCCAACGACAACCGCTGTCACATTTAAAGTGGCAGTTAGCCATTGTCATGGCAGCCATTGACCGTTGAACATCAAAGAAAATTACAGTGAAGTGTGGTTGGGCTCAGTTATTGTGACATATTATTACAACAAAGAAACAAAAACAAGATGTCTACTAAATTATAATGTATAATTTTTCCAATCAAAATCAACAATATCTAATTGTTTACTTGAAATATGAAACAGTGATCACTAATAAACATCTAGAAATAAAGGAATATACTTATATCTAGATCTAATATTATGTTTATTTTATATTTATATTTATAAAATCATTTGTCCTCACTGACTATCAACGCACAGTCAAAACTTCTAAATCTAGAAAGCTGAAATTCGGAACATAGCTTTATTTTATAACATAAAAGTATCCATTATTAGGATTTTTTAAAATTTCAACTCCGTGCAAAGCCGGGGGTGGGTCGCTTGTCTATACTACTATAATAAAGAGGAAAGATTTGTTTGTTTGTCCCGAATAGGCTCCGAAACTATTGGACCAATTTGAAAAATTCTTTCACTGTTTGGAAGCTATATTATCAGCGAGTAACATGTTTTATAAAGTTAAGCGGACGAAGCCGCGTGCAACAGTGAGTCTATATATATATATATATATATACAATCACTTTAGATAAAACTAGCCGCTGCACGTGACTTCGCCGGCGTAACTTTGTAAATTATATACTAAAAACCTTCCTCGAGAACCACTCTATCCATTGGTGAAAACAACATGAAAATCGGTGCAGTAGTTTTTGAGTTCATCGCGAACAGACAGACAGACGCGGCGGAGGACTTTGTTTTATATGTAGTGATTGTGTTTATTTCATTGGACAAAACAAGGTTTGAAAGGGAACCACACGTACCTGCATTCCACCGTACAAAGGAATCGGATCGGAATGTTGTTTCGGATTGGCAATTTTCTGCCATCCCAACACATTTATGTACAATTTCTCCAATGTGTCTTTTATTGTGTCCTGAATGCACATATGCGGTTGAGGTGGATTCTTGAACTGACGAAATGCACGCGAACGTATATACGGCATCGGTCTCTCCTGTGGATTGTGGTTTTCCATTCTTCCCCTTTGCGAGGTGGAAAACTAACGGTTAAATGTCCTAGTTATTACAAAATCACTGAAATTTTCAATGGAAACCATTCGGATAGGAATCAAAATCAAATCAATTTGACGTTTCTTCGCATTCGATTGTGAATTGTGATTCTGACGTTTGTTCGTCGAGTTTGTTGAACTCTGTCTGTCGGTTCAACGCTAAACTAATCGGTTCTACTATTTTAAACCACTTGCAACACGCTTTGTATCACTTAACGCGTACTTCTTTATTTATTTTAAAAATAAAACATAATTATAAATAAATGCACTCTCGTAGTGTGTAATGTTGTAAAAGATGTAAAAGAAAGAAAAATATAAAACAACAGCTGTCATGAGCATGACAGAAATAACTGCTAGAAAGAGACAACTAGTTGTCAATCTATTCGCTCTCAGCAGTAGCACAATAACTGACCTTTTTTAATATACCTATATCATTGGACAGGCTGCTGTCAAATTATTTTTATGCCTATTTAAAAAACGCCATTTTTGCGCTGAAAGTACCCGGCACTAAAATTAGTCATGCAATAATTAAAATTGTCAATGGAACATTTACAAAATACACATTTCCTCGTGTTTCAAAACTCAAGCGGACACAAATAAACAAACACTCCCTAAGACATTATCGGAAAATGTATGGTACCGTGAAGTCTTTATGGGGTTAAGTTAATTAAAGTTAAAGTTGTATAATGTACAAAGATTAAGTTAAATTAATGATTCAAGTAATGATGACAATAAGCATTGTCAATTAAGCAATAGTGTAACTCAGCAGACTTCTGGTCATTTTCCGAATGTAGGTATGTAGAGATTACATACCCGATTAAGTTCCTTGTGTGCCTGTGTTCACCTGCCTTCAGCACATACCGACTCTGAGTTTGTGTATCTGCTTCGCTTTAGTGTACATGGTGTGTTGGTCACTTTCTCTTCCTTTGTTGTCACACCTATAAAAATAGTTCACAGCCATGACACCTTGCCGGTGCCATGGCGGTCTGGGAAGTGGGTACAACTCTTCCCTCTTAAGTACATAGTTAACACACATGAAGGTTACTGAATTAATCTATATTTCTTTATACTCGCATATGGTGTTGTGTATCAGTGTATGTTGGGCTGGTGTTTAGTGAGGAGAGAGAAAGGATGAGATAAAGGTGTAGTGCTGCCTCTGGAAGCCCGTCGTCAACCGGTGTCCTTGCTGATGAATAGAACCTATGCAGATGAACCCGATGCCGTTGCTGAGGCCTGATGCCGCCGTTGAAGAGAACCGCAGTTGATGTTAATAAGGTTTTACAGTGGGTCACGATTCAACGCCTATTCCCGAACGTACCTTGGCGCAACGAGGGGTCCATAGGTACCGGCCACAACATGATCCGACATGTATTCCGGTACCTCCCAACTCGTGCTTAATAATAAATGAGGTTTTACAGTGGGTCACGATTCAACGCCTATTCCCGAACATACCTTGGCGCAACGAGGGGTCCATAGGTACCGGCCACAACATGATCCGACATGTATTCCGGTACCTCCCAACTCGTGCTTAATAATAAATGAGGTTTTACAGTGGGTCACGATACGACGCCTATTCCCGAACATACCTTGGCGCAACGAGGGGTCCATAGGTACCGGCCACAACATGATCCGACATGTATTCCGGTACCTCCCAACTCGTGCTTAATAATAAATGAGGTTTTACAGTGGGTCACGATACGACGCCTATTCCCGAACATACCTTGGCGCAACGAGGGGTCCATAGGTACCGGCCACAACATGATCCGACATGTATTCCGGTACCTCCCAACTCGTGCTTAATAATAAGTGTCACCCTGAAGGGACTTAAGTAAGTGTCCTCTGAAAGGACTTAAGTATGCTGCGCATGGTGTACTCGCAGGAACATTGGAGACTCAGTCACATATGCGTTTCCCCTTGCTCCCTCGATTCTGCTCCTGCTACCTAACTTAGGGTAATATAAATTGTGTATGTCATGTAGTCGTTTATACAACGCTGATTTAGTAGTAATGAGTGTAGTGAGATCATCCTCTATACCATGCGACCAAGTGTAAGGTTATTAATGAAATCATGCCTTATCCCAAATAATCCCGTATATAAACAATTAAACTAGTTGCTAGTTTAGTAAGTAGCCTTATGTGAATAATGAGTCGTGTGTTCTGATGCATAATTAGTATAGTTCAATGGAAGTATGTAAGCCTCAAAGGGTCTCAATTAGACCGCGTGGTCGACATGTATAAATTCAAGAAATAAGAGTTAATTACATGTTATGTATCAAGAATTATATGTAAAGTGATTAACTAAGTACTTAACTTTCGTCCTGGAGTCTTTCCTTATTTATTCTTGTATTAGTTTTCACTACTACGCACTTTTCACCTTTTTCCCGCGTTTGTTGAATCCGAAAAGAAAGCCTTCCACAGACAATATTGGCTTGTTAGTTTTTTAGTGGTTGTCATTATAATGTTATCATCATAGAGAGAGAAATGCCACAGAGTACGTTTGTAATTTTACTAGTCTCGATAATAAATACACCGACATAAAAGATTGGAGGCTTTCGCGGCTCGGCCTGCCGCGACAGACATCAAGAAATAGAATAAAACAGACACTTTTATACACATCTATGGAATAAAAATACGCACACGTCAAAATTAGTTCTCTGTACTTTGGTATGGCGCCTTTCAAAATGGTACACGAAATTATCTCTCATTTGTATGGGATAGCCTGTCCAGTAGTTATATTACAGGTCAGTGAGCACAATGAATGCAAAAAATCGTATGAATGTTTTTATACGTGTCGTATTTGAACAACTGTTTTGGCAATATTGTACTTATTTTGTTATACGAAAATAATCGAAATTAATACAAAACATAGGAAATTATTTCCAACAATTAGTTTTTTGTTTTTTGTGTATTAGATAATACAAATAATAATGGGTAGAGATAATGGCGTCAAATTTCGTGTCACGTTATTTGATGCCAATGAACTCCAAACTGTAATTTGGTCCAAGAAGTCGCGGGCACCAGCTAGTAAAATTATAAAAACAACACTAAACATAATATTAAGCATTTATTATTTTAATTAAGGTATTCATTACATTGTACTCATGAACTTAGGAAAAACAAGGTTTCTAGGTGATTTGTAATCTATCCAGGCTATTAATTTTTTATGAAGAAGCCATAGTCGTAGGTATTATTGCAGAAATTGTAGGCTTACACATCCCTGACTTCGTTGACACATTGCATTTGGTATTTATTCAAGTGTTATTTTTTATAATTGCGTGAAGTAGATATTTGAAGACGTCTGTAACAAACAGTTTTACAAAATCAATGTACAAAACAAACAGTTTTACAAAACATTAACTTAACTTATTAAATGTGTTCAAAGCCGAAATAGGTTTAATTTATAACATCCGCTAAGACAGGATTTTAAAAATTTTCATTCCGTGCAAAGCCGGGGGCTGGTCGCTAGTAAGTAATAATACATTAGAAATGTAAATTATTGTTTTGTTGTAAATTAGCTCATATTTCTAAATAACAAGGCGAAGCGTTCAGTTTTTTTTACGGGATGGGATGTAGCTCGGTTTCTCTAATTTGTCGATATAAAATATCGATAGTTTGAAGTCAATCTTTGTCTAGCTACGTATATTTTAAAAGAAATTTCACGAAACAATAATTTAATTCTTGTGAATTAGTTTAAGATTTTTATATTTAATAGAAAAAATAAAATAGAAGTAGCTATTTACGATACAATTATTATTTTTTGATGAAAATTTGACTCAACATGAAATAAAAAAATAATAATTTGAATTTAGAAGATTTGAATATTTGAAGGAAGAAGAAATAATTGATGTTAACTAAAAAGGGAAGCACATATCTTTAAATAAAACTAATTAAAAATAAGTATAAAATGATATAAATAAATCAATAATATAAGATTGCAGGAAAATAACTACCTATCTATGTATTTACATGTATACCTAGTTCTCTATAGAAAAATAACTATAGATAGGTAAGAGAGTGTCGGAATGTTGAACTCAGTGGAAAATTAAAACAGCAATTAAACTCACTCACAATACTATATAATTTTCGAAGAAAGGTATTTATCATCGCTCTACGAGTAGTAAAAGGTGCGAAGAGTCAAGACAAATAATAATCCAAAGGGAAGATTTCGAGGAGACCATAAAAGGAATTGCTTTAGGAGATTTCTTAGAAAGAAGAAAGAAAAATTTGCAAAATTTTTGACTGCTGTCGTCAGGGACAATAAGTGACGCACAGTTTTTATTTAGCCATAGACGGGCTCACACACTTACCTAATATTAAAAATCCTTTAGGTAATAATGTACCTATCATCAGAAAAAAAAAATAACTGTAATATCAATTATTATTGGTATAATAAGTGTTTCAAAGATGAAATAGATATACAATATAAATAAGCCCCCATCTTCATAAGGACGCCATATTTTCTGCAAATAATATACACTAACCTTCCTCATTTATCGCTCTTATATTGTTGGGACGAATAATTGTTGGAGGTTTAGTAGAAGTTTGCGGAGAAATACCTAGACTTTAATTTATAATGCGTACAGATAAATAGAAGTAGATACAAAATACTCGTAGATATAGGTGAATTGGATTTGACGTAACTTTTCATCAGTTAGTTAGTACGTTATATAACGGTCATATAGTTTATTCATCAGAATAAGACAGTATAAACTAAATTTATAAAGATACGCGGACGAAAACGCAAGCAAAGGCTAATTTTTTTGTGGTATGTCTGTGTGTCCTGTGAAGTTTGTGATGTATGCCTTGCGGACGATATTGTCATTTTTGCGGAAAATCCTATTCAATTAGAAAAGATGATATGTGGTTTGGATGGAGAAAGCTCAAAAATTGGACTGGAAATGAATGTTTCAAAAACCAGAATTATGACGAACAGTTTTAAAAAACCTATAAGTGTGAAAGGACAAAATATAGAATATGTTGATAGTTATGTTTATCTCGGGAAACAAGTCTCGTTAACTAGGGCAAGTAACGAAGAAGAAATAGATAGGAGAATAAACATAACCTGGCAGAAATTTTGGGCACTTAAAGAAATTTTAAAAGGAAATTATAGTTTGAATTTGAAAAAAACTGTAATCGAAACATGCATCATACCATGCCTATTGTACGGAAGCCAAACGTGGGTCTATACAAACAAAATTGAATCTAGAATTAATTCCTGCCAACATGCTATGGAAAGGAGTATTTTAAATTTGAGAAAAATTTATAAAATTAGAAACACAGTCATACGGCAAAAAACTAAATTAACAGATGCTCTCCAACAGGCATTAAAACTTAAGTGGCAATGGGCAGGTCATATTTCTAGATGCAAAGACAAAAGATGGACCATAACGACAACGAGATGGAAAGGACCAGAAGGGAGAAGGAGTGTTGGACGTCCCAAGGAAAGGTGGTCAGATGACATTATTAAAATAGCAGGGAAAGATTGGTTAAACATTGGAAGTGACAGGAAACAATGGAAAAAAATGGGGGAGGCTTTTACCCAAATAAGGGATCCACAAGCCCACAACTAGCTTATGTATTAAATTGATGTCATTGTTATTTTTGTTAATTGTTTGTGGAAATAAATAAAGCTTTATTATTATTATTATTATTATGTCTGTGTGTTTGCGCACGATAGTTCTCAGAAACGGCTTAACCAAATTGATTATTAAATGCGGTTTCCACTAAACTAATGTAGCAAGCTTGCTGTAATATTTATTGTTTGTTTTATTCCAATCGGTTTAAAAACAAAAAAGTTATACCGAAATACCAAGCGTACGAAAACCGCGCGTATACGAATTTGCGGGGCACAACTAGTTAGTGGGTTACCTAACTGTAACCCGAATTTGGTACTTATTTAATAAACAAGTAAATCAAAACAAAACCAATTTAACAAAAAAGTTGATTTAGTAGTTAATCTCAGACTTTAATTTATAAACGGTATTTATATTTTAACGGATTAGGGTGAATATCTCTTTACAATTTTCATACTATACTAATTATACTATAAATGTTATATTTTTTTTGTACTATGTTTTCTTGTAAGACACAAGTCAGTTTGAATACGTCCTTTTAAGGATTTTAGGTTGGAGAAAGTCTTTGCTTACGAACATAGGATTTCTATTATCAGTCGTAACTTGCGATTAGTCGCGGTAATTGACGGCCTCAACAGAAATTTGTATGATTTTTGTTTTGGTCTCACAGAGCGATACGAAATATAATATTTACAATATACTAATGTTCACAATATACTCGTAAGTAACTTTAAGGGAAAACTAAAACATTATATCTAAGAATAGGAGAATTGTGTCTGGTGTGTCTTATTTCTGTGATTATTGCAAAATAAAACAAAATGAAGGCACATTGAAAATGAAAAGATGATGGAGTGGTAGATAAGTGTATAATAACGTAAAAGCAGATATTAGTTGGTACCTATAATTTGGTATTATTCAAAGTGATAAATATGCATCCGTAGCAAAAAAATTAGTTTATTTTCACTAATAAGTTTATTTAAATCTCTAAAATAACTGTAATATCACTTACTTACCGACTTCATTAGCAGCCCATAAACGAGGTATCTCGCCAGTTTCGTTATCATTTCCATTTCCATTACAGCAGTGACTGTTTGTGTTTTTAGATGTCTCAAGCAGCGTTAAGGATGAATCTGAAGTTGTTACATTCGTTGGCTCATCGCTGTTAATTAAGACATCCCATATAATTGTAATAGAAAATCGTCTAAATATATTTATGCCATTGTGTAGATTTTCCAAAAACTTTTCCCAAGACAGACTTTTTAAGAAAGAGTACGAGATTATTAATATAAATGTAAACATTGGAAAGATGTATCTGGCTAGTATGTAAAAGTCATCATCAAAACCGACGAATTTGCTTATTTTATCATCATTATTAACTCTTCCAAGGTGATCTCTTTCAGTATTGTATTCAAAGACTTCTGGCCAGATTACTTGATTGAAGATGAACAAGAATTTGACATTACCGAATATCATTAACGATATCTTAGAGTCGTCTAATACAACACTTATATCGGATTTTATTATATAAGAAATCTCTTTATGTAGTGACATAACCAAAAGTTTAGCTAATTCAAGAATTAAAATGTATAAATTTTCAAAATTGATGCTATTTGAATCAATTTTTTGACAAATTCTCCATACTATTAATAGCACTTGGAAATATTTTAAGTTTACAATAAATCCTTTATACATAGTAATGTTATTTTGGCCGTGTAAACGTCCCAATAAAATGATTTGGGAAAAAGTTTTCTTCCTTTTATAATAACGATTTCCCCGTCCCCTTTGTTGACAGGGGACTGAAAAATATTGGAGTGGAAATAGTCATTGCTTATTAGATTTTTATGAATTTAGATTCATACATGTCACCGAAGCGAGGGCTAAAGCGACAGTTAAACTGTTTCATACATTTTTAAAGTAAGTAGGTCCAAGCGACAATGTCTTATACCCAGTCATTTGAATACACTAAACCACCTATCAAATATAAATATCCTTATAAATTTCAAAACGACTTATACTGGTTAGTCGTTTTCATTTGAATCATCTTTTGTATTTAATTCTAGTTCTGCGAAATCGTATTTATATAGGGTTTTTTTTTTAAATTCGTCAAACAATTTGATGAATGAAGATCAATTTTTCACAATCAATGAAATCAAATGAAAAAAATGTCGCCTGGTATCAAAAAACCTGCCTAATCAAAAAATTGTGAAATTGCTACTATTCTGGAATTCTTAACAAAGTCTATTATAATATATTTTTGTTACTAATAAGTTATATTATACCTATCGGTTGCATTTTTACCTATGTACCTGCAGGTTGAATTTAAATACATAATATAAACAAACAATAAAACTTTTAATTTCCTCGGTTACTTTATAAAAAAAATACATTATCTTACGACTTATGATAGAAAAATGTTTTAGTTTGACTTCTGACTAAAATAGTAATTTATTAGACACTCAAAGTATCGATGTAACTAATATTTTTATTTACATCACTAGCACGTAAAAATAAATAAACGGGTTTCATTCAAAACCGTTAATTTTGATGTCTCTATTTCGAGCCGACAAATGGGGGAGGGACGATACCAATTGATACTTTCCCCAAATTAAAAATAATGAAGGCATCAAATGACATAGAAAGAATAAAAGCCAAACAACCCTAAATTACCTTTGGAATAACAGCAATTATGGTATAACATATAATTTAATGGGTCAATAATTTCAATTCAGTTTCTTGCTTTTACCAAGTTGTAGGTCTACTTGCTTTTAGGTAGCTAACATAAATAGCATATATATCTGGGTGGTACATTAATTTATTTTTATTATTTTTGATGAATTACCTAAGACACTGCACACAAAAAATTCAATTAGGTAAGTATGATTTATCTATACTTTACTTTACTAATATTATAAAGCTGAAGAGTTTGTTTGGTCGAACGCGTTAATCTCAGGAACTACTGGTTCGAATTGAAAAATTATTTTTATTGTGTTAAGATAGTCCATATATAGAGGAAGTCTTTAGGCTATATACCTAACATTTGGAACGCGGACAAAATCGCGGGACCTAGCTAGTTCTTCATAAAAATCTCGTAAATTCATATTTATACTTCTTCAACTTCGATAGCAAAATGGTTTATTTGCGCTTACCACGAAAATAAAAATAACCTTTTCACAAGAGTTGAAATGTAGGTACCTAAATATACATTGCATTGTTTATAATATTTTACTCCATCCCTTATCCTATGGTCGGCAGCGCACTTGCAGCACCTAGAGGTATGGCGTTGTTTGTGTTATAGGCGACGGTACCCACTTACCATCGAGTGAACCTTCAGCCTGTCTGAACATAAAAAAAGAATATCTACTCGATCCCGATATTAATATAGCCATCACTTAAAATGCACCAATTTCTTATTTTTCCAAATTTTGGTTAATCCGCATCGAGCTATAAAAGGTATACTTAGGTATAAGTAAGTATTTTATTATCACAAATTAAAATCAAAAAACAGTCGTGCTTTTCGATGTACTGATTAAAAGTGATGAAATTAAGTGTATGAGGAAGTGTATTTACAGTTGTAGCAATCTTCATCTTGTCGAAATCTTATAATGCGCACTGCAAGGTATGGAACTCCCTGCCAGCGTTTGTATTTCCGAGCTCATATAATCCAAATCTTTTCAAAGTTGGAGTGAATAGGCATCTTCTGGGTGAGCTCGCTCCATCATAGGCTTTATTGTTGTTGGCCAAGAGCAAACCGTGAAAAAACATAGTCTTTATAATCTGTGAGCAAACCCATCTCTAAATAAAAAAAAGGTTGTATAACTTTCAGTGGTTTATGACTTGCACAGATATCTTTGACTGCTATTGACAGTTGACAGCATAGGAGCAAGTGACATTGGCAGCGCAACTTTGACCATTTTTGACGTTGACGTTAATTTAGGTTTCAACTAATCAACTATATAGAAGGTATGTAATGGGAAAATAAACAAACAAAAACAATAAACTAAACTTTATTTTTATGATATTCTTTCGTACCTAAAATGTTTTCTCCTGTTTTATGATATGAAATAAATAGGCGAAGTAATGGTTAACTGTGCAGTTGTCATTTGTAAGAATAGCTCCGGGAAATCTGCTAAAAATAAAGATGGAATCAGTTTTCATAGGTAACATTTTTGAACTCCTTATTCTTTTTATAAGTGGAATGCACTCAACAAATGTATTTTTCATATAAATTTCTCACTTTTCTCAGATTTCCGAAAGACAAAGCGAGATGTCGTACGTGGGAGATAGCAGTGAACAGAGAGATTGATTGGACATCGACATCGTCGAGTGCAGTTTGCTCAAATCACTTCACTGCCAATGACTTTTATATTACGGAAAGTGGCTTAAGGAGATTGTCCATAGATGCTGTTCCTTGTATAAATATTTCGGTAAGTTTCTATTATTGAATAATAATGTATAGTTAAGTACCTATTCGTTAATTTAGGAAACAATACAATAGGAATTTAGGAACAATACCCAATTCGAAAAAAACTTTCTTTTGACCTTATTTATATATCTGACTAGTAATCCATCCAACTTGGCACAGAGTTGAAACTTCCTTTCTTAGTAGAACATAGCTTTATCGTTACATAGGTATTATAAAACAAAGACCTCCGCCGCGTCTGTCTGTCTGTCTGTTCGCGATAAACTCAAAAACTACTGCACCGATTTTGATGCTGTTTTCACCAATGGATAGAGTGGTTCTCAAGGAAAGTATTAGTATATCATTTATAAAGTTACGCTTGCAAAGTAGCGGGCAGCAGCTATGTAGTTTTATTATATATTTTTTATTTACATATCTTAACATTATTATTTTCTATCTGTTAACAAAGGAAAGACGTTCCAAATATCAGGTTTCTAGATATAATAGTTTTGGCTGTTTTTAATAGTCAGGACAAACAATTTTATAAGTACATACCTAACTATATTGATTTACTGTAGTACCCTTTTCTCTCTGTTTGTCAAACGATTTTCTTTCCTTTTTGTGTTAGAAGTTTCAGTGTTACCAATAAAAAATTTTTTGAAATAGTTTGTTCCTTTCAAATTGACTACAGTAATCTTTCAACCAGTGAGTCACTCCTAGTCAATTTGAAAATCCAGCATATTTTTCAAATTTTAATAACATTTCTAAGTATGTATAACACTTTTAATATAATAAATGAATAAAATTGTTCTCAGCCTTGTCAAGAGTTAGAGCCCGCAATTTCAAAAATATCACCTGCCGATATAAAATCAACTGACCCTCCGGAAATGGTTGAACTCAAACTGAAAGCAAGAAGGTTAGAAGTGATTGCTGCTAATAGAAAGAAAAGACTGAATACCATGTGGCAAGCTAACAGGAGACTACAAAAGAAAGTAAACAGAATGAGAACAGTTCTGAAGCATTTAATTAAACATAGGAAAGAGAATAGACGGAGAGAAACTTCTCTTGTATAGTAAGTTAGGAAGCATAATTAGTTGGGAACATTATATTTTTTCAAAAAATCAATTTGTGCATGTTGTACTTAAGTACGAGTAGGTTACCAAGAAAAAAAAATGTTTCTAGAATTTTTGTCTGAGTAGTACTTTTGCATCTTAGAGATTTCTTTATTATCTGAAAGAAAATAATAGTGTCTTGTCTTAATAATCAATTTTAAGTGTTTATTATTATATTATTAATAACCCTTTTAATAAAACCACAACAGAATTTAAAATGTTTGTTTCTTACAGTCTTACTAATGTTCTTCAATCACGCAAAAACGGCTGAACGGTTTTGGAAGAAATTTGGCACACAGAAAAACTTTCTGTGGTTAGGATATTTTTTATTTTGGAAAAATGTTAGGTTCCTGTGGGATATTCAAAAAACAAACTACAGCGCGTACGAAGTCGCTCAGCAAAGAATGTCCTGGTTAAAAATTTAGGTTTCTTCTTGTATTATCAAAACATAATATAATAAAATCGTAAAGGAGCCATGTCTGTACATTAAATATTTTTTCAAAAAACAATTTGTAGTAATTCTTATTGTACCTCGTTACCGAGATAAAAAAAATTGTTTTTAGAATAAATGTCTACGCATTTGTGCACGCTAATCTACGTTTTTGACCTAACATTAGGTCCTGACATTTAATTTTGTTTCATTCCAATCAGTTTACAAACAAAAAAGTTTCGCGCCCAGTATTTTAGAAAAAACATACGAATTCGCGGGCTCAGCTTGTATTAGGTATTTATTTTATGGCAAAGTTTACCTAAAATAGAGATACTATCCTAGGGATTCGAACGCGCATCTTCGTCTTCGGTAGATAATCTCTTGACTATTTGTTTGTATTTGTTTGGTTAGAGAAGAGTTGGATGTTGCGCAGGCGAACAGTTTCCCCCACCAACCAGCGAATGCGCGCGCGCCGCCTTCTTCAGTGCCGTCGCTCGCTGCGTTGTGAGAGGCGCGTATTTGTATCATTCCAACTGCCCCCCATTCGAAATTTAATACGAACATTCCGTTTTAAAAAACGTTTTCTTATTAACAGTTACTCCGTTTGCAGTGTTTAATCTCGTAAACTGAGTGTTTTAATCAAGTATGGCGTTTTAAAAAAAAGTGTTGTTATTTTTTAAAAATGTTTACTGTGTAAGAGTATCGATGAATGAAAACACGTTAGCCAGTTGCAATCGGCGAAAATGTGACTGTTAGGCCTTCTCGAATCTGTGTTGTATCGGTCGACGATCGAAAATGGCCTTTATTGACGTTTTCCTTTGATTTCTTAATGTTTTTTAAAATGCGCGTGCTCATAAGAATTATAGTGGTGTTTGTGTGCGCTTATCTAATAGCCGTGCGTGAAGTACGCGGCGAGGATTTGGAGCCTTCAGAGGAGAATGGGGAATCGGAAACCGGCAGGGGGGAGGACCAGAGGAAGGATGGGAAATCCGGTGCTTTGTCAGGTTTGTATGCTTCTCTGCCTTTCCCTTTTTCAGGAGAGTACGTCTTTAAATTTGCTTCCATAGTGAGAGGTAATTCAGGAAAGTGATGATAACTAAATAGATGATGCTTCCTAAAGCTTACTGCCACAGCCTACTACTACAGCCTACTGTAAAAATGTATCATCTACATCCAAAACTTAATTAAACCACTCGATAGCCAAAGGATCAAAGAATTCGTTTGGATAGTTATATAGAATACGCTGAAAGAAAACATTACCTACTTGTAAAGTTGACGTAGGTTAGGTATTCAGGTAAAACAAGTTCGTTGGGTAAAACACACAGTTTCACTTCATTTTTTTGTATCAAGGATATTCTGGATAAAATAGGATATGTTATATTTATAAATAAATAAAATAAAATATTTATTTGCGCGAACACATTTTTAAAATAATACAAATGTATACAGAGCAGTTGCAGTAAGTACAAGGGCATGGAAATATTTGTAAGTATTTAATAATAATTTCAGGGTTGAAATGTAGAAAAGGGTGTTTATTATGTATGTATATACTAGACATTTTTGAAGATAATGTGTAGTGGACACGTTCGCTTTAAGTGCTACTTACTTACTTACTGTTTGCAGTTTGGTCTTCAAACTCGAAATCAAACGGAGTTTGTATTGAAGTTAGCACAGCATTGCACAAATTTTGTACAGCGATATCAGTAGCAGAAGCAAGAACCAAAGTAGACGCTGAAAATGGTTAAATTATATTTATTTCTTATGAAATAAATATAATTAATATAGGCAAATAATGCCTATATTGGTGTTAAATATACTCCGCAGCAAAGTAGGTAATTTACCTATTCAATGTAAAAACTTTTCATTGAACAAACACCCGTCAACAAACAAGAAACTCTGTGAAAAAACAATTATAATTTTGTCATATAATTAATAAATCGTTAATATCACAACAGGTTATACTTAATGCCTGGAAATAGCATTATTTAAAAGCCTATTAGGTTTATTATTACCTAAGTATTGTGCAGTATTCAAATTGCAAAATGCGTCTAACTATTTAATTTTCAACATTAATTGGAATAATGAGATGTAACACTATGAAAGAGCTTTTCTATTTGCCTTGTTAAGGCTAATTAGTGGCAAATTGCCGACATTTGCCGACGTTTTTATGATGTAAGTCGCCATTTTGTGGTAAATTACATTAATTTCTAAATTTCTTTAGCGCTAGAGTCGCAGGTCGCGTCACGCATGGTGTAACAATACACGCAACATGTTTTGCTGGCTGCATTTTATTGTTCTCATGTTTGTGAACCATTTCTATACTTTTCCGTTGTTTTCAATTACAAAAATAAGTTAACATATGTATTTACATAAAAGTATTTAAATAGCATCATAGGAATCTTTTTTAAAAACCTACTTACCTACCTAATTTTTATTTACTGAACAAGTATGAAAAATAGAAGGGGTTTGATGAAATATTGGAATAGTACAATGTATGATTGATCGATAAAATTTAAATTTAGTAGGTAACAATTTCGCCATAGTCACCCATTCATGAGTGTTTTTTTAACAAGATTTAAAAACAAAATTTGTTTGTGATAATGTAAACCCTTATACCTATATAGCTTGGAATATCTGTGGGTAGTTACTAATAGATAAATTGACTATTGACTTAGGTGTAAGTATACAAGGTAATATCAAACCTTTTAAAGCAACAATAAATATACTCAGGTAACGTATAACGTAAGGTTATATCTAGTTATATCAAGTATCGGTCCACTAATTTGCTAGATTTTTGTTAAGAATCTAAATTAATGAAAATATGGATACCATTAGGCGACGATTACACGTACGGTATTTACTGTTCTGTCAATAAATAATTATGTATCGTGGTATTTATTGAACGTGTAGTCTAGCATATTGATGGATGTCAATATATTTTTTCTATGGATTTATAGATTTTTTAACATCCAACAATAAATACTGAACTGAAGAATCACAGTAAATACCCTACGTGTAACCTTCGTCTTAAACTTCATTACAGAACGGATAATAATGTCTCGTTACCCTAAATAGTACTGCGTCACCTATATTATGGAGTGTTCGCTTACAACAGAACAGTGCAGTCGGGTAAACGGTCTCGTCCTTCCCAGTTTCTCTTATGCGACGCGTCGCTTGCGCAACTCTCGCTGCGAAACCATTTGCATTAAACGCAGGTAATGCACCTAGCTCATTTTGCCTCGGTTATTCAACTCGATTATCATTTGCACCGTTCACTGCACGCTGGACGTGTGGACAATCTAATTCGAAGGTGGCCAACACTTTTGTGTGATCAATCACGCAAAAATTACTTATTTAAAAACTTTATTCAATGTCACTCTAAAATGTCGAAGGAAATAAAGCTGCTTGGAAATCTAAAAGGCTGGGGATTGAGTAATTCAAGGCTTATATGCATTGTGGTAAAAAATTCTGATATAGACTGGGACAAAAATACATGGGATATCGTCTATAGAACTCAAGGATTAAAGTGGTGCCATCAACTGACTAAGAATTAAAAAAAGTAAAGGTTGCGTTGATCAAAACCCATAGTGAAAACCCATTAAAAAAATATGAACAAGAATTGTTGGTCTATTATATCAGTATCATTGAGAACCATTTAAAGTGTACCCAAACTAAAGACATGCGAAGTCTTACGGCACAGCTAGTATACTTACATAATAAGATATTATTTTGATGAACAGTAACCACGCTTAATAACTTGACATCACAGTCAAGTTTACGTTATTCGGGATCTCATAACTCATTGTAACGGAGGCCACAAAGTCATTCATTTCACAATAACTACACCCCATTCGTTTTGGTTTGTGGTTTTGCGGGTGAATAAAAAAAAAACGCTATTTGGGTCATTCGGTCATGTGTTGAATGGAAACAACGTTGATTTGTTTGTGTACATAATAAAATGAAGTCCTGATAACTACGTCAAAAATGATGAAGTATTTTTTTTTGTAATGTTCATACACCTAATCACGGGACAAACAACGGGACTTTAAATGACAGAAGCCTACTTGACAGAAGGTGAAAGAGGCCCTTAATGTATTATCTAAATGACTGATGTATTTATTTAGATATTTTGTGGTATAATAGTTATGCTATTAAATGAGAAATCATCGATTGACAAATGGCGCCATCAATCACGCAAGGCACAAGTACCATTTGATGGCCTGTGAAGTGTGGTTCCTATCGACAGCATTGGTATTTTACTGTCGATGTTCTGTACATAGAAAGCCACTGTGTCTAATCTTTTTCTTATAGTCTATAATACGTTATACAATATTAAATGGATAGTCTAGCATAATGAAACACTTAATAATTGCAAAAAATCATGCCACAGCGACAGCGAAATTCCGTTAAATCTAAGTACTATTATATAAAGCTGAAGAGTTTGTTTGTTTGGTTGTACGCGCTAATCTCAGGAACTACTGGTTCGAATTGAAAAAATCTTTTTGTTGGATAGTTCATTTAGGAGGAAGGCTTTTAGGCTATATAACATTTTGAACGCGGACGAAGTCGCGGGCACGAGCTAGTTTCTAGTAAAGAATCGTCTTAACACTCAAATTTGCCAATTATGGTCGGCTGTTTGATTATGAAACTGTTTATTTGATTGCCTCATATTCGTACATAATGATCCACTAAACAATATTGTTTTATAATATCTGTTACGGTAATAAATGAATTCAATTGTCACTTGTATTTCTAATAACAAATTGTATTATCTTTTCACTGATATAATAACTATATAACGTAACAATGATGACATTGGAAAATGTTTCTCTCACACTTGAATATGTTATTGTTTTCATAGAGAGCGTCAAACAAATAACATTTTTTTTATGTGAAGGTCCTCAGACAGGCTAACGATCCACTTGATGGTAGGTGACAACCGTCGCCTATAATACAAGCAACGCCAAGTGGGCTGACGACCGAAATATAATTAAGGATAAAGGATAGAAAAAATGGACTCTAGCATTTCTTACTCACTCACCGAAACACAACAGCACAGGTGCTGTTATTTTACGGTGGTCTTCTGTAAGGGGGTTGTTAAGACGGACTGCCCATATGACTGAGAAACGCAGTGTGCCCTGCCACTTGCCATTGCATATAAAGTATTAAGTATTTTTTTTTAATATGAAACGGTGACACACTCTGTCGAAGTGGAATAAAACTTGTAGACTTGGCTGTCACTCGCTAATTAAACTAAGTAATTAAATTGAATGCGATAACTATGAAAGATATTTTATACATGTTATGGGCCATGTGATTAATAGGATATTATTCAAAATGCCCGGGCAATTGAAAAAAATGTTTAATATTAGTAGGATGAATGAGTAGCCCATTATGTTGTGAAATTACTAGCGGAGAAAGCGCAAGCGATACATTTTTTGTGGCAAAAAGAAAATCTATTGATCTATTCCTCAGTACGATTTAACTGCAATAACTTAAACAAGCATTAATTATGTTACCCGATTTTAATTTAACTGTGGGTATTATGAATAGTGCCCCATTAATGACTTGGTCCGTAACGTACTCGTTTGTGAACTAAGCTTTACCTTTACTTACAAGTAATTTGTCATTTGCAATTCATATACTGGGCATTGTTTTCAAGGTTATTTTTACAATAATAAATTAACGCCCATATAATATTTTATACTCTGTATTTTAAGTTTCATAAATCAAATTATTATATTAAATAAAGCCTTTGTTGTTTAAACTTTTATTGTGTTAATTTCACGTGAACTTCTGAAACCTTAATACAGAGTGGCGTAATAAATTAGGTAACCAACACGTAATGAGTAGCTGCAGAAAAGTATTTTAAACGTTGATTGAAATAACTGATAAGAATGATGATAAATTGATGATGGGTATCGTTAGACAAATTGATTGATATCGTTAATTGATCAAAAAGGCTTATAACATTTTAAACTATTTACAGTTACGTCACACATTTTTTGAAGTGAAAACTACTTTAGGCGCATTTGGCATTTTTGAGATGAATTAAAAAAACCATTGAACTCGCGACCTGTAACCGACACTTCTGTTGACAACACGTAATTGTTCAAGTTTTCACTTCTGTTGGCACTCCCGGAGTGCCACTGTTTTTTTATTTTTTTTATTCAATACTCAATGTTATTCTAACTGCGACTTCACAGTGATCTTACATTTGAAAATTCAGCCATAATCTATTTGTTATTTCTGTACCTTTGTCTTGAATTTTCCAAGCCATTTGATTATATATATTTTAGACAAGACAAACCTTTTGATTATTTTTTATGTTATTTTACTCTAGACAACCGTATGTAGTCCTAACGATAAGTAGAAGCCCATATGCCACAGCTTCCTGGACGCACAATGCGAACGGCATTTCCTCTGCGAAACAATGCCGCACTGGGGCAGGCTTTTCACTGGCCTTTGTCACTTTTCATTTAAATAAACCTTTTGTATTTAACCAACGGTTATTGACATTATTACTATTGTTTATACTAATTGTCATCATGTTAGAGGATGTAAGTAACATCTACCTTGGAAAAAATTCATTCGCATTTTTTGACATTTTATTTTCATACGTCTATTGATAGCGCTTTAAAAATGTAGTTTAAGTATTAGCTGATGCCCACGACTTTATATATAAAACTAATATTATATAAATTAATTTTTGAATTCAAGTTTCTAATCTATCTATCTATCTATCCTTTATCCTTTGTCCTATTATGGACGTAGCACACATCTATGGCGTTGCTTATATGAATAGGAGGAGTACCATCAAGTGGGCCGTCAAATTTCTTGCCAATATTTACATAAGAAATATATAATTGAATTATAATAGTGCCAAAATGACGTAACATACGATGAAACACATCGTCGTACATGTTAAAAGAACTTTTCAATTATTTTTTTCACGTAACATGGTTGAATTATAGAGTTTCTCTATTTAATAACACGCAGATACACATAGCAATATTCGCGTAGGTATAACCTTCAATTGACTAAAAGAATTGGTTACAATTTCAATGGAGGTCATTTGGAAAAGATAACCATAGGGGTCATAGGGTCGAGAATGAGCCGTGGTGTATTAGTAACATTATACGTGCACATACTATACTTAGCATAACTGTGGCTTAATGTCATAAGTTATTAGATCCGGTGTGGTACTCACTTTTTGTTTCAACTTAACTATTATCGTGTATTCGGGGATTAGGCCACTTTAGCGAACTGCAGATTGTCACGTCTGTGGATGTGTTATAACACTTAGTCTGAGACAAGCAGATTATCATACCAAATTTTCTTCACTTTTAGATCAAGTCGTCACTTATTATTTCCCGTCAATTCATAATTACGAACAAAGGTTGTATCACAGGTTGTATTAAGTGGTCTAGTCCCAATCGGAATTTGTATTTTTGAAATCGGAATCCTTGGCTGTAAATGACCCATTTCACCTGAAATGAAGTTATTTTAAAGGCTAAAATATTTTTGGTGAATAATAAAAATATTATTCAAAATTAAAGTTTCGAATCTCATACATTCGCTTCACGCTCGTTGCACTGAGTAAAAACACCGGTGTATGGATTACGCAAAATTTAACCGCGTTTCATGTAAAATTTTTACTTATTGCTATTTGGTTAAGGCTCACATTCCGAATACAGTGACTTTATAAGCCTGCTGCAATTAGCACAGAGTGGTTTCAATTACAACTTCTATAGGTACTTACGAGCGATTTATTATTATTGTGTAACATACTTCATATAGAAGAATATGATCAGGTTTTCTAGAAACATATATAACTATTTTCTATATAGGTATTACACGCTAATTCTCAAAAGTTGTAAGTCCATAATTTTTTGTACCCCCTCCCTATTCCTTGCCACTGTGTTTTGAGGAAAAAATGAAGTAATTTTTTTTATTATTTAAAAGCATAATATCTTTGGAAATAAAACGTGAACTTATATTTAGGTAGCAATATCAAAAAGTAACTCCTGCGTTGCCCCCGCGCAAAGATTTAAATCGAGAGATGCGGCATTACTAGCGAAAGTGTGTTACAAAATACAACATACATTATACTAAAGACAAAAGTATAAAATACATATACCTTTGTCTAAACACACTTTTAATAACAGACAACACATTCCTTACTTCAAACGTGACTGTGACGATAGCGACGCTCTCAACAAGCGACCGTCACTCACTGTAGCTGGCGTGCAACTGTAGTTGGGTTGAGCGCCTGCGCCCAACCCATTGTTAAGAATTTTCGGTGCGTTTTTAGTATGGCGCGAGGAGATTACGCCGCATCTTTCGATTTAAATCTTTGCCCCCGCGTACCCCCACAAAAAAGCCCTGGATATAGATTTGGAACTCGGTGTATATGAATCACTTGTTAAAATAAGTCACCGACTTGCGGGTGTGATGTAGAATGAATGCACGGCGGGTTCTATGTATACTTTTTGTCGCTTCGTCAAAGGCATTCCGATCCGCCCATCCGTTCCTCGGTTCGTCGTATGTGTACATATTAACACAAGCATAGTTAGTTTCGCAACTTCACCTCTCTTGAGTACAACTTCATAGACTAAGATCCCACTGCTTGATCCTGCAAGTATCTGTTTTTTTGATGAAATTAATTTTAAATAAATCTTGAGAATAATCTTGCGCATACATTCTCAAGATTTATTTAAAATTAATTTCATCAAAAAAACAGATACCTGCAGGATCAAGAAGTGGGATCCTGTGCTATCATGGCAATCCAATTAATTCATGTTCATAGAATCTTTAATTTATCGTATTCTGTACTTCAAGATGACGAATTTTTGTATCTTATCTGTATTTAATTATTATTAGCTTTACGTCCTCGCCCTTTTTCTTTTTATTGCTAAAATATTTTTTTCAGACATTGAATTTTTTATTTTTAGACGATCCTTCGGGAACATTTCTTTTTTTTTGGGTGAAAAGTATGTCTGTCTTTTTAGTATCCCCAACGTGTATGCCAAATTTTAGTGAGTAGTTAAGGCGTCAAAGCGTAACAAACATGGAGTAGGTACGATTTACTTCAAATATAATGAATTTCGTCTTGAAGATGCTTTTGAAAAACAAATGTTTATAAATATACTAGCTGTGCCACGCGATTTCACTTGTCGGTAGCGCCGGTTTTTATTGGGCGGACGCTTCAATCACTGCATCGCCACGCTCGCCCACGTTTTTATTTCGTTTTCACTTAGCGTCTTTTTTCACTTTTCTTTTTGCTCAGCTCCTAGAACCAAGGTGTGCTACATAGCTTCTTAAATAATCGGACTATCGAATGTAACGCAGTTTTTTTTAATCGAACTACTAGTTCCAGAGATAGCGGCGTTCATACAATAAAACACTTCAGTTTTATTATATTAGCATAGATGACATGACAACGATACCTTTGGTTATTGAAGTACATATGTGGGCGAAATGACGACACGCATGGTCTTCACAATATTGACATTATGACGCCATTTGTCATTCATTACTTGCGCGTATATGGACGTACGGCCTGTTTTTTGGAAAGTGAAAATTATAAGCTGCGTTCCAAGGTGTTTCCGGTATATTTTTGTGAGGTCCCATAAAAATCAGCGCTGTATGGCTTGTAACACACACGTCATATAATATATACTGACAACAGACTGACGATTAATCAGAATTTTAAATAAAATAGTTTTAAGTAGTTTTCTTTATAATGCGCACTGCCAAGATTTGGACCTCCTATATTTCCTATATTCCTATATTACTGGAGTCTATATTTCCGAGCTCATATGACTCAAATCTTTTCAAAATTTAAGTAAATAGGCATCTTCTGAGTGAGATAGCTCCATCATAGGCCTCATCTTTGCTACACGGCTAGGTGCATGCATGGCCAAGAGCAAACTATTAAAAAAAAGTAGATATTTAAATGTGTTTAAATATTTAAATGTAAATGTGTAAAAAAAGTAGATATTTAAATGTGTTCCCTTTATTTCTTTCTTCCAAGAGGCATTACTGCAGTTCGAATAACATTGAACAATGACTTGGGCATCTTATAGGTAATTATTGTTAGGTAGATATTGGATTACATTGTGTTACTCAATGAGTATGTTCACCTAGTGTAAATACACCGCGTAACATATTGCACAAGCTACGCTCCGAGCGCCTTGATACAATTACTTTTCAAAATGTACGAATTTTATATAGAGCCACTTGCTGAGTCCTTATATAGACTGGATATGAATTTCAACTTGATGGATATAATTTTGTAATTTTCTATTTTAACTAGCTAGCCCGCGACTTCGTCCGCTTTAAAAAGAAAAAAAGTAGCCTATCCTGTGTTCTGTACGTCTGACACATACATACAATACCTACACTTACAGATTTATTATTAGTAGTGATTGAAGATGACAAAAAGAATAGTATCCTCAGTTTCTTCTCAGGATCGTCATCTTGGCTTTTTTTTCGAATCCATGTTAAATTTATATTTAAAATGACGATCACATAAAAGTTTCTTGGAAAAACCTAATTGATAAATAAATATTTTGATTTTGATAGAGACACTTTGGGGTAATTTTTTTTTTTAGTTTTATATACCAAGAACACGGTTGCCAGTCTCATTGGATAGCGAGTCTTGCCCTACAAAAGATTTTTTATCCTAGAAAAATGTTAGGTTTCTGTGGGATTTTCAAAAAACGAGTTTCAACGCGTACTTACTAAGTTTCGGGCAATAATCAATACTAATAATAAATCTGTAACGGTTGGTCATGGAGTAAGTTACTTTGTTTTCAGAGATATCGTGTTTATAGGCTCTATACATGATACTGAACCTATATTGACCATTTTTAGAATTTTTTTCTGTATGTATGTTCCTCCATAACTCTTAAACGAATCAACTGATTTTCATGAAACTTGGTAGGTAAACATTTAGACGTACGGGACACAGGATAGGCTACTTTTTTCTTTTTCGACGAACTCGCGGGCGCCAGCTAGTTCTTAATAAATTAATCAATAGATTACCCCTATGGCAATGAAATCCTAATCTAAAACAAATTGTTTCTAGGTTAATCGATTCGTTGCAGATAATTACTTTGTGTTTATTCCATCGAATCACTGTTAGTTATCAAGTATATCTGTTTAATTATTTACTGTTAATGAGGCAATGAGAACGCATAAAAGATGTACGCCAAATGAGCAAACTTAAAATAACCAAACAACCGAAACAAATCCCTCTATTGATTATCTTATAATCACACTTTTAGTTACGCTTGTAAATTCAATTTATCATAATTATTAAATAATAGATTTAGGTAATCATTTGTCCTTTAATCATTTTGTTATTTATTGTTTTGACATTATTTAAAATTAATAGTACTCATTTATAACTTTTATGGGGTCATATTAATCATTCATCTATAATAACACTAAGTTTTAATATAAAATTAGGTATAAACATTTAAATTATTATGATATCTCAGGGTTATGTTAAAGTTAGTTATTGAGTTTCTTAACATTCTATAAAGTGCTACTAAATTTTTCTACATTCTGTGATAATTAATTACCAACGTACAAAAATTAATGAAAAATGCTGCATAGAGCTTAATTTATAAAGTCATTTTTATATTTGATTATTTTGAATTCACTTTTGTTGCATAGAAATATTATTCCCAATTAATTTTATCTAAAATTCTCTCCGAATTTAACTAATAACAAAAAATAATAATTTTCATTTATTTTATTTTTTTCTGCTTAGAACTTGTTTGTTTATTTCAAAATCTTTGATTTATTTTGTATTTCCACAACACACGACGATGGATAACTTTATTATCTATCATTGAAAACTAACAGTGTGTGCACTTACCTATTGACACAGCCAGAGAAGGATAGAGAGGTCATAGGCTAAAGATAATCCTTAGTATAATATAATAATAAATAATAATAATAATAATAATCTTTATTTGTGCCAAAAAACATTTTAAAAGAGCTTACACAAAAACACATTGTTAGTGAACACAATTTTACAATCATATTTCTCTAACCCCCGAACTAGGTTGGACACCTGTATCTCGGGAGTCAGTGCATAATATAGAATCTAGTTACAATTAAAAATCAAATTCAAATATTGAAACCGTTCGTTCGCAGTCTTCCGCTGAGGTCGGCATAGCGACGCCGTAGCCTCGAAGATAACATCGCGATTGTAAACTCAACAACCTCTGCGAACCGCCTAAAGCCTAATGCAATAATAATAAGGTACATTATTACCTTTTCGCCCATTAAACGTTTGCCAAAGCTAAACACAAGACGGTCTTCATGGTAATTTTAATGGTAATTTATAAACAATATAAAAAACGCCTACAACTATTAGTTTTTTATACTATTTGACAAATATTTGCTTGAAAATACTGTAATAATATACATTTGGATAATATCTTTTAAATTAAATTTGCATATTAAATATAAACCTATATAAATATATTAGTATTAATTCGTGGTGGTACTAGAATATTTGGTGACCCTGTCGGTTATAGCAATTTAGCCAATGAAGAAAATATACGATTTCTAGAAGCCATATTATAACTGGATTTTGGCATAATGTAATATAATATAATATTTATTCAACCTTTATTTGCTCATAGTTTTTTTGGAATACGTTGATTTTTTTATTATATTCTTACATGATGCCTCGGGTACTGTCCTTTTTTCTGGATAAAAAGTACCCTATGTCCTTTCTGTATCACTATTAACGTGTACCTATACAAAATTTCATGATCATACTCACCTTAGTATTTATAATAATATTAGAACTAGGACTTACATGCATTTATTATTTTTATTATAACTATGTTTTTGTTAAAAGTTTCTGTATTTATTTAATATGATTTATTGATTCTCAAGAAAGAATATAAGTAAATGATAGGTAGTTTCTGAAATAGGAAGACTGCACAGTTCCTTTTGTGAGAAAGAAAGACATACAATCTGACGCTTCACTTGATGGTAGCAGCAGGCTGTAGTCTCCTATCAGCCTATCACTTAGGTTACGAGGGTGATACCATACCTGATAGGATATAGGGAAAGGAACAAAGCGAGGGTAGGATCTACTTAATAGAGTTTTATATAAACAATGATAACCCACCTTAGTGAATGAGTGTTTCCCACAAGAACAAAAGTGACATGTTCAGCTTGATCGTACAACTTGTTCATTGTTTACAGTACAATTAATCCCGGAGACAATCGGTGTTGTCTTAGCAATTAGCAGACAATGCCGGGCGACATTGGACATGCCTTGGCGCGGCCTTACGCTCTGACCTCCGACCCAAGCGTGTGCATATTCTTTTCGAAAATCGACAAAATCATTCCATTCAAAAATCGACAGAAGTTTTTAAAAACTCAATTTTTCAAAAAATATCTTTGTTATTAAATATTTTCTCAAAATTTGCAAAAGCATGATATATGAAGATAACAGTCAAATTTAGGTTCTGCCTAATTGCCCATTCATACGGTACCTATGCGTTTTGAAACCCTTTTAAATCTAATTTAATTTAATACTAGAGTCCCGCCCCCGGCTTTGCATGAAGTTTCAAATTTTCAAAAATCCTTCGAAATGAGGATTTCGAACATTTGGTATTGTAGGTAAAATACCTATATATTACTTATTAAACATTTAAACAAAGTGAATATTAAATAAAAAAAATATTAATGAAAAAAATTCAAAATACAACTTTATGCAGTTTGGCATACAGTATATTTTTAAATTGTCCCTTCTGAGAAAAGTTTGTGTGACGAGGCGAGCGAGTAGAGGTACTCGTAGGTGCATGCGTGCCTATAGAACGTGCGGCGACGATTTCCCAGAGCTGCTTTCTCAAGCAGAGACCATGAAGTGAGGATATTAGCTTATCCCTTTCTCTCCTAAGGTTCTGTCTCTTTTACACTACACATTTCCACTTGGAAATTGTTTATACCTTAGAAATTAATTTTATTTTTCATTCTAATTTAGTAACCTATTACTTTTTACAAGATTTCTCTGTAAAATCAAAGCGTAGGTACAAATGTGTTATATGAAATTTAAATCTCAGTGAAAATCTCAGTAGATTTTAATCAGTATTAAATATTTCCGAAAATGTTAGTAAACACATTTACAGTTATGTTAATGTGTTTACTACTTGTACATTCTGAAAATGTACAAGTAATGTATATTATAATAAAATCAAAACAGATTTCTAGAAGACTTACCTACCCTAATTTATATACCAGCAATATCAGGTAGGCTTCAAAATATTAATCTTCAATACTTAATGTGATTTTGATACTTGATGGTTTTATGGTTTAATTGATACTTGAATACTTAAATTATGTTTGGTTCCATATAAACAATAAATAAAATAACAACTGTGTTATGAAGACCCATAGAAATGCATCAAATCTAGCCGCTCCTGGGTTACAGACTAATTTTGTAAAGAAAATAGGGCCCTGCAATTTTATTTTATTGTAGTTATTATAGATGTTTTTTTACACTTTTCAAAGGTCAATTAGAGATCAGTTTATATTTGACATATTCACGACGTCGTTATTGTTGTCATTAAATGTTGGTTGTCGTCCGACATAATAAGTTGAACAATAAATTGGTAAACATTTCCGAGTTTGTACTTACATAAAAATGGAACGACATATCAGTTTATTCAGAATTAGCAACATCACGTGGACATTCTTAACAGAGAAAAACCTCTGTTTTTATCTATACTAATATAACAAAGAGAGAAGATGTTGTAAGTTTGTTTGTAATAACTGAAAAACTACTGGAAAGCTACCTTATCAGCGAGTAACAAAGGCTAACTATCATCAATACTAATAATAAATCTGTAAGGGTTGGTCATGGAGTAAATTACTTTGTTTTTAGAGATATCGTGTTTGTAGGCTCTATACATGATACTGAAACTAAATTGACGATATTTAGAATTTTTTTCTGTATGCATGCATGTATGTATGTATGTATGTATGATCTTCCATAACTCTTAAACGAATTAACTGATTTTCATGAAACTTGGTAGATAAAAATTTAGACGTACATCACACAGGATAGGATCTTTTTCAACGCGGACGAAGTCGCGGGCGCCAGCTAGTTCGTTATAATTATTTTGTTATCTACAAAGAGTCGTGAGAGTCGTGACTTATGCGAAGGTATATATTATCAATCAAGTGCCTGAATGTTTTTGCCTGATTAATACTCGATGTCAGAATTGTATTGGATTTGTGGTCGCAAAAAATATATATTTATGTGAATCTCGTGTTTTTCTTATGAAATCTTAGTCAATAAGGATGTTTAGATGATATCAGTTTATCGGCAGCCGATGATGTCTGTATTATTTTATATTTAATGACACCATTACATTTATTATAATTCAATTAATATTGAGATTTAATAAAATTAAAGCACAGCTTCTTTAACAAAAAAAATAGGTTTTTTGATAATGGTCAATATGACATTCTAAACAGTAATTTAATAAACTCTTTCCCTGTTTAAAAGTAATTAACTACTTTTAGGGTCTCTTTCACAAACTACATGTAAAGTGTTGATTAGTTACTTTTAGAAATCATTTTCTGTTATATTGAATTATGCACTCGGTTTACTGTATCATTCGATAGCCGATTTTTTATTATTATTTTCTATTTAATGTTTGGGACGTTTACCGTACAAACAAAGGTATATCAGCTCTATTATTCCCTTTACCGGTGACTTTAAATGACAGTTTGGCCTACTTGACGTTTGTGAAAGAGGCGTTTAGAAAGATTGTCATATAGTTAATCATATGTCTAGTCAATTTGACTAACGATGTCTTAGTATTGATAATCACTTTTTTACTGTTCCTATTGGTAGCCAAACCAAGCTTAGATGGGCAGAAATTTTTTACAGCGGACCAATTATATTCTATAACTATAGAATATCGTTGCAAAGGACGAGAGCATACTGAATAATGACATAGTTTTGCGGATAACATCTTTCTTGTAAAATATAAACAAACTTTCGCTTGTCTGCTGCCCAGCTATGGCCGAAGAGGCCCAGCTATAGAAAAGCATAAATTGTAAACAATCAATATCAACACGTCAATGTAGGCGATACCATAATGAAATGTAATAAAGTGTCGGTAGCTGGTTCCTCGTTTCCAACAAATGGTTGGATTACAAGACACTGGTTTGCATTGACTACATTCCGATACGAGTTGCCTCTATCTGTAAAACTTACCTTTACTTGTTCACTGACATTTTGCCACGCTTTCTTGCTATATTCGTTATTCGATTTTTTTTTCGTGTTAAGGTCGACAGATAAGGGTGACGGTCTACTTGATGGTTGCAACGTCACAGGTGCTGCAAGTCGGCTGACCGTCAGGTTAATATTACTATTTCTAAGTAATTGTTGATAACAAAAAATAAAATAAATCTTCAAACTCAGAGAAGAAGAAAAACTACTTGCTATCTTTTTACATGTGCTAAGCCGTGAGCAAAGGCTAGTGTTGTTTATAAATGAACGTGTTTTACAATAACAGTGGTATAAGAGAACCGCGACCGGTCTCGTCCACTTTTACTTTCCACGTGAGAGAAAGCGTTCGGCGCTGTATAACCGTTTGCTTGTAACACTGGCTGGATTCAAGTGTTTGTATTTTAGCTAAAACCCTCATAGTTTAGTTATCCCTTTAGTTAAAATCATCATAACACCAAATGCTATCCAATTATAATACTAAATACATATAGAATGTGTACCAAAACCACAACCATTAGCAGGCACCAGGGGATGGACATGTTCATGAATACTTTAAAAAAAATTATAAATTATTTTCATTAATACCTCTGAAATTTCACACCGTATATTTTCCAAATTTTTCTATATTCTATTATCTCATTTAATATTTTGTTGAAAAGAAGCATTTAACAATTCAATTTGATTTTTTTTTTCATTTTAATAAGATCAATTGATCTATACCTACAGTTTTACGTTTATATCTTTAGATATCACTTTTTGGCTTTCCAAAGTCCAAATATTTGAAGTCTTTAGAGAAAATGTTTTAAATTTTTTTAAATACAGAAAGTCCTAGAAGTTAGAAAATTCGGCGCAGTGAAAATCTTAAATAGCTGGGGATTATTCCACAAGTTTCTTCAATTTTTTTAAATGTTTTACCAATAATTAAAAAAAACTTTGATTCGCTAAAATGCTTGAATTTACGCAAATTACACTCATTTACAAAGGCATTTCTTGTGCTAAAAGTGTTTCATCGTTTCCTTTGTAGACCAATTTTTATTTCGCAAAAATCATTTGCCGCTTGTTTGCCGATTGGAAGCGATACTTTTCAATGATTGACGAAATTCAATGCTTCATTGTAATTTACATTTTTATCTAGTTCCGATTTCTCAAAGTGGCTAAAACTTACTTCCTTTAAGGACTCATCATCAATACTAATAATAAATCTGTAAGGGTTGGTCATGAAGTAAGTTACTTTGTTTTCAGAGATATCGTGTTTATAGGCTCTATACATGATATTGAAACTAAATTGACCATTTTTAGAATATTTTTTTCTGTATGTATGTATGTTCCTCCATAATTCTTAAACGAATTAACTGATTTTCATAAAACTTGGTAAATAAACATTTAGACGTACAGGACACAGGATAGGCTACTTTTTCTTTTTCAACGCGGACGAAGTCGCGGGCGCCAGCTAGTATACAATATATATTTTTTGCTTGAAAGACGATATGAAGTTTATAAAAAACTAACTGTTGCACGCGACTTCGTCCGCGTAACTTTATAAAATCTAGTCTAGCTGATAATATAGCTTCCCAAAAGTGAAAGAATTTTTCAAATCGGTCCGGAAGTTTCGGGGCCTATTCAATTCAAACCAACAAACAAACAAATCTTTCCTCTTTATAATAATATATTAGTAAAAAATGTTAGTTATTCCTTTCAAAACTACACCACCACACCTAAAGCCACCGGCGAGAACCACCGGTGGAAAAATATTTGTAATTTGAATGTGTACACGCTGCTTTAGTCCGTTGCGATCGAACCAGTGAATTTGTGAGCATTGATGTTTAATGTTTGACAGGTGTCATGTGCGATGATCTTGGCTGTCAATGTGGGCGTCCTAGTATCTACCCACAAGGAGTGGGTCATACCGCAAACACCACTAGACCTTGCAGCTATATGAGAATGTATCAACTTATTCTATATTAGGAGTTGAATGCCTAAGTAATCGTTTGAACGTTTTTACTTGGGATTCTTTACGTGTATCTGACACGAAAAGAAAGACTAATCCTCTGAACAGAACAAATCGTAGGAAAAATCTCTAGTTACTTTATCAGTGCACGGAGAGAGTTTAATAATTTGCCTTATTAAACTTAGTTAATTTAATAATAAATAATAAGTTTTCTAGGTGTGTAGTGCGAGTTACATTTTGAATGTTTTTATTTTGTCAATTGAAATTGATAACTTAAAATTAATTATATCAATTTAAAATTAAATTCAATATTTATATAAAATGTAAATAATAATAAAACAATAGCTTTACAATCAAGCAATATTTGTATTTCAAGGTTTATTACATAATCAATATAATAATTCTGTATTATTACCTTATAGAATATATTATAATAGATAATTCGTTACAACATACAGATGAACAAAAAGTAACAAGGAAATATCCATCATACGAATATATATACATTTAAAAAAGGTATAGGTATAAGTAAAAAAAAGATGATGAGCCACTAAAAAAATTATTCAATTATAAGTGGCAGGTTAATATTTGACCCGGTAACAGAACCTTGATCCGACCGCTGCTGAACGCTTCCAGCAATTTAACCGACGGACAAGATATTTAATACCATACTTATAAATGTGTTTAAAGTTCATGAAAACAATGTTACGCCTTTTTAAAACACATGTTCCCATCACGATCTGTCAAGATTTGTTTAAGCATTTAAACCTTCAAGGTTCTATTATTGTTTAAATACGAATTGTGCTCACCAAATTGCTACATTTTAAATCATAAAAAAAAATTAAAACATTAACGTCAATGACAACTTTGAATTACCAGATTTATTTATTTTTATATATCACTTATTATAGGCATGCATGTAACAAGCTATAGCTAAAAATTATAAAATAACTATAGAAATACCACCGAAGTAACAGTATACCGAATTTCTTATCAATTGAACATTGGTCGAAGTTCTAAGTAATACCTAAATGTATTACTTGAAAAATTAATATTACTACAAATAAATAGTAAATCAATAGAATAAAAATCTTTGTTTACAGAGAGCATTTTATTTAAGAAATTACATTCTTATTATTAAACGACACATGTAAAAGTCAATATAAAATAGGAGAAACTTCTTTTAGAATTCACAATATTCCCGGGACTTAATATCTATACCAATATATAAAACTGAATAGTTTGTTTGTTTGTTTGGTTGTACACACTAATCTCAGGAACTATTGGTTCGAATTGAAAAATAATCTTTTTGTGTTGGATAGTCCATTTATCGAGGAAGGCTTAAGGCTGTTTAGTGTGACCTAAAGACTAACTCTCAACAACTCAACAACTCTCACCGCGAGAGGGCTTTAGGCTATTATAACATTTTGAACGCAGACGAAGTCGCTGGCGCCAGCTTGTAGTATATATATACTATAGTTAATCAACGCTACTATACTATAGATGCAACTATGATTATTTGAGGAGCCTAATAAAAAGCTAGGACACGTGCAACCTTCATCCTTCTAATCTAACAGATCCACGTAAATGCATAGTGCACGATTTCACGTACATACATTGCATATTATCATGTGGGACAGTGTGGTCTAAATGTAAATTTAATAAAAATAAATAAATAAATTTAAGAAAAAGAAAAAGAAAAAATTAAATCGAATTTAATTGCGGACAACATATGAAAAAAGTTCATATTGCTATGTTAATTAATAAATACGATATATTCAAAGAAAATAATTCTATAATATTGTGTACACAAAAATAATAAATGAACAAAATGCCTTATTAATATTAAAAAGGCTTATTAATATTAATAGTAATTTTTAGATTATACCTCGGGAACACTACTTTTTTCTGGAAACTTGTCCATTTCTGTAGGACCAGATGATTCCCATAAACGCTTTTGCTTATGACTTGTCCCACAGCTCAGGACGCCACAGTTCAAAAGGTGGGAAGGTCGCCGACGACGCGACGTTTACGTGAATCGTTACATCTGCATTAAATCCGTGCATTTAATCTTAATGAATGTACCATCATTACGTTCGCTTCTTGCGGCAAAGCGAGTACTTATGATACAACCTTCTGTTGGGATCTTCGCTCGCGTTAAAACATAAAAAGTAGTCCTTGTACAGGGTTCAAGCTTACCAAATCTTATTAAGTCCTGACCAGATTGCTTGTCCTGACTCACTATCACCCATCGAAATAATATACCTTTGCAACTTTCAACGCACGACCAAAACTACTATGTATGCAACATAGGTTTATTTTGTACTCGAAGCTATTTTCATACTATCAATCAAGTTCTGCATAGTTAACACTTGTTGCTGTAAGCAAAACAACCATTAATTGTTTGCTGATTTTCAATAAAAATACACCAATTTGAATGTGTATTAAAAAAAAGGAAATACACATCACTTTTCAAAAACTACACACATATCTACATACTTTCGCATTTAGAATAAAAATGTATGGGTTCTATTTGTAAATTCAGTTAAAATGAGATAATACGGAACGGTGGGTTTTATCACAAACAAGTTAATGGCTTTATCACGATTTTGTACTTAGATTGCGTAACTCTTTTATAGTCTTTAAATATACATTTTTTGAAACCAGAGTTTAATTTGAAATTATTAATTACGATGACACAGAACACAGAGCACGTTCTAATGGTTCTAATAAACTTGTCCAAAATGGTTTTTACCAGAGACGAATTTATCTGAACAATTTTCGTAATTATATGATATTGTTTTGCAATGTAGTGTAATGTTTTGAACTCTCAGTTGTTCTTGTATTTAGTTATGTAGTTTACCTATAGTATATTATTTTTGTATATTTTATAGTATTTTTTTACCAATGTTCATTCATTTTCTTTGTAGTCATTATTGTATAAAAACCTATATATAAATAAAAATCCACAGCCACATGTTCGACAGGACAGGTACTAAATTGTCAGAACAAGGTATTCGTAATTGTGTTAATATATGCGTTCTCTGAAATTATGAGAACGTGTATGGTCGATTCCAATATGAAAGATAGGAAGTCGCGGGCCAAAGCTAGTGTTATAATAAATAGTGCACTCGCATAATTTACTTAATTCATCACAATTTTATTACTTAAGTTATTACCAAGTTGTGCTGTAGTTTCGCCATTGCCTGCAGGTTTTCATGCAAATTTGTTCCGTGGCATTCGACAGAGTACTAACCAGATTCTAATCTATTGATTTCCAAGTTATTTTACGCTCTCTCCGATTATGTTTGCCTGCAAACATTCTTTCGTTGTGAATAATTGTTTTTCTGCTAAGTGCAAAGTTATGAAATACGCCATCAAAAATGTATAGAGGTAAGGATCAGTATTGACTCAAGAGTTTAACCATAATCCCTTCAAAGGTAAGGGGAACAAAGCTTACTGTTTCCAAAATATTTTCATATATAACACTAAAGCTTTTTCAACAGCTACTAAACAAATAAAGTAAACGTTATAGGTTCACAAACTGACAAGAAACTGATATATTTCTTATATTATACTTACAAGACATTTTAGGGCACTAATATCATGAAGATGTAAAATTTGTTTAAATAAGTAGGAAATTTTAACACTATACTTAGCTATACAAATTTATACATTACTAGCTGGCGCCCGCGACTTCGTCCGCGTTGAAAAAAAAAGGAGCCTATCCTGTGTCCTGTACGTCATGTTTATCTACCAAGTTTCATGAAAATCAGTTAATTCGTTTAAGAGTTATGGAGGAAAATACATACATACATACATACAGAAAAAATATCTAAAATTAGTCAATTTAGTTTCTGTATCATCTATGGAGCCTATAAATCTCTGAAATCTCTGAAAATAAAGTAACTTACTCCATGACCAACCCTTACAAACTTATTATTAGTATTGATTTCATTTCAATAAAATAATGTTTTCTGTATGTTTTTAAATATTGGTAAATTTGTATAACTATAAAGGATTGGACTTAAAAAGGCAGAAAGAATCGCTTTCGCGGGACATTATGGTCTTTATCTAAATCATATAAATCGTATGAATAAATCTGTCAATATAGCGTACAAGACGTGTTACACCATTACCTACCTAATAATTTTTAATACATTCAAATAATTTCGTACATCTGTGTATTGCTATATAAATGACGACAGAGTTGTTCCGGATTAGTTCGTGAACGTTTGTTATTTTTTTCTCTTTAGTCACACCGAACAACTGTCAAATGTTGCACAAAAATCGTAGCTTCTTTGTCAATGTATCTTTTTTTGTTGTGCGACACCTATTTAATAACTATGTTGAACTTTGCACTTTTTGTTTGAGAAACAAAACAATTATATCCCGCATTACTAGTAAAATTAATATTTCCTTTAATGAGTTTCTGATTTAAGTACATATTATGGAACGCGGCTACGCCCGCATCAATACTTATAAATAGGTACCAACTTATCACCATATGAGAATTACTTGAATTTCTAATACTAGTGTGAATAGTGTGGGTTTTAACCTTTTTAAATCTTTTAATGTACAGCATACATACACAATTTCTAAATCAAATCAAATCAAATCAAATCATTTATTTGCATGTACATGGGTGTAAAAACCAGATGCCATAGATGAATCAACGTCCCAGCATGTACTACCACATTTGGCGTGCAAAATAATATAAGTATGTTAACTCAGTTAAATCAAATTATTACATAAAATTATTATACATTATTACATTAAAGTTAAATTTAAAATGAATATATTTCTAATTTGATCAAAAACTATAAGACTACTGATTAATTTTTTTATTTAATTTTTAATTATTCCTTATAGTTTTTATATAGGAGAATTTGTAATCGCTATCCAAGCGTGTATATTTAAAGTTTTGATGAATATAAAATACACATTTAATTTTGTTTTTGTTGAGACACAGTAGTTAGTAAAAAAAAAGTTAATCTTACATTAGACCACTGTGAAATGAAAACCAGACCTTTTCTCTATCCCTTATCCTTATAATCCTATTACTTATCTATGTTTGGTTCACATGTGGCGTTGCGTGTGTTATAGGCGACGGTAGCCACCTACGAATAAGTGGATAGTCTAGCCTTTCTGACAACCTAAAAAAACTATAAAAATTGTATTGTATACAAAAAACGTCGATCTTTATAATCTATACTAATATATAAAGCTGAAGAGTTTGTTTGTTTGTTTGGTTGTACGCGCAAATCTCAGGAACTACTGGTTCGAATTGAAAAAATCTTTTTGTGTTGGATAGTTCATTTATCGAGGAAAGCTATAGGCTATAGAGAACGCGGACGAAGTCGCGGGCACCAGCTAGTCAATTATAAAGTAAGGCGTGCCAACATGACATTAAAGAATAAAAAAGAATAACCATCTCATTCCAAATTCAAAGAAGAAATGTTATAATATAAAACGTAGGTTTGACAGGTAATCATGATCAGAATTCTCATGTCGTGCTCAGACGGATGCGCAGCATAATTAACGAAACTAAGACGGAATCACAGCAACCTTGGCCCGCTCCTCGCTTTTTGCTTCTCTTTAAATAAAAATCGTTTTTTATTTAACAACTCATTACGTGATGGTGTTACTAAGGCTTTTTGTGATCCATTGAGGGGCGGACAGGTGACGCGACGTGTACACACGGGAAGTGTGTAAGAATAAAAAAAATATGTTTTCAAACAATTCTAATTGAGCAGCATTTGTGCTGTTGTGTTTAGGTATCTGCTTCTAGATTAAGGCATGCCAGAGCTTATTTCCTTACTAGCCGGTGGCCGCGAATTCGACCACGTTGAAAAAAAAAATTAGACTGGAGTTTACTCCTTACGACCGATTATAAAATTTAAATTTTCACAATTCGTATTTTGTAGTCCTGACAGCTTATCTGCTGCTATATTTTTTGCTGCCGAGGAAGAATTTCAGACTCTAAACTGAATTTTATTACAACAATAAATCTAAATTTCACACAGTTCGTATAGGTATTTAAGTTCAGTGAAATAGCTTAATGTTTGGCCTTTAGCAAATGTCTATGCAAACTAAAATTTATTGAGCTCCAGATAGTACGTTTGTTGAATACAGTGGGACCTTCCCACGAGCATTTTTCTAAGTACACGTAAATTTAACTGCTAATGTGAACATGACCTTAAATATTAAACGTATTAACGAGGACACGCTATTGTCGTGGCTAAAATATTTACTGCACTCTATCTGCTTCTAGATTAAGCCGCGTCCTCACTATACTAGGGCCACACGGCCACATCAGGCCGGCCGCTGGCCAGGCCTTGTATAGTGTGTACGCGTGTAGTGTGTACAAGGCCTGGCCAAGCGGCCGGCCTGATGTGGCCGTGCGGCCCTAGTGAGGACGCGGCTTTAAGGGCAGGAAGTTTATTTCTACAGTAGTCAATAAAATAAAGTATAATAATAAAGAGTTCTGAAAACATAATTTTAAACGTTTTCGTTTTAAATATTTTCAATTTTAAACGTTAAATTTTCTGTTTAAAAATCTAAATGTAAAGTTTCTATAGATTTCTAGGTAAAATTCTTATTTTGCTTTATTTATACCTGTACTTTTCATTTGTAATTATTGTTTTAATTTTATATGCAATAACACTCAATTAAGTGAGTTAATAATACCTACTAAATTATTGTATTGTTTTAATAATTTTAACTGAAGTAAAATGTGATGGCTTTATAAACCTGTAACTGTCAAGTCAACTGTATCTAAATTGGTTTTTCACTCGTTTTTGCGAACCTGTTGCTTTTTGCTGCTAATTTTTTGACTCATTACATTAATTTTTTGATTTAATTACATTGGAACTTGATTGGAACTAATAATATAAGATTTTAATCTTTATTTCATATACTCTCTGAAGACTCGGTTTCGTCGCTCAATTTTGTCGGTCCGTTCCATAATCACAATAAAAAAACAACACGGAAATATTTATTCATTGTAAAATTACAGTAACATACACCATAACGTAGTAATTGTACTAAATTGTCCACCTCCATTGTTCACGATGGCAGCGGCTTCCTCACTTGCAGCCATTTGAACAATCACGATTGTTGTTCAACATTACTTTAATTGCCTTTATTTTTATGTTTCTAAAGTTTTTATGTGCGGAAATGAATTTTAATTTGAGCTATTTTGAGAATTAACATGAGGATTTAATACTCGAAATGTATGGGTTAATTTTACATCGTATGAAGAATTATCTTTCTTTATAAATAAAAATGAATCACTATATGTGTTCCTAAGCGCAAAACTCGAGAACGGCTTGACCGATTTTAATTCTGTCTTCACTCATAGATAGAGGGATAACCAGGGAAGGTTTTTACGTAAAAAAAATGCACCCCGGGCGAAGCCGGGAGCGGATCGCTAGTATCTAATAAATGGGACCCGAGTTTTGGAATTATTTTCTTCCAGAACTGTTTTTTATGTTAAGGTTAGTATTTTTTATAGGCGACGGTAGCATACCTTAACATAAAAAAATAGATGAACAATTTTACATGAAAAAAATAATTATTATTCAGTGTTTTACCGTTCTTATTAAAATTGTTATTGGGTACAAACTTTGACAAAAATATTCGATAAACAATTTTACCTTGTTTAATATGAGCGTTAATCTTTTCAACCTCATGTAACGCCTTGGAACTTTTTGTTTCTTTTAAATATTTTTTACAAGATCCTTCGAGGTCTTTGTCCGTGAATTGGCACAGTATAACAATGACAGTAAATAATGTTTCAACTGCAGCATTAATGGAACTATTAATACGTAAATTATTTCTTCTTTAACTCTTAATTACACACTGTCGTTTCCTGTACTCTTCACGCGTACAATATGCGGATTTTACTTTACTTCTTATGTGTGTCGTAATATGGACACGAGCGTCACTTTCCCTTTAGGTATGCCGTAATGGTTTGAGACGAGGTTGACTTCATAATATATAATAACTAGCTGCTGCCCGCGACTTCGCCCGCGTAACTTTGTCAATTATATACTAAAACCTTCCTCGAGAACCGCTCTATCCATTGGTAAAAACAGCATGAAAATTGGCGCAGTAGTGTTTGAGTTTATCGCGAACAGGCAGACGCGGCGGAGGAATTTGTTTTATAATATGTAAGGATACTAGCTACACACTCCTGGCTTCGCCCGGGTTCAAAATAAAACTATCGTATCTTTTAAGTTGGACCAAATCACACATAGTTACGAAGTTTTATCAAAATTGGTCCAGTAGTTTAGAGTTCAACGCGAACAAACATGTGACACGAAATTTTTATATACAATAGTTATAGAGAGAAATAAAAAAAAGCATTATAGAAAAAACGAAACCCTTTTTCTATAAAACACATAAGTTTTAATTGAATTCCGAGTACTTGAGACGGTTTTTTGCGAAGTCACAGTCTATTTCATTTAATAATATAACAATCATAAACCAAGTTTTTTGTTGAACTAAATATTATAAAGTCCAACCGGTCGTTATGATGTCTTCTATAATCTATCTACGCTATTATAGACGACATTTTGATTTGATTTTTTTGTATGTTTATTGTACGTTTTTGTACCTAGCTACAATATTCAAGCGAATCTGCACATGTGTTGCTTATATCCTTAGCGACGGTAACCACCTACCATCAAGTGGTCGGTCAGCAGGCCTGCCACCATTTTATAAAATAATTTTAAACTGAAATTTTGGCTCAAATTTAGATAATTTTGGCTGTCAAGTATCAATTGTATGGGACTAAAAAACCGGATTTTAAAGTTTATGACTTTAAAATCCGGTTTTTAGTAGGTTAGTAAGGTATTAAACCTCAAGCAATTTTGAAAAGAGACAAAAGTTCTTAAGTGAAGGAGGTAAATAAGTTGAAGCAGAATTCGCCGACACAAATTGTTGATATTTGATTAGGCCATCGCATCGCAGATAGTGTCAATAACATTGAAATCTTCCCACACGGTGTAGGAGGACGAATGTGCTAAGGTATGCATCATTTTCAATGTTTTCTGTCGTCATTGTATTTATTCTCATTAATTCAAACTTTGAACGGTAACTGATACCACCTAAATGGTGTTAATTCACTAGTTTTACAGATAATAGAACATTTAAAACATACTGAGCAGTAGAACTACGGTCTGTTTTTTAATAAGAGACAAAAATGACACATGCAAATGTCAAGTTTGCATATAATGATACCATGAAATGACATGAAATGTATGTAATGCATGTCAAATGTAATGTCATTTTTGTCTCTGAGATTAAAAAACAAACTATAGTTGGAATTTTTTTGTCCAAACAGCTATCTAATAGAATAATAGTAGAACTTTTTGGAACAACCCATTTAAAAAGTAACATATACGTCCCTAATATTACTTGTATCAATATTATGTATTCAGTATTAGAAAATAAAATGTTATTCATGTTAGAAAATATTATTTTGTGCAAAATAGTGAAATAGGTTCCACAATAACTAGGTAAAATATTGCTCAGACCAAAATGTAGAGATTTTTTTTTATGTTAGCAATTAAGGCATACATTTAATTACACAATAATATAAAGAAATCGTTGAGAGTTCTCTGAGTAATTCTCTAAGTGCACTGGGTAACTTGTTATATATTTTAATAGAAGAATTATATCTATAGCCTAATTGCTTATACGAGGTGTATAATAAGTACCTGTTAAGTTTGAACGTTCTTTGAAAAAATGTAGGAAGTAACAACTTAATATAGTCGTAGTACACAAAGAGTAAACACAGCTTTTTGATGTTACCGCCCGACAATTAATGAATAACTTGTTGTCAAGTCAAGATATTTATTATATAAGACATTGAATGGCATGTTGATCTCGACATCAAATAAATAACAACGAAATAGAACAAGGAACAATTACATCGCCTACGCATTAAACTAAATCGTTTGTCAAACACGAGATTAATTTTTTTTTTATGAAGACCTTAAAATGTAGTCTAAATTTTGCCCCTTTATTTACAGAGTGTTTTATATAACCATAGGAGAAAATCAAATCTTGTTTTTGTCATTAACTTTTTGGGTTCTTTGAAGTGAAAACTTTATTAGGCGCATTGGTCATTTTTGAGATGGGAAAAACTATTGAACTCGCGACCTGTTACTGTGTAACCGTTTAACCGATAACTCCGTATATAAGTATGTACTTTCCTGACGATTCAAAAACATAAAAATAGGTACACACGTAATTGTTCAAGTTTTTTCAACTATGAACGGAATGCGGACTTTACTCGCATTTTAAGAATAAATTTGGTTATTTTATATTCATTTGTATAAACATTCTATTGTAAAATTAATTCAAATATAATGGATTATAATTAAATAAATTGAGGAAAAGTCGATTTTATTTTTATTTTGGCTACGTCTTAATAACCTTAAGTAAATGTTTAAGTTATTAAAAATTATTAAAAGTATATTAAAATTGCCTCTAATATACTTAATTATTTACTCTTGAAAACAAGGCAAGGTTCACTGTAAAATTTACTTTAGTATAAAGACTTTCTCCCTCTGAATGTTTCTCTGCTAACTTCTAAACCCCCCAATGGATTTTCGTACAGTTTTCTCTAATGGAAGGAGCGATAAACTAGGAAAATTGTGTATCTGTGCGAAGCCAAGCGAGTTGCTAGTAATAAAATACATTTTCACTTGAATTTGTTATACACAAAAAATTCAATAATCATAACGCAAAATTGTTAACGCGGAAGAATCGTGACATAACTAGACAATGATTGAGGCTTTATTTATGGTACGATCAGTGTACGTAACCGGTTCGTAACTATCAACTCCATTCAATGTAATGTTTAATTGTTACGTTTATTTACATATTTATTTAATTAGATTATATATCACCGACATGCGGTGTTAAAATATTCCCCATATAATATATATTTTTATAAATTTATCAATATTCTACGATTTCTACAGTTACAGTCTATGTTGTGTTAAATAATAAATTATTTTTATTTATTTTCCATACGACTTGAAACAGCAAAAAATATTAAATAAATGTATGTACATACAAATTAGTCGTATTCTACAGAGGGCTAATTATTATAAGAAAATACATAGGTAATCTATAGGTTAAACAACCTGTGTGGTAATCCAGAACATGATCTATCTATAGGATAAGTTTTACCCAATTTACATCAAATCGCTGCTTAAAAACTAAAGTGCCACAAATCAAAATTACACTTTTTACACGAGAGCTAATCGAAAAAAAAAAAAAAATTTTTGGCTATTTTTTTCTTATTAGATATATATCAAATATATGCATATTATACATCGGTAGAAGTAAATTTTAATTAGCATTAAATGTTTTAGTACTTTTATAATAAACTGAATACTAGAGGAGATATATAAGCATATAAGTTACTTTTGAATATATTAAAAATGATCAAATAATACTAAATATGGAATGAAACAACCGTGTCTTTTTGCAACATACAATATGAAGGGTTGTGATTGTATTTTTGAAATAAAAAATTTTTTTGGATGTTATTGTTTTTTGGCCCTTTAGTTTTTAAGCAGCGAAATGTTTACATCAACAAACAAACGCATTAACAAAACACTTATCTAAATAATAAAATGCTAGTGGATTTGATGACCACAACTGAACAAAATATAATAGTTTTACACATTTTGTAAATAACAAAATAAATGTTTTTTTTTATACAAGCTTATCCTTTAAAAGGAGCGCATTTATCCTTTCCTTACATTTTATAAAACTAAGTATTCAGCCGCGTCTGTCTGTCTGTTCGCGATAAACTCAAAATCTACTGCACCGATTTTCATAGTGTTTTCACCAATGGATAGAGTGGTTCTCGAGGAAGGTTTTAGTATATAATTTACAAAGTTACGCAGGCGAAGTCGCGGGCAGCAGCTAGTTTACTATATAAATGTACGGTGGCTTCAACAGCTGTACAAAAAGTAGTATAAATAGAGAAATACGTGTTATTCGTTTAAATTACGATTGTCGTCAGTCATGGTTGGATTATGGCCAGTGGTATGTGAAAAGAGACCTAGATTCTTTGCCATTTACGAAATTATGTAACTAAGTAGGTGATGTTAATGAGCTATGAATTTTTAAGGCTAACGGTGCTTCGACAGAACGCGACTACTGCGTAATTTATAAATTTATACTAAGACATATGTTTATTTTAGTATTTTATATCTAGGATATTCATAGTAATTATAGTGTCAAGGCAAATTGGTGCCTAGTTATAAAAGTAACAGCGTGTTACATAACTCATGGTAATAACAATTTCTTTACAGAAAGAAAAGCGTGAAAAAACATCACGTGTTTAGTACATTCGCTATATCTCACTCTCCACTATTTTTTATTTTATCAGTATTTTTGGTGTCAATAGCCAAGGAGCAAACTTCTTATTAACTGGAAACGCGCTTTGAGGCATTTTTTTTTTATGTATGATCACGCATAACTTTTGACAGGGTGGTCTGATTTTGATAATTCTTTTTTTATTTCAAAGGGTGCACCCCCAAGGGGGTCCTATTTTAATTTGGAAAAAAAAAATTCCAACCCTAAAGGTAGGAAAACAGGGGATGATTGATTGTTCACTCACCGATTGTAACGCATAACTTTTTACAAAGTAGTCCGATTTTGATAATTCTTTTTTTAATGGATAGTGTATCGAGGTATACACTTTTGGTCTTTTATAATTTTGGAAAAAAAATCCTACCCTAAGGGTGGGAAAATGGGGGTGGGAAAATTAAAAATTAAGCATGTAGATTATAGCCACAAAAAAATATAAAATAAAATTTTTAACAAAAAATAAAACCGCCGAAAAAACTAAAAAGCATAAAATAATCTTATTATTTTACCTAAGTAATTTTGAGTCAGCGCCAAACAAGCAAAAATTACGTAAAGAGTGATGCGCGGCGGCGACTCAAAATTTCTTAGGTAAAATAATAAGATTATTTTAATGCTTTTCAGTTTTTTCGGCGGTTTTATTTTTTGTTAAAAAGGTTTATAAGAGATCAGAATAGTTATCCATGACCTCTGTGGATATGATAGGACGAAGACAAAAATTAGTGACACATCCAATTAGTTTTGTAAATACGTCGTGATGTAATATTTATTGTATTAATATATGAAATAATGCTTTCTCTCGTGACTCAATTTATAGTATGAACAATGCATTTAATATTGACAAGCGATTATTAAGTCAGATCGGTATGTGTGCTCATTCCTCTAACTAATCGAATGCTTCAAGAGTTGATATAACATATATATAGGTAAACTACCTGAATAACAAAATTTTAGAAATGAAGTTATTTTCAATCGGCTTTTTAAGTAGTTATTTAAATTAAGTAAGTAAGTAAGTTAATTACAAGCTTTCTCTCTAGCGATATGATAGTTGTTGCATTATGAACCTAGCAGTAGTACTCTGGGTGTATTCCGGAGTATTGAATTGAGCGGCCCATTTGGTAAGACTCATAAGACCATAGATAAATAACCGCACATGTGCTGTTGTGTTTCAATGCTTGAGTAAGTGTCGGAAATCGCTGCATCCTTTTTGGCGATGCTTGTAATTTCAGACATCGGCAGTCATATATAATCAACATGTCGGTTAGGTTAGGTCATCCTGCCTGTCGACCTATATCTTAAAAAAGCCACAAATGAAAATATGATTAAAGTAATGTTTAGACGTCAAATAACAAATATTATTTAAACGGAAATACGAATAATTATTATGAGCAATAGTTGCCCGCAGCCTTTTTGGCATTGCAATGGCGTAAATGCTATTGTTTAGTATTTTGTTATTTTTCGCAATGTTCAGTTCAATTCAATGTTCATTGTACTTCAGTCACAGTTCAAAAGGTGTAAATTTTAAACATATTTCTAATGTAATCTCTAACTTTTTATAAATTCTAACTCAGTCAGAGTTAAAATAACCTGTTACGATTGTCGTAACAGGTTACCTATAAAATTCACCTATGAAAATGAAAGTGTTCCTAGAGATGTGTTCCAACCAGTCTATTTCTGACCGCCTTGGATTTTAATGAATATTTGGAATATAAAGCTATTAACCAACTAGCTGCTGCCCGCGACTTCGCCCGCGTAACTTTGTAAATTATATACTAAAACCTTCCTTGAGAACCACTCTATCCATTGGTGAAAACAGCATGAAAATTGTTGCAGTAGTTTTTGAGTTTATCGCAAACAGACAGGCAGACAGACGTCGAGGAGGACTGTTTTATAACGGGTGCGCCAGAGAAACTTACTTATTTGAAAGGTGAATAAAAAAAAAGTACTTCAGTTATTGTTTTAAATTTTATTTATTTTTGAGTGTATTTGAGAATACAATATCCCAATTTTTTTTATGCAGTCTTAAAAATGACATCGGATAAATGGCGACCCCCATTGCGCATACACTGATGAAGTCGATTTTTGAAATTCGTATCCACTCTTCGCAGCATATCAATCGGTATGTTGGCAATGGCGTCGCGAATGTTGTTCTTGAGGTGTGCTATGGTCCGTGGTCGATCGACATAAACCAAGGATTTCAAATAACCCCATAAAAAGAAATCGCATGGAGTCAAATCTGGAGAGCGTGCCGGCCATTGGAGATCGCCTCTGAGAGAGATGAGGCGGTCGGGGAAATGTTGTCGCAACAAATTCATTGAGTCTCGTGCTGTGTGTGCTGTGGCTCCATCTTGCTGAAACCACACGTTCTTAACGTTCATTTCTTCGAGTCTTGGAAGAAAAAATTCCTCGATCATGTTCCTGTAACGACCGTTAGAAAAGAAGCTCTCAACTGCGAAGGCCCGCTGCTCTCTAGACCAGAGCATGATGGCAACTGACTGGGGAAACAGGGAGAAACAAACTTGGGAACTTCCCCCTCCAGATGCGCCCCCTCTTGCCCCTCTACCCGCCCAACTCACCGCGCGGGAATTTTTTCAAATAAGTAAGTTTCTCTGGCGCACCCTGTAATATGTAAGGATAACACTGCGAATGAAACTATTTTGTGTTAATGTGTGTAAATAAATGATTTTTATTAATATTATTTAATGATTTTTTAAAATAAATAGTACATACTCGTATAGGTAATTTATTAATGTTTACAGATGTATGATTTTTACCTTTTGTCTAAAGCGACTCTAAAAATAATTAATCACTCATGTCAGACTTGGATGCCGACAAACCAGGAATACTATGGTGAATTAAAGAAAAACTGCTTCATTTTGATAAAATAAATCAAAAAGTGATATTTCTGTTAATATTTTTGAGATTGTAACTATCGAAGCATTAGCCATAAGAAAAAACCATCGTGTTTCTTTTGACAAGTTGACCAATAAGCCAATTGGTGAAACATGACACAAAAAATCGGGAGAAGCAAAATTGCATTGCGAGAAGACTACAATCGCAAATTGAATGTTTCACGGTTTAGTGAAGAATTAATGTAGTTAAAATAGTAGAACGCCATTGCGGCCGACCCCGTCAAAGGTGACCAACTTAATGGAGCGAAACGGTATTTACAACGAAAGTGACCACAGTGACTTCGAACTTATGTCAACACTAACAATTGGTTAGCTAGTGTTAAATGTCGATTTTCCAAAATTACCCCTCGCAGATTTTTCCCTCGTAAAAAAAAATAACAGACACACGGAAGGCGCGGAAGGCGACTTCTATTTATACTATGTAAATTTGTCATTCTTTATTTAAATGTAAAATGTAAAAATGTATTTTTTGGCTAAGGCATGCAGTTTTAGTAGTCATTGAATTTCGTACGATTTTTTTGTTCATTGAGGTCGTTTCATGGCCCGTAAAATTAGCTCATTCTTTCCAACTTCCTTATTATTGACGTTTATGATGATGACCAGAAGAAAGCGCCTCCATTATTTGCAATTTAATTTTTTTCTTTAATAAAATACATCATCGGGAACTTAAATTTTTAATGTGTAATCCACATACAAAAATGTGCATCCACATGATGATGCATGTGGAGAGAGGCAAGTCTTAAATAATGATAAATTAATTAAAGTTATGTATATGTTTTATGTGTCTGTATAATTTATGTAAAACAACAATAGATTTTGTAAGATCTTACTAAAACTGGGTCTAAGACATCGATGGGTCTAAGTAACACGAATAAAAAACTTTTATTATCAATTAGAACTACGAAATATATTTAAAGTATTGATTCATTCAACAGATTTGTTTAATCCGTTTAATTCTGCGGTAGAACAAAACTGATAAACTACATTCAATATACCACAATTTTCATTGAATAAATTTAACTTTCAGAATAAATTTCAGATTTTACACACTCATGCATGTAACCACCCAGAAATGATCCAACCCTGTATAACTGTGATGTTTTAGTAATTAATTGAAAAATTATTTTTTTCTTTTACAGGTAATTTGTTTGCGGTGTCGACAGAATTTTTGAAATGCGATTGGTAAATTTAGTTCTAAGCTAATTTGATTTAACTAAATTAATTTACTATGTAAAGATAAGTATGAAAATCAATTGGACGAGCACAAACACTTTCGCAACTATTCGTAACTAAAGACAAAGGAATTGTGTTGCGCTAATCGCTTACGTTTTAATGGTTATTTAACTACTGTTTTCTAGTTTTGTAAAAACTACTACAAAAGTACCCAGTCGCAAGATGTTTTATCCTGTCTTTTTGCAATGTCAAAGTGGATACGTTTTTTTGTTGTCTGCTCTTTTGTAAAGACGTTGTTACCGAGAGTAATCTAATTGGAGCTTCTAGATAATAATAATTTTATTAGATAATTTTATTGTGCGAGTAAATTCAATAGTTTCCATCTTATCAGATATTATCTAATGAAATCTTCCGTTCTGCTACGTTTATTTCTATTTAGCTATTTTTTAAAATTACATAAATCCTAAGTATTTTTGTTGGGATTCCTGTTATTTTGACTTTTAATAAAAACAAACATCAAATAAAGAAGTAGGTTTTACGTTTAATTAAATAGCTTTCCTTCAGTATAGTTAAGCTATATGATATAGACGACCAGGGGCCCTACTATTAACTTTTAAAAGACGATTCAAATTCAGAGCAGTTTAAATTGGGTTTCTAAACAAAAACTAAGTTGATGGTACGAAATAGCAAATGCAATCCAGTTTAAGTCCTAAATTAAATCGTATTAAGAGTTGATAGTAGGGCCCTTATCTAATTATTTATCGTTATATTAAAACCTCTCCACTCAACTGAAGTAATTCTATGATATAATTTCGATCTAAATCAAACGGTAAATTTCGTAACCGCTGCAATCGCTTGTGATGTGTCGATACGAATCGAAGAGCTCTCGACAGGGCCTGTCGATAGAGAAACAATGACAGGTCGAGGCAGGTCGTTTCGGCGTGACGACCTAACGGTAGAAAATGACGGATGAACGAAACATAAACGGAATTCAAACGATAACATCAAATCGTACTATGTATTCGGTTTTGTGATTCCGTTATCTTGTTGTTGTATTACTATATTTATATCAATCTATAGTATAGTCTATCAGTTTAAGTATACGTATGGCATTTTACCATTAACATCATGGACTATTTAAAATTATGGTGTGGTGGCCACCAGCACCATAACTTTTAATAATGCAGTTTAACTGCTCGACCAAGAGGTCTGTTTACATCGATTAATTCAGTTTAAATTAGATCAGATGAGATAGATATTAGTATAATCAAAGAATTTCAGTTTTTCCATTTCAAAATCTGTCGTCTCCGGTTTCGTGCCGATGTATTTATATGGATTTCATATTGACACGAGTGGCAATTAATCATCTTTGTTCACGACACCTAAACGACATTTGTCTCTCACGACTTCGCCCTCTGTAGCTGACCACTGAGAAAAAATAAATATTCTCATGATTGCGAACTCGTGAGAGCTCTGCGGAGAGCCGTGAATGGCTGCCATTATTTACACTAATGGTAAGTAAGCGGCTTTGACTTATGACTTAATTCCACTCTGTTGTGCCTATGCACTTTCATTTTTTTTAAACTATAATACTCCATATGTGAATTCAGGCAAGTTGACAGGACGTTTTGTTCCTATTATAATGACTTATTAGTAGAAATCACCTACGCTGACCCAAGTCCTGATTCGATTACGTAATGCTAGCTTTCGTCATATTTTAATGATGTTGGTTTTTCTTTCTCTGTTCGAGTTTTGTTTAGCATTTTAACTGTGATGACAAGTGGTTGCACGACGCTCGCCGGAGTGCCCATATACGAGTGCATTAGCTTCCTGCCCATTAACATGCAGTACCGTTCGGATTCAGTTACTTCTGCTTACGCAATTGTTAGGTACTTGTCCCACAAAAGACTAGACTACAAAGTATTTACTAACTCCATTATAGTCATTTTGTCTACTGTAATACCTGCTAATATTATAAGTGAAAAATTTGTAAATTGTATTTATTTGGATGACATACTATAAAAATAGAATTTATTCTAGATTACATACTTACGGTCAAAAATTCCCAAAGGTAAATAATTCTGAAATTAGCTTAGATTGCGTGCAAATAAGTAGTGTGCATCTAATAAGGCTAATAAAATTGTGATATATAAAAATATAATTTTATTAGTGGAAATAACGGATATTGCATTCTTCCCGCTTTAAATAAAGTAGAAATCTATTTTATTTCTACTACATAAAACGCTAGGTTTAACCATTTAAAGGAAATAAAATAATATACAGAAAATTTGATTTTGAAATTTAATTTTTATACTCTCAAAAAATTGTTATAGTTTGTATAGTTAAGTAGATAATTTTAGATAATAAAGACTTCATGTTCTCGTAAAAAAAGCAGCTGAATGTGAAGGGCAGAACACCGTATGTGATGGCTAGCCTTGGGAGAAGACTATATTCAATAGTAGAAGGTATTCTCGTAACCCAAGAGATAAGTTTAATAAAAGTAAAAGAACGCGCAGCATATCCTCAAGTTATAAATGAACTATTCTTCATTCATACTCATATAACATTCTGGAGGCAAATTACTATTGGCGAGAGGCCACACAATCGCCATGTACCATTTCTGGCCAAATATTCGCAAAAGGTTTTCTTTCCATTTATCCATTCCAACTTTACTTCTACTTCGCTGATACGGTGTTATTCCTCTTAACGCATTGCTTAAATGAAACCAAAACAAAAAAGCCAACCATAACGTCATCCCCATGTTGAACAGCCAATAAAACACATAGAGATCTCTGTAATCCAATGGCTCTGGAAAAACATTTCTAAACACCGGATTTAACATGCGAAGTAAAGATACGGTGAAGCCGTAATCGTTGAATTTGGAAGAAATGAAATAGTAGTTGTAATAAGCTCCGTAAATCATAGAAATTAGTGTATAAGCAATGAATAGGATGTAGTAACGTTGATTGTGGAGTCCGATGCAACGAGAAAAGAATGTACAATGGTGGTCTCTTCTAAGTATGCAGACGTCGCATTTCTTGCAATGCCAGGCTGTCTTTGGACGTTTTATACGACAAAGCTGACAATAACTGCTACCGCTTCTGATAGAATTCTTCAGAGTTGTATTCGTGAATATAGCAAGCATCATATTTCCGAAAACATTGATGAAACAGAATGTAGATAAAACTATATGAAACAGATGTTTAGCGAAACCGATATCGTATATTTCAACAAGTTTCGGTCGGACTATCAACATTTCGAATGCATATGTACCTGGTGTCAATGCTAACACAATTGCTACGCATTTAAGTTTCTCCATTATGAGGTGAAACTTTCTCCATTTTAATTTCCCACAATTTCTTGATGAATCTTCCATATTTTGTCATAAAAAAATGTTATTTTCAAAACTGATCGTGGATTTGTGAATGAATCACTTTTATAGTTTATGACAGTGACAACCAAGAATTTTTACTGTCACAATATAGTCAAAGGTTTGAGTTGCCATATATTTTTAATTCCAGTGCATGTGAAGATTAAAATGCTGCTAAAAATACGAGCAACAATCACGACATTAAAATAAACAGATTTGCTCGTTGTTTGATCGCTGCTCTCGCGCACGATCCTGGCATTTGGTGTCGAGATACGTGTCAAATTGACAGTAATGGTTCAAAAGTACTGCATTTTAAGGCAATAATTTTTTTTATACCTTTTAAAAAGATACAACCTACTACGTTATTCACAGATTACAATTATAAAGTCACTACAATGTGCATAAATAAATAAAAGATATGTACAAAAAAAGAAAAAAAGAAAAAGAATCAATATAAAGATAATGCCATAACAATGACACTATAAATAAATTGATGGTATTAAATCTTTTTTTAGTATAATATAACCTGTTTAGATAAGTAGCTTAAACATGCGTCCAGATTTATCAACTACTCGCCACGCTAATTTGTTATTCTGTGATAGATCTTTGGAACTAGATAAATAGTGACTATTTATTTTAGAATGGAATTTATTAAATTTATTCACAGCAATTAGCCTCAAACTACTTTTTTTTAACAATTAATAATGTGTGTCAATTAGGTTTTTTGCATGATTGGTAATTTGATATAAGCTTGGTATCGATAGCCTCATTATGGATCCATTAGACTATGTAACCTTTCACATTACGTAATTTGTTTCAAGTGAACTCCTGCGCATCTATTGTTGCGATAGTGATCTAAATGCTTGCTTTCCACAAGCTGTTCACCTCCGCATTCTTAACAACAGGTTACTCTAGGCACGTTTTCGGCTGGCAGTGTTATTATATTACTGACCCTCTCACAATAGGTAATTCTCGTAAATTATAATTTACGTGATATTACCAGTCAGGTATCTCTTTTTAAAGTGAAAGTTTTGGGATACGTAGGTAATACTTGATTGCTAGTGTATCATGTATTCTATGTTATATGTTATGTGTTCTATGTTATATGTATGTATGTTAGATGTTTAGCTTAGCTTTATCCACTCTCCCGCATGAACGTAAACATATTTTTAACATTTTATCTATCGGCTAGACTTTGGTCGCGACTTCCTCCGCGTATATATAAATAAGAAAATATTTCTTAGTCCCCAAAATGGTTATTATCATTACAGTTATTGGTCACATTGTTAATTAACTTAATAATTGGATTTAAACATCAAAACATAATTTAAAAAATCATTAAAGTAAAAATTCATTGAAAATATTTCAATGAACAATATTAAAAATAATTTTTCTAATAACTAAAATATTTTTGAAGGAAATTGTTTTGCTATCATGTAATTAGATTGATTACGAAATAGCGATCAAGTTAACGACATAGCAATGAAATTAATAAAGGAAATGTGTTCATTACGTGAACGATAACAGGTTTTTTATTTCAATAATTATGGATCAAACATAAATTGCGCAAAACTAATTTGAATCCAGTTTTTAATTGATACGTAACTGAGAAAGTGACCCTATTCACATAGACCGAAAACATGTTTCAAATTACCAGACCCTTCTAATAGCTTTCTTGTGATCAATTATAAAAACACTTTTAGAAAATTTATATGATAACACGCTTAAATGTTTTATAAATTATATTTAAATCCGATTTGATTGATTTAAATCAATTTAATTTTAATTTTATTTTATTTTATGGTGTAGTTGTTGGGTACACAAACAATTACATAATATATAAATAGTAAAATTTAAAAAGATTAACCTACATAAGTAAAGGTAACAAGTTAAGGTAAGTAAGTAATGATAACGTCAGTAAATCCTATAATATGTTGGCTACTGTCGCCTATAACACAAGTAAGGGATGGGGTAATGGGCTCTGGCATTCCTTACTCACTCACCGAAATACAACAGCACGTATGCTGTTATTTCACGGTAGTATTCTGCAAGGGAGACGGGCTGCCCAAAATGACTGCGAAACGCAGTGTTCCTTGCTACTACTGAAATCTCTGGAACAGGAAATAAGTAAGTATACTTAAGTCTAAATACAGAAGCACACATGGACATTGCGACATTGGCACAATTACGGCTCACGATATTACCTGTAACCTTTTAGGAGAAGGGCTTACCGGTGCTACGTTACTGTACGAATAAAATTATACTCTAAAAGTTCCGCAATAAGGTTGATATTTGATAATGATTTTTTATAGTATATTCTTGAATTCCGGTATACGGAGTTTAAATCAAAGTTCAAGTGGTTTACTTTATGACGAAGTGCACTTGTACCTGAATAATTATTATTGTCACACTCATTGTCACACAATTCTGTCCCGTCATTGTGGAACAGAATAATTGTATGTGAAAGAAACAAAAATAAACAAAAAAATGTTAGAAAAATAAATAAATGTAACGTTATTTTCAAATGCTTAAATCATCGCTTAAATAATAAAATTAGTAGAAGCATCTAGCTTCATTAAATTGCAAAAACTATTAATAAATTAGAGACTTATTTTAAACATTCAATTTGGCATTTTGGTTTTCATTATACTTTTGGTCTTCTAACGGGAAATTTCTTCGTCCGTATCACAATATCTGGTGTGATTGTTAATAACTAATTACGAGTACAACGTTAGATTAACCATCACACTTAACTAGATACTCGTAGTCAGCAAAATAAACGAACAAAAAAGTTGAAACACAGTCGTGTATTATATAAAACAACTGAAGTCTACATAAAAAAATCTATACTAATATTATAAAGCTGAAGAGTTTGTTTGGTTGAACGCCTTAATCTCAGGAACTACTGGTTCGAATTGAAAAATTCTTTTTGTGTTTATCGAGGAAGGCTTTAGGCTATATAAAATTTTGACGCGGACGAAGTCGTGGGCACCAGCTAGTATTAAAATAAATGAAATGCCTATGGCTTTCATAATTTTGTCATCAAAAGGAAAACAAATAAAATGCAATGGACGTCAGTCTAGATCCTGTTGTAGTGCCACAGGTGAATAGTGGGCGGTGCCTCGTGCCGTGGGATATCGATTGTGAGGGTGTATCCACTAATCGATTAGTCTCGGTCCACGGCCTCATCGATTCGCCTCGCCTCTGACCGACTACACCATTGTTCGATTTGCTATACCCATTACAATCTATTACTTTACCAAATTCTAAATGCTAATGTTTGGTTCTGAATTCTGAATAATAAAATTTGTTTATTGGTATTTTATAATACTGAACGAGGAATTTTTGTATGCCAGGACGATCTTACAAACGGCTCTAACGATTTTAACGAAAATCTGAGGTTAGGGGCTTTTTAGGTCTAGAAATCTATCTGTCATATCTGTCAGGTCGAGAAAATTCGTTTTAGGTAGTTTTTTTAATGGAACGGTTACAAAAGTAATACCGCTTGCATCAGGTTTTATAATATTTTGAATTATTAATTCAAGTATTCTTGAATTTTTTTCTATAATGTTTCATAAATTTTCTTTCTTACATGTAAATGTAAAAATCTTTAAACATTTCATTGGCCTGAGCGAAGTCTAGTTTTATTAATAAAAAAATAAAAACACCTGATATCTTTAACGCTGTGACGACGGAGGCCATGCAATGTTATTTTTTTATATTTTAAGACCACCTTCGGAAGACAAGACCGGGAACCTAACTTTCCCAGGATAAAAAGTATCCTATATGTTAATCCAGGTAATAAGCTAATTGAGTAAAGCATTCAAGCATCCAAATATCTAAACATACAAACTTTCGCATTTATAGCTGCTGCCCGCGATTTCGCACACTTAACTTTGTAAATTATATACTAAAACCTTCCTCGAGAACCACCCTATCCGTTGGTGAAAACAGCATCAAAATCGGTGCAGTAGTTTTTGAGTTAATCGCGACTTTCTTTTATAATATGTAAGGATTATTAGGATTGGATAAACAGAAAGAGGATATACATATTAATATTTCCTCCATATGATAGTAATAAATATGTGCTAAAAACAACTTAAAAGAAAAACATATCTAAGGTAAAAAGTACAATTATAATCTAAAAATTAAATTTACTTAAATCTAATTATAATACAACGTTTATCATGCTTAGTAACTATTAATATTGTTAGTTTAAATAATGAGACCTTGTTAATTAGTTCAAGTATTGCTAAAACATAATTTTTTAATTTTTTTTTCTCAATTACAAATGATTGCAGATTACTTTAAGATTATAAGATCATGTTTTCATAACGCCATTATCTAACATCTTGGATTGCAAAAGTTAGTCGCTTTTCGTTTTTGTGAAAAATAAAACCTTCGATTAAACAAGGCTTTGTTTTATATTAATCTCTTATTAGAGATCTGTAAAAACAATAAACACAATACTGTCAAATGTTTGACCCCATTTTAATGACAAGTTTTATAATAAAGAACGAAAATAGGTATAACCTTCTTTCACAAATTACAAGACCTTAATTTAGATAGATTTTGAAAGTTTTAATTCGGTTTTCACACATGGAAAGAGGATGAACGGGAGGATCAATATTTGATTGAAATGTTAGTTAGGAACTTGGGGTGGGAAAACAAAAATGCTGTTTTTACATTTCCCCGGTTTTTTTTTTCAATTATCCTGTTCATAAGAACTTTCCTCGGACGTTAAAGAACATTCGAAAATAATAAAAAATCCGAATTGATCCAGCCGGTCCTAAGTTTAGCAATTCATTTTTATCTATAAAAAAGATGCGTACCTCTACATGTAACACCCATCAAGGCTAATCTAAAAAAAAATCGTAAAATCCATTTTAGTTCTCGCAACTAATTTAAAGTCATGTTGAAAAAAGCAAGAATTATTATATCTATGATGAGTTTCTCCGAATTCCATAGTTGGCCGGTTGCATCATCACAATTTGCAATTATCATCACGTAGAATTACCTTATAGTGAATGCTCAACTTCGGCCTATGCGAAGGCATTGTCATGTAAAGTTTGTTCGCAATCTGTTTTGCTTATCGCGATCGAAGAGGTTCAGCTGTTTGGACATTATGTAGTTAATAACACTCAGATCTACTGATAGGAAATAAAAATAGAAAAAATATTTATTGCATAGACTAAATTTTAGACTTTTGCAATAGTATCACAGCAATAGTATCTGTCACCAGTTCGATTGTAGGTATTATATCAGTATGAGTTATATAGAAAGTCAATTTTTTATACAACTCTATATCTATACATATTATGAAAAAAGTATCTGGCTGTCTCTCTATGTCTCTCTGCTAAGTTCTACAACGAATTTTTGATACAGTTTTCGCTAATGGAAAGAGTGATAAACAAGAAAGTTTTGTGAATATAATTTTCAGAAAAAAAAATCCATGCATACGAAGCCGAGTCTCGTCACAAGTATGCAAAATTAGTGCCAAGCCAAGCAGCCCCTTCAGTTAAATTTTACATTTTGTGTCAATGTACGTAGAGAAATAGTCCTAGTAGGCCCTTTATCTAAAGTTTCGAATTATTGCCTCAGCAATTTAATTGGGAGATGTCGCTGTAGATGGAAGCCCGTAGTTTCCATAATGCACACGTTACGTGACCAGCGAGTACCCGCTTATTATTTTTACGAGGCTATTGCGTGCGATACGTTGTACTTTGAAGGAAGTTGAGCGCTCGTTTGACTTTCACTCAAAGAACGTTCGCTGTGTGCGGTTGCGCTGGCCTCTCCGCAGTTAGCAGGTATATGCTGACACTTGCACAAAAGGATATATAGGTGGGAAGCAAACATTAAGTGAAACTGAGCAATTCCAAATAAGAAAGACAAGAACTTTTTCACTTGACAAGAGCTTTTTGATACTCGTACAACTGAATACCTAAAGTAAATAATTATTTAAAGTAAATTTTTTAAACCTTCCAAAACTATTTAATTACATAGCAATCGCATTTACTATCCATAAATTTAATTAGAATTTATTATATAATAGTTATAAATTTAACTAGGATAAAATTTATAAAACAAACTCGAAATAGATTCAAGTGTGCTATGGACCTTGATAGGATAAAAGATTCTTTACTAAAGTAACAAGGAGATTATGAAATAGGCTATGGAGTATTTTTCTCATGCATCTAATAATGGCACAAGTGCTTTTCTTTCACTATTGTATTTTATAAGGGTGTTTTATAAGGTACCTGAGAAAAAAAGCCAACTTTAGACCGGCTGCCCAGTTTACAACTGCCAAACGCAGTGTTGCTTGCTAGCACCTATTAAAGGTTATAAATAAAAATAAAAAAACTAACGGTTTATAAAATACTATAAATAGTACAAAAGTTCTGAGACGCAAGAAAATTTCTTTGCACTACTTTAAATTGTCAATTACTTGGTAGTTCATGTTGAAATTCTTAGGGCCTCTACTTTTAGAAATAATTTTATGTTTTATTAAATTATGTACTCGGTTGACTGCATCCTTCGATAGGCGATTTTTTTATTATTTTCTTTTTAATGTTTGGGACTTGTACCGTACAAACAAAGGTATATCAGCTCCATTATCCCTGGTGACCGGTGACTTTAAATGACGGTTAGCCTACTTGACAGATGGTGAAAGAGGCCCTTAGCCACCATTTTCCAAATCACAGTTTAAGTATATAAACAAAGACGTCTAGAAACAATTTGTTATTTTAACAGTTAAACCGCTGACATCTCTAACCACCACATCATTTAAAACTGGACAAGTGGACAACGTCACAAAATGCACTTAGTTTTTCTTTCGTAATCGTGAGCCTTATTCCCTCGACATAAGACTCTTAATAACACCATCATAGCAAAAGTTCAATTTAACATTTTCAAAACGTTTTAGACTATAAGTATTGATGTTTAAGAGTTTTGTTAAGTGCTTCGAATATGTTGGCAGCAGTTAAACTGTTACAGCAATAGCCATTGTTCTGTAACACCATCGATCATAAGCTATCTAGTTAAGAGTCTAATAGGACGTTAATGGAGCCATCGTGTCGTTACACAAGACAGTAACGCGATCTGTCGCTTTTGCAAGGTGTTTGAGAGGTGAATTATGAAATTATTTTTACAAAATTACTTTATGCACATATTAAAAATTGTAATTGTACAAACGTTTCATTTAGGTTTAAATTTGAAAGGACGCGTTAATAGTGAATCTATACTTAATATTATAAAGAGAGAAGATTTTTTTGTATGATGTAATGAATAATTACAAAAACTATTTTAAAAATTCTTTCACCTATAGAAAGCTCTCGTATATTATTAAAGAGTAGCATAGGCAATATTTTATACGCGGACGAAATCGCGTGCAACAGCTAGTATGTATTGTAATTAATCCATATTTTAGTCATCTCTACAAAACACTGTCAAAGCGATTTTTCTAACTGTAAATAAATTTTATTTTTTTAATTTTATTTATTTATTACATATCCTACAATAACACAGCAATCTTACAGATTACAGCATTCTTCTATATAATAAATTCTATTAATTATATGAAAGATTGTCGTATTACATTGCGAAATTCTGATGGAGATATCGTCAAAATATACAAGTGATCTTATAAGTTTTCAAAAGTGTCTTTGAACCAAAGATTTAAATCTTTGCTTTGAACACTGTCAGAGCTTACGGTACAGAACCATAAATGCAGCGTAGTACAACAACATAGCTTAAACTATGTAATGTATGGTTTAATTAAACTATGTAATTATTGCTTCCAATACGGAAGAATAATTCTTCCGACACCGAATGATCTTCAATGTACATCAATTCTGCGACTTTACGACAAACTTCAAGAATGTTATAGGAAAATCTATGTAAGATATTATATACATTATATATAATATCTAAAATAACTTGTTATTGTGAAAACTTGTTGTTCTAAAATAGCTTGTATAAAATCACTAACTTGTATAAAACGATAATAATCAATATCACCATTAAAAAAACAACAGTTATTTGTGATAAAAGTCCATATTTTTTATATTGAAAACGCAAGTGATGGACCAGATAAACCAGACCAGACTGGTTGAGATGTATTTTTAATACGTAATACCCACGAGTCGAGAATGATATACTGTATTTGTAGGTCATCTTCGGTTTCGAAGAACACGAATGCCACGCTTAACCAACATCGAAACGAATGGACAGGCTTGTGTTCACTTTATCATACAAAAAAAATGACGGCACTTTTTCAGCAATTTAAGAATGAAGGATTTGAAAAAGAATGTTTTCTTACATTTAATTACATGAATACTTGGTTTTTATGTAGAATTCTCTTAAAAAGACTATACTAGTTCTACAAACCTCGGTTTCGTGCAGAAACTTATATGTGTATCTAGCTTAAGTCAATCTGAAATCCTTTCAAGTAGTGAAGGAACTTTTCGCAAATATACTTACAGTTTAGAAATCCTCTCTCTCTCTCTCTCTCTTTCTCTTTAGATATTAATTATCGACTAGCTACGTCCTGAGATTTTGCCTGCCTTGAAATTTTACAGAATTAACACCTGTACAAATTCAATTCAATACCGTCAAATGGTGTTCCATGTTAATGATTATACATATATTATATAAAATACCCATTCATACCTACATAACTGGCTCATCAAAACAAAGTTTAATTAACATTAACTAGTCTAATGAAGATTCCAACGTTCCTGAGGCAATAAATTGTCAAAAAGCGTCAGTTTCTATCAAGAAATAAGTCAGTAAGAACTGGTGGCTGTTTAATGGGACTTCATCTGTTTCAACAAGTCGAAGGACATAAGAAAGTTATATTATCTGTGAAGATTTTAGAACAGAAATTAAAATTATTAGAATAGAATTTTAAATTTGTATGGTCGCTTAGATTTTCCGTCTTAAACGAGTCTATCATTCATTTTATAATGCCGTAGTTAACATGTCTCCTTTTAAACATTAAAATTCTTGAGGCCATTGTGTTCCGCTGATTATGTGTAGGAAGATTTGATTATGTTAGTTTTATACACAAAATTAATTGATTACCTACGCAGTATTTAAGACTTATTATTATATTGTTTGACTATAGGAATTAAAAAAAAACAATGCTGGCTCAGACGAACACTTATTTAAGACTTTATAGAAATATGTCTTTCAATATTTTATTTTTATTTATGATACAAAGTTTATTTATTTAATAGTTTAAATAATTTTTTTGGAAAACTCAATGAAACAATTCTAATTGTGATTATTGAACATAATATTATGTAATTAAATATTCTGTTTCAGACCTAAAATACTAACTAAAACTAGGTAATTCTTTTTATAGATTTTTTTATTGATAGATACTTACTATTATTCTCACGAACTGGGTTTTACGCGAACAAGGCTGTGGTCACCGCTGGTTATAATTAAAAATAAGAAAACTTAAAGGGCCGACTAATAAAGCAAACATCGTTTGAAGCTTAATTAAAATAAATTGCTTGTAGGTAATTAAAAATAAGTAAACAAAAAAATACGCGGAACCTTTTGATTGTTTTCAAGTAGCTGCCGGAAATAACGTCTTCCTCAAACACAGCAGTTATAAAGCAACTCTGGGAAATATATAAACAAATTTTATTGTTGAATATTCATTCAGATTTCTTGCAATGAAAATCTACTTCCTATAGTTGAATACCTGGTCATTGCTTAGTTTCGTATGTTTGTTAAAGAAATTGTTGACGGTTTTTGATAGATGTTAATAGACGTAGAAGATAAAAAAATGTCGAATGAAAAATGTTTACATATTATGAAAATATGCCTGGAAATAATTGCTAAGGAGTTGGGTTCCCTGCAGACTACTTGATGCTGCAGCATCAGATCAAGGTTCCCATGTCATGGAAATACTACCGAAGTAAAGTAACGGTATACCAAATGTCTCATCAAGCGAACACATGTGAGTCTTCAAACTCCTGAACAGATCTTATAATAGGTATATAGCTAATAACGATATTTTATCTTAAAATATATGGCTAATAACAATATTTTATTATATAAATTTTATAAGCTAATAATAATATTTTCTAATAAAAATATTTACTGACAAAAACTGCTCGGTCAACCGGACTGTTAACCGAATTAACGGAATACACTCTAATATCCCGATCATATCAGTTAAAAAAATCGGTTCAAAATCTCTGACTGTGGAGCCTCGATCCCACAGTCAGAGACAGTTACACAGACACACACGTCAAACTTATAACACCCCGTTTTTGCGTTGGGCGTCTGTGTTTAAAAAAGGGAAGTCAGCTGAAATATCTAACAAACAACGCATTATTTGGTTAATAAAACACTTAAAACTGCTAACTAAAATTAAACACATTCGGAGTTTATTATATTGAGATCGATATAATATTAATATACAAACATATACTTTATTTTGATATGTATTCAGTTCAAAATGCTTCCTTCTATGTATAATGTTTAAAACTTTCACCGTCCGGCTGTGCTTTCGTTACAAGGACGACCACTTTCTATCAGCCTTATGACTCGTTATGACTCGTTCCATCATCTGTAATCGATACTAGATCGATACTCGTAGCATATCGAATCGTGACAAACTACGAACGAATGCGTATCTAAAGTAGATTAAGGTGACATTCTGACAATAGAGGCTATAAATCAAGAATATTAAAGACTTCCTTATGAGTTGATTCTTGGGTATTCCTATTTTCCTCATTAACACTTAATTTTATAACATTTTTATTATTATTTCATTTATTTTTTATTATTTTTATTATTACCTGCAACTTTCATTTTATTTCGCTTTTTATTAACTTCACTTGAGAAAAATTGTAAAAAAAAAAATGCATTTTAGTCTATTATCTCACAACAATTTCTAAAAACAATATTGTTTGGTTTAATGGTAATGATCAACGCATTATGTTCAACTTTCCCACACTATTTTTACCACTGTGAGCAATTTACTTTGAAAACCACAAATGGTAGAAAGCTGTGGTGCTTTAATAAAGTTGTGACAGTTAGGTTAGGAACAGGTCCCATTTGTTTGGGCGGAAGCAGAAATTTCCTGATTAGAATCGAAATCATTTCATATATTTTTATTTGATTACTAGCTGGTACTACTTCGTCCGCGTTGAAAAAGAAAAAAAGTAGCCTATCCTGTGTCCCGTAAGTCTAAGCCGTCCCGTGTTTATCTACCAAGTTTCATGAAAATCAGTTGATTCGTTTAAGAGTTATGGAGGAATATATATACATACAACACCTACACTTACAGATTTATTATTAGTATGGATTTGAGTATTTGGTTTAAAGCCGGAAAGCCCGTAACTAACAGGGGAACAATGTATCTATCCTAGAGTATTTTTTACCTCTTTTGACTCTATTTATGGCTAACTATTTATGACTACGGAACCAGACTAACGGAACCAAAAAGTATGATGTATAGGTAATTTCCTTATTGAAATCTTATTTATTGAGCTCAATTCAGTTTATATGAATAACTTTAATAGTCTCTTTATACTTAGAGGTTTTATATTTCTCGTAAACATAAACACGTAATCGAGGTAGTTTATTTTTCACTGTTACTCAATCACTTTCTTTTCTGGTTCAATTTCTTTTTAGGTTCAACTTTAATTTGTTGCGCGTGGTCCGTAATTTATGTTTAGTTTTCTATTTATGGATTCTATTATTGTATAATGTTTGTAGTATAGTATAGCAGCAGCCTGTTACATACAGCCTGTCAATGTATAGTGGAAAACTGAAAGGCATCTATTTTGATAGGCATATTTTTTTGTTCTATGGCTTTTATGATATTACATATTCCTATTATATTTTTTTATAATAGGCTTTAAAATTTTTCTACGTGTTTCTTTTATTTTACATCTCAAAATTAATACCATCGCATTTATCTGTGTAATTGTAGTACGAGTATTTGTATATTACAAGTATATAAAGATAAAGTATACAAACTTTTTGGTTTCTACATCGTCCGAAACAGTAAAGTAAGATAATTATTCTACCACCGGTGCGGGCACATAAAGCTGTTTCTATGGGAAAGAAAATCAGAAAGAAACCTTCTTGTAATAATAAAAATTTTCAATTAAGTAATAAATATTCTTTTTATTTATAAGCCTTTATTTCAGATAAGAGTAGGTTTACATTATATAAATATATATTTACATTTTGTTTACATCTTTTTTTTTTGTTTTGTTATAAGCTACACCAATATATAACATAATAAAAATATATTAAGACATTGTTGTTGTTGTTCCTCTTTTCTTTTCCTTTTTTTTGCTTTCTTTTATTTAATTTTGTTATTATTTTTTCTTATCTGTTTGCCCTTTGGCATAGGCCTCCTCCAAATATTTCCATTCTTTCCTGTTACTAGTTTTCCTCGGCCATACGTTTCCTGCTGTTTTTTTCAAATCATTTGCCCATCTCATATGTTGTCCTCCCCTGCTCCTGTGGCCTTCTCTAGGGTACCAGTGAGTTATCAGTTTACTCCATTTGTCTGGTCCTCTTATTAAGTGTCCTGTCCATCTCCATTTTAATTTCCTTATTTTTAACGATACATCTTGCACCTTGGTTAAAGTTCTTATTTCCTCATTTTTTCTCTTTTCCACTTTTCTTATGCCCGTAAAGCTTCTCTCCATTGCTCTTTGGCAGGATTGAAGTTTATTGGTCTGTTTCTTCGTTAGTGCCCATGTTTGGCACGCATAGGTTAGCACTGGCAAGATGCAAGTATCAAAAGTCTTACTTTTTACTTTGTAGTGTAGATGTTTATCTTTCATTATTTCCTTAAGTTGCCAGTACCTTTTCCATCCGTTTGTTATTCTTTGTTCAATTTCCCTATCGTGGAGGTTTTTAGGTGTTATTATTTGACCTAAATAGATATATTCACTGACATATTCAATGCTGTTTTGTCCCATTGTGATGGTCACCGGTGTGTCGTTTGTCATTATTTTGGTTTTGTCAATATTCATTTTTAGGCCTGCTTTCTCACTCTCTATAGCTAGGTCATTAAGCATTATAAATATTCTTTAATACACATTAAATATCAAGACAAAAAAAAACTCATGCTTTTTGTCAACAAGATAACAACAAAGTTGTAGTAGGCCTTTGAACAGTAACTTATTTTATTATCTTTAAAAAAATTAATTATTTTATGAGTTTTCTTAATATTAATTCTAGAATTCTGGTACTTTATTATTGGACCAAATAAAATATCTTAATAATGTATACATAAATATTACAATTGCACTAAATTTATGTATCTATTGAGAAATTTTAATGCGAATATAACAATGAACACGGATGTCATTTTTTATTCAGTAATTTTGTTATGGTCACATACGCGAGTTACATACATTACATCACGTGTATTATTACGACATATTTTTTTATTTTATTTTGATTACAACAAGCAAATTATTTCGACTCTTCTTGGGGAGCCAATAAAGACAGCGTTCTAGTATTACAACTATTCTATAAACAATACCTACCTATAGTAATGAAGATCAATCTGTCAATTTGACAATCAATTAGCCACATGATATATTTACGTCCATTTCTTGTATGGTTCATTATAGTTGACATTTTTTATTTTTTCAATTGTCTCTTGATTTCATAGGTTTATTCTTTGTTTACCAATCATTTTTACTGGACAGACAGTGATTTACGTCACGTAAATCACACGTGACGAGACCTATAACTAACAGCGATTCATAGGGTCGCGTAACCCTATTCGATTTTAGTTAATATATAAAAATAACAAAATTATTGCGTCCCACATAGAGGATTCGATCCCGGTCGATTTTTCTAATCCCGGGATTTCGGGATTATCTACAATTAATCCCGGGATCCCGGGATAGCCCCGGGATTGTATTGGTAATAGAAAATAGTAACAAAAAGACAGTAAAACATATCAAAATCAACTTTTTATTTTAAATCTTCAGTGAAATCTTCAAAAAACAAAACAAAATTATGCTTTCGTCTGATAAAATAAACAAACTTCTGTAAATAATTTATGAAATAGTTTCATAAATTATTTACAGAATTGCCTAGTTTATTTATTCGATAGATCGACAAAATGTTAAATGATGTTAAATGATGACTCCCACATCATTTAACATTTTGTCAAAGCCTAACATATTAAATTCGTTGTTTTAAAAGAATGCTGGTATTGCTTTTAATGTTTCCATGAGACCTCCATTCTTCCCTTGTAGCTAACAAAAGTCTATATACCTATAGTTAGTATAATTTTGCCATTAACAGAACCCAACTATAAGTAATTTTATAAAAATATCAAATTTGCTACCTCCATCAAAGTTGTTGTTGCCGACCAAAGTGTCGTGCTAAGGTCGTTCACCCGCACTGCAAATTCTTTTTAATATCTTTAGATCGCTAACGTTTTTTCTAATTCAGTTTTTCTTCGCATTACCTATCCATTAGTAACCAAGTCACGATCCGTTTCGCTTTGATGGCTCTCAAAATAATGGTTCAATACTCGCGACTAATGTTCATGTTCACACCTGTATGAAGATTGGAGATCAGCAAGTTCAATCGTTTTTAGTTATCCTGTTTGATTGAGTTAATGACTACTCGCCCAAATTTATCTCGCCCAAGACTTTGAAATTTCTTCAAGACTTCTTGACGTCACATTGCTTCTAAGTTTAATGGATTTTGTTACAATAATAACAATAAAAACTTTATTGCGTAGGACTAAATTCTCTTACAATAGTCCAATTTTTTTGAGTCGCTCAAAAATATACATTATTTAAAGAATAAAATAAATAAATTTAAATCAAATTTCAGAAGTGAGATAATAGTGAGTTCCTAATTTATTGTGTAAATTAATGAATATCTTATTTGTATTTATTCCTCTTATTCCTGAACAGAAGATATATTGTCGAACAGAATGAGAAATCGAACTAAATTGGCTTTTTCTTTGGAAAAAAGTTTTGAAAACAGTGTTTACCGTAATGCCATTGACCTTTATGTAGTCTATGATATAACAGTTTTTCTTATATCACGAGTTGAACATTATGAAATACGTTCGGTAATCGATTGTTCATAGCGAAGTATTTTTGATTTGTTATAACGGTACCGTTAGAAATGTCGGTGATATCATCGCGGCAAAACTCATAGTGAAATGAAGATATTTTATCATTTTCAAAATGTTTATAGCAGTAATTATAATACTGGCAGGACACGTTGTGCCCCGCAACCATAAATTTAACAGAATTAAGTAACTTAACTTTTTAACTTAATCTATCATACAATAATTTGCAAAATTTAGTTAGGTAAAGTCCTAAAACCTCTTAAAATTCTCGAAACACACATATTGCAAGAAGTTTATAGTTGTAGCTTAGGTAATGTATTACTTAAGAAAATCTATAAAGATAGAAATGTGATTGGAATGTATGTGACAGTTTGTGAATTCAGAGATTACTAAAATTACATTTAGCCATAAATATTTTTTAAAAAATGTTACATTTATACAGCCAATTGGTCAACAAGTATAATGCATTTTTACTCGTAGATTGTTGTAAGTCAGTGATTTCCTTTGAAAGGCTCGTTTACCTACAAAGGCAAGCTGCTTTAGAAACTGCGTTGCCACGCCCTTTCCTAAACGGGCAATTATCTTACCTGTAACAAGGTACAACTATTAATATTCAATTAGGTTACAACTACTGTTAGTTACACGTAAGTAGATATACCTATTTATGTCACTATAGATAGGCTGACTGACGGGTCAATTGATGGTAAGTTGCTGCCGTTGCCTTTAAAAAAACACTATAGGGTTCTGCAAGTGGGAAGTTTGAACTTCCCACTTTGATGAAGCGTTTGGTCTAGTGGCTAGTAACCCTAGCTGTTAACCAAACGGTCGCGGGTTCGAATCCCGCAAGGGGCAAATGTTTATGTGTTTACGTTTACCTTTGTACCTGAGTCATGGATGTTTGTATTTATAATATGTATGTATTTACAAAAAAAAAGTAATCTATGTAGTATATCAACTGTCTGGTATCCATAATACGAGTACAAACATTATTTGCATAGTATACAAATATCAAAGTGTTATTTTGCTAGTATCTTACGTACAATAATTACAATCTTCTTCTTCGTCTTATGATCTTTCTTTTCTTCGTTTTTTACTTTAATATAATAAAGAGAGAAGATTTATATGTTTCTAATGAATAAACTCAAAAACTACTAGACCGATTTTGAAAATTTCTGCACCTATAGAAAGCTATATCAGCGAGTAACATAGGCATATAATATAACAACATCAATCAATACTAATAATAAATCTGTAAGTTTAGGTATTTTATGTATGTATGTATGTTCCTCCATAACTCTTAAACTAATTAACTGATTTTCACGAAACTTGGTAGCTGTTTCACCAACTACAAATAAAGTGTTGATTAGTTACTTTTAGAAATAATTTTATGTTTTATTAAATTATTCACTCGGTTTAGTGCATCCTACCATAGGCGATTTTTTTTCTTGGGACTTTTACCGTACAAACAAAGTTATATCAGCTAAATTATTCCCGGTGACAGGTGACTTTAAATGACGGTTAGTCTACTTGACAGACGATGAAAGAGGCCCTTAAACGTACAGGACACAGGATAGGCTACTTTTTTTTCAAAGCGGACGAAGTCGCGGGCGCCAGCTAGTTTTTTTTATAAAATTACACGGGCGAAGTCGCGTGCAACAGCCAGTTTCTTATAATTATAAAACATATAAGAACCTATGACAGCTTGAGAATTATGTTCAGCTAAAATTAATTTCAGCTAATGCAATGCTAGGCTACGCACGATAATTATCCGATTGTTACTACCTTCGAAATGATATATTATTCTCAGGCTGACTGAACAATCTCTTAATAAATAGGACATGTGCGAACCATAAAACACTTTTAACATTGATATGTCGATACGAACGATCTATTTCTTGTCTCAGTGCGAACCATAGATCTCTTAGCGTCTCTGCGGTTTCTGCGTACGAGTGTTATTTGAAAGCCGTCGACCTTTCCCTGCTCATAATCATTTTCCGCTATAATTAAGTAAGCAACTTTAATGTTGTATTAAGTAAACTAAGCAGAGTGGTTAAGCAACCATTAATTGCACTTTGTTTGGACAATGTTCGTTCTCATTAAGATTAGACGAGTTGAATTCTGACGCGAGACTTTGTAGTTTTGTCTAGAAGTTATCTGCATACCTATTTTTGGGATAGAAAGCAGCCTGGAGTTGACAAGGAAACAGATGGAGATTTCTATTTTAAATTAAATAATCGTATAAAATAAAATAAAATATTTACTAAATTTTGGTTAAATTTTATAAATCTGGTGAATATTTTTTAATACAAAAAATAATAGTAATATTTTAATTTATTATGCACAGTTTTGAATAATTCATAAATTGTTATTTGAAGTAAATTGAAAATTTAATACATTAAAAAATATTTTTTTAAATATTTTTTTTTTACATGAGTACAAAATTTCACATCATTGGTTTATGTAAACCAAAACCAAAATTAAACTCAATAATTATTATTTTAATATGCCTCTTAATCCATTTATTAATTTTATATTGATGTACAAAGGATTTTGGAATAGGAGCAAATATATACTTTATATAGTATCTTTAGTTCGACATGGTATGTGCGTTGCATTTACCTAACCACTAATACATAGTTGCCATGTGTGACCTCGATACAAAGTTGTCAACGTCCTTTCTACTGAGCTATTAACCGGTTCCATTTGTTTAACATTTATCATATGTAAAACCAATCGCACTCGGAAAATGTAAATTTATCTAAAATTTTATTTGGTCGTTAAATCTAACATTATTTCTAGCGAGCAATTGCAAGGTTATAACGGTTTAGATTGAATAAGACCATGCTCTTGAAAAACCTTTTTTTCGATTATCTGTCTATAATATATAAAAAATATAATTTCAGGAGAAATTCCGAATCACTCTTAGTAGTGACATAGCACACAACAGCATGTGTGCTGTTGTGTTTCGGTGAGTGACTAAGGGATACCAGAGCCCATTTTCTTATCCCAATCCGTTCTCCTCAATTCCACTACTTGCAGCACCTGCGGCGTTTCTTGTACTATATAGGCGACGGTAGCCACATACCATCAAGTGGAATCAAGTGGACCGTTAGCCTGTCTGTCGACCTTAACGTAAAAACAAAATAAAAACAGAGTAATTAACCCTTTAACCAAAGATTAAAGGCAAAGATTTCTTTAACCAAAGAAAATTTTGCCTTTAACTGCTTGGTTTTGTAGGAGTTGTCGTGCCCCTAGCGCCTGACTCGTATTTTTTTTAAGAGAAAGCAACCATTATACAAGTAGAGGAATTTGTCATATATATCCGACTCTGGCGTTGACTCTGACTTAACGGCTATAGGGTTAAATATTTACGCACCTTGTTCGGTAAGTGCAAGTTTTGTCACGTACACAATCGTGTCACAGAATCTCTGTTATCTGTGTTAATGTTAGTATGTAATTAGCTAATTAGTTACTGAAATCGCTTTTGTGTAATCATAATTATTTTCTGCGTAACTTCGAATGCAACATTCATTCTAAGTACCTATATTTAAAATTGTCAGTTTTTGCTTTATAGTAATTACAATATAGTAACAGGCAGATGGAAATGTTATATATCACTACATTATTATAAAACTAAGATCCCGCCGCGTCTGTCTGTTCGCGATAAACTATTGCACCGATTTTCAGTTGTTTTCACCAATTGATAGAGTGGTTCTCGAGGAAGGTTTTAGTATATAATTTACAAAGTTAGCGGGGAAGTCGCGGGCAGCAGCTAGTTATGTATAAAATAAAGTTCTAAATGATATTGACATATTTTCAAACAATTTGAATTCTCACAAAAAGAAAATTGGCGAATTAAAATTTTTTTTTCATATATGAAAAAGAATATTCTATAGAATTCTATAGAATATTCTTCTTTTTCTTTTTTGGTTTTATATTAATTTGTTATATAAATTAATAGATAAATAAATGGATAACGTGGCTTTCTACAGGTGAAAGAATTTTTAAAATCGTCCCACTATTTTTTGAATTTGTTCATATTAACATACGCAAATCTTCTTTATAATATTAGGTATAGATAAATTCTAGGAAAATTATTTTTATTTTTTCTTTGATAACTAGTTATTGCACAAAACTGTGTGATACTCGTATGTTACCCTCAACCACTGATAGTAGATATGAATATTTTTGTATTTTGAAATCAAAATTTATTTTGTTGCAAGCAAAGCAATATTGTTAGAACAATAGAGCCTTAAATCAAAGAGTCGACCGAGTGTTAAGTTACGCCCGTCACTACCTTTAGATATTGATCTAAAGGTTATACAAATAGACAAAGTTATGAGTTGGAGATAGTATTAAGACAATGGGCAGGTGACTGCATATAAATTTAAAGTGTCTGATTACTTTATTAGATTGTGACTCTTTACGATAATGGCACCGAGCCTGATAATCATGGCACATGCGTTGACGATGATTGATGTCTGATGATTGTTGTGAGGTCATTAATAGATTGTACCAGTAGTGCATACTTGAGACATAAATAGAATTTTACCCTGAATGAATATTTAGAATAGAATAAAGTAAACTTTATTTTCAAAAAGGACAAAAAACCAAAAAATACACAGAATTTTTATTTATATTGAACTATTATATTTGTATTTAGAGAAATATTCAAACTAATAAAATTAAATAAACATTTTGTCATACCAATAATAATATATTATTTTCTTCAATGAACAAACAATAAACTATGAAACAAAATAAGGAATGATAAAAATGTAATGTCAAAAAAAAACTGTAGGTTTTTTTAGATTTCACAGAAAAGTGGTTTGACTTAAATATTTTATATAATTACGTTTTAACAAAAAAGTTTTTTCATATATTACTTTTTATTCCACTTACAATGGAAACTGTAAAAAAATGTGGCTTTGTTCTGCTAGTTAAATATAATTATTAAATACTTAGTTGTAGCCGAACACGTATAATTATAAATTGTTATGTGAAAAGAAACGGTGCCATATCCCGACACCCCATTAGCAATATTTCGCAAGACAAAAACGCACTGTAAGCTATACATTGCGTAAGTGACACCGATACACCATGCCTCGCGCCTAATTAACATGCTATGTATGCGATCGCAACACAATAGATCGCACCGCTGCATGAATGATGGCCGATTATAAATTTGGTGAAACATCTCTTTATAATCTTACGACATATTATATTTTAAATTTTATCGACTTATTATATTTTCTCACTATCAATTAGTGTTAATATAAAAAAATATATAAAAATTAGTTAGGAATAAAGGCAAGAAAAACACATAACAATACGTATTTTCTTTCCAATTTCCTTGCGAACCAATTTTTTTTAACGAGATTTGTATTTTTCTCCCCCCATATATAATAGCATTTCGACCAGTGGGCATAGCAGGTAATAAAAGAAGGCAATGCAATACAACCTTCTTTGTAATTATTGTAACGCGATACATTTCAGAACTCTTATTAATCATTTCGTAATTGATCGTTTTAATAGAGATCATCATGACAGATCACAATGATCAATATCAACTGTTTCATCATTATGTGAGGTTGCGTACGAACACACAAATTGGATGTCAGAAGTGGATCACGCTTGCTAAGCTACAAGCTAAGGCAATTCGGTTTTTGCACACGAACATTAAAATTGAGACTCATAATCGAATCGAGATTTCCACTCACGAGCCAAAATGAAAAACTAATGCAAAAAAAAACATAATTAGTATAACTTAGGTACCTACCTATTTTTCTTTGTTGACTAAAATATTGCCCACAGACCAATGTATTATTGAGGAGATGTGGATTATGAGTTCAAAATATGTCTAGTTATCTTGAATTTTGATAAAATTTTAAATTATTAGGCTTCGAAACACAATTACAAGAGCTTTTATGTAGGTAATGATGCCGTAACTGGTTACTAATCCGATGATTTCTCTTACATTATAATATTTTGAGTTAAAAATCCACACTTTAAATTCTGTAAGATGTTTACAACGAACAACAATTATGTGATGTAAAAATTTTACACAGAGACCATAAACACTGAACATTAAATTTAAATAATCCAATTTAGAAAGGGAACAAGTTGTCAAATGATTCTTGCACCGAACCGCCTTTGTCGAGTTAGCGAGAAACCTCCCGCTTCGTAATGCCAGTAGCTACTTCTAATTGCATCATTCGAAACAGCTTTTTAAGGCCACAATGGAAGCTCATTGAATTAGTAAGTCCGTCAAAGACTTATTTATGTATTTATTTAATTTAAATTTGTACATAAATAAATAAAGTAATACAAAAAAGATAAAAAGTATCTGTTTTTTTGACTGACTGTGATTTGAGTGTGTAGGGTTTTGGCCTTAGTCCATTATTTTGTTAGGGATTGTCATCAGGACATATTGTCATAAATAAAGAAAAGGACATAGGGTACTTTTCATCCAGAAAAAAGTACCTACTGTGTTCCTGAGGGAATCTAAAAAAAATAAACACCTAAAAATATATAAGAAAACCTAGGCACTGAGTAAGTTGCGGGTAAAGAAGTCCATAATTTCAAAAAATTGTAAAACATCTTTGTTTTTCTTCGTTCAACCAACAGAGAAAATGTAGAAATGGACTTTGGCGAGTCCAAGTAACATAGTACGTAATGTAACAGCCTATGAAACCGGTTATACAAAATACATTTTCACACATATGTAAGTAATTATAATATAATTCTTTGAATAGAGCTGTGCCTTTGCCACGCGCCCACGCATGCTTGCGTCAAACGACGTGTGTTGCGTACCTTATTGTCTTGTCAAAATTTACATGCCATTAACATTCAAAGATATATTCCACGATATTTATATTTTATCAGATAGTCTTTTACATCTGGTTATTACATATTATAATGCATAACGTGTGAAACTGTCTTTTCGAATTCACTTTTTCAATGCAAGTTTTCTTTCATTTCAGGTAAATATAACGTGGATACAAACATATTCATGCGCTTGTGTTGAGCGGAGATCGAATCAGCGACCTCCGAAACAGCAAGCAAAGTTATTACTGCTGAGCCAATCGTCAAGTCGGGTAAAAATATACTTTCATTTTTAAATGAAGAAAAAAACGCTCAAGGTTCGCGTATCGTTTCTAAAGTAAATTTAAGTAGCTTTCGTTCTACATGACATTTGTTTAATTCACAGAAGCCATACATCCGGTTACAAATGCAGTGAGGTTATTTAAGACCATGAAATATGAATAGGTGGCTAACGTTACCTAGCTATAACACAAGCAACGCCACAGGTAGAGCCGTAGTCCAAGTGCACTGCCGCCCTGTAATAGGATTGAGTATAAGGGAGGGAAAAGGGCTCTGTCATCCCTTACTCACTCACTGAAACACAAAAAGAAATTTATTACTTAATTCAGCAATTTAAAACAAAATAATTATATAGCATTGAAAGGGCTTACAATAATTCTTCATAGAATTCTTAGCATTGAAGTTATGGGCGTCCGAAAACTCGACCACCGGGTGAATTTTTCATTCAGTCGATCTGACTGACACCTTTTGAAAATTTTATATCACAGTAGCAAATACAAGTGAAAATATGTTATAGCGCTCTGCCTCTACTTGCCAAATCCAAACCACAGCCAATTATGAAAAAAATATTTCGAAAGTTGGCCCTGCCGGGAGTTGAACCCAGGACACATGAGAGACGGAGCTTTAAAGCAAGCAACTTAACCATTCGACCAAGAGGCTCGTCAATGACTTAATACGATCATAACATAATAGACTACAAAAAAATAGTTCAAAGAAAACAGTATTAGCATCAGTCAGTCAAAGATCATTCATACGTGAAATGCTAACTGCTGAACGAATGGGAGCGTAATAACACGACACGTTAGACTTTCCAAACGCACTAAGGCACGTCTAATGTTTCTAGTGAATATAAGTTTGTATGCTTGTTTGAACATTTACAGGTTAAATTTATTTAAGAATTGCAATTCATTTACTTTATTTAATTTTATAATATATTTGACCCTATATAAGTAATTGTGTTCCGCAGAAAATGGTGAACGCCACATGCTATATTTTGTCGCGAAACTGTTTCGCGGATAAGAGGATATCAATATAGCCCTATATGTTTATCTATAGTTCAACAATAACGTATAGAAAATATTTTAAGTATATATAGCAGCAAAAGGATGCACTATTTTCACTTCGACGTAGTTACAGACGGCGCGGCGTGCGTTCCATATTGTTTAGTTGGAAGAGCGCCATTTTTCACGTTCTTGCGTACGAGTGTTTATTATAAATCTCTATAAGGGCGCGTTCCCACTATGTCGTAACGACAGATAGTCGTGCAGTTTAAAGCGTCGTGGCTTGTACATTTAAATGGAGGTGTTCACATATAGGACGACACGATTAAAAATCGTCTACGACTTTTTTCGTTGTGACGATAAATTATCAAGACAATGAAGACATAATATGGGAACAGCTAAAGACGACAGTCGTCCGACGATAATTAATCGTTACGAAACAGTGGGAACGTGCCCTAAGGCAATGTATGCGCCGCGTGTCGTCGATACCCAACTGTGAGGTGGTGAATACTTCCATACTGCCTATATACATACGCAAGTAAGCAGTAATATAACCTAACAGAAGCATAAATACTGGACCATCATAAAAGTAGATGAAGATTTGGATCGAAATATCTTTTGAATATAAAACTCAGAAGAACTGAAAGTAATCGACTATTATGATAACATGGTCTCCTATTAACGACAACATAGGTGCTGCAAGGCCGAAATATAACAGCACACATGCTGTTGTTTCATCATCGCTTTCTGTATGAGCACGCAAAGAACTTTATTTTAATAATTAATCCCTTATTTGGATTTTATGTTAAACTTAGAAATAACTTCCATACAGGAAAATTCTTGTCACTAGATATTTACGTAGATTTCACTATTTATTAATATAACATAGCACGCACAACGAAAAATGTCCTTGTAAGAGAAAAAAAGTTTACGCTGGTTACTTACGTACCTTATTAACTTTGCTTTTCCTGCTAAATAATTCCTTCATGAAACCGTTAATATACCGGAATTTGCAAAGAAAATTACTAGAATACTAGAAACTTGGCAACCCAAATAGCAATTACACGAATGCAATCTTTCGGGCACTTTTATTCCATTTTTTCTCCATAAGAACATTCCTTGGACATCTTGGCTGTTCTCGAGTTTAGGGAGTGAATTAAGCGTTTCATTTTGAAATTCATTTATAGAGTTATATTGAAATAGAATGTTTGATTCAGTATAAATATTTGGTGATATTCTGAATAACACTTTTTAAAAAAGTCGTACGCATATTCTACGTTTCCTTTTTAGCAAAGCTCGATAAGGTAAGATTGGTTGGTTTTAATGATTCATGGGAGACTTTGCACACGGTGCGACACCAAACCATTCCAATAATTGGTGTCATTATAATTATTATTAAATATTTATGTTTAAGCTTTACTTTACTACTGTGCTTTACTAGTTTCTAATATACTAGCGACCCGCCCCCAGCTTCGTACGGAGTTGAAATCTTCAAAAATCCTTTCTTAGCGGATGCTTACGTTATAAAATAAACCTAACTTTATATGTTCCATAGCGTAGATTTTTACTACTTGTTGTCATAGATCCAAAATCCATATATTTTTCTAAAATCTAAACGCAAACTATGTAAGCAAGAAACACCTTAGTCACCCTTTTCATCAGAAAAGAGCCAAAGGATCTTTCAGACATTTAAAGAAGCTTCTAAATATTTTTTAGTGATCGTCTGTGTTGCTATGTGCTTAGACCACTTTAGCATATCATGAAGAAATAAATTCAATAGTATAAAAAATAATTATTGATTATATATATAATAAAAAAATAAAAAAGCCTATATTAAAATTTACAAAGATGATATCACAAAAGTAGCAGGTACTCAATGGATGCGAATAGCAGAAGATAGAGACTACTGGTCATCTCTGGAAGAGGCCTTTACATTTCATTGAGAGGGTTCTTGCTTTTACTAAACTTATTATTGATTATATGACAGACAAAATAGGGTCTGGAAGAAGATTAACAATTAAAGTAAAATTGTAATTGTGTATTTTACTTTGCTTAGCAGCTTATGATAATCGGCTTAATACCATTAAGGTTGTAAACTTCATTGTAAAACAAACTTCCTTATAAAGCCGGACAAACATTCCCGAGATCGAATCTGTCCTCGTCTAATTGAAAATTAAATAAAATGCCATTCGATCTTGATAATCGTGACTCGAGGGTTACCATGATCTGTGAAAGATAAATCGGTAAAATGAATGCCCTTTCTGCGCAGAAATTCAATTCAATACAATTTTGCATAATCGACTGGGAAACTTTTTGGTAACTAAATTTCGAAATCGCAACCAGATGCTTTACTTTTAAATATTGACCTTTCGATTGAAGATAACCGTAAGAAGTCACATTGTCATGTCAAAAGAAAACAGAATATTTAAAACATAATGCGATGTTACTACATCAGCCTCAAGCTGGTTTTGTAACTCCTCAATATATTTAAGCCATTCTATATAAACTAAATATTACTTCTTTTCATATATTAGACCGAAGGTGATTAGTCAAACTGTGTTAGAGTTTAGATTGCATAATAGTTATATAAAAACATTTTTTTTGTTGTATAATAACCCATTCCCACAATGCTTCCATCTGATTTTTTACTTTATCCTAAAGGGTCTCACTCTCATCATTCTTGTTTTTGTTTGCAATCATAGTTAACTTATACAATGACATAGTTATAGTCAACATATATATTATACTAGCTACACGCTCCCGGCTTCGCCCGGGTTCAAAATAAAGACTATCCTATCTTTTAAGTTGGATCTAATTACACATAGTTACGTAGGCCTTAAACATGATAAAACTTGATTGATAAAACTTCGTAACTATGTTAAATTTTATTTGGTTCAACTTAAGATAGGATAGTTTTTACTTTGAACCCGGGCAAAGCTGGGAGCGTGTAGCTAGTTTATATCAATACTAATAATAAATCTGTAAGGGTTGGTCATGGAGTAAGTTACTTTGTTTTCAGAGATATCGTGTTTATAGGCTCTATACATGATACTGAAACTAAATTGACCATTTTTAGAATTTTTTTCTGTATGTATGTAAGTATGTATGTTCCTCCATAACTCTTAAACGAATCAACTGATTTTCATGAAACTTGGTAGATAAACATTTCGACGTACAGGACACAGGATAGGCTACTTTTTTCTTTTCCAACGCGGACGAAGTCGCGGGCGCCAGCTAGTAGAGATAATAATAAAATAGAAGAGGTAACTATCACAGAGTGCTGAGAGGAAATATGTCGAAATTGGTAGAGGTTTCAACGTGGCCTTCTTTACTTACGACCAAACACATTTGATAGATTATTATTCTACCAAAGCACCATTATTTATTTCATCCTGCGGTCTCTCTCTGATCAAGTGGTCATTTCTAAATGAATATTGCATTATCCAATAATATTGAATAGAGCATACATTTAAAATAATTACACCAAAGTGCGTAATTTAGTAATAAAACAATGAAGACTATATTCTTTTAAATGCTGTTAAGTAACAACATTTTATCTCTCACGGCTCTTGTAACATTATGGCATCGCGTTTATCCTGTTTTGTTCTTGCATCAATTAATTCTTTTAAATTGGTATCTTGAGTATTAATAGGTGCCATTTAATTTATTTTATTACTTATAGTTCTTCTTATTCTTGTAACCAAACTCTTTACAAACAGCTAATTCCTTTTCCTATTTTATTCGTTTAAATTAATTATAATGTATTATTTTTTGTATTATGTCTTTATTTATTTTTAATTTCTCTAATGTTTTCTCTAAAAATACTCTAATTTTAAAAATTCTTTCGCAAGTGAAAAATACTACATTATCGACGAGGCTGTATATATACCACATATTGGTTTTCAATAAGAAATGATATTTTTATACCTGTTTTATTAAGATTGACAACGTAGGCATGTTTCACCCTGATAATGTTTGTGTTCTTTGACTATTTTTATCAGTTTAAGTACCTATAGCAGGTAATGATGATAAAAATAATGTTATGAGTATCATTTTGATCTTGACCGCAAAATTGTTTTCAATTTTGGCTTAAGTTTTGTGGAAGCCGCCGATTATTTCGAGTAGATCCCAGTTCAAGGGAAACTCTATTACGTTATTAAATTGATCACGAACTGAATCGATGGATGGCGAAACTAATCTTTCATACAATTTTTCATATAAAATTTTATTATATTTTCTATAAAATTAAATATTATTATTTATTTTATAAGAATTTAAGATTCGTATAAGAATTTAAGACTGTTTCGGTAAGTGAGTAAGGTTTCAATATTCATACGAAGATTAAATTTAAAATTTATTAATAGTTCTTGTAACGAAAATATCTAGATTTCCACTTTCCTTTTTCCTGGCTTGACAAGGAATCTTTTCTGGTGGTGATAGAGCCATTAGAAGAACTACTAAATCCACATCTTCCACAACAACAGCATCTTAGACAACTTATCTATCTGTTAACTTCCACAGCCTGTAACTCCTAAAGTATTGATCGTAGAGTAAAAGTAATTATATCCGAATTTGTAGAAAATTTTATGTAGAAAGATTTGTCAGAAGTAATCATAATGCAATATGCCCAAAAAAGCTGAAAAAATGTACCTTCAAACTCCCACAACCTCAACACACCACTCGGCCCTCATGCACCCTTGAGGACTTTTAGTATGTCTAGATACCGCAAGGTATAAGTGTACCAATTTGTAATGTAATTTTCATTTTAAAACCTATTTAAATTTGTATTTTTCTAACTATTTTTGTCAATACCATGTACAAAGTAAACTTAGGCTATGTAAACATTGATGTCAACTTAGCTTAGAGTGAGGTCATTAAAATCTTAAAGTAAATTACCTATTTTGATATTCTAACACTAGCATAATACCTAATGACTAATGATTTCATTGCTTTGTGTTACAATTGCTCAACTCTGTCATCAGACACATGGAATGATGTATCAATGTTCGGCTAATACTCTTTTAAGTAGGTAGTGGCAGTGTTTGCTAACCGACCTTGAAACGAAACAAGACTACACTTTAACTAAACACCTATAACTGGTTACAAATTAATCATACAAGTGACCCAATTTTGTCGAATCTTAGTAACAAATTGTTGTTAGTTATTTATTAAAAAAAAAATTATTTACTTAAACTCTTCTTCAATGATAGGATTTGAAATATGTTCAAGAATAAAAACCTCTTTGTATTAGGCAAAAATAAAAAAGGTCATGAAGTAAAATTCTCCAGACATCTGTATGATTAAATATATACATAGATATAGTATAGACGGAATATACATAGGTATATTCAGTCTGTTTTGCTGGCTTTAAATTGGCTAAAGTATAATAATATAACATGAAGCAAATATGTGCTGGTTTTAGTTAAGCATGTTGATGATGGTTATAAATTTATGACAAACTTTTGACTCACAAAAAAGAATGAGTTCATATTATGATGAAGCTTCTGTCTTTTTAATTTGTTTTACGTTTAGTCATGTCACAAATTCTTCGTTGGCTAATAAGATCACCAAAAGGAGATTTCTTCCTTCGCCTCTAAAGTGGTTGAATGACTATGAGAATGTTAAAATTATTCAGTAACCTTTAGCAATAAATATTAAGGTCAACATAGTAAGTAAAATTACAGGTTTACTGCACTCCTACAATGTGGCCTAATGTCAAAATTAAACGCGCCACCTAATCGACATTTCAATCTTTATTGTGACAGTTATTTTGCATATAAGCCTCTGCTCTCTTATACACTCATGTAAAGGACATTTCACATGTGCGTAATCCTAGAGCTTTTGTTCGGCCGAAATAGTTTGAACTTCAAATGGTAGTGAATGAACCAGAATATTCTACCATTTCTTAGATTTGAATTGATAACTAAAGTAACTAATATATGAAAAGAAAATATATCTCCTTAGGTTTTCAGTAAGCCCCAACGCGTCGCTATCATTTCGTTTTTGGTTAGCGTTCTTTCTGACAATTTTTTACTGGGCTTCTATTCTAAGGATTTCTAAATATTAATAGCCTTTTTATAACCTTCTTCAAAGATTGGTCTATCAAATGCAAAATGAGTTTTTAAATCCAACTGATAGTTCTAGAGTTTTACAAGTTTACAGAGTTTATAACGTATTCAACCAAACTGATACTCTTCAGATTTATTATATTAGTATAGATATGTAGAAGTTATCAAAAATTGCACAATTGGCCTTTTAGGCTTTTCTAAGTACTGAGAGTTGTTAAAGAAAGAAATGCGTATGTTTTATACTTTTGATATTTATCAATGTTATTTTTTTACAATTGGATAATCAGCAATAATTGTAAAATCAATGATCAATCAATATCAAGTAGCCTATTTTGCCAACCTATTTTCTCCTACATAAAAAAAATTACTCATACATTCGTGCTAATACGAAAAAAGAACAGTTGATGCGAGAAACCGCTAAGCGACCAAGTTGCACATAAACAAAGCGAGTGAGTATACTTCTTAACAATTCAGTCCGCTTTTGTTCCAGTAGAGCTGTATGTTAATCGGTAGGCACAGTTGGTTGTATTCACATCTTTGTTTAGTGCAAGGTTACCGATTTGTTTATCGATTGTTATCGATTGCAAGGCTTCCACTACACTTTTTGTTTTACATAAAAACACATACGTATTTGGGGCAACATAACAACTGAACATAACCAAATCGTAACAACAAGGATATATATAGATTAACATTTAATAGGAATACAAGAAAATGTCAAGTTCATTCAAATAGAAATAAAAAATCTTAATTGCATTTAATCTAATAATGTTTAATGAAATAAAGGTAATTAACCAGATACAATTATAATAATTTAATTAAATCATTACAACAACAATTAATATGGAATGCTCGGATTGCTGAAGGCAAAACGATGAATACAATCTATATGTTTTGTGATATTTTCTCTTATTTCGGTCTTATTCTCTTATTTTTGACGTGAATACTTCCTTAAATTTTCTTCCATAGTGGGAGGCAATTCAGAAAAGCGATGATAACAAATTAAATGGGATTTGATTGATCCCTCGATCAATTTGATCAATTTGTTTCTGTAACTAAATATATGTAATTTACATTCAAAATTTAATTAAACCAAAGCAAAGGATTGGTATATTATGGTATATTTGAATTTCTTGGATATATACAAATAATAGGCTAAAAAATAATAGGCCACATCCCATTTTGATGATTGATCAACTTGGTAGAATTTGTATACCCAAAAACATCGATGACCCAAAACAAAAGCACAAGTACATAACCCATGAGTGCCCTGCCAGACAGGCAAATTCCAGGCAGGCATTTAGGAGAGAAATTCATGCACCGTAACCCACCGTCTCCTTTTTAGGGGTGGTCACTGCCACCACTGATCTAGGGAAAATTTTACAGATACACATTCGCATCATACTAATGTTAGTTACAGCTTGGTTACAGCTACGGAAACAAAATATCAGATTGCATGACAAATTGCACACGCTTCCTGCGGTCATTACTGGAGGCCTTGATGTCATGTGTTGTCATGACAAGATAAGTCATGACATGACAGACGCGGGAAACGAACGCGTGACTGATTGTAAACATCGGATTTTGTATGGCGGACCATTTTAATGGTTTATCGGATTCAGTTGCATTGTGTTAATCTGACAATATATAATCTTTTTTATTATTTATACAGGGCGTCCCAAGAGTATGCGACATGAAGGGAAAGTACCTTAAATATCGTAGATAAGATATTTTGCCGAAAGAAGACTTTGTTATTTTTAAAAGTTAGTAATACTACATTCAAAGATTAAATGTGAAAAAAAATCACCCGTATTTTTATGATGCCAATCGAAAGAATGGACAAAAAATAATAATTCTTCTTAAATAACTTAGTATCTTAAAAAAAAGGAATAACGTAAAATGTTTGATTAAAATTTCAAGAATATTATTTATTGCCGGCGACGACGTAATTTTTAGAAAATCTTTGAATGCGTAATTTTTAGAAATTTACTAACTTTTAAAAATAACATAAAATCTTCTTACAGTAAAATATCCTATCTACAATATTTAAGGTGCTTTCCCTTCATGTCGCATAGTCTTCGGACGCCTTATATACAACTCATTCACTGATTAAAAACAGAATCCCAAAAATTACTAAATGGATACACACCTCTGGTGTTGATTTATGGTAGGACAGGTTTTATGGTAGGTATTCGAAATTTAAAACTATTTTAGGAATGTATATTCTGCTTCGTATTATTTTTTAATCTCTAAAACTGCTTATATCCGATATACTCAAAAGCACCTTTATATTAACACCATTGTCATGTAAATAAATTGGTAGCAATTGGTAGGATAAATAATACTCGTATATTGACCTTTCTTTTCAAATTTGAATTGATTGCTATTCATACTCGTATATGATTCAAGGCGAAAAACCTTTTTTTATGATTAACTATCTTAAAATTACACACCTAAGCAGATTTGATACATATTTAATGGTCAGTTTAAGACAGCCTTGATTTTGAAATTGCTGTTAGGATCTATTTCTAAATTGCGTTAAAATGATTTATTGTTGCTAGCAGTTACCATAATAGTTATATCGTTTTTTAATTTTGCCAAATGTAATAATTGCCAAGTCTCTTTTGCACAGACCTATTTTGGTTCCTAGTTCTTAAATACCTATGTGATCACTTGTTTAGACTGCATTTTGCTTAAATTGTATCATAAATTACTGCTAAAGCTAATATTGACAGGGCACATTGCATTCCGCAGTCACGAATGCGAATTCTAACAACAATGATCACCTTATTACACGACACCACTGTGAAATATCAGCAAGTGGGTTATTGTGTTTAAAAGCGTGAGTAAGCCCTTTTCAATAAGAGAGACCTCAAACCCCCAGGTTATTTATGACTAGCTGGTGCCCGCTACTTCGTCCGCGTTGAACGATGAAAGGTACCCTATGTCCTTTCTGGTGTCTCAGACAACGTGTATGCAAATTTTCCTGGTGATAGGTTCAGTAGTTTTGGCGTGAAAAAGTCACAAACATCCATACATCTATACATCCATACAAACTTTCGCATTTATTATATTAGTAGGGATTATAGGTCACTCACCAACAAACGGGCCTGTTATCTATACTTCTTCTATACTATAATGTTATAAAAAGAGAAGATTTTAATGTTTGTAATGAATGAACGCAAAAACTAATAGACCGATTTTAAAAATTCTTTCACCCATAGAAAGCTAGATTATCAGCGAGTAACATAGACTATATTTAATAAAAAATTACGGGGACGAAGTCGCGTGCAAAAGCTAGTTTAAAAATGAAATCAATGATATTAGATGTCGAAGAAGTAATAAACTGAATAAGCGCTCATTACTATGACCTTATCGATCTTATCAAAGGACATTTATAACAATGCAACAATAATTTATAATTGTCCAACAAAATCCACGCTGGTCTCAGTGACATCAACAAATAGTTATTTCATATTTAATTGAACGTATTCTATATCGTGCGCGTGCGACGACAGTTACTATTTCAGTTGGTACAGTATGCAAAATAGTAGGTACGAAATTAAGTAATTTCAAATTACTTCTGAAACTGTGTTATATATTGCGTAATTACATATAGAAAATAAGAGAATAACTATTTTGTTGTTAGTCTACAGAAAAATAATTGGTGCTACAAGTGCCTGAATATATATAACTATAAATTATATTGGGTGATTTCATCATACGACTATAATACATATCTTATTATCGCTTAGAATTTTAATATTCTATAAATATTTGTAAAGATTTATTTAAAAAGTAAAAATTGTCATTCTCATGAAAAAGTAAAAATTAAAGTAAAAATTCTGCTTATTTTAAATAAAAAAACTGTAATTAACTTTTATCTCTCCTTACACAAATCCGTACGTGACAAAAATTATATAAGATAAGATGATTCATATAGTTTATGATACCTTTCGAAAATATTATTACAAATTAAAGACATCATATATATGTTATAACATGCATTGCATATTCTAATGTTATTTGTCGTGAATATATTATATTACGTAAGTTTTAAAATGTAAATAGTATCATAATATGCATTTATCGTTCTAGTAACGGTACTTTAAAACTTTGGTTTATCACTTTTTGTCTAATTTTATATAGTGCCAATTTAGTGCATTAATTTTCTTTACAATATATTAAATAAATATAATATTCGTCGGCATAATAAAGAATAAATAAAATGTGCATTTCCTTTTTCTAATGTAAAAAAAATTATTGTTTAGTCTTTAAAAACAATATTATGTGGATTGCAATTTGTTTGCTGACGCTACAAAAGTTCGTGCCCTCACGCCCTTTCCCTGACTTGCAATCCAATGACGTGCTCAAATCGCGCTGAGATCAGTCACTATTTGCATACAATATGACCGGCATTGCAAATAGACATGACTATTTAAATTGAGACAGTAGTCACAATGGCTAGGTATTCCTTGTGCTGGATTGGTATTCATGATTACGTCATCATGTTGCAGTTAGGACATCATAATGCTCGTACTTAGCATTCAGAGACTTTCTTTAAATCTAAAATGTTTTTTTCTATGTTATAAAACTAGATACATATTTATCTGAAGTTGACTAGGGATAGATTAACTTTTCACTTGTATAATTGACGGTATGTGATGGACCTTAAGGTCACCTTGTGCTGGTCAACATCATGGTGACCTGTCACGTTGGTTATGCTGGAATATGATGGGAATTTTAGAAAAACTAAATACTTTAAATATAGAAATTTCTTTGGACGTCACGAAAATAAATAGATAACGAAATTCGAGACAAATTAGGACAAGAAGTTGGAGAATGTATATCATTTTGAAATAATTAATGTCGAACGTCCGACACAGCAAGTGGATTGCTAAACAGTCATAATGACAATTGCATACGATGACATTTAAAATGCACTTGCCATATTGCATCAAACCTTTAACAAGAGCGGTTTACATCACACATGGTAAGCGGATTAATTATAATTGTAACGATTTGAAGGAGCTCTGATAAAGTATGAGTAATGTTTTTTTTTTATATATTATACATTACTCTTAGATAAGGTACATAAATAGTAGCTAAGTATTCGGAATTCATCTCTTTCTTTTACTAAGAATATTCCTGACAGAATTTGAGTTTTCAAATAACTAATATCTGCTAATTAGGACTAAGAAATCCTTTAGTTCGTGAATTATGTACGTAATATATTTAATTCTCGGTTGACCAGTACACCGGTTGATTTGTACGACCGGACTACTGGGAAAAAAGTCTCACTAGTTCGGTCAACCGGACTGTTATCCGGACTACTGAGAATGGACCCTTTTTTATGTTTTTATAGGTTATGAACACTCACTCGCCTCACTATATAAAAATTTAAACTTTTGTTTATGACTAATTATTAAAGTTACTATTTATTTGATTAATTAACTGAGTTTTGAGGTTTCTCTTTTTCTTTTTTTCTCGTTCTCTTTTTCCATAAGTGAAAACCGAATTAAAACGGTTTTGGAGTCCATAGAAGACAAACGTACTCATTTTAATTTTAATTTATATATATTTTAGAAGCTTTATAAAATTATTTCATTACATGCGAAATTATAAATTATAATACTGCTGTAGGTTTTTATCAATAATAAATAAAGAAATTAACAATGCTATTTTTATTAAGATAAATAAATAATCTTTAATTTTTATAAAAACATACAACAACATACAAACACATACAACATAACTTTAATATGTATAGTCAAGACACGTTTGCTAGAGAGGCGATCTGATTGTTCGTTACCAAATCGGACACACTCTAATTGCAACGTTCCGACGATCTTTCAATTTTTAGCTCTCTAATCATCTAAATGCGAAGTAATCTAGATAACAAATTGTATCATGGTCTATATTAATCCTAGACTACTTTTAGTTAAACCACTCGATAGCTAAAGGATCAAAGATTTTTTTGATAAATATGTTAAACAACATAGTTTTTATAATGTTAAACAACATATAATATATATGTTATATTGGAATTTACGCTCAAAGAAAATATTACTCGTAAAGTACACATCACTACATATTATAAAACAAAGTCCTCCGCCGTGTCTGTCTGTCTGTCTGTTCGCGATAAACTCAAAAACTACTGCACCGATTTTCTTGCTGTTTTCACCAATGGATAGAGTGGTTCTCGAGGAAGGTTTTAGTATATAATTTACAAAGTTACGCGGGCGAAGTCGCGGGCAGCAGCTAGTTATCATATGAAACACACAGCCGCTTCTGCGACATAGCCACAGTCCAATTTTCTACATCCTTTCGATTACAAAAGAAACACTAAAGTTTTAAAGGTTTTAGTAAGAGGTAATGTTTAATAAATAGTTCCCACAGCGTTATTACGCACAATTGCATTGGGATTGCGTTGCACGTGCAATATTGCAATTGTATGCGTCGTGTACTAGTTCAAAGCCCACTTGGAATTCATTTTCAAACATTTCACTTGAGGAAAAATAACACAATTATACTATTTCACGGTCACTGTCAGCTCTTGAAACACAATAAGATCTAGATAAAATCGTTCCGCATCTATAGTTTTGCTTGTGTCAATAGGCCACTTAACCAGTTGCCACATACCATCAAGTAAGCCTTCTCTTTTAATATTAATTAATATAAAAAAATATTAATACAAATAAAAATGTCTGTCGATCTGCTTGTTGCTAGTAAAAAAAATATATTAGAAAGGCATTAATTGTAGAATAGTATAAATCTTTTGCCAACCTCAACATGTTTAATCCAGTAAAATAAGGCTTTAAATCGAAATTTGAGGTAAGTACAGGTATTTTTGATATGTTCTTCTTTGAAGTATTTAAAAACTTTTTTTTCAACATTTTTTTTTTTCTAAACTCAAATTTTTGAAAAAATCAAAAGGAAAAGGAAAATTGACTTTTAGGATTTTAAATTGATTTTTAGAAAATTTTTTTTAGGAAAATTGACTCCTAAAATATTAACACAATAGTGATTGCGCCTTTCAGTCGAAATTCGACAATATTAATGGAGACAAAAAAAACTAAAGTTCAAATATTTTAAAAATGTAAAAATACACTTTAATTTTTTTTCTATGTTAAGGTAGACAGACAGGGTGACGGGTCACTTGATGATATCGTCGCCTATAAAACAAGTAATGCCACAGATGCTCGCAAGTGCGCTGCAGACCATAGTAGGATTATGGATAGTTGATTCCTAATGGAAGATGCTAATGGGCTGTCATCCTTACTCACTCTCCGAAACACTACACGTGCTGTTATTTCACTCTTGTGGTCTTCTGTAAGGGGGTAGTTACTGCCCAAATGACTGAAATATACGTAAATAAATGTAAAATCAAGAAGTGTCGGTATGTCTGTGAGCGTTGAGGGCCGTGTGTGGCAACACGACCTCATTGCCGGTCACTGCACGCTGCTGTGGAACACTGCATGTGGAGGTAGGGATGGGAAACCTTTAATATTGACTATCGATAATTGATAACATTTTACTGTTTTGTCAAAGAGAATAAATATTTTCTAACGGTTAAGGCTTCGGCGCATATCCAACGTGAAATTCGTTCTTCACACCACATTCACAATCTGCGAATAAACTTAACTTTACCTGGATCTTTAAAAATGTTTACTAGGAGATATTTTTTCATAAAAGTCAAATTAGAGCTGTCTAATATTATTGTAATAAGCGCCTCTTTCACAAACGTCAAGTAGGCCAAACTGTCATTTAAAGTCACCGGTAACCGGGGATAATGGAGCTGATTCTTTGGACGGTAAACGTCCCAAACAATAAATAGAAAATAATAAAAAAAAATCGGCTATCGAATGATGCAGTAAACCGAGTGCACAATTCAATATAACAAAAAATGATTTTTAAAAGTAACTAATCAACACTTTACATGTAGTTTGTGAAAGAGGCCCTAAGTATATTGTTTATATTTATTTAGTCGGCTGCAAAAACACATTTGAAAATTCCGTGATAATAACTATATGGAATATCTAAAATTTCAACACATATAATTGTTTCTTTATCGATTGATTAAATCCGTAGTTTTCCCACTCTAACGATTTGGTTGGCTAGTTTCACTACTAGCATACACACATATGTAATACAGCTGAAAATTTATTTTATCTGCACAACAAAATTGTATGTTGTATAAGTGATGGTGTCGAGAACAACTTCTATGGTTTAATTGCATGAATCATAAGTTCGCTCACGATTTGACCACGCGTGTTTATCGGCTATTATAATGATTAACAATTACGGGCTCATAATGATATGTCTTCTTGTTAGGTAGTACAATAATTCTAAGTACTAAATAATTGATTGATTGATTCGTTGATACACAATTGACATGACTTACAGTTATGATATTTTTTAATGCTACGATTGGCAGACAGGCTGACAGTTCAATTGATATTTTACCGAATTCAACTCGAAATTACATGAATCAAAATTCTATGAATCTTAGCGTCAGGTAGTACTCGTAAGTTTCGTTTTTATATACCCACTAGTTTTTGTTCGCGACTTTATTCATAAAAGTCAAAGTCTATTTGTCTTTCTCTAGTATAAATTTTATTACTGTAACTATTACTGTAGGTACTGTAATTGGATATCTATATGATTTAGTACAACCAGTGTTTACTACAACTCACAATTATATCCCTATGAATAAGCTCCTAAATTGTATTTCTAAATCTACAACTAAATTTCTAATACTTCTAACACCAAAGTAAGAAATAATAATATTTAGCAACATTTTACTACGTGTTTGCCGATTCTGTAATAAAATAATGTAATCGACACCGGAGTAGGTGTTTTGTGTTGGTTGCGTCGCCATTCAAACAATAAGTAATTATTGTAACACTGCCTAGTTTTTTGTTAACGATGGAAATGTTAACACGGGCCAACGAGACATTCATTGTGGGAACCACTGTGTAAACAAGCACTACAGTATTATATCTCGATGAAAGTCTGGACTTGTGAAATTAGGATAATGGAAAAAAATAAGAATTCATCAAGGAATTTATACCTATCCTAAGGGCCTTTTTCATCATCTCTGAGTAAAGTTTCAAGTAGGCTAACCTCCATTTAAAGTCACAGTTAAGAAAGCGTACGAGTTTCACCATCTTCGAGTAGCATTACTCAAGGGTAATTTCAATGAAATACATAAGATACTCGTAACATTTACTCGCCTATTAGTGTTACTTGAAAAGTAACTAATCAACACTTCAATTGTAGTTGGTGAAAGAGGCCCTTACACATTATAAAATACTTACGACGCGTCTGTATGTATGTTCGCTATGATCTCAAAAATCAATAGAAAGGATTTTCACGTGGTTTTCACTAGTGGAAAAAAAACATTAAGAGAAAGTTTTTTTATATATAATTTACTGAAAAAAATTGCCCCTAATTGCGAACAGGTAAAAAAGTCATAAATAAAATAAATAAATGAATCGCCAAGAACACATCAATTTTAGGGCCTCCAATTTAAGCACATAATATGGTCTTGTGTTATGGTACGAGTATAACCATACAGCGGACAGGGGGCACACCCAGACTGGAGTCAATTTTCAATTCAATTTAAATAAAGGTTAAGTTACATATATATTACTAGCTGGTGCCCGCGACGTCGTCCTCGTTGAACAATGAAAGGTACCCTATGTCCTTTCTGGTGTCCCAAACAACGTGTATGCGAAATTTCATGGTGTTTTGTTCAGTAGTTTTTGCGTGAAAGAGTAACAAACATCCATACAAACTTTCGCATTTATAATATTAGTACGGACTAGTACGGATATCTGACTAACTCACATAAAGACTGCTTTGATTGTTACAATCGAGCACATAATATATACTACTTCTATTGCGTTATAATAAGACAATTGTTGCTTTTTTTTTAAGGAAAAAAAGGCGAAATTTCTTTGAAGCACAATAGAAAATACTATAACGGAAATATAGAAGAGTTAAATGATTCTATTAAGAACTGTGTGAATTGACCATTCCGTGTGGCGCGCCACATTCCGGTGTGACTTGACCCTTAGCGACTCAGTCTTGTTTCATGTTATGTATGTATTATAATACTCGTATATAACTATACTTAATAATCTTATTTATTATGCTAGTTATTACAAACATGATTTAACAAAAATGTCTAATACACTAAATTTACTGAATCTACTACTAATAAAATATACTAAATCAATAGGTTACTATGTAGGTATTTAAAAGTTTAAATAAAATGCAAACATTGCAAGTCTGCTCTAGTTAAAGTAAATGTATGTCGAAGGAAGTTGTGATCCGCGTCGGTTGTCGTTTAGATCGTCCAGAATACGTGACTGGTCACTTGGACGCATAAAATGTAGCACCCAATTCAATTACCTGATCTACTTTATTTCTATAGTTTTTTTTTTTAATTAAATAACTAAGAAAACAAAATAAAAAATTGTTTTTGAACTTCTAAAATTTGATAGCCACTCTAGCGATAGATAGTAACCACCCCTGACAGCTGTTTTTTTTATTCAGAGAGTTAATAAGTGATGCCAAAGTCAAATTTCTATCTTATATTAATTGCTTATCCTGCTATGACGTTGCTTGAGTTATTAGGTAACAGTAGCCACTTACCATCAAGTGGAAAGTCAATCTTTTTGCTGACATTTACATAAAAATTATATATAATTTTTTTTTATTCGAGAGTAGGTGGAATACAATATAATTATATACAGTGAAAGATATTGTTAACTTATACCTTCCACGAAAAAAACTCGGCATATTTTTACCTCTTCATTACTTACTAATACGGTTAGTTCTACGCATTACATTCTGTATCAAATTACATTTAAGGACTTGTGGTTGGACTTAATTTAGCTAAACGATAAGCGCCATTTTAGTTCCCACTGCATTCATTACGAAACGTATATTCCCAGCCTTCGGACCCTTTACTTAACTTGCGTATGCAATGCTCCGCGAACTTTATGCCTATCTCTTCCATTGTGCAACTCTAGGACTTATTACTAGTGGACTAACCTAATGAAATTCAATTCATAGCTGATAATTCAACTTTCCCGACATCTGCTTAAAGCAGACCGTTTGTTGGTTTCATTCTTAATATTATTTCACATATCGATAACTGGACTATCTCTTTAGTAAGGTACATGGGAATTTTTAAGTTCAAAATTTCAATACATGTAAATTAGGTAGGAAATAAGCACCGTTACTGTGCCGAAAACAATACAATATGCGCAAAGTGAAGCAAAAAATCGCGGCAGCTGAACATTTGAGAAATATTGGATACCTACATTCGAGTAAAATAATTAATTTCAACAAATAGCTGAATGCAAAAATAACTCCTATATTCGGGCTAATAAATAATGATAACCGAAGAAATATTCTCTATGTTAGAAGATAATTATAATATTCTACTAATTAATTCTTAATATTACTTAATATTAATTTCTACTTAATTAGAACTTAGAGATAATAAATGAACTTTTTTTTTTAATTTATGCAATTTCATGTACAGTCAATCTCGTTACCACGTGATGTCGGCTTTATTTCACCAAGTATTTTACGTAGGCTATATAACATATTATATAAAATACGGAAAATGTGAGTTTATAGTTAAAAGTTAGTAATTTAGTAATTTAGTATGGATTTTAGTACGTAAGTGTAAATGTTCATTTATGATACATATTTAATTGCGTGATACTTTCTTAAAATGACATTTTTTTAATTTCCTTGACCCGAAGCTGTGAACAAAATTAAAATGTAATTAAAATGATTAATTATTATTTTAAATTATTAAGGTGTTACAATTTGTAATTGTATCATATTTATTGTTACGATTCTCATTAAAGCGCCGACTGCGAGTAATTAATTTTATCTCGGATTAATAATTATAGTTTAATTATTGTAGGTACAGTCGAGGCAATAATGGTGTAATTTAAAAAGTTACATGAATTACATAAATGCAACTTATTCCACAAATATTTTGTAGGAGAAATTTTTTGGAAAGGAGAATTTTAGGAGAAAGTTTTTTACTCAATCATGTAAAATGGCGGAACAGTTTTGAATGATATTTGGCACATGGATAGTTTATTACCTGGATTAACATATGGGATACTTTATATCCTGGAAAAATGGTAGGTTTCTGTTGGATTTTAAAAAAAACAAAGTCGCGAACACAGTTAATGGATAATAAACAATTGAAAGTGTCAACAAAGGACGCGATCCGTTATGTCACAGTTACGTCAACAGCTTTCTTGATTGACCGATGAGGTTGTTCTGTGAACTTGTGACTAATTTGCGATTTATTATGAAGTTGCGTTAAACATTTGTTTGATGGAAATTACAAATTGCAGCATTAAAGTGTTTTTATTTAAATACTAGCCTTTGCACGCGACTTCGTCCGCGTAACTTTACATATAATAAAACATACCTTATATGTTACTTTCTGATTACGTGGATTTCTATAGGTGAAAGAATTTTTCAAATCGGTCCAGTAGTTTCAGAGCTTATTTAATTCAAACAAAAAAAACAAATATTTCCTCTTTATAATATTTATTTAAGTAAATAATATCCGTCTGAAAAATGTAAAATTTTTTAAATGTAAATTTAAGAACTATGTACCTACATATGTAATAGATAATTAAATATAACGAATAGATTGTGTAGTGATTAGATATAAATGTTCATGTTCAGTAGAAAAACAGTTAAAGTTATGAAAAAGGCTAATAAGTCCGCCATAATGTAAGGACGTCCACCCACAAGGTGGCCGTCGTTTGTGGGTAGACGTTCTTTTTAGGAGGGGAGACATTTACGCACTATGCCTCGTTCACGGGAACAGTTGACGAGGGGGAGTGTGGGACTCGCCCGGTGAAGTGACTTATCACCGGGAATACCCACTAAAACCCCCCTGAATGCCACCATCAGAGGTGAGGTGATGTGTGGGTCCGAGATCACAGCCAGGCCTTATCCTCAGATACCCACACAATAAAATAAAATAAATTTATACAATGTAGGTAAATTATATTATAAGACTAGCTGGTCCCTGCGACTTTGTCCGCGTTTAAAAAGAAAAAAGTAGCCTATCCTGTGTCCTGTACGTCTAAATTTTCACCAAGTTTCATGAAAATCAGTTACGAGTAATTTGTTTAAGAGTTATGGAGGAATACATACATAAATACACTCACAAAATTATTAGTATTGATATATATAAAATAAAGTACTTAAGAGCGAAAAAAGTAGTAGATGTAGATAAAATAAAATACAGGCTTTCCTGAATCGTTTCGTACTACCGTTACGACTGACTACTGTTTATTTTGTGGGTGAAGGTTACGGCGGGCGACAAACAGCCGCTTGATTACCGTCAATTATACTATTGTCGCGGTCATCGCACCATCACTTACTGTCAACAATTTTAAAAGAGAATAATGGGTTCTATTGTCAATAATTGACCATTTACAGTCAAGCTACCTTTTTGAAGTTATAATTTATTATGCATTTGATAGTTCTCCATAAAAATTATGTTGTTACCTGATAAAAGTTAAAGTATTATCCCACGAGAACACATTACTGGGATAAATAGTACCTCATGTCTTAATCTAGCTATATGCCTGATTTTATTTATATGTGGGATTAGAGATGCAAATATGATATTAATAAAAATATATGATTGATGGTGCTAATAATAATTATCGACATTAAAAATAATGTGTTTTGTTTTACACTATTCCAGGTGGTGGTAGACGTTCGGTGGTGCAGCAGATCAACTCTAATGCGACTAGAGACTCACAACTGCTCACCTTGCTTGCTGCTAGACGAAGACAACTCCTTAGTGGAAGACTGGCCACACACATAAGCAACTTAGCCTCTTTAGTTCATAAACCCCACAAGTACGTATAATTCTTATTCCCACTTCTTGTCCTAGTTTTTGGTAATTCTTTTTTTTAATAAACTAAGAAAAAAATATAGCAAAAAATACTTTTTAAGCTTTTAAAATTGTTCTTCGACCACAGATAGATTGATAAACCTCAAAAAATATAATAATAAAGTCCTCATTCACCAACTACAAGTAAAGTGTTGATTAGTTACTTTGCAAGTAACGCTAATTAGCGAGTAAATGTTACGAATATCTTGTTTCAATTTCATTGAAATTACCCTTGAGTAATGCTACTCGAAGATGGTGAAACTCGTACGCTTTCTTACCGGTGACTTTAAATGGTGGTTAGCCTACTTGACACTTTACTCGGAGATGGTGATAGGTCCCAATTAAAATATATTTTAAGGAACTTTAAATCGAAAATATCTTATGAAAGTTGCTTTTAACTATTTTAGAGTATTTTCGGCACCATCTCAATAATTTAGAACAATACCCATCAAACTACTACAACATGGAACACGCGTGCCATACAAAACACTACGATTTTTACGGAACATTTAAAAGTGACATATGCGTAGAGCATTTACTGTCATTTAAAACAAAAGAAACATAATAATAAGTACGTAATTTAAAGAAAATGTGACTTTACGTCAACCCATTAGAGTTTAAAATGAAATAGTAGAAGTTGATCGTTACTACCTTTTACCATTGACGCGTGAAGGCAAGAGTCCGCCATGATTCTGTCAAAGGCGTTCTTTTTATGTGCCGCTTTGGCATTTGTGACGCAAATTCCATTGTAGTATTTCGATGACAATACCTATTAATGAATAAAAATTTCAAATAAAATATTTTTCATTTCCAGAAGTAATACAACATTTGCCCAACTGGAGATCCGAGACACAAATAGTTCAACTTTGAAGAGGATCACGTTTGATAATTCTAGCAATGAAGCTGCGCCTACTCTCAAACTAGTGAGCCATGATGGCACGAAAGAAATTAGACAAGACATTAAACCACACGAGATAAGAACACACTTATTTATACCCAAACTTTATCAAGACAATAGAAGTAGGACAGGATTTATAAACATAAGAAGAAAAGATGCTCTCAATAGAAATCATAATGTCACAGAAATAACTACCGAACAAGGCGTAGTTTATGTTCCTCCAGAAAAGTTGGAAGGCCTAGACAAAGAAGTGATATTGGATCCTGAAGAAGAATTCCAAGTTGATGAGTCAAATCATGGACTTTATTTACTCAATTTTTCAGATACTGAAAACATTACTCAAGGACAAGACTTAAATAAAACTATTAATATAGGTAAAGAAAATATAACAAAAGTTGAAATTACTTCATCTGCACCCAATACCACAATCACCAAAGATACAGTTGCTTCTAAACCCGATGAAAATAAGCAAAACAATAAAACAGAAACGAATATTATAGCAAACAGCACTGATACCAAATTAAATGAAGCTTCTGGTATTCAGGCTGATAAGGATAAAGAAAACAACACATTGTTTATGTCTGATGAAATCTATAACCACTTCAGGCCTCTTGAGACCGAATTACCTGAGGAAGATATGGCACCATTTCATGTTTTCGGAAAGAAACTTGATGTCCAAGCGATAAGCGACAATTTAACGAATTCTCCGTCTTTGTCAGCTTCTACAAAATCCGTTAACTTTATTGCAGCTCCCCCTGAAAAAAGGAAATTCAATTCGAGATATTCTGCTACTGAAAAGTATAAAAACACAAGTGTAGATGAAGAAGAATTTAACGAAGACATGGACGTATCTGTAGTGAAGAACATAATTGAGAAAAACAAAGTTAGAAACACCGTAAAGGGACCTGCACCTGGAAGACATATAGGTTTAGTCAACGCATATAGAAAACATGTCACTAGTAGCACAACCACACACAAACCTCTTAATATAGCACAACTAAACGTAACAGAACCGATAGTTCAAAATATTACTCCAATCTCTTTAAATACCAGCGCAGACGGCAATAGAACAAATAACGTTAACATAAATAAGGAGCAAACAAAAAGCAATAGCACAAACAATTCGAAAGAGGTTATATCAAACAGAACAAATACCACCTTGCCACCTAGAAATTACACAAGAAATTATTTTAATTTGCGGCGACGTCCATCAAGAGTAACGGCTTTACCTACTTCTGATACTATATCGCCCTCTGTTAATTTATTAAATACAACCACAGAAAAAGCTTCCACATCAGTGTATACGGCCGTAGTCACATCTATCTCTATAACTTCTTCTATGAAAGGTCAAAACAAAACTGATGATTTAAATAACAGTGACAATAGTACCGTACTGGACATCCCTGAATCAATAATTAACAACACTACTGCAAAGCCTACAGTTGTAAATGTTACTGAAACTACTTCTCCGCCATCAACTTTAGCTTCTTCCACATATAGATCGTATAGACATAAGATTAGGATAAGAACTACAACACCTGAAAGCAGTTTAAAAACTAGTTCATCACCAATAGTTTTTGTTCATAAATCAACTGAATCACCAATATCGAGAGATTTATCTACAAGAAACTCCGCAGATTTACAAAATGAAGCTACGACTTCGAGAATATCCGAACGATTGGCGAATTTGTTTCGACAAAATTCATACGACGACCAATTTAATTCGACCAATGGTACGATAAGGCCTAAAAGCTTCAGAAGACGACGACCGACCACAACGACTACGACTTCTACTCCAAGAATTTCTCCTTTGCAATCTGAATATCCATCAACTACTGCATTATTGACAACTCCTGTTGCTTTAACAACACACTTTACAACTAATAAGTATCCCGAAACAACTGAAAATACATTTATTCCATATATAGTAACATCTAAAACGTCTTCAGAATCTAGTTCAAAACCTTTTGTTCTTCCCAATAATAAATCCACCCAATCCGACTTAGTTAAAACTGCAAATAACACAGAAGATGGGGAGAAGGAGAATCCGGTCCAAAATGAGGAAGTAGTTATAGAAGCTGATAAGAATTATACCGCGTCATATATTCTTGCTGGATTAGGATTTTTGCCGGTCATGGCTATAGTAGCGTTTCTATTGAGAAATATTTTAAATAAGAAAACCAAAGAAATTGATACGGAATATGAAGGTTATTTTGAAGATAGTGACGTGAAGAAGGAGTCTCCGATAACTCCTGTCGCTCGTCCGCCAATGCCAACGCCATCCAAACTCGACCAAAAATGGGAATTTCCGAGGAACAAACTAAGACTACAAACATTATTGGGCCAAGGGAATTTTGGACAGGTGACAAATTTTATTTTACTTTTATTTTTTTTCCTGTAAGTAGAATGCCTGTAGAGGTGTAAGTCAAATTTAATTATCTTACCAGTTTGTTAGATAATTATTTTCACTTTTCAGGTATGGAAAGCGGAGGCGGATGATCTGAATGGTCATGACGGCCTTACTCGGTTGGTGGCGGTAAAAAGCATAAAGGAGACCGCCTCACAGAAAGAGAAGCAAGAACTTCTTCACGAGATATATATCATGCAGAAGATAGGAACTCACCCCAACGTAGTTACATTACTGGCCTGTTGTACTGAACAAGGTATATTTCAAATTTCAAATATACTAATATATATTATGAAGAGAAATGATTTGTATTTTTGTTTGTAATAAACAAACTCAAAAACTGCTGAACCGATTTTAAAAACTCTCACTTATACAAAGCTACATTATCAGCGAGTAACATAGGCTAAAGATACGATGACGAAGTCGCGTGCAACAGCTAGTATGCAGTAAAGAGATGTTAACCACACTCTATATGTACGTGATTTTCCTACTGGACTTTACTGGCTGAATCTTAGAATTTATATTATGGGTAATATAGTTTTAACAAAAAAATTAAAAATGCTAAAGTAGCTGGTGCCAATCTGAATCTCATTTGTGAAAGTTTGTAATAATGGATGTATGAATGTTTGTTATTCTGTTATGCAAAAGTTACTGAACGGATTTTTATGAAACTTTACGGTAATATGTTTTCAGATCAGAATAACATTAAAGTAAAAATTAAGGCACTTAAATATAAATGTTTTCAGAGCCGTACCTGTTGATAATGGAGTACGTGATGTGCGGGAAGCTGCTGACGTACCTGCGCGAGCGGCGCTCGAGGCCTGACCGCTTCAGTGGGAGCGGCGCGCTCACCTCCAAAGACCTCACCGTCTTCGCCTACTGCGTCGCTAGGGGAATGGACTACATCGCTTCCAAGGGGGTAAGTCTACCTATATTTGTATTTTTATTTCACAGTCGGTGTTTATGAGCTAGGCTAGGCTCAGCCTTTTTTGTAAACATTAATGTATCTCAATGCAAATTAAGACATATTTGATCAGTTTTCTTCAATTACATTTTACAACGTTTCCTTTTATAGATCGTGCACCGAGACATGGCGGCGCGCAATGTTCTGGTGGATCACAATAAGCTGTGCAAGATCGCCGACTTTGGAATGTCGCGTGCCACAGGCGGAGCGTCTCGCAACCGCGGAGCTCTTCCTGTGCGCTGGATGGCCCCCGAGGCACTGCTCTACAATGTGTACAGCCACGAGACCGACGTTTGGGCTTTCGGGATCCTGCTCTGGGAGATCGTCACCTTGGGCTCGACGCCTTACGCGGCGATGTCGGGCCGCGAAGTGCTGACCGCCGTAACCGAGGGCTACCGCCTGGAGAGGCCCCCGCACTGCAAGCCGCAGCTCTACCGCGCCATGCACTCGTGCTGGCACGCGGATCCCGCGCAGCGGCCTTCCTTCGCCACGCTCAAGAGCCAGCTGGCCGAGCTGCTCGACAACGAGCCCTCCGAGGGGAACTACGTCGACCTCGACTCCTTCTACCAGGACTCGTCTGTTTACAGCGATCCCTCCGCCATAATCCACGACGACGACGGCCTCTCTGCGGAGTACGACAGGGAGAGGAGTTCTTTTAGGGAGTGAGTAGAGCTTTTTTAGCCATACGGTGCCACCACTTAGTGGGTTAAATTGGCAGAAGTCCTCTAATAATATTTGTTATTATATTGAATATAGAATTTTTTAAGAAAACAAAAGCAACCAAGCAAAAATAGGTTAAATATGAGGAACAAGATACGCAAATATACGAGCATTCTGGCATCTACGTACTATTAATATATTTCACGGTGGTTTTCTGAAAAAAATATGTCACTGGTGCCAGATAGGCAGCACAATTCATAAATGCACCGCACGTTGTGCCTTAACAGTCAAAAAAATTTCAAGCTGTTCCACATTTCATTGAACGTCTAAATTTTCTATTTCAGATTAGCAAAAGATTCAGCGAAATACGACAAGCGCGCCTTCAGCTTCCGAGATGAAGAGCTCCGCAATAAGTTCAGCATAGGGGCCGCCAGGATGGGTGGCTTCGGCATCAGAGACGTTCCCTTCAACGAAAGAAACTTCTCCGACGGGGAATTCAACGAAAGAACCTTCGACAAAAACTTCAACGACACAAACTTCACGGAGAGGAAGGACGGCAAACTGTCCACTTCTAGTTTCCACAGAGAAAGAAATGAAAGAGAGAGGGAAAATCCAATAGTTAGTAGGAATAGCTTTAACGGCTTTCCAAGATTAGGCACTAGAGAGAATCACTTCCAAATCCTGCAAGACGGTAGAAATAAGAGAGTTTCAGAATTTGAGTGTGATATTTGATCGGACTGAATTGTATGTTCGGTTTTCAGTGCTAAGATTTGAGCTACCGTACTCAAAAAGTTTCGCTGCCAATTTTGGTCTTAGGTGAACAATTAGTCAATTGGCATTTATCGGTGATGATTTTACTCTCTGGTCCAAGTTGTAAAACGGTGCCGTTCTCAGAGTACTCTAACTTTGATGCCCTTCTCAGTTTATCTGAAAGGTGCTTTAGATAAAGGTGTTTTCACACGCGTGTCGTTATGATTTTGCACTGTGTGTGCTTAACTTTAAGTTTCAATTTCAATAAAGTTGAAATGCTGTAACTTGAATCTCGTGTTTGATAATTGTAAATATGATTTTTTTTTATTTTATTTATATATAGCAATATTTTGTGTGTGTAAATTGTATTGTAAATATTGACTGTAATTCTATTGGTGGAAAAATAGTAAGCTATTTTTGATAATTGTTCTTATGGATTTACAACGATGTTCAAGTCCACTTTTGGATGATAATTTTAAAAAAATGTTTACATTTTACGAATCTGAAATATTTATACTTTTATGATTAAAAAAAATATATACCTATCTATAGAGAACAGTTCTAAAAGTAATTTAATTTCGTGTCATACATTAATATTATGATATGGGAAAGTATTTTATACCTAATATTAAGTTAACTTAGGTTGAAAAGTTAACTTAGGCGCAACTTTACGTTGAAAGAAAATAGCAAAGTTAATGGAAGAATGAAAAGTTACGATTTATCAAAAATCTCTTGACTATTTTTCACGAATGGAACTACGAGTATCTTTTGAAGAAGAGAACTGCCTTATGTTGTAAATAATCAGGTATGTATGTAAATTGTAAATACATACAAGTGACACCAAATTCACACAATTCGTAAGAACCCACTAGTGCCTAAACCCGTATTTATAGATGATATTAAAAAAAAAATGTTTTATAGAAAATATTTTAATAATGTTACAAATAAGTTTTGTTGGATCACAATGGTGCTAATTGTTGCAACTAATTTTATTTATATTCCATTTGCGTTAAAAGTAACTTTTACAATTTCACTATATATATTATCAAACAAGCGCGAAAATGTAACACAGACAGACAGTCACTTTCTCATTTATAATATTAGCGTGGATGCCATCTTTTTGGAAGTTTATCTATTTATTAAATAATCACGATACACAAACATAATTAAAATTTAGTAATTGTTGTGCTAACCTAATTGTATAAATTAGATAAAATAATTATATAAATTATAAACCAAATTTTTTGAGTTTAAATCCCATGTAGTTTTCATGAAAATAGTGCTATTATCTAAGCATTGCGCTAAAAATATTTTAATAATAATGCAGTGTTTATTACAAAGAAAAATTTTTTGATATTATGATAATGTCTGCTTTGTATAAGAAAAAAAACTAAGTTTATAGCCGTGCTATAATAATATAATTGTTTTAAGTAAAACATTTTGGTATAATTTCATAATTGCTCAGTTATTCTGATATAACATTAACGCAAATGGTATGTATAAGTTAAAACATGATAAATCTTTTAATTTTGTTACGCCCACAACAATGTTTTTCCTTCGTTTTAATAATTCTAAATCAACATTACTTTCTAGTCTTTAAAAAGTGTATAATGGATTGTGTTAAGACCTGATCTGTATAAGTTTAAAGAAATATATTTTTATTTTAATTATAGGAGTTTGAAAATTTATTATATGTTTGTTTTATTTTACACATACCCATAAGCTAAAGGCTTGACAGCTTTGTCTCATATTATTCCATATATTTTACCATTATCGATGTTAAACATATACTTCGTAGATATATCTTCATAACATAACAGATGGTTTCAGCTCTGGACTGGATCTAGAAAGCTATCCTCACAGCAGTGATATGTTAAACAAGACAGGATGCGCCCTTACCATACTACTATAGTGACAAAAAAATTGTCCTCCAATTTGCACAACTAGTTACTAAAAATAATTTGTTTTCATTGCCATCTAAATACGTATTTTTATTTCTTATTGGCGTATTCTGGTATTGTAAAGTATTCTCATTGGTTGGTTGGACATATCACTGGTAAGTAGGCATTTTCGTATCTTTTCTACGCACAGAATGAACACCCGTCATTGGTGCCAATTTCCGATTTTGACACCGGCGCGTCGGTACCACGTACCAGGAGCGTTAGCCTTGTCCTTACGAAGTAATATAGAAGTCATTGCCTCATAGATATAGAAGACCACCGTGAAATAACAGCATGCGTGCTGTTATTTCACGGTGAGTAAGTGAGTAGAAATGCCACAGCCCATTTCTCTATGTTCCCTAATACTTAATCTCACTATGGTCTGTAGCCTACTTCCAGCTTCTAGCACCCGTGGTGTCGCTAGTGTTACAGGCGACAGTAGCCAGCTATATATAATATTCGTTTTGGTCTAGTTAAAAACCTAAAAAGTCCGCGTAGTACGATCAATCGGAAGTTTAAATATTACTTTGAGTATACCATAAAGGTATAGAAGGACCGACTACATACTTTACCTACATATTTATACGTTGCTGAAAATCTTTATAAAATAAAGTTCATGTAATCTTTCCAAATGAGCTGATTGTGGAACAATCAAATTCTTGTTACACTTAAATCCAGATATACATGTTTGGTTTAATGGTTACTATAATAGGTACATATTTGTTTATTTTTTAACAATGTATAACACATATTGAATAGATATATTAACATAAACTGAAAATTTCTGAATGACATGGTTATTTTTTTATTATGAATAAAAAGCGGTAGTTCATTCGTTAACTGCAAAATGAAAATCATTTTATTATTAAAACCATGCGGTTTAGGCATTCATTTCTTGTTACTTTCTTCGTGATTGAAGTATTGTTCGGTTGCTATTCGCGGGATTTATCGTTTGCAAACTTTATACAGCCTGTTTAATTTTTTATTGAGCGTGGTTTTAATAACATTATGTTTTTGAAACTTTGATCACATAAACAAACAATATTCTTCATGAACATATAACATTATATAACAAATTAGTTTGATGCTTTAACCATCTTTTTTTATTCTTTAACTTTGTCTCGTAACACTTTTTCCTGTTAACAAAGATGAAGAAGACTATGAAAGAGAGACGTTTTGAATTCAATACATTCCAAAATGGGGATTCGAGAATTGCTTAAATTGATAACTAAGCCCCTGAAAAGTATATGAGCTTTTATGTACACGTAGGTACTGTTATAATTGATACTAAAACACATCGCCTTATTAATATTTTATGATAATCATGATTTATTCTGTTATTATCAGTAAATCCACAGGCAAGATAGTGAGCCTATGTGTATATCGAGGGTATTCTGGCAGAACCGAATAAGTGCAAAATTTAACGAAAATTAGATACATAGGCATACTTATTTTTTTCTGCTCTTTTTATCTATATAGCAAAACAGTATAACTGAATTAATTTTTATTGTGGTTTTATGTTTTATTATGACTATTGTTCTTCACCGTTTTACTATGAGCCCTCAAACTTTTAAATGCTCTTTTCTCATTTTGAAATTTTCTGTATTAATCCGTCTCTGCCAGAATACCCTCGATATATGGTATCGCTACTTAATATATTCTTAATCTAGTCCTATCCTTTCTCTTCCTACTGAGCCTACCTGTCCTCTACATGAGGAAGTTATAGTCTACTTGTACTTGGACTGTTGTTTCGAATTCAAGATCGCACAAATACTTTAGACAGCTATGCCTCCGTTGAGCTTCAAAGGCAACATAAATCAATTAACAAATAAATAACTAATAAAATATCAGCCTGTATAGCAGAATTTAGCAAACAAATGAGCGATTGCACAAAGCGCGTTGCGGTTACAACGAAAGTGTCATACACCGCGTTATTACGTTGAACTATGGGGTTATTACATTCTACAGCTGATTGTTTTCTATTATGTTGAAATTTTTATTAAAATTAACCACTTAACACAAAATATAGGCAAATTAAAAAATATTATAAGTAATACTACATAACACAAAAAAATTATAACCAGCATTAATCAGAAGATCCATATGGACAGATTAATGAAATTTTTGCGGATACATGAAAAAAGAAGGATCTCATGTGCGAGATTAATAGCTAGGTATAGCTTAGATTACTCAGGACGCTACCTAACTGCTAGTGTAAATTCTAACAAAACCACTTCAGCTGTTTTGGACATTAGCCCTAACCAATAAATACATACACAAAAAAAAAAAAAACAAAACTTACCTTACCATACCCACTACTTACCTACTTACTTACCAAAACAAAAAAAAAAACAAAATAACTAATCATTATTTTCATGCCATGCAATAAAAATATCAGCTCGGAAAAAACACTTTTAATTTAAAATAAGTACCTATATGTAAAAGAAAATTAGTATTTATTTGTATGGTTCCTCATATTTGTATTTTATATTTGTTGTATTAAAAATAATAAAGGAACTAATGTAAAACATTTTATTTTAACACAGTTACAACACGTCATTCCAAACAATTGAAGCTTGAATCATCTTTATATTTAAGCGTATCATTTAACGAGAAATAACGAATTGACCTTTAATTAACGATTTCATAACGATTAGATAACTTTATAAAGCGTGAAAGTATATTATCGTATGCAGAGGTATTCAACTTCTTGCACCTTTGCAATGTTATATTGACTGGTGATAGACTTCAATCGTACCTTAACGACGAATATTTAAGTTTCAAATTCGTTTGCAGTTTGTACAATCTGAACGCAATAATAGCAATAATATCGTTTTTCAAATACTATATACATTTAATTATCTCTGTAACACAATTCTACAATAGTTGTCTTGTCATTGATAACACGATGACTTATCAGAATGACCATCAACCCAACAACGGTGAAAGTTACCAGTTCCGGCATAAACTGACACCTGTAACGCGGTGTAGATGCTTAACAGTATAGTATCTCGGAATATACCTCCGTGAAATTTCCGTGAATAAATATATAAATAAATAAGTAAATAAATAAATAAATGAATAAATCACGTGACGTGATCCGCAACTAAAAACTCGCCACCCAGTGTTGCTAGAGGCACTGAGTGTGTCACAGATTACGTCACCAAAATGGCGACTAAGAAGCTATTTGATAAATAGCGTCTCCATATGAGATATATACATTCATGCATTAGATACGCATGTAATTATATTACTACTTCATTTCATCCCAAAAATGAGCCTACGGCTATGAATATTTATGATATTTATGTGAAATTATCGTTATTAAAGGTGGCTTAGTTAGTATTATCTGTTATAGTAAAGATTTTTATTTAAATTAGCTAAAATCATTTGCATTTTTTTTCCTCTGGAGGATTATTGATTCTTGCTTTAATAAAACTTTAAAAAAACAATACAAGTTCTATTTTAACAGACCATTGTTGGTCCGGGCTAATATCAAGTATCCCTGAACCCACATAGAATACACCTATCTAGAATTTTTTTTTATAATATTTTTTTTTTGTTAAGAGTGTTAAGAGGTTCTACACCGTTTGTGTACCTTACTGTTGTGTGTGTTCTGTAAATATGAAAGATGAGAGAGTAAGCACGCGTGTGGGGAGTATGCAAGTTCATTCGACACTCGCGCGAGGAAAGCAGCGCGCGTAGTCGCTTACAAAAGACTTCAACGCGCGTACAGATTCTATTTTTTTCACGTCCAAATAACATGTGTTCAATGAGTGAAACATAACCATTAACTTGTACATCGCATTAAAAAAAAAACTCAATAAAACAGCATGATATAAAAATGGCGGCAAAAAATCTTTTGAAATACATTTTTGTGTTAACACTTCTTGCTTTGGTAAAGGGTGATGACGATTTAAAAGACTTTGAATTTTCCGAACCCGGAGAAGTGATGATAGCGCAGGAGTCGAGACAGTATCAGACCATAGTAAAGCCTCCAGTGAGGATCGTCAAGCCAACGGGAGTAACAAATTCTCATCGTCCTCAGTACAACTTGGATTCATTCGAAGAAGAACTCAATGAAAGTCTTGATAAATTGTTTGAGGTGACTACCAAGAGGACGATAATCAAGGATTATAAGTCTTCCAATAAAATAAGGGCTAAAGAAGGAGCTATAAGGGACGCGATATTAAGGGCTCTGGAGAGAAAGGATCATGTGGGGAAATTCGCTCAAATAGTGCCCATTATTAGGGCGATGTCAGGATCTCAGAGGGTGGCGCTTGCATCGTTGGTGGCCAGTCAAGTAAACACACCCCCTGGACGTATACCCTTAAACCTTGCTCAGGTAAATATAACATATTTAATAAAATTATATAAGTATTTAAAAAAGATTGTGCAACTAATGTAAAAGTGTTTCTTATATTTTTATTATGTTAGCATTGATAACATAAATATTTATGACAACCCATGAGATCAGATTTGGAACTGTGCAATCGCAAATGAACTGAATGAACTGTTTTTGTATTCAGAAAAATCTTATCTAATGTTATTTAAATTAATTGGGCATAATTTCACTTCAATTTTTAAAGAAAATATATTAATATTATTATTGCTATTGGGTCCAATTGTGTATCGAAACCATTTAGGATTTACTTCCATTTAGAACACACACATTTTTTTTATGCAAATCGGTCCAGCTGTTTAGGCGGAGTTCATGGACAGAAGAAATTTATATATTAATTGGCGGCCCGATCCGGCTTTGTACAGATTTTTCTGCAAATTTACACGAAAACCTTCCTCTTTGGTTGCTTTTTTCAATAGTGAAAACCGCATAAAAATCCGTTGCGTGTTTTAGGAGTTAGCGGGTATACATTAGAGAAAAATATTAATTTTTTATTTTACTTTACTTGAGTCACTCAAGTTGAGTGCCTCATTTTTCTCGCTGAAAAAACTTCAAGGCTATTAAAAACATTTATTCGCACACAATCTCACTAAATTTCACCATACTTGAATGGTATCCATTTTGTATAACTTACAAATCATTTGTATTTTTTTAAACATCAGCATATTTTTATAAACATTAAAAAATATTAAATATCCATCTTAAATTAAGGCAATTCCTAAAACCACTGAAGTGTTAAGCTTAGGTATTAAATTTGATTATACACTTCGAAAATGTTACTAGTATTTTGATAAATTAATTAAATCTAGAAAATTGTATGGCTACAACTTTTTTTTAATGGAAAGGAAAACTTTAACAAAACATTGAAATATCACAAAAAAGTAAGTACATAATTATTTCCATAATCGGAAGAAAAGCAAACAATACTAGACAATGATGTAGCAATGGTAATGTTACCAATCATGGGAACTAAGCGTAATCAAAAGAAAAAGTGTATCACTTGTTCTCGGTAAAACAGAAAACTCAATTAAGAGATAAAAAGGGATCTATTTAAAAGTGCTCTTATTTTTTTAATATATAAATGTGGAAATTTAAAAAAAAATCAAGCCCTCAAACGTTACAGTTAGAAAGAGTTGTTTATCGACCACATATATCTTCTAAATTATGCAATAAACTGGATTATGGATTATTAAAATTTTATACGTTCATTTCTCTGATGTAACACGATCCGCAATAACTTACCACTTCATTTATATTCACAAGATTTCAATCTATCATTTTTTTTCCTTGAAATAAGAAGCGTTCAAACTACCTAATTGTACCAACAAATAAATATTTTCTGTCATTCACTTATCAGTTACATATTATTATGGTACGCAACGGAGCTCTGGACTTATTTTATAAATATTAAATTAGTGTGCATTTTTTTGCTTAGCTTCAAGTATGAAATTAGAAAATATGTTTCGAAAATTTCCAAACTCTTGAAACATTAATAAAAATATTGACTGTTTATAGACATTTTTTGAAGAAACAATATGATGCCTTATAATTATGTTATCCTAATTTTATAGGGTTTTTGAGTAATAACATGTTTAATTTTTAACTAAACCTTACTAATATTATAAATGTGAACCATGAATACTATGAAATTTTGCATACACGTTGTCTGGGACACCAGAAAGGATATAACCTTTCATCCAGAACGCGGACGGAGTCGCGGGCACCAGCTAGTTTTTAAATAAAATAGGAATCACTACAAATTTTAACTAACATATAAACCGTTGGCTGGCTATATGACATCCTATAAAAGATTATTTTACTAGCCGAGTCCACTGGTCGAAATTCGACCACCATTATTTCAAAAAAAAAAAAAAAACCGTGGTAAAATATATATTTTTATGACAACATTAAAACTTGTCAATATCGACTATTAATAAAGTACTGAACTTTTTTGGCTTTATCTTGTGTGTTATGGTGAAGAGCTTTTAGGTTAAAAAAAGGTTTATAACCCTCAGGTCAAAGCACACTTATCGCCGACTAGTAAGCAAGAACTTCCACTTTACAGTGAAGGCCAACAAAAATACATCACATATTGATTTGCGAAACAAATAGAACGGTGAGAGAACATTCCCACACCGGTTCACTTTTTACCATAACGTTTCTCGAGTAAACGTAGTTCTGCAATTATGTGAAATATCCAACAAAAACCGTTAATGTTAAAATCATTATGTTCATAATTAACTATCTTTTGTTTGAGGAGACAATAAACTTAAGGTTTTCTACAATATTCTACAAATAAAATTAAAAATGAGGTGGAATTTCACGTATAAACTTTTTCATATCATACCAATAAAGACATCTCCGACATTGACATATTTCGCAACTCGTTAAATAGTTAAAAACCATTTATTTATTTTTATAAAATCTTTATTTGGTACTTGCAGTGTTTTTTGTTACATTATGTTATTCAATTTAATCGTATTATATTAATGTAATGTTTTAATCGGTCAGTTGTACTTTTAGGGCCTCTTTCACTAACTGCAAGTAAAGTGTTGATTAGTTACTTTTAGAAATAATTTTATGTTTTATTAAATTATGCATTCGGTTTAGTGCATCCTTCCATAGGCGATTTTTTTTATTATTTCCTTTTTAATGTTTGGAACTTTTACCGTACAAACAAAAGTATATCAGCTCTATTATCCCCGGTGACTTTAAATGACGGTTAGCCTACTTGACAGACGATGAAAGAGGCCCTTATTATTTATTTGTATTGGCTATACATATTTTGACATAAACTTTTCTGATTTGGCACATTTTAAATGATGTTTCATAAAGCCATGTTGCAATACCAGAGCAGAGCAGAGCATAATGAAGTAGATCTAATTTATCGTCAGCGCGTATACTGAGTTTCATTTAAGATCGGCGATGACGGAACTGGGTCATTTTTTTGCAAGCAAGTGCACAATTTCACGCGTATAAAGCGTTGCACGGTTGGCCACATTCGTACTTCTAATTGGCATCATTAGATGCCAATCATTAGCATGCTTTTTTTCTAGCAATAAAATTTAAATTTGTAATTTTTTATTTATTCTTTACGTAAAGCCTACCATCAAATGGGCCGTCAGCCAGTCAGAAGCCGTTACTTGATGGTAGGTGTTCTTTTTTTAATTTAACAAGTAACGCCATAGGTACTGCCATAGGGCATAGGTGGCCGAGCTTAGTAAGATAAAGTTTAAAGGATACAGATATGGTCTCCGACAGGGATTACCGTCAGAAGTTTATAACTGCGAAACAGTATGCCTTGCCACTATTAAAATATAAATACTATGTACTTATTATTTTATTATTATCTTTATATTTTTAAATTCTTTATCAATACTAATAATAAATCTGTAAGTGTAGGTATTGTATGTATGTATGTTCCTCCATAACTCTTAAATGAATTAACTGATTTTCATTAAACTTGGTAGATTTTAGACGGACACAGGATAGGCTACTTTTTTCTTTTTTAACGCGGACGAAGTTGCGGGCGCCAATTAGTTCTTTATATGTAAAATATAAAAGATAGAAAATAAAATTACATAACGTTTAAATACAAAAATGCCTAAAACACACACAATAACTAATATATCAAAAATTGCTTAAGAAACTGCACATAAAGAAATTAAAAAAGCTAAAACAAATCAACTTTAAAACCTTTTGAACTACTTGTTACGGCATTTACGCTTGAGAAACTATTTAATTACTTTTATCACAATTTTCTTACAAATTCTAAATCGCGCACAGGCGTGCACATTTTTAAAAAATTGATCTTATCGTGTGCGAAAATTTGATATTGTAATATATTTCCAGGTCATATGACATAACTTAGATCATGTATTATAACATTTTTGAATAGAACATTTTAAAAAAGTAGGTGAGTACGTGGGAAAGTTGGCAGGCCAAACTAAGTATCAAGGTGAAGAACAAAAATAATTATAGCACTAAAATTAATGTTTAAAACTAATACCTAACCTAACAGACAGAAAGTTACATTCATATTTATAATATTGTATGGATTGCGGAATCAACAACATTTCCCACGAATAAGTTTATACATATTTTTATTTATTCTACTTTATAAACCTCTTTCGACAGATACGAAGTATTAAAATCTATTTCACAAATTTACAAAATTTCACAGAAATAGTCTCAAATACTTACAACCTAGATTTTTCGATTTCATACCTAATTTATGAAACAAAATTTAATGCAATCCTGTCTCAATCCTTTATGATGTTTCGACATTCCACAACAGATCGATTCGGAACGGTTTAAGTGAATTTTATATTTAAAAATGGAACCTTTGTTTGATTTGTTGAGTTATAAAATGAAACTTTCATAATAAAGTTTGATTAAGCAATAACACAAAGAGCTTCAAGTATTACAAAGTTATTACTTCTTTACTATTATATTATAAAGAGGTAGTGTTTGTATGTTTGTTTTTATGTAGGAGGTAATTTTTCGAAACTACTCATCCGATTTAATTTTTCACCAATATTTATTATTTTTCAAATAACTTGACTGCATAAGCCAGCTGTAAAGCTTTTTGTGTGCACTAATCTACGTCAAATTTCTTTAAGTATTCAAAAAAGACTCTTTAACGGTGATTCTTGAGACAGTCTGACAAAACATTGTCACAAAAGTTGGTGTAGCAACTCGCAACTTGGTGGCCCGGCTACATTGGAAAAATTAACATTCGATGACGATGATCCACAATTCGGAATAGGCAATAACAATACAATGCACGTACGTACCTTGGACTGCTACTAGCACTCGATGATCTCCACCAGATACAGGAATTTCTTGTTGAAACTAGGTAATTCGCGCGCGCGGCAATCTTTCAACGTTGGGATGCCCGATACTCGAAAGTGTCTTTTCGCTCCAATATTTTGATGGGAACGACGTGCATGACAGCTGATTAGAGCTGTCATTGTCACTGCGCTAATCCAAACGTCAAACATCGTTCATCGGTGGCACGAAATTTGAAATTTGACGAAGAGTACGTTGCGGTGACGGAACAGTAGTTGTCACGTACTATTACAACTGTTGTGGTTCAAGTGAAAATGTTCCCCGAGACCGCGTGGTCCGGCTGCTTCATCCGATTGATCGGATGTTAAAAAAAATTCAAAAATATTTGTAGAATTACGCTTTTATTTTTTGACAATACTTAATCTCAGATTTTTTCCTAACCACTCTCAGATTGCTTAATTGCAGTGACAATCCAGCGCAAGCTTATTTGTAAATCCAAAAGTAACTCTGTCTGTTAATAGTATATTTCACAGCTTAACCACTAAACAAAGTTAGACAAAATTTCTTAAACAATTAACGAATTCATTTGACGAGCCCGTTAAATGAGCCTAAACACTCCGTCTCAGGGTTCCCGGGTTCGATTTCCAGCAGAGTCAGCAGTCAGCAGAATGAAATTGGTTCTGATTTGAATCTGTAAAGTAATGGCAGGACACACTGTACACTGTGCTTGGAAGTCATTTAGCGGCAGTAGCCTTACAGAACAGCATGTGTGCTGTTTTGAATATTGATTTATCTAGCTAGTAGGTAATAAAGCATATGATATGATTAATAATAGCGGTGGAAAATGCTTTCATCAATTCATCAGTGTATGAAATAATAATTATTGTGAGTACTAAAATAATCTCACGGCATCCGATGATCCGACATACTCGATTGGAGGCCAACTATTTCTCTTTTGCTCTTGAATATTTATTGCCTACGTCTTTAAATAGGCATCTTGAGATTTACGCTCAGAGTAATAGGTAAATTCATTTCTTATACTATAGGCAGAAGAATTTTCAATTTTCTCACTTATATGAATAACAGAATGAAGTGTTATAAAAAGATTACATAAAAGATAATTTCATTAGAATATTAATTATAGACAAATTTATTAAAAAATAAATATTAGAACTGACGCCTGACTGTCACTTGGTCACAGATATTGTCATAGAATACTTATAAATAAGAATTAACAAGAAGATTTAGGTAAAATGTGTATCTTTAATTATATTATAGTAACTTTTAATTATATTAATAAAAGTTGCCTGCTACGATCTGTTGGCGATCTGCTATAACTTGTAAAAGTTTATGTAGATAAAACAAAAATTAAATTATAAATAATATTGAACAGTTAATTAATTATTTAATAATATGTATCCTTCAATTATAATTGTTATTTAATGGTACTGCCATGTAAACATATACAAATGATAGATTTCCTTCATAATGTCGCATGCATCTTCCGTTGCAAAGGCGCACGTTAGATTCAACACGCAAATCGCGTTTGCACGAATTGCCAAATAATTGTATAATACGTCATATGTTAGCACTAGTGCGGTATAGTGATATCTTCGATCATCAAAAATTTCTTGCTATTCGATACTATTTATAACCTAATTTTGTAACTGTATGTATAATATAGTTAATACTTAATATTTAATTATATTAATTTATGATAGATGCGATAACTCATTGTCTAGAGTCCTATGAAGAGTTTGTCATTCTCACCATTTTTTTATGTACGTTCATATTATTATAATGTAATATAACCTAGTCTGTAGACACTAGTAAGTACGAAGGAACATTAAAAACTTCTAAAACTCGTTAATTCATAAAAAATGCCTTAGTGCTACAGTTGTCAAAAATTAGAGGTCAAAAGAGAGGTGAAATTGACTTTCGTTTTTACGGTGGCTTTGAAATCATCGTAAAATTTGTATGAAACGGTTTACGTAATATTTGAATGGCTTGAAATTATGTAGGCTGACACTTCTTGCACGAATTACAAAAATTAGGTTTGTTACAAATAATTTTTTCAATAAATTAGTTTACTTACCCAATTTTATTATTATTAATAGTAATTTCGAAAAATAAATTATCTAGTTTTGGCTAATTCAGATAAAATTCTTTATCATCATACTGCTCCAGAAACAAATTACAAGATTACCTTTTTAAAAAATTAAGTTGCTCTAATAATATTTTTTTATATAATCCCAGGAATATTTTTAAATTATGACAGCCTTAGTTAGATGAAATGCAAAAAATACAATTTTCGCTTTATTTATATACTTTTATATAGAATTAGTAAATATTTCCTTAATAAAAATGTGGTATTAAAAAAATCATATCTTTTTGAATTAGTACCTCGTTGGTCAAATTAATGGGGTTCTCAGCTTAGATGAAATATAAATGAATTTCTACTTTTTTACAAGCATGAATTATTTGGAAATCTACAATTAAAATGTTTGTTAAGAAATTGAAAGAATGATAAATTGAAAAAAAGATGTTGGTCACAGATATTAGGAGGATGACTAAGATTTGTTTAGTATGATTTTTAAATAATCGCATTCATAATTGCTTTAAACAACCAGATCATAAAGTATAACGTCCACATTGAAGAAGCTATACTCATTTAATTTCTCTTTACAGGTGAGATCGATGTTCGGAAACAACTCGAACACAACAACAGATTTAATGCTACCAATACTATTAGACATGGCGAATCTTATTCGACGCGCTATGCGTTCGGGAAAAGAACCGAGGGAAGTTAAACAAGCACATTTACCACAAGCACAACTCGTTAGACGATCGTTGACGGTCGACGAAGATGATACATTGCTGGACAATGAACCGTTTCACACAGGGTTCGAAGTCACTAAAGCACCACAGAGAAACCGTAGAATCAGACCACAGAGAACAGTAAACACACATAGAACTAACGGTGACAAAACAGAACCAAATAAAACAAACACTAAATCAGTACAAGCTAACACTAACAACGTTACCAATGCTATCAATGACATGACAGTTACTGTAAGTAATTTTATTACACAATTTCAATTTATTGATAATGTTTGTTTGAATCCAGATATAAGTTAGATAAGTTTAGAATGGATGATATTGAAAAAGGGCTTATTGAGCCTATATATTTACGTGACTTTGTGTTCACATAACTCACACACTCCGAAAACCTTATTCTTTCTATTTTAATACCTAACAAATCTATTACTTTATCTTATATTAAAGTTAATCTCAATGAATTTGATCTCAATAGATTTTATGTTGAAAGTAAATTCTATCTTTCTCTTTCTTAATTGCTTACTGTTACATTTTGTAATATTCTAAATTATATACACTTATTTCTAAACATTTTACATTATTTCTTTCTTAAATAATCTCTTTTATCACACATTTTGCACTACCATTCTTCTTACCTATATTATACCTATATAATTGAAAGTATTAAAAGAACTAAAATAAATATTAAAAGGTCTTGAAACATTGAAACATACTTTCATGATTAGATTTTTGAATGTTTTTGATCATTTACCTACGTTAATTAACCACATTAATTACGTTACGTTAATTACTTTCACTTTAATAATGATTTTCTGTGAGTTAATAAGTGACACTTTGGTAATTAACAAACGCATACTTTCTTAATTGTTTATTTGGCCATATACCTAACGTTAAGATTTCATTTAGTTGTGCTTACCAGACATCCAACAGCAAAACTAGACAGATATTTATTTTCTTCTAATACATACATCTTTTGCTAATTCACAAAAGCGCAAATTTGTATATTGAGATGTCAATTCACACTCGTTTTGAATACAAACATTATGCAAATCAAAACATGTCCCAAGTTACATAACCGACATTTACAGCTTTGTTTATTTGCATAATATCTTCTTAACAATAAAACGATATTTATTTATAAGTGTTACGAAACTTTCAGTGAATGAATAATATAAAAAAAGTCAAAATAGTTTTAAGATAGATCCTTTTCAAATTTAGTTATTTTAAAATAGAAAAATAGAAGCAAGTATCTAAAATTGAAGCAGTTACTAATTACAATACCTCATATTTAATACTAGGCTTTTGCTCACGACTTATTCTGATGTACATAAACTATATTACTTAAAATTTCATTAAAATTAGTTAGCATGAAAAATAAAAAAATAATTGTAGATCTATCTATATTCTTTCATATTTATAATTTTACTATTATTATCTAATTACACATGTAAAAATATAATTATCATACATTTCTAACTCAAATTATGGTTTGTATATTTCAGAAAAACACATCGAAAGCCATTATATCTTCAACGACAGAAATTCCCCAGTCGTCAACATATAGATTTAGATCTTTAAATTCATCTAAATCGGATAATGGAACACTAGATCTTGCTACTGATTCTACAAACCAAACTTTATCCCAGGATCTGCCAATTGCCGAAAAACTTCGAGCGTATAACAGATTCATTGACAGAAAAGGTATTTTGTCCTTCATTTTCATTGATTTTTATGTAAAGAAAATTTAAGCCTTGTATAACTAACGTTATACCTACACAATCATGACGAGTTATAGTTTTAAAAAAACACATAGATGTAGCACATTTTGGAGAAAACTTCGAGTTTATATTAAGTCACAATTATCACTAAACGGATTTCCGGGTTTTTTATTTTCAATTCCTTCGAATAATAAAAAAATGGCCACGCGTTTAAGACGACGCACATTATTACGCATGAAAGAAACACCTCCAATAACTTTCTTGAATTAAATTTACATAAACTTGCAAAATTAATATTTTATGTAGATTCATTTAAATTTGCATTACATCTCTGTAGTATTGTAATTCCAAATATTGTACAGAATGACTTGTTGGAAAAGGGAAATTCCAAAGAGATCTATGATTTTATTTGTGATGTAAAAACACAGAGGAAATGTAATAATTTTTCAGCAAAAAAATTATGTTTGGTAAAAATATAACCCTTTAAATGATTACTCCTGTCATTAATAATTTTATACCAAAAACTTTCCCCGTATAATTTGATTTTGTATTAAAATTAATTTACCTCACATTTAATTTTGTAGGTAACCTAATACGTCGTGGTACATACCCTCCGAAGCCGGCAGTGAGTAGGCGCACTACTGCAGAACCTACTGTGACTCCAGTCAGAAGAAGACCTATGCCAGCAAGAAAACTGCCACAACCTATACAGAATGAACAATCAAAGTGTGAATTATTCACCAACACGTTATGTCTGCACGCTGATGACTATCCCACGTAAGTAAACTTTTGGCCAATGTCAGTATTTTTTTTCTCCTAATCCAATATACTTAGAAATTAAGTGTACAGTATTACGTTATTTGTATTAATAGGCGACAGTAACCACTTAGTATCAAGTGGACCGTCAGCCAAAGTGCAAACCTTAGCTGATATAAATGGTCTATCGTTTAAAATTTATGCTGGCCTTGTTATTATACCTGCGCGAAGTCGAGGCAAATGATATCATTGATATGACAAAATATTAAAAACAAAATAAGATAACATGACACACTCTGCATTTAAAATAAAATAATAAAAATAAATCTGATGAAAGGTTACTTTTTCCTCACTAGTTTTAAGGGTAAATATTGGCGATATTCTACACAAGACAAAGTCGGTTAATTAAATAATACTAAAGAGTATTATTGAAATAGGTATAAAAGGCTTTACCTAAAACTTTTCCTATTGTTATTTTTATGTGTAAATTGTTAAATGCCAACAAAAGTTTTGTGAATTTTAATAACTAAAGATTGCTCATATGGAGATCTAGTTAAGGCTTCTCCAAACTGCTGACATCTCGATAAAGTTGGTTCTTATTTATCTCAATTTCTATTTTGTTTTTAAATTAATCCCTTTAAGGTTATGTTGATTCGTAGGTAAAGAAAATTCCTCTTCATTAGAAATTCAAGGAGCTGTTCCTTTCTTGCATCCTGATGTAATAAAGTTACAGTAGGTACTATTGTAGGTATATTATTTAAAAATATAGATAACAACAAAACGCGTTATAGTATAGCGATTATGATACAGTAGTAATATAAGCAACGGAAGGTCATTGTCATAATGCATAACAGCATTCACATTTGCGATCCACGCAATAGATTATAATATAATGGCAGGGAGCCCACGATGCTAAATGTGGAGATACTCGAGCGCCGTGGGGACCGCCGTTTTGAAGATTAGATGATAGGAAGAAAAAAAGGTTATTATGGTGTTTTTCTTTTCAATGGTGGGGTAAGCGTCTACAGGTGTTCAAAAATTTGTAGACGCTGTATTAAAAAAAAACTTGCAAATAATCGTCAGATTAAGAATCAGCACGATCAGGAATTCAGACTGAACCGTCTGTATGAAAATCTGACGCGCTCAAGTATCACCAAATGGCAATCGCCAAAAATATTTTTTGCATTTACAAAAAGCTGCCACGAGCTTGCGTTACATCAGAATCGTCTATATTTTAAATGAGAGCTTAGTTTGGGTTCACTTAACTTCCCGTCTGTAAATCTGACGCGCTCGAGTTGTATTTCAATTTTTACCCCAAACCCCACCATCCAAACCGGCAGATTAATACATATCCGTTATCGCAGACACGTGGGGAATATACATTGGCAATATCTGACGCGCTCGAGTAAATCCCAAAATCCCCTCATGGGCTCCCCTACTATAAAGCAAAAAGATAACCAGTACAGCCGCGAGCGAAAGTGGTTGGTTTTAGATCACATTAGGAATGGTGTTATGCGAGAATGTACACTTAAAATGGGATTTTTTCCTTGGTTCCGTTTTAATAGAACCGGTTTTGTAAACTGTCGTATTTCTTTTTAAGACATACTTATTTCCAGGTCGTATTACGAGGGACATAAGGCTGTATTGAAGATCTTTGTGAAACGCGGAAAGTGTACTGGTTTAGTTTATGCATCAGTGATGACAATGTAGAAACAATTTCAAAAATTACAACATGTTTTAGTAGCGAAAGCATATTTTTTGAAACTAGTCACCTAAGAGCGGTTGCGGTATGCAATTTTCTAAAAGATTTAGAGATATATTATATCTCTAAACTGTACAAAATAATAATTGATTTTTATGTTCAGATTCTTTTTAATTAATTAACGGATTTAAACTAAAATCTTAACAGATGTCGGGCGATTTTTTAGTTAAATTGTAAATAATATAGAAAAGTTACAATTAGTTTACCTACGAGCCTTATACTCTGGCTAAAAGTTTTTTAATAAATTTGCAAGTTTGAAGGATATTGACTGAAAACGCACTTGAAACACATTTAGACGAATTTCAAATAGATTCAACACGACATGAAATTAAGATCATTGCACATCAATTTGAGCAGCCCGTCTAACCGTATCACTTATCACTTATCAGTATAACAGTATCTTATCTATACTAACACTGAAGACCACCCAATCCCTTATCCTTAATCCTTGTATTATTTTATTTTTTAATATTTTTTTTATATTAGGATAACATACAATATAGGATAAAATTATAAAAAAATATAGGTCTCCTATAAAAAAATTAATAGGTGACGACATTAATATATGAAAAATGTTTGTTTACAGTGAAGCTATAGTGCAGTCCATCAGGCGTAATAAAGCCGCTGCAGGGGCTCTATTGGCCGATTACAAGGCTCCGGAGGAAGGTGCCGTAGACGGAGTCACAGCAGCACAGGAAGCCAAATACACAGCAGAACATTACTTAGTGTCTAACAGGTAGGCCTCTGATTAAGGTTTTTATTAATCATCGTCGCCAATTTTTTCAGGCATTCGAAACTTCTAATCCTAGTCTATTTATCTTAGTTAATCTTTTTGAAAAATATAAATAAGATAAACTTTTCCTTTTACATGTTTTTCTAATTGCATGTGTTATATTTCTATTTTAGACAATATTTGTTGCAACATGTTGTATAATGAAGATTTTTTTATTGTTTTGTTTGTAGTTTGAACATTTCATTTGGATCAGGAAAAAAATTATTATTTTAGCACTTAAGTAGGAATGAATGCATTGGAAAGAAATAATACCTAAATACCTAGGGAGGCACTTTTAAAATTTTTTAAAAAATTTAAAAAATTTAATGATCAAAGTGTCTATCGTCATGGGAACTCTTGTGGAAATTTACGAATACCTATAATTAGTAAAATAGGTGCTCGTAAGATGTGACCATTTCTAATATTAAATATAACTGATAATATATTTATTATAGAAAATTTAAATTCAATGGTATTTAAACACGATAATTTGAATTTGAATATAATATTTTTATTTACAGGCGTGGCGATACCGCGAACCGTGATTTCGCCGGGGCGGGAGAGGCTGGCTTCATGTGTCCCAGCACAGTGAAGTATGCGAGACCACAGAGGGCGAGAGCGACCTCGGGCCAATGGAAGTACATCGTCAACACTGGTGAACATACGCAGACACTAAGACTGGAAAAGTGTTTGTAAGTTTTTTTTCAGCTATTTCCACTATTTTCTAACAATATTATTACCTAAAAAAAGGCAATATTTGAAATTGAGTTAAATTAGAAGGTTCTATTTGCTCTTTCTTTCCTTTATAGGCCTTCCTGTATGTTATTTTTTGGTGGTATTTTTAAAAGAAATAATTTTTAATTAATACATGTAGATTTGTGATGAATGAAATCAACTCAATGAAGAGAATTTTGAATTTTCGATAGTCTGACAACTCCAGTTAGGTATATCTAATGCATAATTTAGCAAGTTATAATAGTAGCTAGCATGCTAAAAACCTTATCAAAGGGGATCTATGCCATGTATATTTTTATTAATATAAATTATTTAATTTTAAATTCTATTATTCCAGAAAACCAAAGGAGTCGTGTACTTACTTAACGGATAACTTTAAATCGAAGTGTGTACAAGTATACAATTATCACAGACTACTAACTTGGGACCAACAAAATGGACTTCACATGGACATATTCAAGGTACAGCATAAAGTATTTTCTATCAAACTAATATTTCTATATGTCGTCCGAATGGCCGGCGTAGGAGTCTATATCTCTCTGTTTTTCACAATTAGGACGACATCGGGAGTATGTTATCTTATTTTATCGACAGTCTATCACTACTACGATCAAATTACAGTAGTTAACTAAAAGCCGAGGGAATGAAGTGCCACGATCCGTCTAGGCAGCCATGCGATTCCCATTGGAGCGTGCTCCAGACTGCTGAGTGCCCTTGTAACACACCCCCTCCCGAATCCCTGCCAGACGTTTCGTTACACGCGCAACCCTCAAATGCACGTGTTGCACTTCAAATAAAACACAATCATACCGACATATAAATAAATTATTATTTTTATATTAACTTATTAAGGAACTAAGGCAGGTTGCGTTTTCGTGGATTAAATTATCCTTTATTAATGAAGAATTCCTATTCCAGGTTCCGACTTGTTGTTCGTGTCACATAGAAGGTTACAGCGTTTCCTTCCCTCCTGTAGGCCATCGAATACACGAAACTTCTTCAGAGAATTTCCCCGGAGAAGATCTTTCTTCTGAGCATGGAAATCACGCATTTGAATCAGTTCAATCAAGCATTCAGAGACCAAGCGTTTCAAAATCGCCACCATTCACCCATAACAAGCCTTTGGAATCTTTTCCACCATTCACTGAACACCAAAACTTTGTGACCCCACTAACAGTAGCTAAGCTAAACGATAACGATGAATTCCCTAATGTACCTCCTTCAAATCCAATGGATTCGTACGGGCATTCATATTTCCCGGATTCCTTTAATCAAGCAAGTTCAGTGCGCAATGTTAAGAGACCTGGTCAATCTAGAAATCCTAATGCCAACTTTGATTCGGCAACACTGCCGAGCTATTTAGAACCACCAACACCATCTGGACCATCTTCCTTTACATTTATAAAAGAGACTCCCAGTAAATATAAAATTACCAACAGCAATTTCAAAAGAGGCGCAGTAAGACCAAACAGAAGACCGATAAGAAAGAAGATATCAGGTGAACCCGATGATTTAGTTTCGTCCGGAACATCTGCCATTGAGGCCATGGAAACTATGGAAGATTTTAATGAAGACTTAGAAGAACCGGACATAATTAAAAATAACGCTAACGTTAATTTAGTAAAACGAGTCACGATAGCTCCAAAACTGCCAATCGTAACAACAGAGAAAATTGAACTTTCTTCTACTATGAATCCTCAAGAACAGAACAAACCTAGAGAGTCTATTTCTGCTAATGGAAAGAAAGTTAATTACAATTATCATCCGATAATTGACTTTTTCGGCGAAGAAGTAGAGGGCGAAGATGAATCCATAGATAGAGAAGATGTGTCTTATATTCCTTCTTCCGAGTCTGAATGGAAACCAATAAATCATCCACCATCGAGAAATATTCAAGCAAACAATTTACTCGGAAGGAAGAAACACAAATAAAAAAAATGTATTTATTTTACCTTTAGTGTAATTATTAAGAAATAGTTTTAGATTATTTAAATTATTTGAAAGCAAATTAGTTACGGACAAAAATTAGTCGTAGTTACCTATTACGTAATTTGCAGCTAAGAAATTAAACTTTTATAGTTTTATGTGCGGTAATTATTTTTTAGAAACTTAGTATTAAAATCAGACTAATGAGAGACTTGTTAATTCGTTGTGTGTGATGGAGTACACTACTGCGGATATTTTTGTCCAAAAATAGCTTTAAGATAAAGATGCAATATTTATGTTAATTTATATAATACCAAATTGAAATTGCAATGTTAAATATTTATTGATATAATTAATTAATGATTTCAGTAGAATGTATGCATTGAAAAACTTGCCAATGAAATAAATGTGTTTTCTATCTTAAATACAAACCATTTTATTACATCCTAAATTATAAGTAAGTAGAAACAGAAACTTCAGATTTTCATTCGCGTTCTTTTCTCCATAATAATATTTAATATTAAGAATTACTCACGTATAGATTTGGAGGATCTATAAAAGCTTTCGTTCTATATTAAAATTATTCTGTAATAATGACTCATTTTTTAAGTCACAAAAATGACGAATCAGAAATAAAACTCTTGCATAAGTGATAAATTATGTGTGACGAAATTGATTAGGACACTGTAAATTTGTAAGCGCATACATAATATAGCTGACAGTAGCAATTTGTAACTTAAAAAATAATAAATCAGAACTATCAGTCGTTTTCGTCAAACATCAAGAAAAGTGAAAGCTTGATACAGTTTAAGAGTTCAATGTTCGACGTGAGGTAGGTGACGGTCGTGGAGCACAATAGTATGCAGTCGAGTTGGACCTTTAACTAGCTCGTTTGTTAAAAAACAAACATTGCTCTATTGAGACACACTTGAGGCCAACCTAATTGTTCACTGAACCGGATGATAAGAATGAAACAACATGCAAATTCGCAGTCTTCGCTTGGTACATTTCAAAAGCACATTGTCTGTTTTCTTCAGATTGGGGATTCATAAAAAAATACTATGTTTATTAATTACATAAAGTAATATTTTTAATATATAGCCCACTAGAATATAACGGGTGTTCCAAAACTAAGCGACATGAAGGGAAAGTTACCTTAAATATCGTAGATAGGATATTTTGCTGAAAGACTATTTTATAAAATTTCTAAATTTTTCTATAGTTGTCGGCAATAAATAATATTCTTGAAATTTTAATCAAACATTTTACGTTATTCCTTTCTTTTAAGATACTATGTTACTTAAGAATAATAATAATTTTTTGTCCATTCTTTCGATTGGCATCTTAAAAATACGGGTAATTATTTTTTTCCCATTTAAGTCGGTTCGATTCCCAGACGAAGCAAGTAATTTTTAGAAAATGTTTGAATGCAGTATTACTAACTTTTAAAAATAACAGTCTTCTTTCGGCAAAATATCCTGTCTACGATATTTAAGGTACTTTCCCTTCATGTCGCATAGTCTTGGGACGCCCTGTAGATTTTTTGGTAGAATTTTAACTTAGTAAAAATAAGACATTTTATTTATTTTTTAAATTTAATCAAAAAAGTAACATAAATATTCATTCGAGTTAAACATAGTTAACTAAAATACTATATAAACAACCGTATTAACTATCACAGAAGCTTTCGTTAGCATTTTATTTCAAATAAAATTAAAAATAACAAACTGGATAATAATTATTATAAAAATCAACTCGCAAATCGATTTCGTTTAGCACTTTCACAATTTTTGTCTCATAAAAGTCATACGAAATTAATTTTGTGGCACTTTCTACTTATAGCCTAACAATTATATTACAATCAGTTGACCGAAATCAATTTTAAACCAGTACTTACGACACTAACGTTACTCAATATTCATTTATAATTAAACTTTAGGGACTTAGGCGTCTACGTAATAATACATGCGTTTACTTGGATCTAAAATGTAGGCTGGGGTCGTTGTTAAAATAGGAACGGCTTGAGCAAAACTGTTCAGTAATACTGCTGCACTACTTCTAGCATCCTTTGCAGTATTTCTTCTTAATTTTGTTTTGATAGATTCCAAAGACTCGTCATTGTCTGCTTGAACTATTTTGGCGCTTCTATAATTGCCTCCATGCATCCCCTGTGAACCACTTCTAGAATTTCCGTAAGGTTTGAAATTGCCTCCGTGCATTTTGATATTAGTGTCGTCATTATCATCTTCATCGTCATACTCGTCATCAGATAATTCAATTAATTTGGCACTTTTATCTTCTTTTTTTCCTGTATTTTGAATTGATTTCAAATTACCACCATGCATAAGTTTCGAGTTATCAATGTTTTCAACTAATTCTAATTTATCTAATGAGCTTTTTGGACGACGAAAATCTTTTTTGGATTTAAGATTTCCTCCATGCATTTTTCTTACAGGGATATCTTCGTCTAATTCCACCAATTTGGAATTTTCAGATTCAGATGCTTCGGTGTCTTTGATAACTTTTATATGACCCCCATGGCGAGGTCTTAGATTTGAAGACCCTTCTTTTTTATCAAATACTTCGACACTTCTATAATTGCCACCATGTTTGGGCCCATTCTTCTCTAGCTTCTTAAAGACTTCAACGTCTTGTAACTTATTGACCTCCTTTGCGAGGTCGTCATCCTTGTAGAGTTCAAGAGGCTCAACCTTTGTCGTTTTCTTCCGAGTCATTGTCGTTGGTATTTCTTTAATTACTTCCACTTCTTTGATATCCTGTTGAAATCTTGTTGAATGCGGAGATGATTTGTTAACTGGTAATTCCTTATGGATTTCTACTTTCTTTTTTGTTATTAATGGTTTAAGTTTAAGATTTGCACTACGAGCTTCTGTTGTAGAAATTGGTATTTCAGTAGTTTGTATTAAAGTACGTCTTGCTGGTACTGGAGTTGTTGTTTTCTGATCTATTTCTTCACTTTCTTCATCGCTTTCTTCTTCAGTGTCATCTTCATCACTTTCATCGTAGTCATCGTCTTCGTCCTCCTCAGATGATCCTGATGCAGTTTCTGTACTTATTTCTTCTTTTTCATATTGAGGCATATACTCTTTCATATCTTGTTTCACGCCGATCAGTGCATCTATCTCTTCTTTCCTCATGTCGTCATCGCCATCTCCATATGTTTTAACATCAGTTACCAGTGTACTTTTAGAACTTTTCTTAGATTTTTCTCTATATTTTGGAGGGACGTCTTCACTATCGTTGACTTTTTTAATAGGTGGCTTTTGAGAATATTCCTCTTCTGAAGGCACTTCCGGTGTAGGTGTTCGGAATCTGGTCCTCAGTCGAAGCTTCGGTAATTCTTTTACATTTTCAACCGGTTTGATTGTTGTTGTGGAGGTGCGTATTCTCTTTCTAAACGAAGGTTTTGGTGTCGTAGTAGTAGTAGTAGTAGTGGTAGTAGTAGTTGTACTGGTCGTGGTGAGCGATAATGGGGTCGTTGATTTTCCAATCGTATCGCGTTCTAATTCTTCGTCATTATCTTCATCGTCATCATCATCCTCTTCATCATATTCCTCATAATCTTCGTCGCTACCACTGTCTTGTTTTGTTATCACACTCGTTGTTGTAGTTTTAGGACCAGGTGTTGTTTTTATTATCTTTCTAACTGTTTTTGAAGCAGCTGAATTTTGTTCTAGAGGAGGTAGTGTTTTTATTTCAATAATAGGAAGAAACTTTGAAACGTCAAAATATGGGCGAACAGTTGGCCGCGTCTGTCTGGAAGCAATTCTGCGACTATTTGATTTTGTGCTTGTTTCTACTTCACCTTTCTTATCAGCAGTGACAACATCATTGCGAATAGATATAGTTTCTGGTTTGTGACGAATAGTTGTGGTTTCTAACTTGATGTTAGAAACAGATTCAGTCATGTTATCATTTGTTAAACTAGTTTGAGCTTCATATTCCTCTACCGACATTGCCTTAATATTTTTTACTGGTGTGTAGTTAGGTTTGTGATTTAAGGGTTTCAGTTCGTATCTTGGTTCGCCTCTTCTTTGATCTAAACTGACATCTATAAAACTAGATTCTGAAATTCCTTCATTTTCGGGTCTTGCTCCTTTTTCTCTATCTTTTCTGCCGATGTCTTTATATGTACGGGTACTGATATTGCGTTTGACAGGTTGTTCTTTATCTTGGCTTTTTTTTATTACTCTACTAGATTGTAATTGTTTTATTAATGGACTTACATTACTAGTGGTGGTGGTTTTTCTTGAATCCTGAAATTGACCATCTCTAATTGTTTTATATGGCTCATACACAAATTGTGTAGATCTTTTCCTTCTAGTGATAACCGGCAATTTTGTGACGTCTTCTTTATTTTTAAATGCATCATATTGTACGTTTGTGCCAACATCTGACGTATTTAGTTTAGCACCGAGTAAATTACTTGTGATTTTTTCAATGTCTGAACTTTTTCTCTCTTTGTTATTGATTTTAATGTTATCTAGGATATCTGTATACACATTTGATTGTGTTTTGAGCTGAGCTTTGTTTTGAGAATCATTTTTATTTTGACCCAGTAAACTGGTTAAAGATGATCTCAATTCTTCGTTAGTTTTAACTAAAGACTCTTTTAATTGATTTTGACCATTCCTCAATTTATCTATTAAAGAAAATACATCCATTTTATTCTCTTCTTTAAGTTTTTCAGAAAGGCTGAACACATTATTGAATTTGGATTCATCAGCAGAAAGACGTAATGGTTTTTGTAATTTATATGTAGAAAGACTGGGCACAATTACAGGCTCTGGATTTGAAATTAACTCTTCTTTGAAAAATGGACTATCCAGTGGATTCTCGCCAAAATACTTGGCTTTAAAGCAATCAATTTTATCACCAAGACCTTTAAGTCGATGTTTTTCTTTTAAATTATCAAAATCGTCTTTACGATTCTCCTTGCTGGTGTCATCGGGATGGCCAGACTCTTTTAGTTTTTCTGGAATTGGATCTACATTCGCGTCCACTTCTTGGCATTGTATTTTAGATCTGGAATCATAAAACTCAGTGCCACCATTGGATTTCTTTGGTATTAATTTCAGATTCTCTGAATATCGTAACGGCGAGTCTTTGTTAATGCCTGTAAGATTTTCAAAATAATAAGGATACTTTTCTTTTATGTCGTAATCTTCTTTTGGTAATATTTTATGTTTTGACAATCTTAAAATATCTTGTTCATTCAAATAAGTAGTGTTTAAATTTATTTCGGGAACCTTAAAATTGGTCTGTCCTTGATCTTTGGGTTCATTGCTTATTTCAGGTATTGATTCTTTATCGCTTGAGTCATTTTCTCTTTTATTTCTTTTAGGTGATTCATCATCTTCTGGAGTGTCATTATATATTTCAGATTCAATAGATGCTCCTTCTTCATCCTCAGAATAATCCTGAGTGTCGTTTTCTTCATTATTTTTTTTCTGGTCGTCATTCCATTTTTCTCCATGAACAGTTTCATCTCTGTAAGCTGATCCTTTTCCGTCTTCGTAACTTGCACTTACAGATGGAATTTTGTATTTTCCCGCACTTAATTCTTTTTGTTTTAAATAACCACCATGTTGCTCATGATCGGAAGCATGTTTTTGTTCACCAGCATGATCGTAGGCGGCGTCTTCATAGCCTTCTTCTGTATAAACCGTCTGGGCTTTACTGCTTTTAATAGCTTCTCTCAGTCTAGGTGCATTGCGTAATTCGTCGAGACTGTCTGCATCATCAAAAGCAGCTTCGCGAGGCAAGTGCTTAGTTGTTTCTGTCTTTCTTACTTGTGCATAATTTTTTATAGGCACGAAGTCTTCCTCGTCATCATCGTTGTCATTGTTATCGGTAGTTTGTTCTTCTTCAATATTTCCATTGGTTTGTAATTCCAATTTTTTATACACTGTTGGGCGATTTTCTTTAACAGACTTGTTTATGGATTCATCCACATTATTTCTAAGCTGTACATATTTTTCCCTTCCTTTTTCGTAAATGTCATATCCTTCTGGTTGCTCCTCATAGTTTTCAGTCGGGCGAATCTGAGGATATTCATTTTTTTCGTCATCATATTTATAAGCATGGTTTTGTTTGAGCCTTTGCAAATAGTTTTTTAATGGCTTGTAATGCATGGGTCTTACTTTAACATGATTTTGACTCCAAGGATGTCTAAATTTTTTATTTAGAACGTTGTCTCTATTGTTAAACTTTTCCGGAGGCTTATAATAAACAGGCCTTTGCTGTGGTTTGTGTATTTCGAATTCAGTTGGCACATTTCTATGTGGTACTTTTCTACGATCAGTTTCTTCTGGGCTTTCTAAATATTCACCTTTTTTGATATCCGGTTTGCCAGCAAATTTTATATAATCTTGTTGACTGTTATGTGTTTCACGTACATCGTTTTTTATTTTGGCTAGAACTGGGTCTTTATAAATCTTCTGCAATTCTGGTTCCTCGGCTTTATAAGGATGGAAAACTTCATAGTTTGAAGATACAGGCGCGGCGTGACCTTTTTGGAATTCTCGTTTCTCTGTATAGCGTTGCAAGGGTTGAAATAATACTTTTTCAGGATCTTGGATGTGATGTTTTCCGAATTCAGATTTTTGTTTTCCTGTATAAGGTCTAACTGGATAGGCTTTATACCGCTGTGAAGGATTCGGAACTCCATGGAATGTAGCTACGTCGACAACAAATTGCGGCTTTTTAGGTGTATATTGGAAATATTCAACTGGAATCGGTGTTTGAATCTTTGCGTTCTGATGAACATTTTGCTCAGCTACTTCTTGCACTTCACTTCCACCATCGTACCATGACGTCGGAACTTTAACAGTTAAACACAGTTCACAATAATACAGCAGCACTATGAGTATCGCGAGGGCTTTTGTCGTTTGCATTGTCGTCGTTCACATCACGGACCGCAGCGGCGTGTAGCGGTTGACTGAACCGAGCAAGTGGCACTGGCATCGTATTTATCTCCTCGGTTGGTTGTCGCGAGCCGATTGCTTCCACTGACCGTTCGCTGTTTCGATGTTTGGTGCAAGCTATAAGAAAATCTCCGCCTAAAAGCTATAAGAAAATTGGATAGTTCTTGTACAATTATTTTCAACACAAAAATTTAAAAAATAAAAGAACTGTAAACCAAAACTAATATAATCATCTTTTGAAATTCGTAACTTATGGGATTGTAATGACTGTAGGACATCAAAGAAGATTGTAATGGTAAACAATGTAGCACCAGTGTTTAATATTTAATTTAAACCTGCAGAAGTTGTTGCGCATCTTTTATTATATATACATATCATTCCAGAAAGTAATATTAAATAGAAATTAATGTCCAGTTTTATTTTAAACAAATGACAATAATTTATTGTTACATTACATATATTTATTGTTCCTAAAAAAAAAATTTTATCTACCTTATTTAGACTAGACTTGTCTCTGTACTTCCAATAGAATTATTTCTTTTAACTTGAACCTAATAATGATTATATGAAAAAGAAAATGAGAAAAAAGCATGTACCCAACTTGATAGATTGATATAAAGATAAGTAGTGTTTTAATGAAACAAAAGGCTGACCGGATGTTGTTGGTAAGTATTTAAAAGATTCTTTGTATAGAATCAACAAAGACTTTTTAAGAAAGCAAATGACGTAAGTATGTAATAAGTTATATAATTATAATTTAAAATGTTAGATGCAGTTGAAATCATAAATATACCTAATATACAAACACTAATAGGAACAATAAAAAAATACTGCCAGGTAAATCAACAAGAATTTTAATATAAATTTTATAATATATTTTCCTTCGTATTATTCTTTAATATTAAACAATCTTTAAAGAATATCTAAAAATAGAAAAAAACCTATATTATTATTAACAAAATTCAAATAAATCTTAAGTCTATAACCAAACACGAAGATTGCAAGTTTTCATCTATAAAGATTTTGCAATGGATTGTTGCGCTTAAAAATATTCATTCTATCTTGTTTAATTTGTATCAATAAGTTTATCAACCTTGACGCAATGCCGATAACAATTCAAATGTAATTTGTCGGACGCCGCGAAATGTGCCTTTTATATAATTCAGTTGGCAATATTTCAAAATGGAGCACAGCGTTGATGTAATCCCTTCTTGCAATCAATGTACTCAATTCAGGAAGAACTTCAGTTAACTACTTAGTAATTTTTAAAACAAAAATTAACTTTACTTAATACTATTTCTTATATATTACAAGTAGATTTTTTATTAGCTCGTCTAAAGTAAAAAATAAAAATCTAGACAGAACAGCTTAAAACTTCTTATGAAATATCTAGCTTTTATTTAAATCAGGGTTTGGTTTTATGAGTATTTGAAGTCAGCTGTGCTTTTTACTAAGGAGTTGTAACTTTTGTAATTCTAAGTTTTTTTTAAATATGTGACACGATTCCGGATACTTTATATTTTTATTATGTGAATTGAATATATCCGTAATCGTTGTCAGGAGTCAGAGCTTTCAAAAAACCACAAGTTATCGAACAAAATGGCACATAATATCAAATAAATTTAAATAAAATATCTTAAGTTTGTTTTATAAAATAAAATAAAACTTTTTTCCACACTTACCTATATTTTTTTTATCAGGACGACGGTTGTCCAGGACTGCTGAGCTTAAATTAGAGAGCTTAGAGCTTAAAGGGTTCCGATATTGTTAGATGTTGGTAAGAAACAAAAAACACCGTAGACAGCAGAGGCAGACAACAATTTCCTTTGGAGTCTGTTCAATATATTGAGTAGACAATTGAATGTCTTGTTTTGTCATTGACCTAGGTCTAGGCCGAAAGAGCATAAATAATTTATCTCAATTACTTCGTAATTCTTCTAGTGGTGAATTGTCAAATGAAAATTGTTAACAAGATATGTGTTAATTTTTATTTCCCATTGGTCGCTAAGACAAAAAACATTATTTATTTCGATCGCCACCCGTTTTAGGGAAAGTGAGCCTTGATCAAAGATTCGGAGCACATTTAATGTATGAGTACTCAATAAGTAACTGCAATGAGACTGATGAGTATGTGGACTAACAAATTTTATTAAAAAAAAAAGCTTCAATAGTGCTGTATTTACAAAAGTCTTCTACTAGAAGTACTTCGGAGAGGTTAGGAGCAGCATGAGCTCACACCCCCTTTCCCTTTTACCATCGGACATTCAGACGTACGGCAGGTACATCTTGTCAAAATTCCTCTTTTACGGACCAAACGTTTTAAAAACTCTATCATAATATGTACAACCAAGGTTTGGAACTCCCTTCCAGCTACAATCGTTCAAATAACCCAAACCTTTTTAAAGTTCGAGTGAATCAGAATAGGCATTTTCTGGGTAAGCTCGCTCCATCGTCGGCCTCGTCTTTGCTGCACGGTTAGATGCTGACCAAGAGCAATCCCATTATTTATTAAAAAAATAAAATGAAACAAGAATATGCCTTCCCCTAGAATATACTCTCTTTTGAAGTTTAGTGTTTCCGCCTAGTTAAAATATGGGCTTTTTCAAGCGTTCTGTAAACAAACTCGTACAGGTTCGGCAATTAAGTATGTTGCTTGCGTCCTGAGGCGAATATCTGTCGATCGCTTAGCTGCCATTCCCTCTAATATAAAAAAATATATAATTTTAGAAAAAAAACTTTAGTTGATATTATGAAAATTATTTGAACCATTTATTTTTATTTTTATCGCGTAAATAAACAACACATAATTTAAAAAAAAAACTATTAAATAATAATAGTAAAGGTTATTATTACATTAAGTTGAATTAAGTTGAACATTTAAACTTGAACTGGTTGACAAAAATGTCGAAGTTTCAAGTCACGATGTCTATGGAAGATATTTGATTCGCTTTCGATTCTTGGGGTTCGTTGTGATCTCGCCGTAAATTTGTACTTATCCAAATTAAACTTGTACCGCGGCTTTGCTTCAATAAAAACTTTAAAAATATTTATTAGTTAAAGCGAAAAAAGAAAATTAAATGGTTTTTTTTATTTTTGTTGATTCTTCCTATAATAATACTATATGTTTGTATACATTATATTTTTATTTTTCTACAATAAATTAGAGTAAGTTAATCTTTCTATCATCAGCCTTATAACACGTTAAAATAGGGTCCATTTCAAAATATAATCAGAACCAACAGACAGAGACAAAAATTTAAAAATTGTTTTTTTGTTATGAGTACTATAATTTGCTATATTTTGCTACTTATAATTTTATTTATTAGTATAGATAGAGATTACATTAATTTGTACAGAACCTTAACAAAATGTGACGTCTCTAGATTGATCGAGTTGTTTTTGCGTCCAGACAACCGATCGTAAGTCAATTTGCATTTTGAAACCTCCAGAAACCTGGTGTCGCAACCCTTAATAATTTAGAAACTCAAGTCAAGGAAACAAAAGTTCATTGTTTAACAACTATGCTAGTTTTATTAGTGTCAATAAAATGCCGTATTTATTTTTTTCATTTATTAACAAACATTTACACTAGGGTTTTTTTTCTATGTTAAGGTCGACAGACAGGCTGACGGTCCACTCAAGTGGACCGTCAGCCTGTCTGTCGACCTTCAATGTCTTCAATTCAATGTCTGTCTGTACCATCAATGGTAGGTGGCTACCGTCGCCTATAACACAAGCCACCTCTATTTTGTGGGTCTATCTATCTCTATTTTAATAGGGTCTCAATTTTGTGCAAATTCTTTTAAATACTTAAACTGTATTTAAATATTTTTATAATAATAAATAGTAAAAATTCTTTCTTAAAAATTGTCTTACCAGGCTCTTATTATCGACACCTCGTGGGAAAAGTAATGTTTGAGTACGCTATTTTACGCGTACGCGTACTAATTTTAGAAAATCGTTTTAAATTATTCTATATTACATAATAAGCACACTACATTGATATTTCCGGGAGATCTACTGTATTTTTAATAAAAATCAATGTTAAAGTTTAACTTTCCAAAACCGCGCCAAAAACGCTGTTTCTGTAATGGCGCTGGTCATTGACGTCACACGTTAGTAAACAAACAGAATTGAATGATGACAGAGAACTAATATTAAGTGAATAAACACTATTTATCTATGTCTGATATGTTTACTAGCGTATGACGTCATCAGAGTTGCAACCAGTCACAGAGCGTTTCGGCGCCAAGATAAAATTTCAAAAATTATGATTTCTTTTCATATAATTTGCAAAAAATATACATATTTTAGCTTAAAATATAATGACATATGTTTTTTTACCCTATTTTCTGATAGGATAACCACAATTTGTAGTATATTTTAAATCTTGTCAAATAGCCAATTTTGTAAGAAATGTCTATTGAGTCCTATTGAGAAGAATTTAAAAAAAGAAAGAAGTTTGATACCTAAATATTAGCCTAATATAGTCAATAGCAGAGAAAATTATACAATATACAAACTGTTTTTAGTAGTTGATACAGATTAAATAATTAAAAGTTGGATAGCTTAAAACAGTTTGAAACTATCTTAATCTTAATGGAATAGATTATCTATTCCATTAAGATCCAAATCAATTTGCAAAATAAATTTAGTTGGTATGTTTAGATTGAAATGTCGGTGTAAATACACCGACATTTCAATCTAACATCAATCTAATCTGAATTTTATAGTTATTTTTTTTTAATTAATTTAGATAACTTTTTAATTTTATACTGAAGATACTGAAGGTGAAAATAAAATTTATTTAAGATATTTTAAAAATTAAAGTTTACGAATGAAATTAAACAATTAAAAACACATGTTAACAATACAAAAATAAGTAGTAAAAACATCTTATAAGCCATGAAAATTTATGGGAGTAAAAGCCAATCAAATGTCACATGTCACACGTTACGCGTTACAGGTTATAATATGCTTCAATGCGTATTTTAATAATATAATACAATACATACAATATGTTATATTAATATGATTCAATTATATTTATTGATTCATTTATTTATTGTTTGTAAGGAGTAACTCCAGTCAAGCGTAGGAGCTGACAAACACACACACACACACACACACACATTTTTACCGCGTGGTAACATACTTAATGACGGAACTATTAAGTTAATTTTAAAAAACTATTGAAGCTATTGTAGCTTTGCTTTGATAGGAGATCTATGATGCCTCGAGACAATTCTGAGGGCCATTCAACAAGTATAAATAGTGAACGGTTTGGCGCGCGCCCCACACTAGTCAATTTTAGTGCTCGCCATGTTAAGACAGGTTAGTAAGGACTTCCTTATTCATTAAAATTGTTATTGATATGCTTTTGTGGCTTCATTTTGTTAATCAATACTAATAATAAATCTGTAAGGGTTGGTGATGGAGTAAGTTACTTTGTTTTCAGATATCGTGTTTATAGGCTCTATACATGATACTGAAACTAAATTAACCATTTTTAGAATTTTTTTTCTGTATGTATGTATGTATGTATGTATGTATGTATGTATGTATGTATGTATGTATGTATGTATGTATGTATGTATGTATGTATGTATGTATGTATGTTCCTCCATAACTATTAAACGAATTAACTGATTTTTCATGAAACTTTGTAGATAAACATTTAGACGTGCAGGACACAGGATAGGCTACTTTTTTCCTTTGCAACGCGGACGAAGTTGCGGGCGCCAGCTAGTTGATAAATATATTTCTTAATAACTAGGAAGTGAAATGTACTAAACCTAATGGAGGATGGTCTCTTTCAACTTTAAAGTAACACCATGCAAAAAGGCATAAAAATCGAACTATTATATTAATAAAAAAAAATTAAAGTGTATATGATGTCAAATAAGTCCTTTTTAGTAAATGTATATCAAAGTATATACGGTACTTACACAAAATATGTCTCCTGTCTGTTTGTTCAGGCTAATCTCCGAAACAGCTGGACCAATTTTGACGGGACTCTCACTGGCTGATAGCTGATGTTATGAGGAATAATTTAGGTTATCTTTATTTTAGAAAAAAATATATATTATATAAATAAATTGCTTTCGAAAATGTCGTGCTAGCTAACAGTTATTATTATAGTATAGTATACACCAATTATATACTTCGCCACATTTCGTTTTAAATGACAAATTACTAATATTTTAGTAATATAAAAAAATATAATATAAAATATTAATATTATATATACAGTAGAATCCGTTTATTATGACATATATATGGTTATGTATGTACCATTATGTATATAATATGGTTATTAGCGTTATATTTGTAGAAGCATAGGAACGTTAAGTTACATTGACCTGCGGTATTTGTTTGCAAGGATACGAGGATAATATTACTTCATTCACTAGAATGAAATAACACTATACTTATATATGCAAATATTAAAGTGTTTTATATATGTGTGGTAGGTATATAAGTAATTTACTATATTGGTTTGTGCTGTAGATAAGGGAATCTCCCATTATTACTAATAAGTTTGTGCCTATTAGTTAGTTGGGAAGTTCTTAATAAACAAGCTTAAAAAGGGAATAATATAAGCTCTTAATAAGGGAATGCTTAATATACAAGCGTCCCAAAGGGAATTATAGTAAAACTTGTTATAATTACAAACCATATTGTTACTTCATTAATTCTCAAATTCAATTCGTTTACTTCTTAAAAATGGGATAGCAAAATAACTTTTTTGAACTCAAAAAACTAAAACCGCTTAACTGATCAGAAAACACGCTAAACGAAAACGAAGTTGGACACAGTCGGACGAGTAAAACCGAGCACTACCTTGAATAACCGATATGTGCACACACAATTTAAAAAAAATATATACAATATATACAACAGGTCTTTATAAAGATTTAAATTTAGCAGTCCTTACTTGTCCAATGTCTGACTTCCGCATATTTTTGTATTAAACCTAACCCATATAAACCGCAAACCCATTTAAAATGCAATAAGTAATGTTCGAGGTTACTAATTGTTAAAAAAAGGTTGTTGTTGTCACGATATACCTATTAACTCTATTTGACGATGACATATTAAATTACTCTAGTTAAATTGTTGTGTCATCTTCTTTTAACGTTACTTTTTTACGATAAAGGATGTTAGGTAGGTTGACAGTTTATTATTGGGCTGAGGCGCCGAAGCTCTACCGCGGCGCTCCAACTAGAAATATTCAAATTTGTATTGTAATAAATGTTAAATTTCATAATTAAATAACTGGTTAAGCGCCTCTTTCACCAACTACAAGTAAAGTGTTGATTAGTTACTTTTAGAAATCATTTTCTGTTTTATTGAATTATGCACTCGGTTTCATTCGATCATTCGATTCGGCATCATTCGATAGGCGATTTTTTTTTTATTATTATCTATTTAATGTTTGGGACGTTTACCATACAAACAAACAAAGCTAAATTATTCCCGGTGACAGGTGACTTTAAGTGACGGTTTAGCCTACTTGACGTTGGTGAAAGAGGCGCTAAGTGTAACTAATGTTTACAAATAAAAATCTGAAGGTCTACTTGATGGTAAGTGCCAACCCCTTAAGTCAGGGTCGTGATACCTTAACCGTAGCTTTATATGGGTAAAACCTTTTAAAAATATAATATTATAATGAATACTTTGTACGTTTGTTCCAGGAAATTATATTATTGAGTATTATGATGACTCTTTTGGTAATGGCAAAAGCACGTCCGGACAGCGCCGGACAACCTCCACTACCAGGACCTGGACTGTCTTATGGTAGGTTCCCGGAACCTATTATGTAGTACCTATTAGTAGAAGTACATACTTCTATCATTATTAGTATACTTATAATTATACTACATATCATTATAAGTATATATAATCATATAAGCGGATATTTTTATACAGTTAAATTAAATTAATAACCAAGAAGTGTAAATTAATAAAATCTTTACTTGCAAATTATCAAAATCTGTATCAAAATTATGACAAATACTATAGTAGTATCGAACACGTAAAGCGCTCCAATATATAATTCCATATATCCGTATTTCGGAGCCTATATAACCCTTTTCAAAGTTCGAGTGAATAGGCATCTTCTGGGTGAGCTCGCTCCATCTTAGGCTTAGGCCTCATCCATGCTACTCAGCTGGTTGTTGGCCAAGAGCAAACCCATCTCTAATAAAATAATAATAATAATAAGATAATTTCTTTTAAAAAGATTTTTTAAAGATAAAAAAGACTTTAAAGTTTTTCATAATGAGAAGATGAGAATTTAGGCTGTAACTTTTTTGATGTTACATGTATAATTAAAACTGTTATACTTGATGGTAGGTGGCTACTATCGCCTAATTATAAGTGTAATAACACTGGCTGGTTTACGCGACTTCGTCCGCGTTGAAAGATATAACGCCTGACGAATTGTGTAACGCAATATTAAGCTTACATTATACTTTTGCCAAGCGTTGCAACTCTATTTTTAGATAGCTGGTGCCCCATTGAAATATTTAGCGTATGTATATCCTGAAATTCTGTTCTAAAATTATATATTAAGGCATATATTAATGATTACTAAAATATCATTACTAAAATTCCAGGTGGAATCCCCTACGGAAGTATGAGCGGTAATGTTGCAGAATACTACAAGAGACGTGCGCCATCTAGTGGCCAAACACGAAACGACGTTGCATTAGGCATAGATTACACGCCCATTGAAAAGTGGTTGTAGATAATGAATGAGAGATGGCGCTAAAAGTGTTTGACATTTATTTCCTATTTTCTATTTTTTTTCCATGGGCATTGTCCTATTTTTATCCCGCCTAAATATAATATACATAAATAAAGTGAATGTTTGAAATTCAATTTAATTAACCTTTTTAAATAATTAATAATATTTATACCAATATATTATAGTTATACATAATAATATATTCCCTACACAGTTTGCATCGATGGAATGATATATATCTGAGTTATAACAAATAAAATTAAGAAATGGCAGTCTTCACTAAAGCCCATGCGCTAAATGACAGAATAGGTATATCTCGACCATTCCTAGTTTACCTGACCAATTCTTTGGGCAATGTCGACCACCTTGGTTTTCTGATCTCCGTATTTGGGATTACTTATATTATATATGCTAAGCATTCCCCTCGCTGTTCGCTAGTTCGCTGAGCGACCTGTAATTTGTGGACGAGATATTTCGTCAGAGTCCATTCTTCTACGCGCAGGTTAAATAGACCTTATTTTTAAGGCTATGATGATGAAAAAATATGAAGAAATCAACCGAACGTTGCAAACCCTATCTGACCCTGAGTAGCGTGCCCTATAATTTAAAATAAATTTGTCTAAAATATATTGGACTAGCTGGTGGCCGCGACTTCGTCCGCGTTGAAAGGAATAATATGTGAGTGGTAACGCCAGACATCGTTATCGCTGTGACGTTTCTTTTTATCTTTTTATGTCTTATATGCCTTATTCTGATGCCTAAGCTATATTATTGTAAAGTTTCATTGAAATCTATTGGAGTCTGCGTGAGAGTAACAAACATCCATCCATCCAAAATTTCGCATTTATAATATTAGGTAAAGATAAGGATTAAGTAGGTAAATATGTGAAATAAAATAACTAAAGTACATAGAATTGTTGGTATTGAAATGTAGAAGGGCCGCTAATCAGCCGTAGAGAGGACAAAAACTGTTAACGCCTTGTTATACGTCTAATCTGGTGGCACAAAAGTGGCCCCATTGTATGGTCGCACCATTCCCACGTGTGTACAAACCATTGTCGCTACAAAAACACATAATAACACCTCATAATTTCAACACGACACTCCTTCAATTGATAACTTCAAACCCGTGAAAGGTACTTCTCATTAACACGACTGTCTAATCATTGTGATATTTTTGTCGTTACCAAATTTCAGGATTATTTTTAAAAGGAACAATATTTAAAAAAATATTATTTGAAAATTTTAATATCTCAAAAATGATTCAAGTTCACGATCTTCAGGAATTCGAGTACTTACTTACCTACATAAATGAAAAATATTGTAATGTATATTCAAATTTAAATTAAGTTTTTTTTTAAATCCGTATCGGTGCTCCTAGAAACTTTATTTAACAAAATGTTCTAATTCATTTAATACCTACCTTTAGCAGATCACTTAAGATCACCGTGAAATAACAAAATGTTATGTTTCGCTGAGTAAGTAACTAAGGTGTTATAGACGACTGTAGCCACCTCCTATCAAGTGGACCTTTAGCCTGTCTGACGAACTTAACAAAAAAAAAAAAATTTAAAATGATTTTTTAAAGACAAATCAGCAAAAAAGGTCAAGATAGTACGAGGGTTTATATGGTAATAATGTGGCTACTATACCTTCTCTGTCACTAGGTTTTCAGTCACGCATCGTAGCTGCTTCCATAGTATTAGAAACGTGGCTATCAAACGCGTGCATTTGCCATACACGCCGCAAAGTGGGTCAACGCACTCAATTGTGACGTTTGCAACATCATTCGTGTTTTTCTTAGTAACACTATCTCAGAACATTCTTCCAATGCACAGCTGGAATAATGGTGGCAGAAGTCCATTCTTTTTTTTTAATAAGGGTCTCTTTCACCATCTGTCAAGTAGGCTAACTGTCATTTAAAGTCACCGATCACCGGGGATAATGGAACTGATATACCTTTGTTTGTACAGTAAGAAGAAAATAATAAAAAAAATCGCCTATCGAAGGATGCACTAAACAGAGTGCATAATTTAATAAAACATAAAATTATTTCTAAAAGTAACTAATCAACACTTTACTTGTAGTTGGTGAAAGGGCCCTAAGATGCTTAAACGGCAATAAAATGTAAATATAAAATACAAAACCAGTACAAGCAGTAGTATAGAACAGCGTTTCGCAGTCATATATTTTGGCAGTCCGCCTGGAGGCAGTGACCACCCATTGTTGTGTTTCGATAATTGAGAGGTTGTTTCTTTATCCCTTGTGTTGTTACACGACGGTAGCCACCAACCTTTTTTTTAAATAAGCCAGCAGCCTGCACGTCACCAAGTGGACCAAGCCTTCTATCAAGTAAATAAAAAAAAATTAGGTATCAAGATCAATATGATAGTGGAGATTACACAGCTGTTCTCAAACTAATTTGTCTCTTCCAAGTTTGTATAATATAAAATATAATTAGTAAATTGTTGACCAAGCAATGAAGCATTAATTAGACGTGGCCTTTAATTAGTTTTGTACCTATATTTAAATGGCTGACAAAAATTTTAAGACCATGGAAGTGACAATTTATCTGATCATGACCGTGACTACATGGAGATTAATTGGATACATTTTATTTTACCCATAGGATCGCAAAACTAAGCTCTCCATACAAAAGTTAAATTTTGACTTATAATGTAAAATAACATCATTATCGTAAAATGACACTTAAAATAATCTTAGGATCTAATAGTCGCTTTAGAACAATTATCTTTAAATATGATAATTAAATTTCTGAGGTTAATAAAATTACTCAATAACATCACACTACTCTTATTAGGAATCGAGAAAATAGGAAAATTACATCGATGGAAAATTACAAAAGAAAAGTATAAACCACGGAACATATCTATTTATTACATGCCTATGGGAAAGTGAAGATCCTGTGAAAACTAATGTCCACTCCTATAGTTCAAGAATAGTCTTTTCATGGAGCCTTACAATCGATGTGCTTGTTTGAAATTTATTTTCAAAACCAAATAGAAATGTTGGTGTTTTCTTTAAAATATGACAGAATAAATGCTAGCTTAAAAAACGAGATTATATGATTTGTTAGGTTCGGATTTAGTATTCAATCCCTTGTATTATTACGTGATGGCACTTGGATATCTGGTAATGACATACATAACGCATCATATTGCAAATAGGTGCCATATGTTATTTTATCTTGGCATTGTTTTGCAATTAATAAACGAACGCCATGACGCTGGGATATATACCTGGATAACCATATATATTTTCCTATAAGTAAAGTGATATGAGTAAAAATTTATTCAATTAGAAAACTAACCCAAATATGTATCAAAGCTATATGGCTGCTTAAAAACTAAAGGGTCATAAAACAAAAAAATCCAAAAATGTTTTTATTGCAGAAATACAATCACAATCCTTCATATTGTATGTTGCAAAAAGACTTATTGAAGACTTATTGACTTTTGATCATTTTTTATATATTTAAAAGTAACTTATATGCTTATATCTCCTCTAGTATTCAGTTTATTACAAAAGTAGTAAAAACATTTGATGCTACTTAAAAATACGCTTCTAACTATTATAATATCCATATATTTGCTAATAAGAAAAAAATAGACAAGAAATTATTTAATTTTTTTCGATTAGCTCTCCTGTAAAAAGTGTAATTTGTGGCCCTCTAGTTTTTAAGCAGCGATATCTGCTGTAAGTTGCTAAGGAATTTGGTGTCCCGCAGACTACTTAATTCTGCAGCACCAGGTTAAGGTTTTCATGTCATGGAAATACTACAGAAATAAGAGTATACCAAATTTCACATCAATCGAGCATGTGGAAGTTAGTGAAATCCCTTTGTTAACTAGATGGACAGATAGTAGTTACACAGACGCACACGTCAAACTTATTTTTGCGTCGGGCGTCGGAGGTTATATATCGATGTGCGCCACGGCCTGTTTCTCGGCTAACTTCTTATCAAATTCCCAGTGCAGTTTGATAACGTATTCACTAATGGAAAGAGCGGTTATCTATAAGTACTAATATTATAAAAAGGCTTCGAAATTACTGGACCAATAAAAAAAAATCACCTATAGAACGCTACGTTATCAGCGAGTAACAGGCTACACTTTTATAAAGTTTTATAAAGTTACAGCTAGGCTAGTCACTAATAATTCGATGAAGGTGTGACGTATACAGTTAAAAATACTAAATCGCCTTGCTCATTGACAATTCACTCAGCAAAACATATCGGTATTTCGTAAGTTCATTGTATCCGCATTAGATATTCAATTACTATATTATACAATGAAATTTCGGAGAAATACGCTTCAACAAAGAGCGCCAATGTGTTTTGGCGTTCAATATTTCTTGAATCGGGATTATTTATTAACTGTATTCAATTTTTTTAAATAATGTGTTTGTCTGTCTGTTGCAGTGTATTTCATTAAACCAATAAATCATGTTAGTGATAGTCTAGTCATATAAATAATATAATTTTTTTTTCTTTTGGTTTTCTTTATTTACTTTTTAATAAATATTGAAAATTTGTTAGTGTATTTTGAGCTGTCATGTTAAAACACAAATAATTTATATATTATATATTTGTAGGTACGTAATCTTTGACGTAAAGATCTTTGACTTAATTTTGTGCGAAAAATGGAATTTTCAGAAAAATTTTTTATTCTTAATTTACACAATTAACAACATTAGCTTAATTTCAATCGGAAACTAGGGATTCTTATGGCAACTTAACATTTCAAATTTTCCAGTCTGATTATTGTCTGCTTCCGGGTGTATAAGTAATTTTGTAAATAAAAAATGAACTTCAAATCTTTTAATTACATTATCAATATTATATGGCCAGAGCCTAAATGGGATGTGACATTAGATGCATCTTAAACAAACACTCACACATGCTTTATTAGTATTCCATATGAGTTCCATCGTTGCGAAGATTAGCACTTACTTAGCAGGGCCGTAATGATAAAAAATATGAAAGAAAAAGACGCCTGTAATTGGTACGCCTGTCAGCCGAAATACGCTGTATATTATTATATTATAAATAAGTAACACGTGTACTGTATGTGTATCTTAAATAAATAAATAAATACAAAATAAAAATTAAAAATCAAGAAAAATTTCTGTATATGTATGACTAGCTGGTTCCCCCGACTTGGTCCGCGTTGAAAAAGAAAAAGTAGCCTATCCTGTGTCCTGTACGTCTACATGTTTATCTAACAAGTTTCATTAAAATCAGTTAATACGTTTAAGAGTTATGGAGGAACATACATACAGAAAAAATTCTAAAGTTGGTCAATTTAGTTTCAGTATCATGTATAGAGCCTATAAACACGATATCTCTGAAAAGAAAGTAAATTACTCCATGACCAACCCTTACAGATTACATGTTCTGATTTACCAAGCACACAGCTACTACTGTATGCATCGTTTACAACGTGGTATGATAAAACTGACACCACATAGCATATATATGGATAGGTATGTCATATAAATAGCACTTACTATCCTTTCATGTCATATACTCCCCACGCTGGACAGCCGTGGTGGATCGCTGATATCATGTCACCTACGACCGCGTTACTAAGTCGATGGGATTTAACCGGTCCCCTACGCTATCCCGTATCCATGAGGACGTTCATAGCTGGAGAAAGGTTTCCCCTTTAATTTTCTTGTAGGACGAGTTAGGAACGCCCTGGATCCCAGCATCGACCATGTTCTGTCTGTCGGTTACCTTTTCACGCCTTAACTAGGTACTTAAACGATAATCATGAAATTTTGCACACACGTCAGGGATACCGGAAATTACATAGAGTAAGAAAAGTACTGTTCCTGAGAGATAAAATAAAAAACTGACGCCAGGTCATTGGTGTTGTAGAAAAGAGAGGCCATCGGTTATATTTGTGTAAGTAGCGTATTCTTTTAATTTTGTACAATATACCACTAAGCGCCTCTTTCACCAACTACAAGTAAAGTGTTGATTAGTTACTTTTAGAAATCATTTTCTGTTTTATTTAATTATGCACTCGGTTAACTGCATCATTCGTTAGCCGATTTTTTTTTTATTATTTTCTATTTAATGTTTGGGACGTTTACCGTGCAAACAAAGGTATATCAGCTAAATTATTCCCGGTGACAGGTGACTTTAAGTGACGGTTTAGCCTACTTGACGTTGGTGAAAGAGGCGCTAAGTATAGTATATAACCAAACCAACGTTCTCGTCTTAAATAGCTTAAAAACCTTTTAAAAATATGAGCCCTAACAAATAGACTTTAGTTTGATCGTGTGTGTGTATAGGAAGTAGATACTGTGGTAGCTCTTTGAAACCGTTAAGTGGTGACATTGTTAAGTAAGTGTAGATGAATAGTGAATATAATGTTCACGACGACGGTACTTATATAAGAAGACAATTGACGTTTTCAATGACATGAGCCAAGTAATTGAGGCCTCTGCTTCGGCGGAAGGAAGGACGTCGGGGCAATAATTGGTGACCACTGCTTACCATGACTGCTTCCACAAGCGAACGAAACTTCCAATAGCAATGCCATCACACTGATTCGCTAATATTCATTAATAATCAGAATCAAATATTTACTTTTTAAACCAGTGGTGACACAATGAAAAAACATCTGTTTTCGACACGACAGATAGACCCTAAAATCGGTTACTTATTTATACACATTTGACTGGTTTTTTTTTTTTTAATAAATCTGCAAGGCATCATCTAATAGATTGAATACCTTGGAAATTAGTTTCGCGGTTTTTTTTCCCTAAAACACATGAAACTACTAATTTTAAATGACTCAAGTTGACAGTAGGTGCAAATTGGTTGTTCTTTTACTTATTTAGGCGTGTAATTCATTTCCGTTACTCTTTTTATAGATATCTCGTAAACAAGCTGACACAACACGAGTCCACTTGATGGTAGGTGGCTACCGTTGCCATAACAAAAGGCAAAAGGTGCCGCAAATGCGCTTGCCGACCATAGCAAGGTAGGAAGTATAAGTAATTAGGAAGGAATAGAGAAAATTGCTCTTACAATGCAGTGTGTCCTGCCACTACTTTAAATCCAGAATAAGCTAGGCAAAAATAAGCAACACAATAATGAAAATTTAATTTATCTATACATACATATACTATAAGGAGGAAAAATTTGATTGTTTGTTTGTTTGTTTGTTTGCATTGAATAGGCTCCGATTTGAAAAATTCATTATATGTTGGGAAGCTATCTATGTTATCAGCGAGTATAATATAAAGTTACGCAGGGGAAGTCGCGTGCAACATCTAGTAAGTTATAATACTAGGTACAATTATAGTCAAATGCACTGGGATAGTGCCTACGCAATTACAAATATTAGGTACTTAGGATCTATCTTAAAACCTAGATTGGAAACAAAAATATAAGAGGGAAAAAACAAAGAAATATCGAATTTTATTGAGGAGATTTTCAAAATTATATGAATAGATTTAGCAATATTCGACATTGACTAAAAGTTATATTATTTTCATTAAACTAAAAGATAAAAATAAGATAAGATAAGATCTAAATGATTAAAAGATAAAAATCCTAAAAGCCAAATTAAATTTGCTTGACAGATGAAGGATTCTTATATAATTCCCGATATGTAATATGTAATCTTATATAACTATAATTCCCGACTTTATCTTTTTGATGATAGGGGTCAATGCCATGGTATATCGTTACAACGGTCCTTCATTCAATATTAAATGTATAGATGGTCGTTATTTAATATTATTAAAAAAATCATATGACAATTATTACTTATATAGAAATTTTGATTCAACATTGACAGGTAAAAGATGGAAATTTATTAAAAAATTTAAGATTTTATTACTCGAAAAAATAATAGTTTATTTTTTAAATGAAATATATAATTATATCAAAATATTTTAATGATTTGTTTAAACAGATATGATACATGAACATGATAAACAGTTTTATCATAAAATGATTAATATAATTGTACGAATTAATAATCACTATATGTACTAGGTACTGCTAGTGATTTCATAAACAAGACAGTAGGTAAGACTTGTTCTAAGACCAGAGTAGTGACTGTTTCTAGTAGCATGGGGTTGGTTAGGGATCTACCTCCTAGTGGTCCACCCCGGGCAACGTCAATACTGATTTTTATCGGTGGCGGCGGCTGAAGATCCCTCAAAGCGGTGTGGTAGGTCCACAGCAGTTGCGATGGGCCGCCTGGTTCGCGACCACCCTTCCGCCGGAGTCCAGCGCCAAACGATTTTTTTTCGTGTTCCGTTGGTGCGCGGAAGTACCAGTGCCATTGGGGAAATAGAAGAGGTCAGTTGCGCAGCCTAGAACCGGTCTTGTAATTGATGGACGACACTGTATCGGGCAACTCATTCTGGAGGCTAGCGGGATCCTAAGCACGGTCTCTAGCCGTAGGCCGACCGCCGGTAGTAGGGAGCCCAATTAGCACATCAGCCACGTGTGAAAGGCTGCTCCACACAACGCGCGAAAAATCCCGAAATGCTCCACCGTGCCAGTTGGCGACTGGAAGGGAGGACCCGGTGGCGATTTCCGGGGGGGTTAGGGCGTCCCCGCAGGCTCCAAATGAGTTTCTCAACGATCGTTTTAATCCATTAGTCCCTGTTGGTCTTCTAGGTAGCGCCTCGACTTCTCTCTTGCCTCCCCACAAACACTCGAACACACAAAATATGAAAAGCAAACGAAGAAATATAGGTAAAAATCGGCTGCACTTCCTCCCACTTAAAGTGCATCTGACAAACATCAGAGGACTGCACTCAAACCTCGACCCGGTCCATCACCACCTGGAGACCGAAAAGCCACACCTATTCTTTCTCACGGAGACGCAAATAGTTACACCGTCGGACGCTTCGTACCTCAGCTATCCAGGTTACACGCTTGAACATAGATTCAGAAAAAATGCTGGGGTCTGTGTTTATGCACGCGATGACATCTGCGTTCGGCGTCTCCGTTGCTTTGAAGATTCTGGGTTTTCTACAATCTGGCTTTTGGTGGATACTGGGATTGAAAAAACCGTCTATGCTTGTATCTACCGATCGCATAGCGGTAACCAGGAGACAACCAGACTTTTCGACCACCTAATCGAGACGGCAGATTTAGCCCAACAAAAGTATCCTACATCGGAGCTTGTTTTTCTGGGCGACTTTAATGCCCACCACAGCGAATGGCTGTTTCCATACCAAGAAACAGACCACGCTGGGAGAGAGGCGCGTAAATTTGCACTCACTCTGGATCTCACCCAGCTGGTAAATGTCGCCACACGGATACCTGACGTTGATGAACACACATCCAACTGCCTCGACTTACTGCTGACTACTGATCCAGACCTGCACTCCGTGTCGGTTTCAGCCCCTCTCGGGACATCCGACCACTGTCTGGTGAAGTCCGTGTCGAACCGTTCTCCTCCTGATAACAGCCCCAAAGGCACGAGGAGAATCTGGCGATACGAGTCCGCAGATTGGGGTGAGATGCGACACTTCTTTGCATCTTATCCTTGGCATCAGATGTGCTTTCCTTTGGGAGATCCCTCACTCTCTGCTAATGCAATTGCTAATGTGATACAACAGGGAATGGAATATTTCATTCCATTCTCCGACATCCCGCTTGGTCTTAAAACCCGGCCATGGTACAATGCAGACTGCGCAAGAGCTGCAGACCGTAAAGAGTCTGCCTACCGTGCCTGGGTTCATGCTCGCGACCACATGCGTGGGGATCGAAAGATTCGCTCAGAGAAGAGAACATTCAACTCCGCTGCCAAGTCGTGCAAGAAGGTATTCCGCAAGGCTCGTTTCGACCATATTGGTCGGGTGGGAGCCAGGTTAGCAGCCTACCCTCCCGGTAGTAAGCAATTCTGGTCTTTGTCGAAGTCTATTGAATCTAATTTCTGCCGTCCAACTCTTCCTCCCTTACTGAAGCCAGATGGCTCTCTGGCTCACTCTGCGATTGAGAAAGCAAATCTTTTTGCTTCTCAATTTGCCTCTAACTCATGCCTCGTCACGAGCTCTCAACCACCACCACCATTACCTCGTTGTGACTTTTCAATGCCGGAGGTCTCAATTCACAACAAAGAGGTTCGAAGAACGCTACAGAGCCTTGATATAAACAAAGCCAGTGGGCCTGATGGCATACCTGCAAGGGTCTTGAAGCACTGTGGTCCTGAATTGTCTCCTGTGCTTACACGCTTGTACCGTCTCTCTCTCAAAACAAATACCGTACCGGCATCCTGGAAGCTTGCCAATGTACAACCAGTGCCTAAAAAGGGAAGTCGTGCCGACCCCTGTAATTACCGACCAATCGCCATCACTTCCATACTCTGCAAGGTTATGGAGAGAGTACTGAACAGTAAGCTGATAGCATATCTTGAAGCTAATGACCTACTCAGTGATCGTCAATATGGCTTTCGCCAAGGACGTTCAACTGGCTTTAGCTGGTTGTTGGCCAAGAGCAAACCCATCTCTAATAAAAAAAAAAAAAAAAAAAAAAGCAATAAAGTATGACGTCCATTCATTTAATTTTGTGCGAATAAACAATGGTCCGAAGGGAAGCCGATCAGCCATCCGTGCCGCTCTAGGACGCGATGACAATATAAAACGAATGAGTGGTTTCAATCCAGCCAGTATCAACGGTGGTGCATTACCAGTAAGGAATACATTACAATGGCTTGCACTAAAGTAAGTTCTTATCAACATTTCTCATTTCAATTAAAGATGCTTCATTATTAATTAGAAATTATCAGAATACGTTGCTTATGACTTTTTTATAGGTTTCATAGATAATCTTGCATCTAAAAAACAAATTAAATAAAGTTTAGTCAAGGTAATTTACTAATGTAAATTTTGATAGGAAATAATAATTGATAAAACAATAGAATTTTTTAGTAAAAAATTTTTTTTTATTAAATGTATATAACTAGAATAACAACTTGTTAAATTTATCTAACACAAATTGTAGTTTATAAATTAAACATTATTCCTAATAAATACTTTAATATCAAATTCCTAACGTTTTGTTTAGTATGGATTAAATGAAACAATATGAAATTCATAAAGATTTTAATTATTTTCAAAATATGTAAATAAATATCTTAAAGTTGCTAAAAATTACAAATAGTACATTAAATTATTCTTTTGACTTCTTTTGACATTTAAAATCACATTAAAGGGTACTCTAGTTATAATGATTTTCCAAATAGTTAAAGGGTAAAATTAAAATTAAATTAAAATTAAAGGGTACTCTAGTTATAATGACTCCTAAACTACCTTCAAAAGTGCTTCGAAATACTGAATAATTTTAAATTAATTTTGATTTTAGTCAAAATAATAATAGCTCCTTTCGGATTTTAAAAATCTTCTGAAGAATTCTCACAAAATCTATTTATCAATTGTTCAATCTTAGGAAATATTTTGTAGATATAATTGAAGGATATCCAGTCACCAAAAAGTAATAAAATATTCCCAAATTCAGTGTCTAAGAACCTATATTTGATTTCTTTGTAACTATAGTTAAAAAAAACTATACTTAGCAAGTACTTTTGAGCACTATTTGAAGAACTATGACCTCTTAATAAATATGCTATGTATAGCAGCTAAGATTTGTGTTATTTGCAAAATTTACTTTACTATAAAAATAATAAATGTCTTTAAAAAAACCTTCATATAAAAATTTTCAGGAGAACTTTTTTGTCATTATCTTTAAAGTATAGACTGTTTACACATACCACATTTTGGTTTATTTTACTTTGTAAAAATAAAACTTTAAAATAAATCTTTAATTAAAATTATATTTTTGTTTCAGATAACTTTTTTCACTGTAGCATTTCTGCTCCTAGTAGCGTTATCGCTAGGGGCACCTACTGAAAATGAAGTGGTAGAAAGAAAGGAAAATTTAATAGCTGAGAAGGAAGATCTAAAGCCTGCAGCTTCCCACTGGGGAGGTCATTGGGGAGGTGGATGGGGAGGATACGGAGGTTATGGAGGATACGGCGGATACGGCGGCTACGGTGGCTACTACCCTTACTGGGGAGGTCATTACGGCTACGGATGGCCTAGCTACGGATACGGCTACGGTTTTTGGCCTTATAGCGGATATTATGGCCATCATGGTGGTTACTGGTGGTAATTAACGACATTCAATTTAGCAAGAACCAAATTATATTTAACTAAGCGACTATTGTGAAAACCTGGAATTTATTTATTATATAATCTTATTTATTTGTGATACCTTTTATGTTTAAATTATAAATTTTACAAATTTAAAATTTGTAAATACTCTATTGTCATTTTTGTGCATTATTTTTACAATATAATTACACCCAACATTAAAATTAAAAATTAAAATTAAAATTAAGTCGCTTCGATATGCCAGTATTAGATTGTAAATATAGGTATAAAATGAGGAAGAATTTCTTTGACTAACTTGAAATATATTCAAGTTATACATGTTAACTTGTAAAATTTTCGAATTAATTATATTATTTCTGCTACATTTATGTGTACATTATTATTTCACTTGCCCATTGCAATGACTTGTAAAATACATCTCCTAAAGTAAGTTTTCATTCGTATAAACATAAGTAACTTAGTTATTTAAAGATACGAAATCGCTGCCTCTATATTCCATTAAAATGTAAAAATAATTAAGCAAATGTATTTAATAAATAAATGAATGGCATTTTTGTTATCATTTTTACCTTTCCATTAGTATTTTAACTATTAATTAACTTTTAATTATTTACCTTCTGTTTTCTTGGACAAACCATTGGATAACAAACTTAAATCCAACTTTTTATTTACTTAAGGCTACCGTCGCCTGAAGACACAAGCAACACTAAGGTACAAGTACAGTACAAGTTAAAAACTTTATTAGAATGGACAAAAGTTTAGCCTGAGTCAAGAGTCAGTTGACTAACTCTCACCTGATTCTTCTTTTTTAATGATTTGGATTAAATAAATATCTTTTGCTGTAAGGAAACTTAATCCAGAAGCAATCTGAATAATAGTAGGGCATACTGAATTATTTATACCATTAAGGATTTACTAATATTATAAATGCGAAAGTTAGTATGGATGGATGTATGGAAGTTTGTTACTCTTTCACACAAAAACTACTGAATGGATTTCAATGAAACTTTAGAATCAACTTATACATCAGAATAAGACATAGGCTATATAAGACATAAAACACGGACGAAGACATAATTCAGCAAACCGTATGGTGATAGTAGCTTCCGCTTTCAGAAAACCAAAGTGAGGTAACAGGATATGTGCTATATTGTTTCGGTGAGTGCCTTGGTAAGGAGCCTCAAAACTCGACAATGCACTTGGAACTCCTAAGGCGTTGCTCGTGTTAATAAGCGACGGTAGCCTCCTACCATCAAGTAGACCGTTATCCTGCCTGCGAACTCTCACATTAAAAATCATAAATAGTTACCTACACAAAGCATACATAATATCTACGCTCTCGTTGAAGTCTTTTAAAGGGAATGAACAAAAACGACTGCTACTGCCATCTGTGTGATATTACGTAAACTAATAAGTTTAAATAATCATCATACATGCTAGCGACATCTGTTTGATAGAAAATGATTTTTTTATTTAAACCTATTGACCACTTATATTATTTGAAATGCCTGGAAAATAAATAACAGCAAAGATTTATGTTTAAGTAATAAACTGTTTTTGAACAGTGAAGTCTTCTTGCAAAGACTTTACGGTATAATGATTTATTTGTTGTAAACCTGAATAATCATAAGATTTGTAATGATATACCTTAAAAATAAATTTCCTGTTTATTTAAGTATTTTTAAACAATAACAGCGAAATATCGAAATCAAAAGAATATAAATAGTACCAAATTATTCTGCTAGCGAAAGTAAAAGTGAGTGGAAATGGGTCAGTTCACTTCACAAATTACAGAGGGCCTAATGCAAGTTTTACTAGATCAAACGCGTCGAACGCTTAAACGTCAATTTGTATGAAGAAGCGCTACACGTTAGCCACTTGGTGGCGCTGCTTCATTCCCATACAAATTCACGTTTACGCGTTCGACGCGTTTATTCTATTACTTTAAATATACGAAAGAATATTTACTTTTTCATAAAAAAAATACCTTTTCCTTTCACATATAAACAGTTTTCCAAACCATTAGTAGATTTATCCAAAAACAATGGATAATAGAGGTAAGGAGGACGAACTGTGTAGGTACATGAGAAAGTGTCCGTCGGTTTGTATTAAATACTTAGTAGGCGTTGTATTTATGGTAGTTTCATGAAGTACACAATTTTATAATTTCAATTTTTAAGCGACTACTAAAACATAAACCTACATAGAGAGGAAAAATAAAAGTAATATTTCGCTAAGGACAATTAAGTAGAGTATTTTATCAACTTGACACGTTATGACTATGACATTGGTTTCGACAATAATGTGTTTTTTTTTTTTCAGTTATGTGTTAACGATGATATCATTTTTTTATACGAATGTAAAAAAATGTAATTTTACTTTCCTATATAGTTATAGTTAAATTATAATATATAGATTGTTAAAGTTATATAATTTAACTATAACGATTTCATAAACGCACTAATGTAGGCAGATTTAAAAAAAAATAACCTAGAAAATTATTGGATCCGTTGTTTTAATTGCTGACAATTTATATGTATGTATAAACACTGGTCTGGTGTAATAAATTACGTAAAGGTCAACATCATACGAATGGTATCTAAAGAGCTCACTTTTATAGTTATTTTTTAGAGATGTTCCAAAATGTATAATGTCATTTGAGGTCATCGTTATATTCAAGCAAGGACGCCAAGGTCATTAATAACGCTAAATTTCTTTTCTGTAATATACGAATTATATTTCTTTTCTGTAATTTATTTTATACTAATATTATAGCTTTGCAAAATTTTGCGTTGACTGCGATAATATCTGGAACCTTTTCACTATTGTCTCTTTTCTTAAAACTTCCACTAAAAATTCAACTAGATGAATCATGTTGTTTTAGGAGACTAAAGATTTTCAAGAAATACATTATTTATTAGCAATGGCCTATTTTACGAGTATACGACACGTTTTCAAATATTTTTTATTAAATTTATTTAATGACTACTTACTAAAAAGTGCAAAGGTCAAGTAATGTGGTTGAAAAATACTGCATAGATAATCAAGCAAAAACCGCAATTAAATCGCAAAATTATAATATATATTATAAATAAAATAAGTTAGTGCATTGATATTCAATAAAACATTATAAAGACGTTTTTAATAGGAACTAATTATAATATTATTGTTCAAAATGCCTAATTATCAATCAAATTAGTACTCTTTAGCGCTAACGAAATCAATTGGCGGTTAACACTTCTCTAAACAACTTAAGTTCGTAGCGTAATGCTAGCGAAGCGATAGATGTTTTTCGTCTTAATAAAAATTGTGGCTAGAAAAAAAAAACGGTTGGTTATACATATTGCATAAATGTTGTAACCTAACACTAACATAAACATAAGTATTAGTGTAAATGTAAGTGTAAGTGTAAGTGTGAGTGTGAGTGTGAGTGTGAGTGCGAGTGTAAGTGTAAGTGTAAGTGTAAGTGTAAGTGTAAGTGTAAGTGTAAGTGTAAGTGTAAGTGTAAGTGTAAGTGTAAGTGTAAGTGTAAGTGTAAGTGTAAGTGTAAGTGTAAGTGTAAGTGTAAGTGTAAGTGTAAGTGTAAGTGTAAGTGTAAGTGTAAGTGTAAGTGTAAGTTTAAGTGTAAGTGTAAGTGTAAGTGTACTTGCCACTATTTATGCAGGTATGTAATTAGAAACAAAAGGGGCGATTTAGTATAGTATAGTAACTGCATATATGTATATGATTTGTTGATGAAATTGAAGTTAGTTTTATCTTGCGATGTAAAATATGAATTTGTGGAGCGCGATCTTTAGGCTACGTGACCTTGCTTCCGGAAAGGTCACAGATTCTAACCTTTCAGCTTGTACCTATAACAAATTTATTCTTGTTTATAATATCAGTCTTCTCTTAATTCTCCATGACGACATAACTACTAGAGAAAAAGTTAACTATGTATTTCATCAGTCATTCGACATTGGAACTGTAATTCCTTGCCGAAAGAACGATTTTTATAAGACAGTGATTAAATAATTAACAAGAAGAATCAGTTAAAAAGTCATTTTGGTATGACATTGTTTTTTTTTTCAGGTAAAACAAACTGGATTCTGAAACTGAAATTTCCTAAAAAACCAAGGTTGACGACATTCAGCCACATATTATGTCGCAGAGCGGATGGATTTTTTTGTTTTTGGGACAAAAACAGAAATTAAAATAACAATATAGAAAAAAAATCAAACTATTAACTATCATGCCAAACAATATATTATTAAGCCATAGAAGAAAATTATGATGAGTATTTAGGGGGTTCACTTGGTTGTACACAGATTTAGTATATGATAAATCTATGGATGTACTTTTATACATTTTAACTGAAGTCTGTTAACAAAATTAACAAAATGTTTAAAAAATCAGGTTATTCTGACGAACGCAAACCTAAACATGCGACCTTAGAATTGGTTTAACAAAATATAACACGACTTCATGTTTATATGCATATATTATGTATATAGATAGGTTATGTTTGTTTATATTGCGACAATTTAACACGCCACTGTAAAAATTCAACTGTTACGTCAAAATGTCAATGATTTTGAAGCCGTCCGATAATATAAATAATTAATCATTAAGTTCAAGTACACTCACGGACAAATGTCAGCAATTAGGACTAGTTAGTACAATTAAATTGATGCCTCGGACTGACCGTTAGGTGGCGTTTATGTTCCCTAAATGTTCAACCGCATCCTTTACATAAATGGGCATTATGGGAACGAATATTACATAAATAGGATAGACGTCAGTTAAAATAACACAGAAAAGAATATGATTCAAGGGAAAATACAAAATATATTAAAAATATATAATAATATATTCAATAACAACATCCAAAAATGGCGATGGATAGACATATTTATATGTTAAGGGAAAAACACGAAAGATGGACTAGACTATTAACAGAATATAACCCAAGGACTGGAAATTGAAGATGACATCTAAAGAGTAGCCAACCTGTTGTTGAAATTCAATAAAAATATAATAATGAAATAATTAATGGTGATATTTACTTAAACATTAAAATGAACACTTAAAAAAATTTTTTTGGACCCTGTAAATAGAAATTATGTAAGTCAATTTTATTACGCTAAATTATAAAAACGGTTCTGTGATAATAAATCACAAAATACAAATAAATTTTTAATATTTCCTTCTAAATTTAAATGCTAGTCCAAATGCCAAAGCTAGCTAATTTTGTTAATTACATAATAATTAACAAATATCAGTGGAATTCAATAATGTAACATCAAAACGTCCTAATACAGAATAGATGCGTTTCAAATGCCTAATTATTATTCATATTTTATGGCACCGGATGACCGTGAGACGAATCGTATCAGTGTAACCGTCAAACTGTGAAATCAGTACATATTAAAGTGGTACTGAAAATGCCATAAACTTTTCGTATGCTGAAATCTGATAACATGAATTTTAGTACATTGTGTGATGTGCCCTGCAGATAAGTTCGTATAAGTCGAGACAATGCAAGGAGCTTATGATGCCAATATGCCAAGAAAATACTGGAGTTACACACTCATTTTACAGCACATGTGCTTTAGTTACACGGAGTTGTTACTACCGCCTACCGGCTGCTTATTCTTGGCCCCCTGGCATTACATTTATTTCATACGTTAATAACCTTAATAATAATATTTTTAAGAACACTTGGAATCTGATTAAATAAATATTATTCTCAGTTATCTATAAAATAAAATCGCAGTCTGTTAAATCATATTTTAACAAATAACAAGTAGCGACCACGACTTGCATCTAGATGGCGCTAATATGAATACGTACAGGCGAACGTTTCTTTCATTGAGTTTTTATACATTCTAAATGTTTATTTAATAAAGAGAGCTTTTAACGATTTACCTATTTGAACTCCTTGCGTTTTATTGAATTAAACCTGGGATCAATCAATTGGTGATTTTTGGGTGCAAGGTTTGTACATGGTCCTTCGAGCCGGATTTAGGCAAGGGAAGTTGACTGTACACTTGTACCGTCCGCGCTTAGAAAGGGATAGTGGGTCGCTATCCAGCGCATTCAGCAGCAGCCGCAGTGGAGGGACTGCCACGGCACGGGCCAGCTTCGGTACGAGGAGTGTATCTCCTCAAACAACCAGCAGACTTCGTGAGGGCCGAATCCACAACACAGGCGGAAGAAGAAAGCCACAGCACGAGCCAGCTTCGGATCGGGAGGGACCCTCCTCGGACATCCAGCAGACTTCGTGAGGGCTGCCTTCATCATCGTCAGCGCTGTCAAACGGACAGCCAGGTTTCGAATTTGATTTAAATGGTATCGCATCAACTGTCATCAGTGCAAGTGTCGTCTGTCATCTGTCAGGTTGACAGCTCAGAAGTATCAGTCAAGTGTCAGTGTCAAAAGTAGTGTGGCGTAAAATTTGTGACGTCAATTGTGTTGTGTCAAGGAAAAAACTGTGAGTATATTTTGAACCTTATTATTAACAGCAAATGAACTTTGAAAAATTTCGAGTAAATTTTAAATTAAGCATGAACTGTTAGAACTTTAAAAAAAAATTACAAGTGTTGCATGGACTTAGAATAATTTAAGAAAAAACGGTCCGACGGGGAACCTATGCCCGATTTTGCCGCCAATAAGTGTTAAAAACACTTGTAAAAATTTCAAAATATTTGTACGCAAAATTTGTCTAAGTCTTTTAACTGTTTAATATTTTCATTTTTTGTTAGTTTGTAAAGTGTTTATTTTAATTGTTAAACATGGCTGAATCTCATTTAAGGACGCAAAATGATTTAGGTACAAAGATTCTCAAGGGCAAAACCAACTTGCAAAAGTTGCCAAAAGAGCGTCTCACTTTTTATTATTTAGAATCCAGATTAGAAAATTTAGAAGCACAATGGAATTCATTTGTAGACAATCATCAAAAAATAGTTAGTTTACTCAAAACCGAAGACTATTTAAACACTAATTACAATAAGAATGACTTTTATACTGAAGTTGAAGACGAATATTTATATTATAAAACATTGTTAAAGGAAAGTATGGATAGTCTGAAGGTCAATGTTAGAAATAATGAGCTAGTTAGAGACACAAATCAATCAAAACAGGTGTTTGTAAAATTACCAGAAATAGTAATACCCACATTTTCAGGTAATTATGCGGAATGGGCAAATTATAAAGACCTCTTTACATCCTTGATTCACAACAACTATTCGCTCGAAGATGTACAACGACTTCATTACTTAAAGAGCTCACTTACGGGAGAAGCCGAAAATCTTGTGAAATTCATATCAGCCACCGCGGATAACTACAAGGTATGCTGGGATAGGCTCGTTAACAGATATGATAACAAGAAAGCAATGGCAAATTCCATCATAAGGCGATTGATGACGCAAAAACCATTGCTCCAAGGGTCAACTAGCGCCATCCGTTTGTTACTTGATACAACCAACGGGTGTTTGCAATCATTGAGAAACATGAGTGTTAACGTAGAATCGTGGGACTTAATACTCGTATATATTATCAGTCAGAAACTTGATCCGGAATCCAGAGCGAAATGGGAAACAAAATTAAGTGAAGGCAAAGATGAACTGCCCAGGTTCAAGACACTTGAAGAATTTCTGGAAACAAGATTTCGCTCACTCGAATATAAATCATCCGACAGGAGCCAAGTAAATGACATATCGAAATCTTTACATTCAACTACCACCATGGAACCTTCATGCTTGTTTTGCTCAGGCAAACACAAATTAACTCATTGTAAAGAGTTTTCACGAGAGAGTGTTGACATAAGACGGCAGTTTGTACAAACTCAACACCTGTGTTTCAACTGTCTCAGTCCTGAACACTCAGTGTATAGGTGTACTTTATCAACTACTTGTCACTTATGTAAAAAACAACATCACACATTATTGCACCCTGATCCACCATCATTAGGTAAATCTGGACAAAATTTTGGTAATAACCAGGCTGTGGCTATCATTAAAGAAGCTGCATCGCCATCTAGAGAGGCTGAGTCGGAGGCTGCAGGTAGTCCCGACTCGGAAATGCTCACTAGCTGTTTTTCAACATCTCGCCGTAAGGCTTTGTTGGCTACTACGTTAGTTAAAGTAAAAGCACAGACCAATAACGGACCCGCCATTACTCTTAGATGCCTGTTAGATCAGGGGTCCGAGACGTCATTTATCACAGAGTCAGCGGTTCGATTATTGGGTCTCGAAAAATTCAATGATTCGGTTAAAATTTCTGGACTAGGAGGGACTACGTCGCTGCAATCCAAAGCTTCAGTGAAAGTACAATTAAGATCTTTAACTATGCATGAATTCTCATTGAGTGTATGCGCTAGCGTGTTGGATAAAATAACAAATATGTTGCCTAGCAAAAAGGTTTCTATCGACGTACCCCAAATGAAACGATTCGTGAACTTAAAATTGGCTGATCCAGGATTTAACCGACAAAGCGATATAGATCTGTTATTGGGCACTGAAGTTTACGGCAGGATATTGTTAGAAGGACTAATTACGAGTGCTGATGGCAATTTAATTGCACAAAACACGAGATTTGGTTGGATTTTGTCAGGTTCGATTGATGATTCCGATAAGGGCAATCAACAATTCGGTTGTCATACAACCTTAACTGAAAATAGGGATAACACATTGCGATTCTCCGGTTCAGAGGCGGATTCGACCTTGCCCAATAGAATCTGGGATTGTGAGAAGGCTACAGAAAGACTATTCAATGCTGCTAAGAGAAAGATCAGACTCCCGTTCGAGGAAAGGAACTTAAGTTATAAATACGGAAGAGTGAAGTCTAAAAGGCGAAAATAGCAATGAGAAGACTATAAAGGATAGCCTAGCACGATTCCATTCTAGCTTCCTGGTCCTTTCATACCGTACCATACCATCGCCAGCACATCCTCATTAGAAATAAACCAGATTTTTGTAGAAATTTGCAGACGGTTTGCCTTTGAGGATGGTTTGTCCATCATTTGTTACATTTTAGCGAATATCTGTATATTATGTGTTTTTTTTTATGAAATTGTTATGTTTTGGGTATAGGACTTGTTTGTTTTGTATTTTTTTTATTTTTTTGTTTTGGTGGTGAAGCTAATTAGAATTTATTATTATTTCAATTCTTGTATTAGTTTGTATGAGATATCACAATAGTCTGCAGCCGCATACCCCATTGTTGTTATGGACTAGGTCCATGGGGGGCGATATGTTAAATCATATTTTAACAAATAACAAGTAGCGACCACGACTTGCATCTAGATGGCGCTAATATGAATACGTACAGGCGAACGTTTCTTTCATTGAGTTTTTATACATTCTAAATGTTTATTTAATAAAGAGAGCTTTTAACGATTTACCTATTTGAACTCCTTGCGTTTTATTGAATTAAACCTGGGATCAATCAATTGGTGATTTTTGGGTGCAAGGTTTGTACACAGTCCGCTTCTGTCTGTTTCTTCGCTAACTTCTAAACCATCTAACGGATTTTGATAATTATGGTTTGAGAAAGAGCAATGCAAGGGGAAGGTTTGTGTATATAATTTGCAGAAAAATTCCGTACGAAACCGGGGGCAGGTCGCTAGCTTTGTATATATATATAATAATTCTTCTATAACTATAACATTTAAAAAAGTCACCGTGACCTTTAAGTAATCTAAATATACATATAAAATTTTAGATACATATTTTTATAAACAACACATAATTTAGTTAAATAAATCAGAATTCATGTTTTTCATTTTAAATTTTGCAAATATGTAGTTTCATTCCTGTACCAAATAAGAGATCCATTTCTGGTGACACCATCGGAACGTAATTTTAAGGGTCAGTGCCGACGGGCGGAGTGGCAGCGAAGAGACTAATTTAGTAACAATTTAAATTCAACCTAAAGCGATCCTGAATACGACTGTATTTGGTCGTCGCTGCGCCTCTCGACCGCGCTTTGAGTCGCTCGCCGTCATTTTATTTCATTGTACCAAATACAATCGTATTCAGGAGCACTTTAGGTTGAATTTAAATTGTTACTAAATTAGTCTCTTCGCTGCCACTCCGTCCGTCGGCGCTGACCCTAAATGGTAAAAAATGACATATAATTCGTCGGATTTAATGTGACTCGTAAAGCTTCCTGTCCGCGGTTCCACGGTCGGGTTGTTTAAAGACCAGTTAATAAAAATGAATTTACGATATACCTTTTACGAGAAGCAAGTATAATTTGACAGATGGGATCCTTTGAAATAATACTGCGCCGGAGAAAAATATACATTACTAGCTACACGCTCCCGGCTTCGCCCGGGTTCAAAATAAAAACTATCCTATCTTTTAAGTTGGACCAAATCACAAGTAGTTACGAAGTTTTATCAAAATCGGTTCAGCATAGTTTAGGAGTTTATAGGCGACAAACATGTGACACGAAATTTTTATATATTGTATATAGAGATTTTTAATTTTGTCAGTGGCAAAAGATTTGATGAAAACTATCTAAATTAATGTGTAATATTGGAAGTCTAATTTAACAAGATTATATTGTTAAAAATCGAGTTAAATTAGGGATCCCTACGAAAACTTCAATAATGTAAAATAATCTAAAATTTTTTTTACTAATATTATAGAGAGAAAATGTATTTTTGTTTGTAATGAATAAACTCAAAAACTACTGGAGAAAACTACATTATCAACGAGTAACATAGACTATATTTTATAAAGTTACGTTATAAAGTAACTAGTAAATGTGATATGTGTACGTATTAATACAAATAGGAAATAAAACAAATATTTATCCAACGCAAAATAAATATTATATAATCTTTTTAATGTATAAAGTATACTTAATTAATTCATCCATTAATATTTAATGATTTAATGATATAACGTTACAAAAATTTTATAAACATTGTCCTTCAATTTATTCTTTTAGATTCGATGGATTACAAAATATACATTTGAAGTGACTTATAGGTCATCTGAGGATCTTCAGACTAATCGCTGTCGTTGCCATGAATAACGTATTATTAGAAAAAATATTGATTATCTATCGAGTTGTAGCATAGTAAATAATTATATTTACATAATAAAATATTATAATATTAATTTATTTTGGCATTATTCAAATATAGTTGCTTCTTTAAGTCACTCGTGACTTATGTTTAGTGCATTTTTCATGCAAATACTGTTTGTATTGCACCAAATATTACTAAGTTTGCGTAATTTTTTCAAATAGCGTTATAATATTTTTTTGTTTGTTTTTTTAATAACATATTGTGTTGTTACTAATTCTACCTGACTTACTACTAATAATGCTATACATAATAAATTTCCAAATTTTCCTACTAAGCTAGTAATTAATAAAATAACCTAAATAAAGGCTGACTCAAAAACGCGAGCAGGTGAACTACTCCTAGTTTGATTTTTGATCTCGTAGTTAAACGAAAAAGATTATGATGAATTAAATTTGAAAAAAACTTCATATAAAGAAATTTATGATAATCAAAAGATTTATTTATCAATTAGGTTTCTCCAAGAAACTCTGACATAAGTATATTAGATCATCATTATAAATTTAGATTTACCGAATAATGTATAATAGTATTCGATGTGTTATTATAATATATAAAAGTAATTATTAACGATAAATATTGATACATTAATTACAATTATGTAAAAATGGTAAAAGGAAGTATCAAAACAACGCTTATTTTTTGAGTCTAACTAGATCAAATTAGCTAAATCTTCAAAAGTGCTGAACTGACATTATGACTGTAAGGGTATTTTTACAGTGAATCAACAATATGATTTAAAATTTACACAACGATAAATTACTTTTGACGTATTATACAATTATGTTGTCAACTATGCTTTCTTATGAAATTATTTTCAATCAATTTTCCCAACACTGTCGCCTTTAAACGTAATTACATTTTGAGATTTACTGATAAGTAAGTTACCAAGGCAGGTTCTTAAATTGCTCAGATAAAATCCATTATAACGAGACCCGTGATTTCATTTGTAATCACCTCAAAGCAGTGAGCGTGGTAGGTCTTTTCATAATGGTTTAACAAGTAATTTAATTTCTTATGTATATTACCAATCAATGCAAACTTTTATGTCACTCTGTTCATCGAATATTTATATCGGGCACATATCGCACAGAAATTTTTATTTGTCGTTTTACAGCTGGGATTTTGTACCTAAAATACTGGATATAGCAAATTTTACTTATAAGAAACATTCGTTTATTTTTTAAAAGGAACAAAACTGCATTCAAATTTTTCGAAAATACACTTGCGCACCCGAGAATCGAACCGGCTGAAATCGGAAAAAATAAGCTCGGTTGTTATTTTATAGCATAAATCGATAGGGTCAATCATAAGGACAAATTCTCATAAACAAGTTATTACATTTAAAATACTAACATTAAAAATTAACAAGTATCTTTTTCATGGTTTTTCTTGGTATATGTATGTTCCTCCATAACTCTTAAACGAATTATCTGATTTTCATGGAACTTGGTAGATAAACATTCAGACGTACAGGACACAGGATAGGCTACTTTTTTCCTTTTCAACGCGGGCGAAGTTGCGGGCGCCAGCTAGTCTATATTAAAATTATAAAACTACTGGACCTATTTTGAAAATTCGTTCACCTATAGAAAGCTACATTATCAGCTATGAACATCCGTACTTAATATTTAAATGCGAAAGTTTGTATGGATGTTTGTTACTCTTTCACGCAAAAACTACTGAACCGATCATAATGAAATTTTGCATACACGTTGTATGGGACACCAAAAAGGACATAGGGTACCTTTCATCGTTCAACGCAGACGAAGTCGCGGGCAATCACCAGCTAGTAGGCAATCTTAATGTAGAGTACAGATTAGGAAAAATCCTAAGTACGATAAATCTAATAAAAATTTGAGCTACAATTAATCATTAGTATTCAGTGGTTATGATTAGTGATTGATATTTTTGACGTGCGAAGAAAAGGTTGCACAAATACCTCACATATTTAAAAGGTCACAAGTAAAAATTAAGATGTAGCGAATTTTTTTTTGCGGAGAACTGATGTAATTATTTAGGCAAATGTTAAATGCATTGGAATAAAATATGCAGAACGAATGTAGTTTTTACCTATATTTTTTTAATTTAAAGCGCCTCTTTCACCATCTGTCAAGTAGACTAACTGTCATTTAAAGTCACCGGTAACCGGGGATAATGGAGCGGATATACCTTGTACGGTTGTAAGTCCCAAACATTGAAAAGAAAATAATAAAAAAAAATCGCCTATCGAATGATGCAGTAAACCGAGTGCATAATTCAATAAAACAGAAAATTATTTCTAAAAGTAAAATCATCAACACTTTACTTGTAGTTGGTGAAAGAGGCCCTAACACATATTATTTAAAATTTTCAAATTGGGTAACTTATTGAGTAACTCAAAATTTTCAGGTTTGCATACTTTTACTACTGTGACAGAATCCTATATTTATAAGACAAAACGCATAAATTCATTTATTTATTACAATAAAACATAAATTTAGTCATAAGAAAAATAAGAAATTTACAATAGATTTCTAAACTTTGTTTATTTGGATATAGATTATTAAATCTGATTTATTGAAGTATATTAATTATACGGATTAGATACTCGTACTATGGACATTTTGTTTGTATAAATTAAGTTTTTTTTTTATTATTGACACAATAAATACGATTTTTTAATTCTATCTGTTCTATAAATAGTAGAAATGACATACGAACGATGTCATTTCTACATCGTTCGATTAATTTCAAAATTGGTTAAGGATGTATAATATAATAATAAAAAAAACAATGTCAATCCAACTCCATATTAACGCAATCAAAGAGTTTACGCATCTAACCTTTTGGAAATTCTAGATAGCCTTTGAATTGCAAACACAAAAATGTAGGCGGGGCCTTAATGTGTGGTTTTTATGTAATATTTATTTTATGTTTATTCTAATCAGGCTATTATTCAAAAATTTCAATGTACCATTAATTTCATGTAATCCAATATTTATTTGGAAGCAGCGCCGGCCAAGGCGCTCAATGCGAAAACGAGAAAGAATGTCTAACGGTTGGTAATTTGGTACATATTTTAATACATTTTCTTGACTAATTTCAGAAACCGCAAGTCACAAGTACATTTAGAACCTTCAGCATGACCTTTACATAAAAAAAAAAAAAAAAAACATTTTATTTTAATAATAAATATATTTTATATTTTACAAAATTAAGTATGTAAGTAACTAAATAATTAGTTTTGATATATTTTAATCAACATAATTTACATAGTATTTTACAAATAAAACTTTTATATAAATAGTTTTGTACCTACATACATTATATACCTTTTTTTTTTTTTTTTTTTTTTTTTTGTCGAGGAGAAATCGTCTTATTGATCCCCCACCGCTGGCTAGGCGGTAGGGGTATGTGGGACTCGACCAGTCTACTCCGCCGCATGCAGGTTGCAGGCGGAACTGGCCCATACCCACTAAAACTCCCCGGTGTCTCCTTGCCCTTGAATGGGGGGTGGACGGGTTCTGCCGAGGCAATTGCTCCGACCCACCCTCCTCGGGCAGCCTAGCCATTGCTGGCTAGGCTAACGCCAACGAGAGGGATTGCCCGGAGACACCCGAGCAATCCCCAGACGAAGGGGACCCGTGCAGGCACACAACAGCTAGCCAGCTGTGTGCGCAGGTCCCCAGGGGCATTTGAAGACGGGCTAGTGCCCGCCTTCTCCTGCCCGACCCTCAACGAGCAGGGGACCAGGGGCCACCCCCCCAGGCCTCCCTGTTCCCCTGAACTCCACCTTAACCCCCGACGACAGCTGACGAGACATGCATGGAGGGCTACATGCCCCGCCCCAGCCGCCGGGGGGAACCTCACCAACGAGCAGGGGACCAGGGGCCACCCCCCCAGGCCTCCCTGTTCCCCTGAACTCCACCTTAACCCCCGACGACAGCTGACGAGACATGCATGGAGGGCTACAAGTCCCGCCCCAGCCGCCGGGGGTACCATCAACAATGTGCGCTCCGCCACGAGCTCCGCTGAACGGAGCCCGCTCGGAGCACACGGGTGTGGGCCTTCTTTGTCCCCAACAACAATCCCATGGGACGAGGAAAGGCCGGTGAGAACCACCGGCCCCCCGCGACCCCATCGGATTGTCGAGGGTAAGCCCCCCCACCACGACAAGGTCATGGCCCACCTAGGGGGGGACATACATTATATACCTACCTACATACATACATATATTCTTAATGCTACGATTGTCTTTTGGTAATAAAAGGAAAAAAAAATTATGCCTTTTATTGCGTTCACAATGGAGATGGTTATTAATAATTTTATCTTGACAATTTGTCTGTTTGCATATGTAATAATACAGTTAAAAGTAATTAAAGAGCCATATAAAAATATGTTAATAATATTAACTGACATCAGATTCTTAACGACGCCCCAAGCCAAAAAAGCCATGCATGAAAATAAAGATAACCAACGCTTACTTCCGATTCGTCGAAGGTTGGTCAAAACTACTTTATACTTAATTATTATTATGGTAAGTAATAAGTATTTTATGCTCATAAAAGTTATATTGGCCTGTTAAATAAGGATGTGTTAAGTGAAAAGTCATTTCTTATTTCCTTATACCCATCAAGTGAAGGATAATAATTAATCAAATTAAGTCTTATCTATACTCACAAATATTTTAAAGCAAGATTAACAAATAGATAATGTGGATTTTTTTATGTGCAAGGTTTTTTAACTTTAACGTATTTTTAACGTACTTTTTATTTTTGAGTGATATACCTACCTATACAAAACTAAATTGAGTCAAATTGAGTCAAAATAAGTCAATTTTACAAAAATTTTGAAGGAATGTCCTAAATTTTTATTGTTTACTAGATTATAACAAGACATTTAATTTTAATTATTATTTAATAAATTAAAATGTTATCCCTAGGTGTTGTTTTGCAAAGTACAAATTTTCCTTTTAACTTTTTTTATTAACTCCGGCGCTAAATTTTTTTGTACGTATCAAAATACGTATAAAAAAAGTTAGCGGAGAATGTCAAAACATTGTTTTCACAATATTTGTGTATAAAATTATAAAAAAAAAATGCAGCCGCTCGAGGCCGGGGGCGGGTCGCTAGTAAAATATATACAAAAGAGAAGCCTGCCTAGTGAAGTATTCTATTTTTTAGGCATTCCGTAAGGAATACTGTAGTAACATTTATTAGAACCACAAACAAATATAACCTCAGTTAAACCCAAAGGTCGTTCTGCCTACTCGTAGAGTCAATGTTGAATGAATGTGTTAAACACGTTTCTGACATAAATATAACATTTCGACTGAGGCTTCTTGACATTCTATCATGACTTCTTTTTCATAACACCTTCATTCCATTCATATATTTTTTAATAAAATAACAAATAAATAGTTTCATTAAAAACAAACAAATATACACATCCCAAAGTAAAGTGAAATGGTTGAACTGAACATATTAAAATGTTCAGTTATAAAATTTATACAAATAACTTATAAAATACACCAGTTATTTCTTATTACGCAGTTTTATTTCTTTTTACAATACGTTTAATTTTTTTTAAAATTCTATCTCATCTCTAAGCGTGATAAGCAAAAATCATAAGACACCTATTAAAAAAAGTTGCCATATGAGATGCAATTGCTGTATAATGTATAAAATAGATATTATGTTATACTATTATTTGTCATAAATAATGAAGACTGAATTGGTATTGCTACACGCATAATCAATTTATTATAAATTGCATTGTTAGACCTCTACTTTTGAACAATAACTTTCGAATATATTATAAAATTTGGAACGAATAAAAAAAAGAACGGAATTTAAAATGCTACATTTATATGGAAACAGCTCAAGGCTCTGACTTTGAATCGTATTATAATGTGACATTTTAATTATTATAAAAAGTCAAGCATCTTCTTGTGATTTATTTAAAATTTGGTATAATTATATATTTTACTAGACCAATTTAATAAATGAACCGGATTTGGAGCATTCGCAGCCGACAATTTTTTTCATTTAAAGTAAATTGTTGCTGAAATATATATTTTTTTGAATGTTAAGTCTATATTTCAGTTACCATTCAGTACATTATATAATAGTGTTAAATTCTATAGAGTTTTTGTATTTTAAATATTTAACATTCATATTGGCGTGGCCTACATTATGTCGGCCTACATAATTATGTTACATCCTATGTATGGCCACTTGTATTATCTCTGATACATTCGGCACTGGCGACCCTATCGGATCCTTAATCCTTAATTCTATAGTAGACTATAGGATTAAGGATAAGGGCATAGGAAATGATAGGTCAATGGGCTGTGGGTGGAGTCCATTACTCACTCTGCGAAACACATCAGCGATCATGTTGTTATTTCGCTGAGGTCTTCTGCTCAAAAAACGACTGTGAGCCCTGTCACTACCATTTGTTATTATTTTGTTATCATTCCCAATTTTCACATAAATATCATTAAAGCCCGATTGGATTTCGTGTCTGCCAAGAACCCAGAGCTTTTGAGTTAACTAATATCTTGAGTCATTTCAGATATTAAAACTTTTATTAAATTGTTAAGGTCGTCAGTTAAACAAAATGAAATTTTCACACAAACATAGGCCGTTTACAGTTTTAATTTATTTCCACATAAATAATTGGTCACCATCGATGCATTGAATGAAATTGACAATGCCTCGTAAAGCGGTAGAGTTTACCACCGCCCTTGGCACGGACGCCAGCGCACGTACAAACGGACAAACGATATCGCCGCTGATGTATATCGCGCTTGGGCCGTAAACACAGGAATTATTCCTTTTTTATTAATTCCTAAATTTCAAGCCACAAACGCCTAGTATTATTTAATTGAAATAAAAGTTGTTTGTTCATTACGGTTTTTGTACTGAATCCGAAACCGCATGATTCAAAACTTTTGAACTTTTGATTTATTTCCCGAAGATCAGGAATTCTCGACTGGATATTACAAAAACTGTTTTACCCATTGTTTTTAAGATTGAAAGTTAAAATTAAAAACAGACTTTTACCAGGCCAGTTGTTTTATTTTAATAAATCGGAGTATATTACCAGTTTGGTCCTTTCCACACAATGCCTGTTTATTTTATTTATTCATTTTGTTGGAAGATAGACACAATATCAGCGGATTTATGTAGATTTATTAAAAGACGATATTTTTATTTAAACACTGTTTCTATTTAAAATAAAAATCAATATTTTAGCTCGGTATATTGAAAATATCTTAAGATAAAATGAAAAGTATGCAAACTGCAAACTAACAATATTTTTTCTCGTGTGGAGCTTGAGTATATTGTTTGGTTTCTAGATTGATTTTCATTATTTTAACGATAAATAACTCGTAAAGTCAGGAAATTTCGTAAAACCATCAACTCCTCTATTGTTTTCATATACGAAGTGTGTTCACATCGATTTTTTACTCATATATAATATAATAACATTAAAATTAATTAACCTTTTCAAAAATTTTATAATCATATAAATGCAGTTCGATCTATGAATTACTACCATCGCACAAGCTGTCACCATTTGTCTAATTAATGGATTCGCGTCTCCCAATTAAATTCCGTATTTAATAGGTCATTTTTTAGAGCAACTCTTTGACAATTTGGCAAACAAATATAAACTTTAAATAATCTGAAATAAAGCACAATATCAAAATTAATAATCAGACAAGTTCATAGTTGTTTGTCAAAAGTTAAGTGCTTTTTTTCGCAATGTAAATATTAAAGTTTGTAATGAAAGTTATGTATGAATTTACTAGCTGGGTGCCGGCGACTTCGCCCGAATTAAAAAATTAAAAATATTGTCACCTTAGAAAATATCTGACATCTTTTATAGCTGTGACGACGGTGGCTCCACAACGGCGACAGTGGCGCCCAATTTTTTATATTTTTAGACGATCCATCGGACATTTTTTTTTTCAGGATAAAAAGTATTTTTTTTTTATATATATTAGGGAAACATACAATATCTTGATACACATTATACACATACATACAAGAAAAACATAAATCACCAAAAGTTTCCACTAAATTACTAAAGCGTATATAAGACTACAGAATATTGAAGCCGGGAGAAAACATACAAAAAGGTAAACAAAAAAAGAATGAGAAAAACAATTAAATACACCATTAACAAATAACATATAACATACAAATTAAATAAATAGACTGGCCGTTACAAAAAGAAGACTACACAACTTTATTTTCGAGGGCTTGTTGGCTTCGTTTATAGTATATTACAGTTAACCCAGGTTGTAAACTATGTTTGTGCTAAACTTCATCTAAATCCGTGAAGCCGTTTTTGCGTGAGAGTAACAAAACATCATAAACTTTATAATGTTAGTAAAGTTGGGATTTGGACAAGACTATCCCCACCTGTTCAAAATTTTTGAAAAAATTCAAACAAAAATAACAAAAATATCCGAGAGTTGACCGGGGTTGTCTCGGTCGAGCAGCCTAGCTGTTGGAGTTGACTTTTAACACGGAATGGTTCAGGAAGTTGACGGTTAACCTTCAGGACTGAAGAGGCACATAGAGAGAGAGAAAGATCCCCACCTGTTGTCAAAGAGTTCTCAACTTCTTTGGGCACATAGCCCGCAGAGAATCAGATAACCTGAATGGGTGTGGTCTAGAAACAGCTGAGAAAACCTTCATCAGTGAAGAAAACTACTTTGATTGATGGATTGATGGCGATCAAAAACGATTTTACAAAAGTAATGTAATCAAAGCTAGTTAGTTTAATAAGTAATTTAAGCTATGTCTATAGAAGTAATGAAGTTAATTATTATTTTCTTAGTAATTAAATGTAATTAATTATATTTATTGAATGTTCTTCTTTCGTTTGCAAGCTTCTATAATTGCACAAGTCTAATAAATACATTTAATTGTTCATGCATTGTTTATAGCTTTACAGGGAAATTGTTTTAATACCTAATAAAATGTTTTACAGTATATAATAATTATTTTATTTTGTAAATTAAATTAAATTAAATAATAATTATGAATGTTTTAATAGCGCTTTAATGAACCACTTTATTTTAATCTTATTGATTATTATTATAAACTAGCTGGCGCCCGCGACTTCATCCGCGTTGAAAAAGAAAAAGTAGCCTATCCTGTGTCCCGTACATCTAAATGTTTTATTAGTATTGATGGAGGCTTTGTTGTGGTTATTATATTATAATCTTGCTTAGAATAGTACTTAGAAGGATGTACCGTCATAGAAACAGGCTCTAAACCCCTTTTCAAATACCGATACTAAAAAGCACCCATGCTGTTAGTTAACGATGGTAAGGGGTGGTTAGTTTCTCAGAAAGATTTCCATGTTTTTGAATGTCGAACGCAGTGTGACTGTCATTGTTATATACCAAAATGATCAAGATTTTAAGATTAAACAGAACAGAACAACACACTGTTGTGTTTCAGTGAGTGAGTAACGGAAGTCCCATTTCCTTATCCCTTTGCCCTTATACACCCTACCCTAAAGCAAGTATAACTTTAAAACGTTTGTTTCTTTGGTTTTATAGTGCCAGGAATGGATCGCAGGACCTTTAGATCATTCGACCTTAGTAACTCGACCACGAGATCGTCAATGTATACCTGATAATGAATAATACCTAACTCACTGGAACCTTAATTTTGAAGTGTTTATTCAATAAAAAATATATGTTAATATGATTTAATTATTATCTTAATCCTATATATAAGAAATGAGTGCTACAAGAATTTGGCGAAACTTGCAAATAAATTAGAAACTGGAATTTAAACAAAAAAAATTACGAAATATTTTTTTATGTTCTCTACGTCTAAGACACAATAGTAAAAAACACAGCTGTGTATGAATAATTAATTTTGAATTTTTGAATTGCTTCATATCTGATTCATATTTTCTTAGGCTAGCTAGCAAAAAATATTCTTCAGGACGTTGAAAAGTCCTCCTTGCGACCGGCGTAAGCTACCTACGAGTATATATCTGTGGTGATGCGCTTTCGCACCTCAGAAGTAATTTTGCGCGCGCAGGAACGCGCCGGTGCTGTGTTTTTTGTGTGTGTGCTAGACAGCTGATTTTAAAATGGTAAGCTTATTTCTTTTTATTATACTAATAATACACAATATTTACTAGGATTAATAACAGTTTTGAAGAATACACAAACAAATCACAATAACAAAGTAACAACAATCAAATCAACAAACAAATCAAAGTAAAATAATATGTATATTATTAAATGCATTCAGAAGTTTTGGAGTGGCGCTTAAAAGTTAAACAAATTTTAGTATTTTGTTAATTTAAATCTAGTTTTCTTATAATCAACAATTACTATAAATATTTTTGGCACTTTTATTAATTATAAAATAGTTGAAAATATAAAAATATTTTTTTTTTTAGTTTAGTAGTTATATTAATAATTATCTTGCAGAAGAGAGAACTTTTCATTAATTTCAATTTGTAGTTTTAGTTTCATTCCATATTATTTAGGTCAGGACCGATATTATTTATAAATTTTAACATTATTTTTTTAAATAAAGTCTAGGCCTCATTTGCGAAAACACATCTTTTTGATACAATCTAGTTAAGAGTTATTAGAAGATAAATACCTAAATCACTATATTGATTTTAAGGGGAAGACACTTAGTTTTTGTGTTCATTATAAATATAGCATTAACTTCACTAAATATCACTAAAGTAATTCAAAAGATAGTGGTCCTTTTCAATAATTTAACTATATATGTGTTATAGTAAATCTGAATTTTCAAAATGTTCTTAAGTTTTTTAAATAGCAGTTAAAAAATATGTTTATTGTAATAATTTCAATTAGGATTCAAGTAGCGTTCGCATAAAGTATGACTATAGTAAAGCACACTTAGATACGAGATGTCTTTGGCGAGGGACATCTTTGGTTATGCAATCAGAAGGCCGCGTGGAAAGGTCACGTCGCGCGTTCGGCATTTTGGCCGGCACCTTATATATACATAAGAAACCATCAAATTATTTATTCAAAATAATAATACTTATTAAAAGGTTTACTTGTTTTCTTAAGAAACTACATTCGGTTATGTAGATACATATCATATACCATAATGCTTATATTTAAATCGGGAGAAATAAATAAAAAAATAAACAATACTCGTTTATTGTAAGTTAATTAATTTGGATTAAGGAAAAGTATTGGTCATTTTAAACTAAGTCTGCGATAAATTCTTTATTCAAGAGAATTTTTTTAATTTTTATTTAGTTATAAAAATAATTCGACTATTTGTTAAAGATGATTCACTTATAAAATGTAAAAGAAATTGTTAATGTCATTTAAAAGTAATAGTAGGTATACAGGCGATGAATGAAATTTAACAAAGACATGTTTTTAAAAAACGTATATTTATATGATTAAGAAAAAAGGAGGCAAGCAATATTAATTAAGTTTTCGTTAATAAATAATAATTAACATATTAAGAGATAACTATGCTACAAATTAATTAATTAAATTAAAATTATAAGTTTGCCAGTCATTAAAATCTTATTTTTAGATGATTCTGACTTTTTCTGGATGAAGGTACTCTATGTCCTTTCCCTGACAGCGTGTATTCAAAATTTCATTATAAAATCGGTTGAACAAGTTTTTTTCAAGAATAAAATAAAATTCAGAGGTGAAAGAGTAACAGACTAACACTAGTTGTATTTTCTTATCATTTCTATTAACTGTAAGGGCCTCTTTCACAAACTACATGTAAAGTGTTGATTAGTTACTTTTAGAAATCATTTTCTGTTATATTGAATTATGCACTCGGTTTACTGCATCATTTGATAGCCGATTTTTTATTATTATTTTCTATTTAATGTTTGGGACGTTTACCGTACAAACAAAGGTATACGAGTATCAGCTCCATTATCCCCGGTTACCGGTGACTTTAAATGACAGTTTGGCCTACTTGACGTTTGTGAAAGAGGCGCTTATAAACACATATATCAAGTAACAACATCTTCTGCGACATTTGACAATATTATTTTGTCGACGACTGTACATTCTGCGAAACATCAACAGTACGATTTCGTTGAGCAATGCCAATTTGTCAAGCTTATTTTATACATAAATACACATAATACAACGCAAGAATATTATTAAAATTAGGTAGTTCGAATTAAGTAGTAACTGCTGTAAGTAGTAAAGAGAGCGACATTTTTATAATATCATTACATAAAAAAATACTTTAATTTGTATTGTTTGCTGATAATATAGGTACACTGGACCGCAAAGAAAAGGGGTTTTGTTTAATCACATTAAAATATTCTTTAATATAGTCTTTATTTCATAAAGCTAGGTCAGGTACTTGTGAATATATTGAAGATTTTCTAATCAACCCTTTTTCTTTGCGGTCCAGTGTATTCCAGTGACAGTTGACAGTATATTGTTGACTGCAAGTAGATATATTGTAAAATTTAAATTTTAGACAGAATTGCGTTTGACTTTGACTTTTTTAAATTTTCTTTTAGACACTACGAGATTCCATATGAAGTGACTTTATATTTATAACGCCTAATAAACACAAAATTGGCAAGGTAATTTTTATTAGCAATTGTTTCTAAAAAATAATAGATAATATTAGCACGACATCTCTATGTCAAGTAAATCTTTAAAAGTTTAAGGTAAACCTCTTTTGTATATTTTGTTTCATTTAGCCACTAATACTAAGCTGTGCCCGCAACTTCGTCGCGGTTTTCGTTCTCATTTGTAAAATTGTAAAATTTTCCTGTAAAATTTTGTAAAATTCTACTAAAATTTTACTTAATCTTTTAACAGTCCATAATTTCGTTCAGTTTAGTTTAGTTGATTATGCAAGAAATACAAAAAAATATTAATAATTACAACAACACACAAAAAATCGACGGATGTCATAAATTTTACGATGCCTAATTAATAACATTCAATAAAATTATGTTAGAATAAGCCGTTGGAAGATTTAGACTAATTATATCTATAAATAACGAGTTGCCTACCTGTAGCAGTGAATCAATTTGTATCCTAATCAAAACTAATAATAAATCTGTAAGGGCCTCTTTCACGAACTAAAAGTAAAGTGTTGATTAGTTACTTTTAGAAATCATTTTCTATTATATTGAATTATGCACTCGGTTTATTGCATCATTCGATAGCCGATTTTTTTAAATTATTTTTGATTTAATGTTTGGGACGCTTACCGTACAAACAAACGTATATCAGCTCCATTTTCCCCGGTTACCGGTGACTTTAAATGACATTTTGGCCTACTTGACGTATGAGAAACAGGCGCTTAGTGTAGGTATTGTATGTATGTATGTATGTATGTTCCTCCATAACTCTTAAACGAATCAACTGATTTGCATTAAACTTGGTAGTTAAACATTTAGATGTACGGGACACAGGATAGGCTACTTTTTTCCTTTTTAACGCGGACGAAGTCGCGGGCGCCAGCTAACAACATAAATCTTTATTCACTTCCGCAATATTAAAAAAAATCAATTCTATTCTACCTTCAGTAAAATTAAAATAAACGGAATCAATTAACTAAGTATTTCGAAATATCCAAGTTATATGAAGCCGTTAATCGATACAAGACATCAAATCCATTGACACCAGCCTCTAATGATTCGCATTACGATCATCGCGCCCTTGACAGATGTTTGACATTTCAATAAAGATGGCCGCCACTTAATTATTCATTTATATATAGATGTTCTTAAACGGCCACTAAATTGTGAGAATAACAAAAACAACTAAATTAACTTGTATTAAAATTTTTAGACATCTTCTTCAATTAATCAAAGTAAATTAATTATTCAGTTAAATGACATTTTTCTATTCAACAATCGAATTCGCTGTCTAATTTTCATTTCAATCATAGATGGTAGAAATCATCTTTTAATTATTATTATTTTTTAAGTTTTGTTGTTATTACTTTTTATTAAAATAAACCCATTCTAATTCATATCTTCAAAATGTATTTCTTGAAAAGAAACAAAATAGACTTTTATAATACATTTTTTTTATAAAAGGGTATAAAATGTTAATCCAAATAAATGGTTGTTCTAAATAGATTAAGTTTAAACCTTTATTTAGAACAATGTATTTTATTGTACTCGTACTTAAGTAAGTACTACAAGAGAAAAATTTGTGCTCTTCCACGGTATAAGATTTCATTAGTAAGAATAATAATAGGAACCCTCAATGAAAAGTATCTTGGAAAGTGTTAAATAGTTCTTTAAAAAAAATAAACAAATCTTATTTGATGAATTTAATATGAGGCTTACTAGTGTTGATATGGCCTTTATAGGTACGCCTCATAATAAGGTGTAAATATATGTACAGAATGCGTGTATGTCTTTCCGTCTTGCTACATAATGTTCACAAGTTCACAATGAGAGATGTAGCGGCGGATTGTTTTGTTCTTCAAGTATTTTGTTTTGTTAAACGTTTCAGATACAGTCGCGTACACAAATTATTAGACAACAAGTACAGAAGTTGTTAGAAAAGCTCTTTTTAAAAAATGTCACTACTTTGTTCTTGTGAAGCTTATCTGGCTGATTTTGTTCTGTTACTTTTTTGTTTTGTTTTTATTTGTTTTTTTTTTTTTACATATTATTACTCTATTTTTCTGTAAAATTAAAATATTAATGGATTTAGATACAAATTTAAAATATCAAAAATGAGAATCTAATTAAAAAAATTGACAGCAGCTATAGTTTTTCTTAAGAATGTGTTAAGAAATATCAGTACAGTGGCTAAATGAGTCAGTCAGTGGCACAGACAATTTGAAATTAGATTCTCACTATCGACATTTTAAAGTTGTAGCGAAATCCTCTCAGACTTTCATTTCTACCGTAAAATAGAGTATAAATACAAAACAAAAAATATTTGTACTTAAATTTGTATTTTATTAAAAATATAATCTAGACATTTGTATTTTTGTTTTGTATGACTTGTGTATCTCTCTGTACTCCACACATGATGCAAAGCAAGTAGCAACGCTTGAACAAGTTATGAAATTATGATTGGCGTAGATTGTGTCCACAATAGAGACAATATGTCTGTCTGAGAGTATCTTAGGAAATTCTTTCTTTCTTTGTTACTTCTACTGTTTTTTTTTATTTAAATTTTTCGCGGAATCACAAGAAAAATATAATTATAGAATAACTGAAATATGAATATAATATAATATAATATATCGTTGACAGTTATGATCCTTTTTTAAATTGTGACATACAAACTAAATCTTACTTGTAAATGAGTGATTTCAGTGAACCTCTCATTATATTAGATTAATTTTTTTCTTACAAAATATGACGTCAATTCTAAAATTCTTATTTTGAATTACAATTTATTTATTTTTTAAACTTTTTATTATATAGGTCGGTAGATAGACTGACTTGATTTGATAGTAGTTGGCAACAGTGGCTAATTTATTATGAGTCAAACGCATATTTCAATTAAAAACACATATTTCTGTAAATCGCTTAATTACTTAAGAAAAGGTCAGCGCCAATAAACAAGCAGGGGAGTTATTCGAAGCTTATTACGAAAACGCCGCTCGGTTCGATGAAATTTATACAAAAAAACCACACGAAAATGCATCCGCTGAAATTAATATCTTTGGAATTTTCGCCCTTAATGCTGTGACAATATTGACCCAAATTGCTTTACTTAATGTAGAGTTACATTAGCAGAAGTTATCGTGTGATTCATCAGGTTGTGTAATTTTTATCGAAGAAAAGATGTTGCAAATTGGTTAAAAAAGTGTAAGGTTCCATCAACAAACCTGTACACCTTGATTGGATGACGAGTGATTCGATTTGTCATCATATTTATATATGCATACTAGCTACACGCTCCCGGCTTCGCCCGGGTTTAAAATAAAAACTAACGTATCTTTTAAATTGGACCAAATTACACCATAGTTACGAAATCGCATCAAATCAATCGGATCAGAGTTTAGGCGACTTTATCGGCGACAAACATGTGACACGAAATTTTTATATATAATAATATAGTCTAGAAAGAGATTTACGGAAAAAAAAATGCACATGTGTGAATCCGGGTGCGAGTCGCTAGTCTATTTATTTCAATCGCGGAAGTACGTAGGCACAGCCGTGAGCGCAATAATAAAGCAATAGGTGAATCTACAAATCGCTCAGCTGCAAACATCTACATACATAGATCGATATCGCCACGAACATGGATGTCGCCTTCAATACAAACAAAACATTCTATCAATGTAAAGTCGGGTACGAAAACCTTCGTCAGTTTTCAAATTCATTCCTTTATCAAAGTCGTTATAGGACTCTTAGTACTTTTTGAAACTAAAGCACTAAGCATACAACTGAGTGACGTTTGAAATGAAATTTTGGCATGACTGATAATTATTGACCTGGTGCAAGCAAATGTCGACTAAGGTGACGAACCTTTTCTTACCCCGACTGTACAATCACTATCACACGACATTCATGAACATTTAGATTCTATCAATGTTTCTAAAATTAAACCGATCTTTAAAAATCATTACTGATTATGCATCTTTTTATGCAAATTTTGAATTCAATGTCAACTAGTTATTTTTGAATATCTTATAATAAGTATTTGTTTATGTTACGTTATATACTCGTATGTTATGTTACTTCGTGACAGAGTTCAATATTTCCTATTAATTTCATTTTTAAATATACAACTGTATATTTAAAATTGATTTTGAAATTTGATTTGAAGTTTTGAAATTAACAGTCAACATATTTTAAATTTTTTTTTTATTACTTTCGTTAACGTTTTATTCTTATTTTTACATTAATTTGATTTTGCCGCTTTATCCATATAATGTAACTATTTATATAAAAATATATTCACTATAGCATTATAAGCTTAAGCGTAAGTATACATACGTATACGCCACATATACGTACGTACATAATATTTGAGAGATATTTTAAATTATTAATTTTCAAATAAAGGACCCTGCCTAGGGCAAAGTTAACTCCTTATTTGTTGCGTTTCTAGATTGCGTATTTATTTGGCATTATGTTTGTTCAATTTTAAACCCTATTTATATACCTATAATATTAAAAATCGTGAAACGTGACAGACGAGGCGCTTGACGCAGATCTGTGTCAATAACAGACGAGAGATTAGGAACCATTATAGCTCCGCTACGTGCCTTAGCACACTCTAACTGAAGTCTTAGCACACACTAATAAACCTTATTTAACTCAGCTACAGTATTAATTAAATGACGTCGTCTATACCCCGACCACATTACATCTACACTATGTAAATGCGCGTTTAAACGATGCAAACGACTCGCGCTATTACGGTCGCGGATGCAGAATCCTGACCTACTCTCAAGTTTCGAACAACTTTGTCAATTACATATTTCATTAGTTCGTCATCGCATCACATAAACACAGTAAATGATTTTAACTGTCACAAGCATCGAAATACTACAATGGAATTTGCGTCACAAATGCCAAAGCGGCACATAAAAAGAACGCCTTTGACAGAATCATGGCGGAATGGCACCTTTACGCGTCAATGGTAAAAGGTAGTAACGATCAACTTCTACTATTTCATTTTAAACTCTAATGGGTTGACGTAAAGTCACATTTTCTTTAAATTACGTACTTATTATTATGTTTGTTTTGTTTTAAATGACAGTTCATGCTCTACGCATATGTAACTTTTAAATGTTCCATAAAATTCGTAGTGTTTTGTATGGCACGCGTGTTCCATGTTGTAGTAGTTTGATGGTCACAAGGTACAATGGTTTAAAGTTAGTTATGATTAAGTTAAAAAAAACACATCAAGTAATGTAATAATATATTTCGGAAACTACTCTTATATAGAATATTGAATAACTTCATCATGTTTGCGCAGTTTGTAAGTGTGAGCAAATAACAAGCGCTACTTTTACAATGCGAGTAGCTACTCAGTGTAGTTACTTGCTCCAGTAACTCGCATCGTTTAAACGCACCTATTGACTATTTTATTATTTCTTTAAACAATTTCCTTTATTTTGTTGATTTAATTAATTCACAGTCAAGTAATTTAATTAATTGTTTATTATAAGAGCACTCATAAATATTCTCTTCAAAATTAATGTAAATAATACAAGAAAAATATACAGTTTCTTATGTGACATACTCGTAGGTATTAGCTTAGTTATCTAAAAAGCAGGAGTAATGATTCAGTACCTACAATTAGGCAATATCAACGCTTTCATGTTTTTTAAAACCTATTTTTATTAATTTCAGAAATAATAAACATTTTTATTCAGGAAAATATTCAAAATATGAAGAGTACAGGAAACATATTGTGTTCCTGTATATTTATACTAATAATAAAACACAGTGTCTAATAATGTAAAGGACAAATTTTAAGGTACACACGTAATAGAACAAATATTGAAACTACTCGCTTCCGTATTCAAAGTTTGTATGCTTTCAACACATCCTCGGGTCAAATGGCTATTAACACAAAACTTATAATTATTTGCATTAATTTGACACAAACGCTTGTTTTAAACTTGAACTGTAACCTTAACACCAATATATTTATTTATTATTATAAATATTCATTCATATGAAGTTATAATTCAGGGAAATAATTTATCACTGCATATTATAAAACAAAGTCCTCCGCTGCGTCTTTCTGTCTCTGTCTGTCTGTTCGCGATAATGCTGCGCGATAATTTTCATGCTGTTTTCACCAATGGATAGAGTGGTTCTCGAGGAAGATTTTAGTATAATATAATTTACAAAGTTACGCGGGCGAAGTCGCGGGCAGCAGCTAGTTATCTAATAAAAATAAGTCTATAAAAAATTGGAATATCGTGCGATGTGTAATATTTCAATATAACTGCTGCACTAGATGTGCCCGCGTCTTCGTCCGCGCTATAGTTAGTTTTTTTTTTAATCCCACAGGAACCTAACATTTTTCCAGAGTAAAAAGTATGCTTTATATTATATGTTAATCCAGGTAATAAACTATATATGTGCCAAATTCCATCTAAATCCGCTCTAACAAGCATCCAAAGTTTCGAGTTTAAAATAAGAACTCGACTTTTAATAAAACAAAACAATATTCAACCTAATTTTCTGTTGTGGATTCAACACATTACTTAGAAGCCAGGTGGCTCGCTAACTACGAAATATGTACAAAACATTACAATTTAACTTTGTCGGAGTTCAATAATGACGATCAATATAAGAAAATTAATCAGAACACAAATTTATACCTACACAAAGTTTAGTGGGCGCTGCGTTTAAACGAATCTGCGAGTTGTAAGGTAATCTTTATATTTTAAGTATATGTATACTACACATCACATACCTACTCAATAGTCATAAATCGTCCCACGACCGTCGGTAATGGACACTTTGACGTAATGACTGCATACCTTTTAAGATAATATAGATCTTAAGGTCGAGATTCTATCAGATTGGATACAAAATGCTTCCATTTAAAATTCTGATCTATTCTAACACCTATCCATTTTTGTACAAAAGTTCTAAAAACTAGTAATTAGTAGTAGTATTAGCAAACTAATACTACTAAAAGTAGAAGTAACTAGTAATTATATTAAAATTAGTATGTAATAATAAGTCAATATCAATGTTAAAATTAATTTAAATAAAAATGAAATTCAACAAGGCAATCAGACTATTATGTAATGCACCTTACACAGCTTTTGGTTTTAGTAGTAAATATAAATATTATAAATAATATAATATTATTAGAAAAATAAAGTTTGTTAGAATTTGTTTGATTGTTTGTATAATAGAGTTTCAGGGTGGACATATTTAGGCTAATTTTTTTTTATTTTTTTTTCAGTATATAAAATTAGGTAGGCACTATTTAAGATAGTCACCACAGCTACCTAAAAATAAAGATCTAACGCATGGAAATAGTAAACCGTCAGGTGTTATATTGCATTAAATAAATATTTTGTTAGGCGTTATATATTTTATTTTTCAACGCAGACAAAATCGCAGGCTCCAGTTAGTCTTTTGTAAGGTGTGGTTATTGTCACCTATTGAAATAATATATCGCTGCTTAAAAACTAAAGGGTCACAAATCAAAATTACACTTTTTACAGGAGAGCTAATCGAAAAAAATTAAATTATTTTTTGTCTATTTTTTTCTTATTAGATATATATCAAATATATGCATATTATACATCGTCAGAAGCGTATTTTTATAATAACTTTTATAATAAACTAAATACTAGAGGAGATATAAGCATACAAGTTACTTTTGAATATAAAAAAATATCAAAATATACTAAATATTGAATAAAAGAACCATAAGTCTTTTTGCAACATACAATATGAAGGATTGTGACTGTATTTTTGCAATAAAACATTTTTGGATTTTTTGTTTTATGGCCTTTTAGTTTTTAAGCAGCGATATCTTTGCAAGCACTGTCACCCTCAAGAGGCTTTAGCTGTTCACTTTATTAAGACTGCGTAATGTGAGGTGAGCCTGTCAATATTTGCTTTACTTTGCAATAGAAAATACCGCTTCTATTTGCGCTTTTTTCTTATCTGTTAATTAGTAATTGTTACTACGGAGTATTTGTCTTATTTCCTACTTCTATGGATATAATTATATTCTGCAAAAAAAGCACAAATAAGGCACTCATTTCAATATGTACCTATTTAAAGAAATGAATGATGTCATAAGAAGATGTCCTTGGTTGAGTGGGGAAATTTTTTCATTAATTATGTACAAGTTTTAACAACAACAACTTTTTAACTTTTCTTGCGAAGACAAAATTAGGAAGATATACTGGTTCTGGTGATTCCAGTTCGTTACATAACAAGATTGTTTCAATGTCATCCACATATATTTGATGTTCTTGTTCAATCTCAACAAAATCTCATAGATTTAATACAGGTAATTTTTAACTTGAGAACATTTAATTAATTTTGTTAGAATGCTTGTTTTAATTATTTTCATATTTTAATTTAAACTTATTATTAGGCGAGGAAAAAAATTTTCCCTTCTAGAAACACATTGAAATCAATTAAAAAAAAACCTTTAATCAATAATATCAACTTTAATATCAGAATTTCTTTTATTTTTTATTTTTTGACTATTCTAGCATTTCCTAAAAATTCCAAATCTATTATTCCAATCTATAAACCTATAATCTATAAAATATTATTTCCAAATCTAACATTTAATAAAATTGCAATACAATACCTAATTTGCCAATGCCAAGAAAATATGTTTTTTTGCTACATTATTAAGTATCTGCATATTATTAAACTAAGCAAAATAAACACCTTGTAAAGTCTTACAAGACTAAGTAGCAATCAAAGTAGTGTTAGTTTAACTTGACTTATTAGAAGAGGCAATCATTTTTTGAATGTCTAAAGATCCCCTTGGGCGCAATACTTTTTGCTAATAACTTGCAAAATGATTATATGTTAATGAATGTGAGGTTATTGTGAGTATGTGCAATCTGAACTTCGGTAAATATTTAAATGTATTTTATAATCTGTAATTTAATATAATTAATTATCTATTATTTTCTATGTACAAGTAAGAAAAGCTTTAAAATTAAAATTTAAAAATAAAGGGTTTTGATTGTTTTAATAATGACAATACGTTTACCTATTTATAACATTAAAATATAATTATTACTATTAAGAAAACTAAGAAAAGTAAGAAAAGCTGACGCTCTAATTAGGCGGACTAATAAATAATACTAACAATAATAATAAATATCTTCATACATTCCACACTAATGTTTGTATTATGGATACCAGACAGTTGATAGAAAAATAAAGATTACTTTTTTTTTAAATACACACAATATTAATACATATTAATATTATAACATTTGCCCCTAGCGGGATTCGAACCCGCGACCGTTTGGTTAAAAGCTAGGGTTACTTGCCACTAGACCAAACGTGTCGTCAAAGGTGGCTACCATCGCCCATTATTAGCATAATAACCCATTGTGCCCCGCTACGACCATACCATTTCATGCCATCCTTATCATCAATCAATACTAATAATAAATCTGTAAGGGTCGGTCATGGAGTAATTTACTTTGTTTTCAGAGATATCGTGTTTATAGGCTCTATACATGATACTGAAACTAAATTGACCATTTTTAGAATTTTTTTCTGTATGTATGTATGTATGTATGTATGTATGTATGTATGTATGTATGTATGTATGTATGTATGTATGTATGTATGTATGTATGTATGTATGTATGTATGTATGTATGTATGTATGTATGTATGTATGTATGTATGTATGTATGTATGTATGTATGTATGTATGTATGTATGTATGTATGTATGTATGTATGTATGTATGTATGTATGTATGTATGTATGTATGTATGTATGTATGTAAGTATGTATGTTCCCCTATAACTCTTAAACGAATTAACTGATTTTCACGAAACTTGGTAGATAAACATTTAGACGTACAGGACACAGGATAGGCTACTTTTTTCTTTTTCAACGCGGACGAAGTCGCGGGCGCCAGCTAGTACATATTATAAAACAAAGTCCTCCGCCACGTCTGTCTGTCTGTCTGATTTTCATGCTGGTGGTTCTCGAGGAAGGTTTTAGTATATAATTTACAAAGTTACGCGGGCGAAGTCGCGGGCAACACCTAGTTTCATAATAATATTAATTTTTAATAGAATAGTGTTTTAATTGTAATTATAGTTAGACCTTTTTTAATAAATTTTTTTATGTGATACTTTAGCATTGTATACAAATAAGACTAAGCGCCTCTTTCACCAACGTCAAGTAGGCTAAACCGTCACTTAAAGTCACCTGTCACCGGGAATAATTTAGCTGATACACCTTTGTTTGTACGGTAAACGTCCCAAACATTAAATAGAAAATAATAATAAAAAAAATCGCCTATCAAATGATGCAGTAAACCGAGTGCATAATTCAATAAAACAGAAAATGATTTCTAAAAGTAACTAATCAACACTTCACTTGTAGTTGGTGAAAGAGGCGCTTATCGTTGTCAATTAAAAATTTTGAATTTACTGTTAATGGAAGAGTTCTCACTTGGGATGATCATCTCTAGTAGTAGGTACATACATCATTTAGCATGATTGTGAAGATACAAAAAAAGGCTATATTACAGGCACTATGTTAACATTCTTGTTAACATGTGAGCCTGTGTAATATAAACTGACATTTATTATTGATTATAAAATGAGTCTTGCGAAATGCACCTCGCATCAAGTCTAATATGCCTAGACGTTAAACGAAATAAAGTTATGACGAAAACCGACTGCAATCAATATTGTTGGTAATGTCCACAGACGAAGATGTAGTTTAGTAATATGTACTCTAAGTCGAAGGTATTTAGTCATACTTTTTTAGAATAGTAGGATTCCCTCACTAAATTACCTAGTTAAATTTTAAGTTCAGTAGATAAACAGAAACCTGGGTTTTGTAATCTTTTTTATTTTGTACCGTCACAGGTTTTGCTCGTATGTTAAAACTTTGAATATTTGAAAAAAAAAAATGCCAAAAAGTGCGCTTACTTAGCTTACGAGAGTTACTTAGGGCCTCTTTCACAAACTACAAGTAAAGTGTTGATTAGTTACTTTTAGAAATCATTTTCTGTTATATTGAATTATGCACTCGTTTTACTGCATAATTCGATAGGCAATTTATTTTAATTATTTTCTTTTCAATGTTTGGGACTTTTTCCGTACAAACAATGGTATATCAGCTCCATTATCCCCGGTTACCGATGACTTTAAATGACAGTTTGGCCTACTTGACTTTTGTGAAAGAGGCGCTTAGTCTCGCAAAAACTCAAGAATGGCTAGACCGATTTTAATCAGGATAATATAATTTATGGAAAGAGGGATAAACAGGGAAAATTTGTATGTATAAAAATTGCACCCCGGGCGAAGCCCGGAGCAGGTCACTAAGTAACTAATAAAAGCATCGATGTAAACTCGGAGTACGAAAACCTTCGGCAGTTTTTAAATTCATTCCTATATCAAAGTCGTAGACTCTTAGTATCTTTTGAAACTAGAGCACTAAGCATACAACTGACTGACGTTTGAAATGAAATTTTGGTATGACTGATAATTGCCCTGGTGCAAACAAATCGTCATCTTAAAGTCGACATTTAATATCGACTTTAAGATGACGAACTTTGTCTTACCCCGACTGTACACATACAAATAACAACAATATTTAACATCGAAGATCCGCAATATGCTGGTAGTTTTTTTGGCTCGATCAAATACGAATTGAGTCAATAATTCAAAGGAACCATTAAATTAATATTACACATTTAAATGAGAACAGGGTCCTTGACATATTATAACTAGTGCTAAGAATCTGACCTCGGCCGACGGATGAGATATGCAAAAATATAAAATGGATCCGTGTCTAGATGACGTTGTGCAAGTTGGTCAAAAATTTAGAACAATGGTCCGTCTGTACTCTATGGCCTATGACCGTCCACTTTAGGAAATGTCTAGATGTCGGATTTGTGGTCTTTGTTTTAGCGATTATCAATAGGTAAGCAAATTTTCTTTGTTGACTGTGAAACGTCTATGGGTGATAGGTCTAAAGGTCACAAAACTATTGCATAAAGATTGACCAGTCATTTCACAACATAAAACAAAAGTTAATTAATAAAACTTAATTTAACTAAAATTGTTTAATAAAACTTAAATTTAATTAACAATTCAATATATTAAATTAAAAGGTTACATACCAAATAAATTCCATATAATTTTGAAACAACAATTATCTTAGGTAGGCACTTTAAAACTTTTAAATGTTATTGTGGTTTTGCCATTTAAAAATAAAAATGTTGATTGGACAAATTTACGTTTGTTAATAATTACACACTTAAATAGTACTCTTTGTAATATTAAATTTACAGTTATTATTTTACTTTATTTGAAGTTTCTGGTAATCGACACATTTTTTATGATAAATTTTGGCATCAGGCAGTCTGAAGGGCCTCTTAATGGTAGGTTAAGAAACACAAGCAGATTCACAATTAAATAGTAGGTGACATCAGTTATTATGCGCCCTTTATATCACAAAGTATAAAACGATATAGGATATTAATTATAAAATACTAGGTTTTTGTCCGCGACTTCGTCCGCGCCCCTTTTTCTTAAGTATTAAAACATTTATTTAGTCTTTATTGCTCATATATTTTCAACCGACTTCAAAAAAAGGAGAAGGTTTTCAATTCGACTGCATTTTTTTTATGTTTGTTACTTCAGAACTTTCGACTGGGTGAAACTATTTTGATAATTCTTTTTTTATTTGAAAGCTGGTGCTTCCCTTGTGGTCTCATTTCAATTTGGTCCAGTTCTGACAATGGCATCCATGAGAAAAAGGTTTGAAGTCGGTTTTTTTTTGTTAAAATTTTGTTATTGTCAAGCGTTGATTTTATTTTAGTTGATCCTTCGGGAATAGCACTTTTTTTCTAAATGAAAGGAACTTATCTGTATCCCTGACAACATGTATGCGAAATTTCATGATTAGTACCTACTTAAGGCGTACCTACTTAAGAGTAACAAATGAATAAATAAACTCGCTTTAGCATTTATTAAGGTCTGTTACTTTATACGCAGAAGCACATATGTTGTTATTTCATAGTGATATTCTGTCATTTCTACATGAATACGTTTATTACACAATAACATATCTGGCACAAATATTTGGGCGTTAACGATCTACAAATAAATTTTATCTGACTAAAAACAATTCGAAGGAAAACCAAAAAAGAAAAAATATATATTAGAACATAAATCCAAACACGCCAAAAGTGTTGTGCGAGTTCAAACCCATTTAATTTCAATCAAAGTATGGATGTCACTGAATTATGCGCCCACCTTAACTGGCGCCCACACATTTCTTGCCTTAGACAAGTCAATGTCGTTACTTGTATACAAATTGTTGTAATAATATTATTGTAAATTCATGTAAATAAAATCTGATTACTAATTTTCTCTATAGAGTATAAATTCCGCTACTTACCCGTGGTACTACCGGTGGTACTACTGGTAGTATAAACTACAGATAACAGTAGTAAATGCACATATTATTATAAAATCGGTTCAGTTCTGTTTCTTGCTCCACTAACTATTTCTAAGTCACCTAGCTAATTTTGATACGGTTTTAACTAATAAAAAAGCGATAAACGAGGAAGGTTCGCTTATAGAATTTGCAGAAAAAAATTGTGTCCGTGCGAAGCCAGGGGCTTGTAGTAAATAAACTTTAATGGGTGGACATTTTAAGACTTTGTCTATCCCTGTATTTAGTGTCAATTTAAAAAATATATAATCACGTATAATGACAATGATTCCTTTCTTTTTAATATTTTGTTAAAAAACATTAAAATTAAATTATATTTTATTGTATTAGTTAATATAATAATTATTAGGGCCTCTTTCACAAACTACATGTAAAGTGTTAATTAGTTACTTTTAGAAATCATTTTCTGTTAGATTGAATTATGCACTCGGTTTAGTGTATCATTCGATAGCCGATTTTTTTTTATTTTCTATTTAATGTTTGGGACGTTTACCGTACAAACAAAGGTATATCAGCTCTATTATCCCCAGTTACCGGTGACTTTAAATGACAGTTTAGCCTACTTGACGTTTGTGAAAGACACGCTCAATGTAATAAGATTTTTGTAAGTAAATGAATATCAATTCGTTACCAACACTAGCTATTTTAAAAAAAAATAATTTTGACAATTTTGTTAAGTAAAAATTAAAAATAACTTAAAAATAGCAGCTTAGCCACAAGAACAAATACATAATATATTAATTTTCTTATAAAAGACAGACGGTGTTCTATAGCAATGAAACAACAGCTTAATATGAAAATATAGGTTGGAAACATTTATTATAGTAACAATATGTGGAATAAGATTGTCAGTATGTCGTCATACAGGTCCCTTGTATGGTGCTGACCGGTCCTCATCAGTAACCCTCGCCGAGAGGGTTACATAACGCAATGTGTAATGCCTTTTGTTACTCTAAATGAGGACGACGTCTCCGCCAAAGATATTGACCGTGTGGTTAACGAACGACCATATTGCGGTTTCATTTTGAATAATGAATTGTTGTTTTTATTTTTTCATTGGAAGCAGATGATTCCACAATATATAATGTATCGGATTGGTTAACTTTTGAACTTTAATTTTCTTAGCCACAGTTCTTAGCAGTAGTAATTGCGATAAATTTTTAGGCAATAATAAAATAACCCTGAATAATTTATTTGATTGATATTAAATAAATAAAAATTTACTTATTAGTTTAAGCGCCTGTTTCACAAACGTCAAGTAGGCCAAACTGTCATTTAAAGTCACCGGTAACCGGGGATAATGGACCTTTGTTTGTTGGGTAAACGTCCCAAACATTAAATAGAAAATAATTTAAAAAATTTTGCTATCGAATGATGCAGTAAACCGAGTGCATAATTCAATATAACAGAAAATGATTTCTAAAAGTAACTAATCAACACTTTACTTGTAGTTTGTGAAAGAGGCCCTTAGACTAGATAGTAGTAATAAAATGTCCCTTTTGCATATTTTATTAAATAAAATTCTAAGCGACATTTAAATTACAATTCCTATACCAGTATATACCTTACCAATAATTATTTAACAATAGTAATTTAACCTATACCAGTATATAGAGTTTGTTTGTTTATTTGTTTGGTTGTACGCGCTAATCTCAGAAACTACTGCTTAGAATTGAAAAATTCTTTTTGTGTTGGATAGTGCATTTATCGAGGAATGCTATAGAGAACGCGAACGAAGTCGCGGGCACTAGCTAGTCTATAATAAAAACCATTTAGTTAGATGCTAATAAAAGTAGTTATGAACTTTAGATACTTAGATGGTACCTGCTTCATCTATAAATCGGTGTCAAGTGACACTTCAATCTTGTCACTAATTGTTTAGTGAAGATGTTTACTTGTCAACGATTGTGTTAAAAAGGACACTTTAAATATGACGTGCCCTTTACAAACAATAAATCCTCGTCTTGTCCTAAACTTCCAATCTCGTCTCGGATTAAATATTTTGTCTGCATTAAGAAAGATTTATGTTAAACGCAAATATATTACCATAAATTTTAATAAACCATTAAACATGATATATATCTTTTAAATGTTAGTATATTTTTATCCAGTATACTAACTGTGCCCGCGACTTCGTACGCGCTGTAAGGTAACCGGCCCAGTATTCGTCAGTTTCTGAATTTTGCTGACTTTGTCTTTCTGCCACCCAAAAAGTATTTAACTAAGAAACAATATAATTACATGAACCGGTTAGGAATTCATTTTTCTTTTAACTCAATAAAATAAATTTTAATAAATAAATAAATAAAAAAAATTAAAATCTGAAAAAAATTCCATCTGTCCCAGTATTCGGCAGGTTTGCCCCCCATAATCGTAAAAATGTCCTAGTACCCGTCAATTTTTATCACTAAATTGAGCTCTATGTACCATGACATAAAGTTCACATTAATTGTTATTTTTTTAATATTACTTGATGTTTTTTTAAGATTCTCCCTTCGATGATATGGTTAGTCGAGCTAGCAAACCAATATTATCATAGCTCGGATAGAGGCACTGTGGCTATTAATTATCGTCTAGACTTACTACTAAGTATTGCTACTTGAATTGTGCAATAGATTACCATTAAAATGTCTCCATATAAAACTTTTGGTTAGATCTTATTAAAAGAGTATAATTAACAGTTTTCTAAAATGTGACGATTACTGGGACACTGACGAACTTACCAGCGCCTACCTTAGTTAGTATTTTTTTAAATGCCACAGAAATCTAACATTCTTCCCGGATAAAAGGTATTAGATATGTTTATCCAAATAATAATGTTAATCCATTAAGCCGCTTTTGTGCGATTGGGTAACAAATATACAAACACATGGATTTATAATATTATTAGTATTTATATTTAATTTTTTTTTTAATCCATTAAAGTCGGCAGAGCACCTATGACGTTTAATATGTGAATAGGCGACGGTATCTACCTAGTGCCAAAAAATGCCAATAAAAAATTTCATAAAGAGACTACAATGTTGCTTCAACTGTACCAACATTGTAAATTTAACATATTATTATGTACCTAAGTAAATCTGTGTGAGTTATTCTATCTTCTAGTGGTTTCGTACGAAAGGGCATTAGGCCGGTCAGTATTGAAACTGGATTTTGTTACAACACTGTATGTGTTATAAGAAAATCTATAACGGATAAATATTGAATTGGAAAATTGTTCTCAGTCTAGTAATTTAGATATTAATTTCCTATAAAATTCAACATTTTAAAATTCCAATGTAAAATTTTTTAAGCCCCTGAACTTACGTGATTTTTAAATTAAACCCAATTATGATCTGAAAAAAAAAAAATTCCAGTCTAAATGACTATTTTAATGTATAATGTATTTATTTCTAATTTATCTATGATATAATTATATTTTTTATATAAAAGAAGCTTAATGTAGTCTAGCACCTAAGCAATATATTATAACTTCGTTCTAACTTGATACTTAATATGAAAATCGAATGTTTACGCTCAAAAATTAAAATATTTTTCTAAAATGGAACAAAAACGAAACAGACGTGTATGACTAAATCATTTTCACGCGTTTTTCTCGTTACACATTGTATTTGTAAATTTTTCTTTTAAACACCTGCTCTTACTAAATGTTTAGGTAACTCCTCTGTCTGTTTGGTGAATATCGTAACTGTTTGTTCCGTTTGTTTGCTCCATAATAATGACTTTGGTTTACCAATGACTAAGCAAACACACCTACCTTAATGTCTTTAGATGTTATGGAAAAGGTTTCAATGTAATAAATAATATTATTATATGTTTACATACTTCGATTCATATATGGTTTAGAAATTGAAATATTTTTATTTATCATAGTTATATTGTAATATGACAATGAATTATGTACATTTTCAAATATATAGAATAGACTAGAAAAACATTTAATTGCATACACATAGATAGCTGCTTAAAAACTAAAGGGCCATAAAACAAAAAATCCAAAAAAAAAATTATTGCAAAAATACAAACTACGATCATTCATATTGTATGTTGCAAAAAGACTACGGTTGTTTTATTCCATATTTAATATATTTTGATTATTTTTTTATATATTCAAAAGTAACTTATATGCTTATATCTCTTCTAGTATTCAGTTTATTATAAAAGTACTTAAAACATTTAATGCTACCTAAAAATACGCTTCTAATTATGTATAATATGCATATATTTGACATATTATATCTAATAGGAAAAAAATAGACAAAAAATAATTAATTTTTTTTTCGATTAGCTCTCCTGTAAAAAGTGTAATTTTGATTTGTGATCTTTAGTTTTTAAGCAGCGACATGACATATACGAACACAGTTATCTAGAAATAACAAAAAAAAGCACATTTGAATGATATAATAATTAATAATATTATATTATTATTTTTAAAGAAAGATTACCAAGAAAAGTTCATTTATGATACATATAATAACATAATGCAGCCTACGTTTTATATAGTACTAGCTGCTGCCCGCGACTTTGCCCGCGTTACTTTGTAAATTATATACTAAAACCTTCCTCGAAAACCACTCTATCTATTGGTGAAAACAGCATGAAAATCAATGCAATAGTTTTTGAGTTTATCGCGAACAGACAAACAGGCAGACGCGGCGGAGTGATATTAATGCATAAAGGTAGAATAGTTAAAATTATAAATATTGGTGTATTGGAGATAAATTATATTAATTTGCATACAAAACAATGCGTCAAATTTCCGACAAAGAGATAATTTGTGTTTAGCAAGTTAAATAAGTTGCCCACGTTTGTTTTGTAGGTAAAATATATGCGGTGTAACTTACGTACAGGATGATTTTATCAAGTAATCAAATAAATCCAGTAGGTACATATCGCACCTTCGGTAAGACAAGGGCATAACTTACAAAAAAAATTTAAATTAGTTAAATCTAAAATATATGCAGAAATGTCTTAAAAACAATATTAAATTAAAAAAATATTTACCATTTGATGAAGAATTGTTTAAAAGCAATATAAGCAGAAGAATACGATGTTGAATGCAAAAAAATTAACTTTAAATGGCTCTCCTGTAAAATTACAAAAAGTGCAGTTATGCCCTTATCTTGCCGAAGGTGCGATATAATGTCGCGAAAATAATGTCTTGTCCGAATTACTGGAAATTCATGACGACTAAATCACAGCATTTTTTTCGGAATATGTTTCTACAAATTATATACACAAATCTTCCTTGTTTATCGCTCTTTTCATTAGTAAAAACCGCATCAAAGTCCGTTATTAGAATACTCGTAAGCGAAGAAACAGACAGAAGCGGACAGCTACTTTATTTTACAATATTACTAGCTACACGCTCCCGGCTTCGCCCGGTTTCAAATAAAAAACTGTTCTAGTTTAGTTCATTGGCGTCAAACATGTGACACGAAATTTTTATTATATAGAGATGTATAGTACATTGGAATATAATATGTGTTATTCTCAGAACTACTAATAATAACATCATAGCGTTTTTACTTAATTACATTTAACTTTACAGATAAGTTAAAGTCATTTGAAATTTTTCATTATAAGTAGGCACGTACTGTACCTACTCGTATATCAGAAACCATAACAATAAAATCATTAATTATCAAAAATTTATTAAATTAAGTGGAATTTAACAAATAGGGATCCCTTAGTTTATATGTAAAAAATCACATAAGGAACGCAATTAAAGAAAATATTTGAGTAAAATTGTCATAATGAAATAGATTATAAATTTATATAATTTATATAATTTATATAACTTATATAATTTATATAATTTTTATAGATTACACTATAAAATTTTGATAGTGATTACAAATTCACCTGTATATCCCGTTAATAACTCAAATATATTAAACTACCTGTTGCACGTTCTATTCTATTTATAATATTAGTATAGACATAGATATATTATTATGTTATATTACATTATGTTTTTAATGGTGAATTAATATTTTTAAGCGTAGCTTAATCCTACGAAACGACAGCTATTATTATATTCTTAACCGGAATGCCTTGAGCTTCTTTAAATTATTTTACTTGTCGCGTCACACACGGTAGGTAGTGTGTTTAATAAACAACATTCTTTAATATGAACATTGTTCGGTATCAACAAGTCAGATATTTATGTGAGTAACAGAATATAAAGATGAATAATATTATCAATGCTTTTATAAGAATAACTTTTTTCTTCTATGAGTTTTACCTACAATATAAACAATAAAAACAATTATTAGGTCCATTAGGAGTTTCAAAATTGTAGTTTATTGTCATATAATCATTCCTTCCGCAAATAAACGTATACGATTGATTTGCTGCTACAAGTTACATTTTAGGCGTTTTCAATTATTAAATTGAGGGCCTCTTTCACGAACTAAGAGTAAAGTGTTGATTACTTACTTTTAGAAATCATTTTCTGTTATATTGAATTATGCACTCGGTTTACTGCATCATTCGATAGCCGAATTTTTTTTATTATTTTCTATTTAATGTTTGGGACGTTTACCGTACAAACAAAGGTATATTAGCTAAATTATTCCCGGTTACCGGTGACTTTGAATGACAGTTTGGCCTAATTGACGTTTGAGAAATAGGCGCTGATTGTTTTAATAATAAAACCATAAAGTTCCTTTTTTTTTATTCCAAAAATCGTAAATTTCTTGCCTTAAATACTTTGTGCTGTAAACATATAGGTACTTAGTTAATATCATTTAGGGCCTCTTTCACCATCTGTCAAGTAGGCTAACCGTCATGAACGTGTATTATATAATATATATTACCCAGATGGTACCTAATTATTTGCATAACATAAATACATTGCAACCTTGCATTAACTTAAACTTTAACGAATTATTTTTATTAATTTCAGAAGCTGTCTCTGCACGCAGCGGTGGTGCTCCTGGCCGTAGCCAGTTGCCGCGCCGATATCTCCAGCTATGCAAGGCAGAACTATGCCGTTCTGGGCGATCCTATCAATGCTGCATTGAACGAAGATGGATACTTCTATCCGAAGCCGAAAATTCCGTTTCCGCCTCCACCGGCGGAACCGCCGAGGCTGACGCCACCTCCAAAACTGCCGCCGCCTCCACCAAAACTACCACCTCCTCCCCCAGTGCCACCGCGGGTTGTACCTCCTCCACCTTCTCTACCACCGCCGGAGTATGGCTACGTGTATGAAAAGCCAATTAAACCATTCCCAAGCATTGATATAGTGAAGAAAGTACCACCGCCGCCGTCCCTACCGCCACCGACGTATATACCGCCAAAGAAAGTGCCACCGCCTCCTTCCCTCCCTCCACCTATATACGTCTATCCAACCCCAACTATCCCAGCCGTAACTGGTTATGTATACACGACGCCGCGCAACCCTCTTACCTTGCCAACTACAACTCCAAGGCCTACGCCTCGTCCTACACCACCACCAACATACACGACGCAATTGCCCACTTTCAAAACACCGGGATATGTTTACACTACGCCCCGAAAGCCGTTCCCTCCACCAACAACAACCACCACTACTCCAAGACCCACGTATACGACCGTTAAAACAACTGGATACGTATACACGACACCGCGGAAACCGTTCCCACCACCTGTAACGACTACGCCACGACCAAGGCCACAACCTACACCGCCACCTACTTACACAACTGGATATGTCTATAATACACCACGAATACCGTTCAATATACCAACAGTTACTCCTAAACCTAAAACTCCTCCACAATATATTCCACCAGTCGTAACACGTCCCAAACCTCCACCACCAACTTTTAACACATATTTACCACCAATAAGAACTACTCCTCCACCACCACCTCCGAAGCCATACTTGCCACCTCTTCCACCCACACCACCTCCAATTAGAATACCTCCACCTCCACCTCCGAAAATAAATACCTACTTACCACCCCCTCCACCAACGCCGCCTCCGTTCAAGCCGCCTCCACCTCCGAAGGTTATTACATATTTACCACCTCCTCCACCAACGCCGCCTCCGATCAGGCCGCCTCCACCTCCGAAGATTGTTACGTATTTACCACCTCCTCCACCAACGCCACCTCCGATCAGGCGGCCTCCTCCTCCGAAGCCAAATACATATTTACCACCTCCCCCACCCACACCACCTACAATCAGAACGCCGCCTCCGTTCAGGCCGCCTCCTCCTCCAAAACCAAATACGTATTTACCACCTCTGCCAACACCACCACCATATAAGCCTCCAATAACCACTACAAGACGACCGCCCACGTATACAACACAGTTACCGCCAATCAGACCAACAGGATACGTTTACAATCCACCACTTAAGCCTTTCCCTCTACCTACCACTACGCCCAAACCATATATATATATCCCTCCGCAAACCTTAAAGACACCAGTGTATCTTCCTCCACCATCCACGAAAGCACCAATTTATTTACCTCCTCCGGTCATTAAAACACCAAAACCTCTGCCTCCTCCAACCACAAGGGCACCAATTTATTTGCCTCCTCCTCCGACCACAAAAGCACCAATTTATCTACCTCCTCCGGTCATTAAAACACCAAAACCTCTGCCTCCTCCAACCACAAGGGCACCAATTTATTTGCCTCCTCCCCCGACCACAAAAGCACCAATTTATCTACCTCCTCCGGTCATTAAAACACCAAAACCTCTGCCTCCTCCAACCACAAGAGCACCAATTTATTTGCCTCCTCCACCGACCACGAAACCGCCTGTATACATTCCACCTCCACAAGTGTACACGACCAAGAGACCCGTATACATTCCTCCACCTACTACGACTCGACAACCATTTGTGCCCAATCAGGGCTATTTCTACGATCGACCATCAGTCCCATTCGTTTTCTAGTATAATTTTACATATATTGTTATTTTTTTACTAAGTTGCCATAATTGTGATACCAAATAGTACTTACACAGTACTAAAGTCGCAAATTTTTGTTATTTTAACTTTTAACTTGGATAAAAGTTACAAGTGATGAATAATTTGTATATAATATTATATGTTATGTACGTACCTCCATGGTGTGAGATTTGACGTTACCATGATTTTAGTGATATTACTGTTGTTGAAATATGTATATATGTTATATATTTAGTTATAAATAATATTGTTAATACTCAAACTAAATACGAAATCATACACTGCCCTAACTAATACTTATTTGTAAGTTTGTGAAATAAATATTTTATAATATTTTTTTTTTTTTTTACTTAAAAATATTGATCTCGTAAGACCACAAATATTATTATCATATTATATTCGGAGGTGTGGCCTGGTAATTATTGTATGTATTAATATTTCAAATTATGTACATCATGGTCTCTATATACAAACAAAATGGATCTGCAATCTTAAATTAGACCTATGCAATGATGTACTTCATTTAAATAAAAACAGATACAGTTTCTTATTTGAGACAGATGGAGACAGAACACACATGATTATACAGGGCGTCCCAAGACTATGCGACATGAAGGGAAAGTACCTTAATATAGTATTACTAACTTTTAAAAATAACATAGTCTTCTTTCAGCAAAATACGAATCTACGATATTTAAGGTACTTTCTCTTCTACATACAGAATATACAGGATATTCTTGTTTTTGTCCGCCAGGATCGTTAAAAAAGGTTGGGCTAAAAAGTTCGTAGGCTAACACACAGATGGCGCTACTAGTATTAAAGTACAAATTTCACTGATTTTGTTAGATTGAAGAACAATCAAGACAATGCACCGTGTCACAAATCAATGTAAACGATGGCAAAATTGGGTTTCGAATTGCTTCCGCATTCATCGTATTCTCCAGGTCTGGCCCCCAGCGACATTTTCCTGTTCTCAGGCCACAAGAGAATGCTCGCTGGAAAGAAATTTAGGGCCGATGGAGAGGTAATCGCTCATTTTGAGGCTAAAGACAAATCGTCCTATAAAAATGGTATCAAAAAATTGTGTGACCGCTATAATCGTATCGCCCTCGAAGGCAACTATCTCCTTACATATTAAGTAAAAAACAAAGTCCTTCGCCGTCTGTCTCTGTTCGCGATAAACTCAAAAACTACTATGAGAGTGATCACCAAGGGATGGAGTGGTTCTCGAGGAAAGTTTTAGTATAATTATAATCTACAAAGTTACGCGGGCGAAGTCGCGGGCAGCAGCTAGTTGAATAAAAAAAATCAAATTTTATCAAAAAAAAAATTTTTTTTCTATGTTAGCCTACGAACTTTTCTGCTCAACTGTTATGATTCAAAAGCTAATTATTTAAAAAAAAATATAACAAACACTGGCTAAAAAATAAACTCCAACCTGAACTCTCTGAACTCTCTGAACTCTCAACTTTGAATGATTGTCATACATCTGTAACACTGGTATTATTTAGCAACCTCCTACAAGTGACTCTGTTTCCAAAAGTAAATGAATAGAGTTGCTAGGATTACATTTGCCACGACAGGAAACCCTGCATTGCAATGAAAATTGGCAAAATTTAGAGTTAGATCTAATGAGGTAAAATCTATATGTTACGCTAAAGGTGCTACAAGTGCGCTGTAGATTAGGAATTAGGAAGAGATAAGGAAATAGGCTCGTTAGCTTAAAACCTGAACACAAAACTATAATTAAGCCAGCCTGGTACTGCCTTCTTACACAAATACTAAAACGACAGTGCCTTAAAACAAAACTCTCCGATATTTGTTGCTGAAAGAACTTTTGAAATCGAATTAATAGTTAGGAAAATACAAATGTTAAGTAAAGTAATAGTACTTACTTTACTATTACTTTACTTAATATTAGTACAGATGAAATGCGCCGGTGATCGTATATCATAATGTTGATCTAGGCTACTTTTAATTACAAAGCCACAAAGCCTTCTTTCTTTAACGGCTAAGGGTCACTTATCTTTTATCTAAAAAATGTTACCATACGGTCGTAACTTTTCATCTCGACCTACATATATGTACCTATCTAGTTTAGCTTTCATTAAATGCGTAGGTATACCATCTCTACAGACGTAGAACGTAACAGTGACGTACGGGAAATTATATTTTTTTACATGAAAATTATTGAGTGCAATAATTTTTATTATTGCACGAAACTTCGTCCGCGTAACTTCACTACATAGTATAAAACTAAGTCGCTTCCCGTCTGTCCCTATGTATGCTTAGATCTTCAAAACTACGCAACGGATTTTGATGCGGTTTTTTTTAATAGATAGAGTGATTCCAGAGAAAGGTTTTAGTATATAATTTTAAACGCGGGCGAAGTCGCGGGCACCAGCTATCTACTAAAAATAAAGGTACAACCCCTGACAATTTTATAACAGTAAATATGTCAGGCGTTATATTATTGCTTTACACATTTAGTCAGGCGCTACACATCCCTTACTTTTAACGAGGGCGAAGTCGCGGGCACCAGCTAGTTATAAAATATAGCCTATGTTACTCACTGATAATATAGCTTCCCAACAGTGAAAGAATATTCCAAATCGGTCCATTAGTTTTGGAGCCTATTCAATGCAAACAAAAAAAAACTTTCCTCTATATAAATATATTAGTATAGATAATCTCAGTTAAAAACAAAAAAAATACATTTTATACTCAATACCTTATCATCAACAATTACAATTACAAATTAAAAAGTACATAAGATATTAAGCTTTGAACAAAAATCTATGGTTGAACGCTCTAATCTCAGGAACTACTGGTTCGAATTGAAAAATTCTTTTTATGTTGGATAGTCCATTTATCGAGGAAGGCTTTAGATTATTTAGTGTTACCTAAAAGGCTAAAAAAATAAAAATAAAAATTTATCCTTATTTAGATTAACGCGATCTATCGTTCAGTGGCAGAACTATTAAGATAAACAGCTTTGACTCAACAAGTCGGCTGCTCACCGCGAGAGTGGGGCTTTACTCGTATATCCTTACTAATATTATAAATGTGAATGTGAGTTTGTTTGTTACGCTTTCACGCATAAACTACTGAAAAGATCACCATGAAATTTTGCATACACGTTGTCTGGGACACCAGAAAGGACATAGGGTACCTTTCATCCAGAACGCGGACGAAGTCGCGGGCACCAACTAGTCATCATCATCAATACTAATAATAAATCTGTTAGGGTTGGTCATGGAGTAAGTTACTTTGTTTTCAGAGATATCGTGTTTATAGGCTCTATACATGATACTGAAACTAAATTGACCATTTTTAGATTTTTTTTCTGTATGTATGTATGTTCCTCCATAACTCTTAAACGAATTAACCGATTTTCATGAAACTTGGTAGATAAACATTTAGATGTATGGGACACAGGATAGGTTACTTTTTCTTTTTCAACGCGGACGAAGTCGCGGTCGCCAGCTAGTATAATATAAAATTATGAACTTTAATATAATGAAAATTTATAAATTGAGGACGCACATAAAAGTTGTTCAAAAATCATAAATCAGCTTTCTGACAACTAACAAAAAAAAATCTTTTTGTGAAGAAATAGTCTTTCTTCAGGTTTCTCCCCTTACAGTCGACGCCTCCACTTATACTGATACGGATTCAAGACTAAGACATCTGTAACCAATGTGGCCAGGTTCTTTTTACAACAAAAATTAAAATAAGTAAAACAATGTAAAATAAGTCCATGGAACATAAAAAAAAATTACGTGCTAAAGCAGAAAACAATTCGTCACGATCCCTTTCTTTCTTTGCAGATGTTAAGAGATAAACTAGGTACATAAAAAACCACAATGTACTAAAAAGCCTAGGAGTTTTGGTATTATTATTTTAGAAATTTCCTTTTTCTTACTTGTCCCGAATTTAATTTAAAATTAATCAATTACTTAAATGTCAATTTTCGTATACAAAAAAACAAAATAACGAATTCACAAAACTATCGAAATATCAAGTAGGTAAGAAACAATCCATCAAATGTTATTTTATAAAAGGCGAACTTTCAAAATATGCAAGCTAAATGTTATTTCAAAACATTAATAGTAGATTTTTTTATAGAAGAAAGATAAATTATCTTGTGGTCGAACTAAAAAAAAACTAATTTCTTGCCTAACCTTTAACCACATTTTTTGTTATATACGTACATATTTTTTTTATTTAACATTTAATTTATGTAATATTATTTTTTTTATTTTTTTTCTTATACTATGCCAACATACAGTCACATTTCAAAGACACAGAATGAACATAGGTAAATAAATACTAATAAAAAAGAGGGAGAGTGCCCATAATCAGACATTCGCCTTCTTAAACTAAGGTTAAGAATATGATAATTATAGGAGTTTATAGATCATCACTATTCCCATACGGTAGTATTATTAGCAGCAATTAATATTTTCCTGAGACAGGTATAATATTATATTAATAGCTAACTAGAGATACTTTTGTTAGCTCATTATATCTGTGTCCGATTTATAAATAAAACTATAGAGCCTTTACAGTTCCGTATGCCCCGGGCCTTTTGCCTCTATAGTTGGAAAAGGTTATTATTTTCATAATAAAATTTTTGTTCGAAATTTCAAATAAGTAATCAAACATCAATTTTCGCTACAAATGAAACATTGTGTCTCATAATAATGCGACACTACGAACAGTAGGAAGTAAGAGACATTTGTTGCTTGTAAATAAGTAGGCAATTTGTCATGTTAATGTACTTTATGTTTTTGCAAAGTGTGACCACTTTCATTGCGATGTAGCGGAGAGGTTTATTCGTGCGTTACGATGATGTATGGACGCGTCAATAGATCAACGAGCTGTCACTTGTCGCACATGAATGGCTTTCAAATTATACGCTGCTAATATATATTTTTCACAACTTTATTGATTTTTTTGGTCACATTCATGTTGCAATACAGTTTATAATGATATGTATGAGAGTCGAAAAGCTTTCAAAAACAAATTAAAATGGTGTCAAAACCACCAGGATCAGATAAAGATGGACTTACTTGGTACACATCATACTAATAAAGATTTCAAAAATTTCTGGAAGGCTACTAATAGTGCCAATATACGACCTGGCTTGCCTATGAGTGTCGATGGTTTAAATCAACCTAAAGAAATTGCTGCAATGTTTAAACAGCACTTTGGTATATCATCTCCACTGGGATCATCCCCGGGGGTGTTCGATACGGGGCTCCATGGATGTCGTGAGTTCTCTCGATTTACAGTCAAAGAAGTAAAAAAAGTGATTAGCTTCCTGGTTCGAGGTAAATCACCAGGTCATGACAGCCTTAGTGTCGAACACCTTCAAAATGCGGGTGTACATATATCAAGTGTATTAGCAATGTTTTACACATTTTGTGTTAGGCATTCCTATTTGCCGACAGATTTGACAAAAACGTTGGTTGTACCAATACTGAAGAATAGAACTGGTGATAAATCCGATAAAGACAATTATAGGCCCATATCACTTGCGACTATCTTAGCTAAAGTACTGGACGGCTTGTTGGATGCCCGCCTTGAAGAAGACGTAAAATTGAATGACGCACAGTTTGGGTTTAGGAAGGGACTATCTACTGAGACCGCAGTGTTTAGTTTAAAACATACCGTCAGATACTACACAGATAGAGGAACTCCAGTATATGCTTGTTTTTTAGACTTATCGAAGGCATTTGATACAGTATCTTATGATATATTGTGGCACAAATTAATAAAAACAGGTGCTTCTTATGAATTGCTGAATATTCTTCAATTTTGGTACAGCAATCAAACAAATTACTTGAAATGGGGTGATACATTGTCTAAACCGTATAGGATGGAATGTGGAGTAAGGCAGGGGGGACTCACTTCACCTAGACTTTTTAATATGTACATTAATGATTTGATCGAGAAGCTCAGCAGCATGCATGCAGGTTATATAGATGGTACTTGTGTTAATAACATTAGTTATGCAGATGACATGGTGATACTGAGCCCCTCGATTAATGGCCTGAGGAGATTGCTGAAAGTGTGTCAAGAGTATGCTAATAGTCATGGTTTAAAATATAATCCCAAGAAAAGTGAGATTATGGTATTTCGGTCCAAGGGATGTGCCCTCGATTATATACCACCAGTTGTACTGAATGGTAATATACTGAAGCAAGTACAAATATTTAAATACTTGGGACACATTGTCTCTGAAGACCTTAAAGATGATCTTGATTTAGACCGGGAGCGTAGAGCATTGTCAGTACGTTCTAACATGCTTGCCCGCAGATTTGCTCGTTGTAATAATAAAGTTAAAATTACTCTGTTTAAGGTGTCTGAAAAAATACCCTCTTCTATCATAAGTAAGGCTGAATGCAGACTGTAAGCTTATCTAGCTTAGTTTAGCTTGGTTCGCATAGTTTGCAGTCTGCACACAAGTATGAAAAACTGGGTCAGCTATGCAAACTAAGCTAACATAAATATCGTTCCCTTATAAATATATTGGTGGTGATTGGTGGTGACAAAAAAAAGTGATTAATGAAGTAAGCCGGTACAATGAAGGAATCTAAAACTTTTTGTCCACAGTAGAAAAAAGTTCAAATACTTTAGGTAGCAATACTGGTAGATGTAAAATTAATATTTCACATTTTTATGTCTTTTCTCAATTTAATCTCTATAATAATATTATATCCTTACATATTATAAAGTCCTCCGCCGCGACTGTGTGACTGTTCGCGATAAATTCAAAAACTATTGCACCGATTTTCATGTTGTTTTCACCAAAGGATAGAGTGGTTCTCGAGGAAGGTTTTAGTATATACTTTACAAAGTTCTATATATATACTAGCAGCAGCTAGTTCTATATAAAAATTACGTGTCACATGTTTGAGGCCAATGAACTCCTAAACTACTGAACCGATTTTGATAAAACTTTGTAACTATGTGTAATTTGGTCAACTTGAAAGAAAGGATATAGTTTTTATTTTGAACCCGGACGAAGAAAGGAGCGTGTAACTAGTATTACATAGATCTTTATAGCACCCCAATTAATAAAATAGGTGATCGAAAAACTAAATGGAAAGTTAAATAAGATTAAATGATCCAATAAAGAACATGTAGGTAAACGTTTCTCTTGTCAAATGCAAATATTTTCGAGCGTTGCCGCCGCCCGTGGCACGCTTCAGTGCCCTGCGCAGACGCGGCCAGTGATGCGCCACGTTATACATTAACACTATTATCGATATCGATAATTTACCCAAATGTCTGCATTTATTTAGCATTCTTGAAAAATTTATAGTATTTTTGAAATTGGACAAAAATGATACACGGTTAGTAACTGACTTGAGAGGAAAAATGTCTTACAACTTTACTCAATTATATACGAGTATGATTGAGATTAGTCAAGAGTATATGAAACAATGTTTAAAACTATGATTAAGATTAATGAATAAATTATGGTTAAGGCTGAAGTGTGTTTAGCTCTAAGAAGAGAAGGTAAACGCTAAGTCAGCACTATTACAAATAATAATTTAGTTTATATTAGGTACTCTTATACGCGTCACACTAGCAGTGACAAATTGGACGTTTCCTTTGATAAATCTCTTTATTGATTTCATATTTAACGGAAGTGTATGTATTTCCTTTTGTCGTTTTAAAATATCGACAAAAATAATGAAGTAACAGTCCCAACCCTACAACGAACCGGCCGATTAAAGAAAACACATCGTCACTGGTGCTCGTGTGGAATCCACATTTTCCTGTGCGCACGCCGCGGTCTTTAAACAATCACAAAAGCCGGGTGGCCCGATATTAGTTAGTGATGTGATTACCACAATGTCGAATGAATCAATGACCGCGGCCTCCGATTCTAGTAGTTCGGGGATCAGACAATTCGGTCTATATAGATCCATAGATTCGAGGACTGAGGAGTTTTTAAGGCTTTCCAGGAAACGACAAATAAGACAGGGATGCGCCTGCGCAGCTATATCCACCACAGTCACTGTTACCATTGTAATTGTAAGTATTATAATTGGCTAATTTTATTTCTTATTTATTTTATTTATTTATAAATAGGCCGCGGGCGCCTAATTTTTTAGATATTTTTTAGGCTTATTTAGTTTTTATTTTTAGATTTTAGTTTAGTTTAGTTTTATTTAGTTTAGTTTAATAATTGTATTTTCTTTTTGTATATAATATTATATATAACTATGTTAAATACAGTCATTTATGTAACAATTTTCAATTTATTTTATATAATGTAGTTGTTTGTAAACACAAGAATGTATTTTAACTAAACTTAACGGTATGTTAAAATTAACAATCTTTATGTTATGACCTCATTAGATTCTATGATTTATATTTTCACGTTTTGTTACTCTTTGACCTATATGATAATTTGATAAACTGTTTTCACTGTTCTTAGCTATTTTATTATATCAACTTTCAAGTAGATAACTATTCATATAAAATAAACAAAAATAAGGGCCTCTTTCACAAACTACATGTAAAGTATTGATTAGTTACTTTTAGAAATCATTTTCTGTTATATTGAATTATGCACTCGGTTTACTGCATCATTCGATAGCCTTTTTTATTATTATTTTCTATTTAATGTTTGGGACGTTTACCTACAAACAAAGGTATATCAGCTCCATTATCCCCGGTTACCGGTGACTTTAAATGACAGATTGGCCTACTTGACGTTTGTGAAAGAGGCGCTGAGACTCTTTCGACGCAACTGATTAGGGGATGGTTATTTAAAATAAGTTGTCTGAAACCTCTAAAAATATTATGGAATCGAAAAAACACAGATTTGTTTTAATAATGGTCTATAAATAGGAGTTGCCTATTGAATTAATTTTAATTATCATCAATATCAATCAATACTAATAATAAATCTGTAAGGGTTGGTCATGGAGTAAGTTACTTTGTTTTCAGAGATATCGTGTTTATAGGCTCTATACATCATACTGAAACTAAATTGACCATTTTTAGAATTTTTTTCTGTATGTATGTATGTATGTATGTATGTATGTATGTATGTATGTATGTATGTATGTATGTATGTATGTATGTATGTATGTATGTATGTATGTATGTATGTATGTATGTATGTATGTATGTATGTATGTATGTATGTATGTATGTATGTATGTATGTATGTATGTATGTATGTATGTATGTATGTATGTATGTATGTATGTATGTAAGTATGTATGTTCCTCCATAACTCTTAAACGAATTAACTGATTTTCATAAAACTTGGTAGATAAACATTTAGACGTACAGGACACAGGATTGGCTACTTTTTCTTTTTCAACGCGGACGAAGTCGCGGGCACCAACTAGTCTTCTAATATAATTCTCTATCTATTACACACAGATATTTTTATATGTCATACTTAGCTGAAGCCGACTTCGTCCGCCTTGAAAAATAAAAAAAGCAGCCTATCCTGTGTCCTGTACTTAATGTTTATCTACGAAGTTTCATGAAAATCAGTTAATGAAGAAACATACATACGATTGATTGATTGATGAATTTATATAAAATTCTAATAATAATAATAATATTTAGATAGACATGTTATGTCTATCTTCGACTAGTCTAAGCTAGTGAGATAAATCAGGATCGAAAATCTTGCTAAGGTATCGGCATACTGTTTTTTTTTCTCAAATAATGTGATTTCAACATTGCACTTAGGTAATAGGTCTATTGTAATTGATAAAGATATTTTGTTTACGGAAAAATTACTCACGTGATAGGTATACATATACAGGGCTTCCCAAGACTATGCGACATGAAGGGAAAGTACCTTAAATATCGTAGATAGGATATATGTTAAACATATTATGTTATTGCTTTCGTTTAAGTTACTATGTTACTTAAGAAGAATTGTTATTTTTTGTTCATTCTTTCGCTTGGCATCATAAAAATACGGGTGATTTTTTTTTTCACATTTAAGTCGGTTCGATTCCCAGACGAAGCAAGTAATTTTTAGAAAATTTTTGAATGCAGTGTTATTAACTTTTAAAAATAACATAAAGTCTTCTTTCAGAAAAATATCCTATCTATCTTGGGATGCTCTGTATATGATATGAATATGTGAATACCAAAACGAAGATTTTATTGATGTTTTTTTTTAACAATAGAACAATTATTTTGAAAGCAATAAACGATTATATCAACTTTTTATTATTAAAAATAATAGCGAATTTAATTTTTTTTTCTTAATATCATTAATTTAACATTTTAATGATCCATTAGGTTCTTTACACAAAAAAAAGTGAATTTGAAAAATATTTTAAATTTTCAGTACCTACCTAAATATTATATAATGTTAATATAGATTGCTTTCCCAACTAATTTCCTTATAGCTCGCGTAAAATTGTTACTTTATGACAAGAGAAATGCTGTTGATTCGTATCACAGTCATTACATTTAATAACCTCGTAATTTTTTTTTTGTGAAAAATATCTAAGCATTGTTTTATAATTTCGTTAAAATTAGCCGAAAACATTTATTGCCATAATTTGTTAACAATTGTTGGGTCGTTAGTCACGCTACATACCTAAACTATATAATGTCATTTGTAGATAGAGCCAACATGCGATTGTTTGATTGAATGTTTGTTAACAACGAACAAATTGTAAACAAACATCTGCTTATTACTGTAATGACAGTCTTATTCTTTGGTGTCATCCTGACTGCGATACCTATGGTCTTGAAAAAATCAATTAATTACCCAAGATTTAATTTCATTAGTAGTTTAGAATAGCATTTCATTGACATCGGACTATTTCATTACAATAGTTTAATGATTACTTCTTTTAAGTAAAAATCATATTGTTAAGGTTCAAACGTCTAACTAAGATATCTTAGTAAGCATTAATAGATCCGAGGTCTTTTAATGCAAAAATCTGATAGATAAATAGATGTAAAATTTTAGGTTTTTTATACCACTTCAGATTTCATAGCCACCTTCGAGCATTTTATTTGTTTTTGGTAAGTTTCTTATGTGACTAATTCTATGTTTAATGTGAAGCACAATAAGATTATTTCATATAAATGTGTTCATTTATATGATCTCATTAACTAATTTAATATTTATACAATTTGTGAAATGTTATAAGTATGGAATATTAATCATAAATAATTTCTGATTACAGATGGTGGTTCTAGTATACGAATTCAGTGCAACGTCGGAGTCAAATTGGGAAAAGAAGAAAATTAAATGGCTAAATTGCATTGGCTTTTTTAATGAAAGTGACTCATCTTTTGATGATCAATTTGCGAAACTTACAAACTTTGACAAAAATACATTAAAGCTGTTGCCTTTAATATTTAAAATATTAAGGGAAAATAAATATTTCGTTAAAGCCATAGATGACATCGATTTGAAACCAATGGAAGATAAAAAGATAGAAGCAGAGTTCGTAATAAGAAGGAATATTGTTTCTGAGTTGAAAGCTTTTAAAAGATGGCCTTCGTCTAGATTGTACGCAATTGAGTATAAAAACTCACCAATACTATTAATTAAACCTAAAAGAAACTTAAAATATTTTCAAAAATTAAAGAAAATTAAAGATTACGAGAGAGTCATGAACTATGTCGATAAAATGATAAATGAAAAAAGTGGCCTGGGATCTAAGCAATCCAAAATAAGAAAAGAATTTTTAAAAACTGATATAACAAAAGCAACGACTGTCACCCCTTCTAAAATATTCCTTAAGAAGATCAAAACGAAAATAGTTGAAACTAGTAATACCTACATTAAAACTGACGATAGTACGATAGGCTGCGATTGTCCAAAAAATATAGGAAATTTGTTAAATAAACTTATCATGAGCATTAAAAATTTGAAGATATCCAGTTCTAAAATAAGTAGTTCAAGTTCGAGTATACCTTGCAATACAATATTTCAAAACAATACTACTTTTACACTTTCGACAATGGCTAACGAAGTAATCTCTGAAAGAGGAAACGATGCTGCTGAAACTACAACCATTAATAATTTAATAAAATTATTTCAGGATAAAATGAAATCTGTACAATTTGATGACTCTAAAGAAAATATTGGATTGTTCAAAGCGAAACGATTGAATATAGTGACAACTGTATCTTCTGGTAAATATGTAATTGATGCAACAGAAAGCAGTGAGCCAAATAAGACATCTACGACTCAGATGACAACAAAAAAACTATTTTTTACAAATCTCGATGATAAGAATATGAGTCTGCTCCACAAATTAGTTTATAATGAACTCTGGCATACAAAAAATAATGACAAAAGTATCACAGAAAGACTACTTAAAGTTAAACGTACCATTCCGATGTTAAAAAAATATCTACAAATCGTGTTTTAAAAGGAAGAAGTAAATTAGTAATGAAACGAAATTTAGAAATTAAGTTTATTCGTAATAATAATAAAACGGTATTAACACAGTTGAATAAAAACAAGAGCAATAGGTACGTTAAAAATATCCAAAAATTAATACCATTAGAAGACACTGGCTTGTATGTTATAAAAAATAAATCTATAAATTATATAAAAAATAAATTATAAAAATAAATTAGAATGAAACTATTACTAAGGCACCAAATCCTAACTACAATTTTAGTGTGGGATATTTTAAAACGCTGGAAAGGGTTGAAAATATATTTTGTGCTCCTGTACCTGAAATCAAAAGAAAAACAATTGAAAAAGTTAAAGTTGAAATACAACACAGACATCTCATTAAAACCTACAGACAGCTGTAAAACCTATTTCAAAGAACACAAAATATTAACACTTCCTAGTCCGTATATCTTTGAAGTTGCAACATTCGTACACTCAAACCTACCTTTTTTCAAAACAAAAACTGAGAGTAGAAGCGTGCGGTTGAAACATATAGATGTTGTATGTGGACAAACAGCTCTTCTAAGAAAGGGCATATTGGGTATGGCGTCCAAAATATATAATAATTTGTCAATAGATTTAAGAAACAAAGACATAGTAGATTTTAAAAATAAACTGAAGACAGTGTTGGTCGAAAGGGTTTACTACACCATTCATGACTTCTTTAATGAAAAAATTTAGTATTAGAAATTATATACTTGACATTAATGCTGACATTAAATAATATAACTTAATAATAACTTTTAAAATTAGATTTAAAATAAATATTTTTGTATGCCAGCAATGGTAGGTCATATAGATCCAATATATTATGTAATTAAAATACCTATTATGTACATATGATCAACAAATAAATTATTATTATTATTATTAAAAACAAACGCATATATTTATGCAGATGAAGCGGAAACAGTAAATTTTCCTTAAATGAATTTCAAATATGTTCCTAATGAACATTCTATTGAATAACTTGTAAAAGGTATAATTTTAAGGACTACATCCAAAGCTACAATACTAAAATTACTTAATAAGAAGTAAAATTTCTTCTGTAGGAACTCGACCAAATAAGAGAATAATTTATCTGGATAGTCACCATCATAAGAGGCGGTATGATGATACTCGTAAATACGATTATCTTCATAAATAGAAATAAAAATTAATTTCAATGTTAAATTTTATAACTGCACAAGGTAGCACCTGAATGTAATAGTATAAAAAATGTTTTTCTCATGATCATTATATTTATATTCTCTTTTTTAAGATTTTTTAGATAGATAACATACATAACTTATTGATAAGTAGGTAGATTAATGTGTAATATAAAATAACCACAATAAACAACTATGTAATAAAATATCTAATCAATATATACTTCTTTAATTTCTACAACCCATATTATATATTATTATTATGTTGCTAATATTTTAATTTATTTTAATTCAATTTTGTTTCAGGTAATACTACTGATCTACGAATATGCGATTGCAGTAGAGTCTAGCTTAGTACAAAAAGTGAGAGCAATACACAGTAATAATTATAACAAAAATATAACAAATGACAGTCCGATCGCAGACAGATTAGATCGAGGCTTACTAGGTTTCGATCAAGACTATTATGAACGAATACCATTGCTTGTCAATGCCATGCAAGAGAACAGTTATATTGACATAGAATCTACTTTAGCTCCACAAAGAAAAGGTAGATTACACATAAACCACACTCGGCCCATTATGTCAAAAATAAATTACAAAACAAGCTCTATCCGAAGAACGAGTCCAAGGCCTTTTTTCTTCGAATATAGAAGCCCCACCCCAACACCGTTTAGCAAAACGTACGGTTCAAGAAGTTGGGTTGAAAACTATCGTAACGCACAGAGGGTGAAAAACTTACAGCAAGTTATAAGTTACTTAGAGAAAACAATAAATGCCAAATTTGGTGATATATACCCAATTCCGAAAAACACAGGCCATATAGCCTTTTCGGGTGTTTATGTTCAACCTGCAAGTGACACAAAAAGTACAGAGTATCTTACTACACCTATCATAGATCTTTTACTACAGGGATCAAATAAAGTAGATACCAAAGCAAATCATAAATCCGATCCGTTGTTCAGTTATAAGCCAGACAATCCTGGAGATGTGAACTTGCTAGCAGATGGATTTTTACGATTTGCACCTGTTCCTACTCCAAGTTTCATTAAAGAAAAAACTCCAAAATTTCCAATGTTCCGTCCAATTTCGCATCGAAAGAGAAATTGCATAGGAATTACATGTGATGAAAATCTCAAGAAAAGAGTAAGTGATTTACTACAAGATGATATTAATACAACTGAAACTCCGAACGTCACACCAAAATCTTTCAGTGTCATGCTGAATTTGATTCCACTTCATCCCAATATAGGTTCAGGATATAAAAGAAATGATGCTGTTGAAAGTTTTCGTCCTTTTCCGGCGCTACACAATATTTATTTTACAACTACGAAACCTAAAATAGGATTTAGAAGAAAATCAGTCATCTCTCCAATCAATCGTAATTCCCAATACAAAACATCAAGAAGATCGAGAAAAAATTATGCTCGTAAAAATGATATGAACATTGATTCTAATGAAAAACAAAAAGAAAATAATAATACATCAACTACTGGTACGAAAATGATAGTTCACGTGAATGTGTACCCACCTAAATTGACCGAATTAAATAAGAAGAATGATGATAGATATTCTAGTACAACGCCAAAATCAAAGGACAATGTTTTCACCTCTGAATTTCCTGTTATATCTGCTACACATGTTGAGGATTTTCATGTAGGCAGTTCTGGTATAATACCCATAGAGTCACGTCAACATCCAGATTTACCGAAAGTTAATACTGTAATACCATTCTTTGATTCGTCAGACAAAATTTATGCTTCTAATAATTGGCCCACGAGTCCACCTGACATTCTTAAATTCAGTCACGAGGACGCAAAAATACCAGATGAATATAAGAAATTACTGGAAGAAGAAAAATACGCGAACAATGAGCAACCGTTGGAAATAAGCAGAAGAAATTTCAGGGAAAACATTGATGAAGATAGAGATGTAGAACCGAGAACAATTATAATAAAATTGAAAAACGAACCAGAAGTTACCACACGTAAAACCGTAGAATCTACAACAGCGGCTGAAGTAATACACGAAGTGACAACATTAACAACATACGTTCCTCAAATAAATGGTCACTACAGAAGCGTTAATCGAAACTACAAGAATGCAAACAATTGGGCAGAAATTAATTTAGAAAATGAAACAAAGAGCACTTTAAATATATCCGATTCGGGTGATTCTAAACATGTTAAGTCACCTACTTATGTTGAAATTAAAAGAAACAAGACTAGAGTTTTCACTAATAATAATGACTAAGTATGTTTTAGTTCTATACCTGTGTTTTCTGTGTCCCACCGACTTTTTATTTTTATGTGATTTTTTCAATCTTAAAATTAGCTTAATCTACTTATTATTTTCTTTTATAACTTAAAAGTTATAGCTTAAAAAAGCTCTTTTTAATTTGCGGACTCATTATGTAAATATTATTTATGTACTTGCATTTTTAATAAAAATAAATTTAATTAATGTGTTGATGATGTTTTTTTTTGTGATTAATTATGGTAGGCAGGTTAACGTGACGGTCAGCTTCGTCACTTATAAACTTTTTTTTTTATGTTAAGGTCGACAGACAGGCTGACGGTCCACTTGATGATAGGTGGCTACCGTCGCCTATAACTCAAGTAACACCATAAGTGCTACAAGTGCGACTTATAACCATAAGTTATAAACTTAGGCAATATTGGGGATAAGAATTGCGTTGCTTTACACAAGTATAAGAGACAATGTAGACTAACATAATAAGCTCTGACGATATTGTGACGATATTAATTATTACCTATTATTGATATTTAATTCTATCGCCGATATTAAACATTTCTTTTGTGTAAGTATAATATTATTAGCGCCATGTCTCGACGTAAGCAGCAAATACAACGACTTTTCCTTTCTAAACTATTTATCGATTGCACATAATAAGATACAACTGTTTCTCTAGAGATGGCGCTATTTTAAGCAAAAATAAATTGATTCATTTAAAAGATATATAGGTAGATGAAATAAAATATTCATTGAGAAGAGATTTGTTTTCAATGATTTACGTATAACGCCTATTATATTGATATGAATTTTTATAACTACATTGTTAATAATTTGATTTGTTGATTGATAAACTTTTTACTGAAAGATTTTTTTAGGAATACCTATCTGAGAATAAAACAAATATAATAATAAGAAAGCATAAAATATACAATTTTATACATTTCCCCTTTCGACGACCTTATTGTAAGTTGTAAGTGTTCTATTACCGTATACGCCCTTCAAAAACATGACCTAGCCATTTATCTCTTTCTCTTTCTAACAATATAGACCTCACGCATTCTATCTCAACTTACGCATCTCAAGAAAAACCCCGTTACTTTTACCCGCGCAAAAAGGCTCTATCTGTGATCGCTAGAAGACATTTGCGCTTATCGCCATCTCTTTCACACTTATTGTAACATGTGCTTAAAAATGAAATGGAGATATGCAACACAAATCCGGTATGTGAGGACCGGTGCAACAAGTTTTTGACAGTGCGTTTAAAGTTCGCGGTGTCGTTTCGTGAGATCAACCATCATGGCTCGTAATAAATAAACAATATTATAGTTTTTATTATTATTTATTAGTTACTATTATTATTATTATTACAAATAAAATGTGTGGTGTTAAATGAAGTGTTTTACAGTGTTTATTATTTACAAAGAAAGTGGTTTTTTAACAAGGTGTGTATTTTTTGATTTAACGGAACTTAAAAGACTGTTAGTCAGAGGTCTGTTTACATGCCGAACTTTCTTTACCAATTGAACTATAGAGTGAATCATCGTGACCAAAATACCTTTTTTTTTAATACTGAAATCTATTAAAAAGGCAATATGAATGGCAGCGATTATTAAAACTAGTTAGACCTTTCTAATCTAGATAAATATTGTTACATTGATCTGACTGCCTGCCATATAAATTTAATTTTTCCTAATCATAAATGAATTTACAAATTTTTATACTTATAAAATATATGTATTTTTGAAATGTTAAATTATCGCCTTTTAATAAATTGTAAGTATATTTAACGTAACTAGGTACCTAAATAAATTATCTTTCATCGTTCTCGATTTGAGAATACAATTCGTCTTTGTTCGAAAAATAACAATGGTTTTATAGAGTAACAAATCGAGTAGATTTGTAGTGCTGAAAAAAAGATTTTGTTGAATTCAATTACATTAGGTTTTCAATTCGAACCCCAGGTAAATAAAACTGAACCAGGTCTAATTAACAAAAGTTTATTCAAATATTTCTGACCTATTCTATATTATATAATTATATTCGTAAACGAGTCGTGCACAGGATAATTTTTATACTGGAAAAATGTTAGGTTTCTAGAATTTTTCAAATATAACTTCTACATAAATAAATAAACAAAACTACCAAAAATACCGGTGACTGCCAGGAGTGAAGTTGCTATTGATCTTGTAATTGTAAGTTCTGAAGACTTCAGTATAGTTTTGGTGGATTGGCGTACTCACAAGAAACAACTCGTACTCACGAAGCGACTGTAGTTATTTCGTGTGAATTATTGGTTGAAAATATATTAATATATTTAAAAAAAATAGAATGTGCCTTCCAAACAGTTGGAGCAGGCACTTCCTGTTCCATAAACCCTATAAAAACATTACTGCATAACCATATAATTGAATGAAACAGTCAGTTCCTCCAAGTAAAAAAGAGAACGCTCAATTATCACAATTTCTCACGATCCATTGTGCATAGTTCACTGACATGGAGGTCGTATTGAACACAATAAAACATTGTTGTTAAGTATTGCTAAACACTTCAACCTACATGAATTTGGGATACGACGACTTGCTGGTCATGGTCTTCTGAGGGTCTTCTGAGTTCCTGATATTTAGCTGCAAGCAGCCCTCCAAACCAGTCTGCTCTGAAAACTTGTGCCTGTCCAGGGTCGGACGAAACAGACGGTCCCTGATGTTAGGGAGCCAGACTTACTTCTTTCAGGGCGCCGTCTTCCTATTATTTGATCAACTGAAGCTGTGTATATTAGTTGATGCGTAACATATGCCCCAGATAATAAATTTTGCGCTTTTTGACGATAGCAACAATTTCCTGATCATACTGACACACTGGAGCACCTTTTCATTATTGACTTTCTGAAGCCAGTTTGTTTGGATATTTTTAAAGAATTTAAGTCATTTTCATACTCGTTATATGAAATTTCTTTTTTTTTTTTTTTTTTTTTTTTTTTTTTTTTTTTTTTTTTTTTTTTCATGAACCCCTCCAGCATCATGCGCTGAAGCCTATGTCTACAAATTTCACATTCATACCAGTTCTCGCTCACTTTCCTCTCGCACTTGCATTCTTCATACTTTATCTTTCTTTTATCCATCACTCATTTATACCATTGCGGGTGGGGATACCCGCCTGTCTGTCCTATTCTATCTATACTTTTATACTTATTTCTATTTTTCTTATTTCTAAGCAGGGTCAAGGTAAATAAAGGTACACGGGATCAATAGTATTTTACATCAAACAAATAAATAATTAAACAATATAAGCATTAACAACATTAAAATAGGTTAAAAACAATAACTAATAAAACATCAAACCATTAATAAAGTTAAAAATAATAAAATAAATTTTTTATCACAGGTTATAATTAAAAAATAGGTACATTAAAATAGTTTAAAAACAATAACTAATAATATATGAAATTTCATAAAAATTGATTCACCTGTTTAGGCTTTAAGCCGTAACAAACAAATAGTCAGATAGGTGGTCTGAATTTAGGATTGCTTTGTTAAAATAGATTTGTAAAGATTTGTTCTAAATTAGAAATCGAAAATGCGTACTGAGATACCTAATGCAACTGCATGGACAATCAAAAGTGAAGTAAGAAAGATTCGGATTCCAGTTATTCGTGCAATCATTGATTGCAAGCATTTTTCACATTAGTTATGGGAAACTTTAGAGGTATGCTTTAGGCATGGATAAAGAAGATTGGTGTCTACGTATTCCTGGAATAATTATGGCGTTGCTTAAATAGTTTTTCTCAGTATCATTGAGTTATTATACTGCCATGTATATTACTGACATATACTAAAAATGAATCACTAAATATATAGTTAAGCGCAATACTCGAAAATGGCTGGACCAATTCGGAGGAAGGTTCTTACGTAGACAAAAATTGGAAAAATTGCCCGAAAAATTGCATACGTGCCAAGCCGGGGCCAAGTTGCTTTTACATAAAGCTCAATTAAAATGACCATCAGATTTTGTCACCTTGACGAAGGTTACTTGCTATTTAGTTATTAACGCTACGACCCTCGGGAGCAGACAAATAGATAAAAAAATAACCGAAAACTAAGTAATGGCACGGGCGAGCGTTGCAATGCTGTGGGTCGACGGTCGACTCGACAAAGTATTACCGAGAAAAGCCGTTGTGTACTTAAAAGCAAGTGAAACCGCGGGGCACAGGCAGTTTTATGAAAAGTGATTGTTATTATTAGGTACCTACGCTTATTTGATAAAAGTCACGTAACATTAATATTAACACGTTATTAGATAAACGATATAGTTAAATTAACCTTGACGATGTTAAGTTATTTCCTAAAGATTATGCTTACTTAAGTAACTACTCGTATAGTCATATTGTGTAGTGCATTCGAGAACGTAAGTAATATCTTCTATTTAATCATAAAAAGTGAAGTAAATTCGCTTTCAATAATAAATATGGAACTAATACTTGCATTTTATATAATTTTATTCATTTTATGTATTATTTTTATTGCATAATTGATTAGGAATTGATACTTAGGGCAATGGACTCTTGCATCACTTAGGTACCTACTCATTCACCGGAACACAAGAGTTTGTTATTTTACGGTAGTTCCTGTGGGAGGGTGTGCGATGTTTTTTTGCGTCTTTTGGGCTTTCGAACTTATTTATGCCAATTTTCAATTTCCTTTCGAGGGTAATGATTCGTGTACATACCAAGAATACCTTTTCCGTTGTAACTGGTACGCCTTCTGAATTAATGACGCCTTTATTGTTTACTGCTCACGTAATAACGCAACTTGACCGCTTTAGTCAACGGTACACTTATTTACAATGTAGTAAAACTTGTAGTCGTAAAAGTAATGTGAGAAGCTCTCTTTCCCTCTTCTGTATACTATAGTGTGTTTCTTATGTTCCTATAATAAAGAAGGTAAAAATTACTTCTTTAATTTAAGATTTTGTATGGAACGGTATTGCCATAATCTACACTTAGCAGGCGTGTTGTTGATCGCACTATGTATAAAGTAGAAGACGCTGTTAAAAACTCTCTACGCGATGAGGAATTGTAATATTTGTAATCGTAAAAGAAAATGTCTAAAATCTTATCTGATTAAATCGGAATCTGACCACTACTTATATAAAATTTCAGTATTTTTTAATTGAAGAAAATACCCTTATTTTAAGAGTTAAAAAAATGTTTCGTAATAACAATATTCGTGACGGCGGACAATTACGAGTCAGTAAGACCACCAAGTGAGAAATACAAAGCCATTACAACACTTACAAGATTTGCCCACGAGATACTTGCTGACGTAACTGTCTTATTTCAGGTTATGTTCAAGTAGCGAATGACCGCAAATCGTTCGTTTAACTGGTTCACTTTATAACATTGTGTGCTGTGTTTCTAAAGGTTTTAAAATTTTCTTCAAAAATATATGGGTAAAAATATAAATTTCCATGTCGAGAATATTGAAAAGTATTTCGAAATTGCTGTCTTTTATCCTCGTAAGTAACATCCCACAATCATTCTGCTGTAGGTATGTAGACTTTTCGTATAGATCACTCCTATTAACTTCTAGTTTTCCAGCGACATTTAACATGAATTAAAAAACTCATGTTTTTTAGTGATTAGCCGCCAATCGGAAACCATTTCTCTCAACCGGTTGTCGGTTCTACGAGCTATCTGATCTGCCCATTGGAATTTCACCTTGCTAATTCGATGATGATTGCTTATTAGTAGGATAGCATAGGAGCCACGGAGTAAGTAGGCTCCGTAATTCCTCATGGGTAATATACCCACACTGATTAGAGCTTTATATTTAAGGTACTGAGGCTGGCCTGCATCGTATTAGAAAATTCTATAAAATCCTTCCGCAGTAATCAGACAAGATCGGACTTTTAATCGGCTTTTTTATATGCCAGATTCCAGATTTTTTTTGTAAAGTTCGGCAGGCAGACTGTAAATGCGCTGCCGACCTCTGTTGGATTCCTTGAGACCGCGTGATGGGAATGCTTCGTCGACGACGAGGACCTTTTTTCCCAGTTGGTCCGATTGATCGGACGAAGCGGACTTTTTTTCCCGTTGGTCCGATTGATCGGACGATTTCCTAGATTTTTTCCTGTTATTTTTTATCCTAAGGATAAGTGATTAGGAGAGTGTGAGGAAATGAGCTCTGGCCTCCCTTTTTTCACTCTCATAAATACAATAGCATACGTGCTATTGTATTTCGTTTTGATTTTCGTTAAAGGGTTATTTCATCGCCTCCAAACTGCAGAATGCTGTGTGCCCTGCCACTCTACCAAAAGATTAACCATTATAGTCTATAAAAATTAACACATTATTTGTAGTAATGATGAAATAAACTCTAGACACAGACACTAAGTCGGAATGCCGATAGTCGCGTTCATTTCTGGATAAGTGTTTAATAAAATTCATTTTTCATTGTTCATAGATGGCAGAGATAATATTTCAACGCAAGAAAGTGGCGACAGTAGTGAACGAGCCTAATATTTTAATAATTTTACTCCTAATTAATTTACTACAAACATGTACGGGTCAACTAATAAACAGAGTTCCGCATTTCGTTCCACAAATTGGTGATATGTCACAGTTCAGTCTCAATGAAGACACGCCTGTGGGAACCCCTGTGTATCAATTGAAAGGTAAGGATTTTGATTAATGCTTTTTAAACGTTAGTAAATATTTAATTACGATAAAGAGATTAAATCTTTAAAGATATCGTAAAATTGTATTACGAAAATTTTCATATTTACTGTTAAATCACGTACTCTTACGTGCTTCTCTGCATAAGCTATAATCAGCCACTAAATTATAAAAGAGAATTTTTGTTTTGTATAACTAGTTTTCTTTTTATTGAGTACCTACACACTTTTTTCGGGCAAGGCACGTATCGCATTACAACAAACAATTAACAGAATTAAATATATTTTTCAGGTATAGATCCTGAAAACGGCCCGTTACGGTATTCAATATCAGGACAATATTTCACTGTGGAACCCTCAACAGGAGTTGTAACACTCGCGAAGAGTTTAGATAGAGAAGAACAATCTTCTTTAGAACTTATCATCAGTATAACAGGTGAGTTAGTAAATAAGAAAAAAAATCAAATATCTATAGATAAGTACCTAATTCAATTTTTATTCAATTCAAAAATATGCAATATCTCCATATTTTGTGTACTATACTTACGACAGATTTCTATTTTCAGACGAAGGTGTAGTTAATACAGAACCTAACACCGTGTCTCTACGTAGAATAATTCCCATAAATGATGTAAATGATAATCCTCCAATATTTCACAATAGACCATACAATGTTAACATCAGCGAAGCGACTCCTGTTGGCAGCGAAGTTGAGGTAAGTCTATAATTCAGTTCTTAATGCAGTATTTGAGATACGATAACTAATCAATGCAATTAATACCTATATCAAAACTGAAGGGTTTGTTTGTTCAGTTAAATGCGTTGAACTCTTTAACTACAATCGGATTTAAAAAAAAAAAAACATATTTGCATTTGATAGAATACTCGAGGAAGGTACCTAAAATAGGTTATGTGTCTACACTACAATGAATATGCGGACGAATTCGCAAACAAAAGCTAGTTTATTATATAACTATAAAATTAGTTTTGGTGTTTGTTAACAATTTACTATTATGTTTTTTACTTTTGATGTAAATGTCTGTAGATAGGGTGATAGTCGCTGGAAACAGTAAAATGTCAGGGAAGATGTATATAATATGCATAGGATAAGGGAGAGAGGATACAGGAACAAGGTCAGATGGAGGAATGAGCTTTCACATCCTTTGCGCGCTGAAACATTAGACATTCTGAACGGAACAGGTGCTGTTTAGTCTTTTAGTCAGATTGCCTAGATTGCCATCACTGTTTTTTAACTAATGTTAAAAAATAGATTACGTTCCCATGGTTTTCTGGTCCACACTAAACGTGCATTACTTGGATGAAGAACTAAGTTCCGAATAGGTCTAATAAGTAAGGCGCCATCTATGTAGTTCGTAAATTAAAATAAGAAATATTTTCTCATTGGAACTATCTTATTTTCTCGAGTGCAAATTTCCAATATCAGAAAAAATAAAAATATAAGAAACAAGTTCTTAAGTAAATTAAAAATATGAAATATTGGTTTTAAATTACAGGTAACACCTAACATAATCGTGTCTGATCTGGATGAAGGAGTGAATGCAGATATTAAAGTGACTTGCTCTGTTAAAGACAAGGGGAGTGATGCAGAAGCGTGTGCTGCTTTTAAAGTAGTTACTGAAAAGGTATTCATTATTCTATGAGTTATTAAGTACATACGTGCAAAGGTAACTATTATAAATAGTCTTCTAGCAAAAAAAGACTTCTGCTAGAGTCATTTGGAATATTTTTCAGATATCTTCTAATGAAACCGATAGCGACAATGTTCATAAAGTGAGGATATTTCTGAAGGAGCCTCTAGACTTCGAAAGTCGGTCTGCATACATAATAAGCTTGGAAGCTAGTGATGTGTCTGACAGACCTCTGCGTGCTGTGGCGAGTGTCGCCGTTACAATATGGGATGTGCAGGATCAGCCTCCGAGTTTCCTCAACGCCCCATTCTCGGCCACTGTACCGGAGAATACTCCACCGGTATGTATCCTTATTGATAAGTTTTACTTGACGTCGCCACGCTAATGTCAAATTAGAACTTAGAACAAACTAAGTAAATGGCACGATTGTAAGAATGTATAACTGAATGGATAAATGGCACTTCTACAACAAATACATTTATTCACACCACTCACATATTATTTGGTCACAAATAAATTATGAATTATGGCGTTAGCTTAGACACTACTGTCTAGTGAAAAAGTCACTTTTCACTTAACTTTAGCCACATCCAAAGGTATTCTGTGTATCAAATAAGTAAATTTGAGATCAGTGTAGAACTAGTTATCTGTCAATTACATATTATTTGAACTAATTTTCACTAGGTATAGTTAAAAATTAGAATCCTAAAAAACAGACCTATAGAAATTTATGTATATTTCATATTTATTCACTAAAATCATTTCATATTTCATATTTATTATCATGTCGCGTTCATGTAGACTCTTTAATGAAGTGTTATTAGAGGATACAGATGTTGACCTGTTCCGCAGTTCTATAGTTAGAACAAAAAACATTATAGCAGATAAATTTTTCAGTGGCCTACTATGACTTTTATTTTCATTTTGATTTTATTCTTGTTATCTCTGTTATTAGACTATAGTTTGTTATTTATAAGTGGAAATTTTTTATTAGGTTTAAGTTATTTACTCACCCATGTTACTATGAAATTACACCTGTAAATTTCCCTACAATAAAATAAATAAATAAATAAATAAATAAATAAATAAAATTTCCAGAACACTAGCATTATGGATATAATTGCAAAAGATGGAGATACTGCAAATCCACGACCGGTTCTTCTGACCCTTGAAGGAGACAGCCAACAGTACTTCAAGTTGACACCAGAAAGATCTATTGGACGCGCAGTACTTGTCGCTACTGATACACCCATTGATAGAGAAAGTGATGTTGTTATGCAGAATGGTGGAGTATATACTTTTTTTGTTAAGGTAACTTGATACACTTGATCATACGTGAATAATTTATAACTAGCTATGTTTTTAATTATAGTTATGTTTTTAGGCGACAGAGTTAATAAACAATGAAGTGCCATCTGATTATACAGTAACTCAAATAACTATTATAGTTACGGATATGGACGACCATGTACCTGAATTTAATAAAGAAATATATGATGTATCAATACCGGAAAATATTGAGAATGGTAGCCCGATTCCAGGTTTATCTGTTTACGTACAAGATAATGACATAGGACAGAATAGTAAATACGATTTATCGCTGCGAGATGTTATGAATTCCCAGGGTGTTTTTGGTATTAGCCCTGACCACGGTGAAGGAAGAACCCCAATAAGTATAAAAGTTAAAGATTCGTCAAAACTCGATTATGATGTAGATGATGATGAAAAAAGACTTTTCAGTTTTGATATTGTTGCCTCTCTTGGCGGTATTGAATTATCCTCAGCTAGAGTTAACATTAAACTATTAGATATGAATGATAATTCTCCAGTTTTTGATGCAACAAATTACAAATTTAACGTACTTGAGAATGCAACAATTGGAAGTAAAATTGGTGACGTTGTAGCCTCTGACAAAGATTATGGCATATTTGGTGAAATAGAATACTCGCTGAATGGCTTCGGTTCAAATATGTTTAAGACTGATAAGAGCACTGGGGGATTGTATGTAGCACAAATGTTAGATTATGAAAAACAGAAAAGTTACAGTCTAACTCTTCTAGCTAAAGACGGTGGAGGTAAAATGACCACAACAAGCATTTTTGTTGATGTACTAGACGTGAATGATAATGCACCAATATTTGAAGCTCCTGAGTATAGCCGAACGATAAGAGACGGAGCTACTAATTTCGAGCCTCAATTTGTTGTTCGGGTAAGATTGCCACAAATCTCTCATTTGTTAAAAATATGTATAACTAAACAGGTATTTTAATATTCAGGCTGGCAACGGCCTACTTAATGGCGACCATCACTTATTAACACAAGCAATGCCATAGTAAGTTATTGCAAGTGCGCTGCCAACCTTGGTACGGAAAAGGAAAACCTATTGGCTTATTTATTTCATGGTGGTCTTGGGTTAGGGGATGGTTACTCCCACACAACAAGCAACCCAATTTTCGACTGCAGATCACTGTGTACAGTCGGTCCCAGAAGTCGATTAATACATTCAAAAGTACAAAACAACTGAACACTTAACGCCTTATAAGTCGTTGTCAGGACTAGAGAACAAAATAAACTTCACATATAACCGATCGTAAAAAGCTTCAGTAAGTAAGTAACTAAGTAAATTGAGTGTTCAGTTGTTTTGCACTTCTGAATGTGTTAATCGACTTATGCGGCCGACTGTACCTTGCCTACTAAAAATACTATTCTTGTATAATAGGTACTATTCCGAAGTGAAAAAATATGATTATTAAATTTATAGGCTACAGATGAAGATGGTCCGAACCAAGGTGGAGGTAGAGTTAAATATAGTTTGGAATCTGATAACAGTATAGCTCATAAAGGACATGTATTTAAAATAGATGAGGATACTGGAGAAATAAGTATATTAAATAAAGTGGAAACTATGGATACTCCAAGAGGACAGTACGAACTTGTTATTAGGGCTACGGATTATGGTAAGTTTTGATGTATTTGTTAACATTTTAATGCAATGTTTTAGGACAAAAAATATATAATTGATGTACACTTAATTTTTTAGGTTCACCTGCTCTTTACAATGAAACACGAGTTTATATTCGGGTTGGAGTTCCTGGCAATCAGCGTCCCACGTTCAAAGGCAACTATCATCACTACAAGTACACCATCGCTCAACGTAATCCAGAAACAACTGAAGATTTTACGTTTGACCTCAATCCTATGAATTATAAGGCTAGTATTAGAGAAGACGCCGAGCCTGGACGAAACGTAACCATGGTCGTTGCTAATGACCCTGACGGATTAGATGATCTATTAACTTATCACATTGTTTCTGGTTCTAAAGATAATTTCGTTATTAATGAAAAGTACGTATATATTTCAAATTGCTATTTTTCAAGTTATAATACATAAAGTGGCAGACAGACTGACAATCCACATTATGGTAATTGGTTACCAAAAAATATAAGCAACACCAGGGGTGATGCAGGTGCGTTGCTGACGTAAGACGGTGGTAAAAACTTGGCGTAGGAATTGATTGGAATAACCCATCAGGGCACTCAATGTTGTATAGCTGCTAGAATACCAAAAGCTACATCGCTTCCTACACTAAGGGGTTCTAACCTCAGTTGTGTGAGCAATAGATCTTCAACAATTCAAACAATTAAACGCTGCAAGGTGTCAAAAGAATGTCAAAATCTAGTTGATATTTCGGCATGACAGTCTAGAGGTGAGACTAGTACTAAATGTGGGGCTTTATCTAGGCTTTATAGAGAATTTGACGCTGCTCCGGCATGATGTGCCTTTGCCCTGTTCAACAGCTAATTGTTATATTGCAAAAAAAATTGATATTTATGGAGCAAATATATCACTTGTTTTTTTATTATCATTTTTTTTCAGGTCTGGATTAATAACAGTTTCAAATGACGCGAATCTAGATAGAGACACTAATCCTGATAGATACGAAATTATCGTGTCAGCGGTTGATAGTGGCACGCCAATACCTGAAACAGCTACTACAACAGTCTTCGTCAACATAGAAGATGTGAATGATAAACCGCCAAAATTCAACATGTCTGAATCGACTACATACATATCTGAAAGATCAAATATTGATGATCTTGTAACACGTATGAGAGCTTACGATACCGATGTTAATTCAAAACTGCAATATGCTTTGATAGAACCTGTAAAAGCTTTTTCTAAGGCAGGGGTACAATTGAAACAAAATTCACATCTAGATTTCAAAAATAAATTTCGTATTGATAAAAATACGGGTGAAATTTTTGTTAACGGCACTCTAGACTATAGTCAAGTGTCTGTAGTTATATTGACAGTAAAGGTTGTTGATGTAAATGCGGAAATCAATAACGATAAACAATTCGCTCTCATTGAACACACTATTTATATACAACCTTATGAAGACAAAAATCCAAAGTTCATCAATACAGGATGGACAAGTTCAAATCCTATTATTTATCATAAAATCAAGGAAGAGCAACCAATAGGGAGCACTGTATTGGTTTTAATGGCAGAAGATCCTATATCTGGTCATTTAATATCGAGTTTCAAAGTTGTAAACTCAGAAACGGGTTTGTTGCAAGTCGACCCGTTGAGCGGACAAGTAGTACTCACTAGGCATTTGGATTATGAGGAACTGGTCACCCCAAATCTTACTTTGACAGTTAAGGCAGCCAGCAACGATGGCACTAAACACAGCATGGCTAAGATAATAATAGAAGTCATAAATTTAAATGATAATCCTCCGATATTTGAAAAAGAAGTTAGTATGAATTACATAAATAATTAGTAATGTATTTAAAATTTTTATGATTTTTTTTTAATAAAAAGTTTTCTTCTAGATGTACAAAGTCAGTGTATTGGAGTCTATTAAACATCCTGAACAAATTCTCCAAGTACTTGCGACGGACGCGGATGCAGTTCTTACGGAAGAAGATAAAATAAAAGGATTTTCCGATATTCGATATTCGCTGAGAGGGGAAAACTCAGATTCATTTATAATAGACAACGTAACTGGCGTCATAAAGGTATATTTTTTAATATTATTTTTATAACTCAGACTCACCCAAATTAACAACAAGAAAATTTAAATACTCTTGGGGCTTTAGACCTTTTTTGGAACCATGATAAATCATAGCGCGAAAATCACGTTGACTATCTTAGTGAAGTTGCAAGCAAGATGTTAAAGAAACTATATTTGAATTCAATGTTCCATTTTTAAATTTATCACAAATAGTCAGTGTTCACGATGGTGTATAACTTGCCAGTATAAAATTACAAAGTAAAGAGTAAGGACCTCTTTCACTAACTGCAAGTAAACTGTTGATTAGTTACTTTTAGAAATATTTTTATGTTTTATTAAATTATGCACTCGGTTTGCTGCATCCTTCGATAGGCGATTTTTTTTTAAATTTTTTTTTAATGTTTGGGACTTTACCGTACAAACAAAGTTATATCAGTTCCATTATCCCCAGTTACCGGTGACTTTAAATGGCAATGAGCCTACTTGACAGATGGTGAAGTATATCTAATTACTTTTTACCATTTTGTATTTTATTGGGGTGTTATTACATATTTATTTGTATTAGTCAGGGTTATAGTATTATTTGTAAAGATAAAATTTGTGATCATTAAAGAATGTTCATTATTACGCAATAGGTAGCACCAAACAAGACGTTAGATCGTGAAAGACAATCTGTTCTTCGGTTCGAAGTTAAAGCTGAAGATACTCCGAAAGGTGGCGCAGATCGAATGAAGGCCACCGCCACTATTTTGGTCGATGTCTTGGACGTGGACGATAACTCACCTGCCTTTGAAAAAGCTTCTTATACTGGTAAGAAATACTTTATTTTTATTTATATAGTCTTGAAAGTTAAAGCCCTTGTCCAACCTTTTCGACGTTAAGACCAAATCATTCCTAATCTTTCATATACATAAAATTCTCGTATCACAGTCTTCGTAACAAAACTCTTCCGAAACGACTTGACCAATGTTTATGATTTTTTTTTTTGTATATTCGCTAGGTCTGAGAATAGGAGAACTATTTTTTATACCCCAAAAAAATATAATTTTTTTTTTTTTGGCAAAAATTAAATATAAATATTTATTAAAAAATATAAATCTGGTTAAAATTTTTCAGTTATTGGTGATTTCGTAACCAGTGTATAATAGATTCATATTTTCAGCGGTGGTACCTGAGAACGTTCACGTGGGGGTTAGCGTCATTAATATAACTGCAGCAGATCCCGATGAGGGATTGGGAGGAGAAATGAAGTATGAATTTTTAGATGAAGGGGAAGTAAATGGTAAGAATTTTGGATCTCGTAACCATATTTTTGTATTATTTAGTTTTATTTTAATGTAAACGTCGGTATGCAGACTGACAATTTTCTGGTTGATTTATCGTCTCCTATTACCTAATACGAGGAGTAGCACCGTAGGCTCTGCAAGATAATTAATTAATAAAATAAATGAAATAAATAAATCTTTATTTGCACACACATGTCTGCACGATCTTAATAAAATTCATATACAAAATATGTTCTATCCGACATGGGCAAACAAATATTTGTAGTTAACTTACTTAGTCAATGTATTAATCTCTTGCAGATTAATAAGATGAATTAAAATAATAATTTTCTTGTAATTTATCCAGGATTGTTTACAATAGACCAGTCCACTGGCGAAATAAAGACTCGCAAGGCCTTAACTGGACGCGGTAGAACTGACCCTTACCGTCTGCTTATCGGAGCTGTAGACGGCGGAGGACATACGGGTGATACTTCACTGTCGCTGTATATAGGCGACGTCAGTGCCAATGACGGAGTGCCCAGATTTATTAGACCGGCTATTGGAGAAGTGCTCAAAGTCAGCGAGGTAATAAGCTTATATATGAATCTCCCATTTTATTTATTACTACCTTTTGTAGGCGACTTACTTTGCGTGAAAAAGCTTTTTCGAGTCTCGAGCTGTCGCTCCATAATGGCTTTTATGATTATCATGACACTAGTTTAGTCCTAAAAGGCAGATTTTTTTGCCATTGGAACATCGTTCGGGACAGCAATTTTTTTGTTGAAAAATTTACTGGCTTTTTGCACATTTGTAAACACTGCCAAATATTATGCAGCACATTGCGCATTTGACTTTTTTAATTTAATTCTGAACACTAAGTTTGTTCGGACTGAGAGAAAAGGGTTTTGGGTGTCCAAATGTCGAAACACCTCTTATTCAAACGAAATTAAGTAACAAGCCATCCATACACTCAAAGAAATACCTTATATTAGTATTAATAATTTGACCTTATTTTGTTACAGAATGCAACCATAGGGTCGCCAGTGTTCCAAGTTGTAGCAAGTGACCCTGACGACCCGACCCAACTTTCCGGTCAATTGTACTACTCAATACAACAAACCAACGTCGATGCCAAAACTTTTGCCATTGGTAAGGCCATTATAGAAAAATAAGTGTTAACGAAGTGGATACTTGTATTAGAACCGTTTCTGTTTAACCCGTCATTGTACCGGTTTATCATTATATATTATTACTAGCTGGCGCCCGCGACTTTTTCTTGAAAAAGAAAAAAGTAGCCTATCCTGTGCCCCGTACGTCTAAATGTTTATCTATCAAGTTTCATGAAAATCGGTTAATTGGTTTAAGAGTTATGAAGGAACATACATACATACAGAAAAAAATTCTAAAAATCGTCAATTTAGATTCAGTATCATATATAGAGCCTACAAACACGATATTTCTGAAAACAAAGTAACTTACTCCATGACCAACCCTTACAGATTTATTATTAGTAATATTATAGCCTATGTTGAAATATTTATCATCAATACTAATAATAAATCTGTAAGGGTTGGTCATGGAGTAAGTTACTTTGTTTTCAGAGATATCGTGTTTATAGGCTCTATACATGATACTGTAACTAAATTGACCATTTTTACAATTTTTTCTGTATGTATGTATGTATTATGTATGTATGAATTAACTGATTTTCATGAAACTTGGTAGGTAAACATTTAGACGTACAGGACACAGGATAGGCTACTTTTTTCTTTTTCAACGCGGACAGTCGCAGGGACGAGCTAGTATATAATAAACGTTTATTTCAAACCATTGTTCATTTTTAGTAATAGATTATTTAAGTTAATATTAACAATTCTATATAGGTTTTTATTGTAGTTTAGTTTCATATAAAATCCGTTTAAAAATGCTTTACATATTGTACGAAACAAAAATTCATACAATATAATTTATATTACTTAGGAGGTTTATAGGAAATAATATAATTTTTAAACGATAGATCTAATCGTAGTTATTGTACTGCTTCAGATCCCCGCTCCGGTTTGATAACGACGCGTCAATCGCTGGACCGCGAACGCAAGGATTCGTACACTTTGGTGCTGCTCGTCTCTGACAGAGGACAGCCTCCGCAACAGAGTACCAGAATCGTCAACGTGGTCATCGAAGATGTGGACGACCACAAGCCACATTTTTCCAGAAATCTGGTATTTGTTTTCAAAGGATATTCACATTTTTAAATAATATAGCTTTTTTTTTTCAACGTTGCGAAATCCTCTTATGGGCGGATTCGTACCGCCTAAAAACCCAACGAATTTCCAGTTGTAACTTGATATTTGACAGTTCTTTTAAAACCAACATTTCTAAGTGCTGGTGATTGTAATGTCATTAATTTATTATTAACTAGCTCGTGCCCGCGACATCGTCCGCGTAACTTTGTAAATTATATACTAAAACCTTCCTCGAGAACCAGTCTATCCATTGGTGAAAACAATATGAAAATCGGTGAAGTAGTTTTTGAGTTTATCGCAAACAGACAAACGCGGCGGAATACTTTGTTTTATATGTAAGGAGGATAAATGAATAATTCTGTCTCGTAATAGACACAACCGTTTCTTGTTCTTAAAAAATGTACAAATAAATATAAGACACATCATCTTGGCAATGACAACTTAGCATAATATATTGCAATACTAAAAATATATTTACAAAAACCAACCGACTGCCTATTAAATTCTACTTGTGTTCGTCCTCTGGTCGAATATGCTAACCCTGAAATATGTAACCCCCAGAATAACTTATGTTTGATTTGTTTCAAGGATGACGCCCCAGTTGCTATGGCGGTGGATGAAGAAGTACCAATTGGTACAGTTATAGGAGAACTAAAAGCCGTCGATGAAGATATTGACGACAATGCAGCTATAGACTACGCCATTATTGGTATGGGCTATTAAACATAAACGCTAAAGTAAAAAAAATTTGCTTCATTTTAGATTTTTTAATGTCAACAACAACAAAAAAAAAACAACCTACAATTTCTTTCTCTCTGTAAAATTACTTATTTGTCACCTGTTAATAAAAATACTCGTTTTTTTGTTTTCAGCTGGAAATGAAAAGGGTTTACTGAAGTTAGAAAGAACCAATGACAGTAAGGCGATAATAAAATCAGCTGCAAGAATTGACAGAGAAACAGTATCCCGATTGCTCATTAGCATTAAATGTTTCAAAAATGGCATTAAACCTAAATTTAATAAGGCTTATAATAGATTGGTAAGCATTATTATCTTATTATTTTACATTGAGTTTGAAATATCGACATTATATATAGTTTTTAAAGTGAGTGTTAGAAATACACAAAAAAAAAACACACAATCACACATGCAATGAATAATTGAATTTATAAATAATCTGTATTACTGTGTAATTATATCTTTATTTAAATAAAGTCTTAAAAATTGAGGCATTTATTTTAAGAAAGATTTTGATTGAAAATTAGAATTTCTCACATATATCATTAAGGGCCTCTTTCACCAACTACAAGTAAAGTGTTGATTAGTTACTTTTAGAAATAATTTTATGTTTTATTAAATTATGCACTCGGTTTAGTGCATCCTGTTTGGGACTTTTACCGTAAAAACAAATGTATATCAGCTCCATTATCCCCGGTGACCGGTGACTTTAAATGACAGTTAGCCTTTTTGACAGATGGTGAAAGAGGCCCTTAATCGATAAGCTTATTAATTTTACAGGATCCATCCGAAATTCAAGTTCTGATCAAGGTGACAGACATCGACGACCATTTGCCAGAATTCGAAAGCGTCAACCTCACTGTGGGCGTACGACTGAACGTGCCCATAGACACAATCGTAGCAACAGTGAAGGCTGCGGACAAGGACCCGAGCGCTTTGCCCCTCCAATACACGATCGTCAACATTAGCTTCGAATCGCCCATCAAGGCCAAGTCGCAGAACAACATCACGGACGTTATAGCATTGAACAACTCCACCGGCGAGCTGAGGATTATGAAGAACTTGATGCATTATGCGGACGGCGTGTTCCGAGTTATTGTGCGGGCCAATAACTCGGCACAGCCTGAGAGGTACAGCGACGCCTCGGTGGAAGTCGCCGTAGTTCGCGAGAGAGACCTTCTTAGGCTGGTCGTGGCTGGTGCATCGCGAGCATCTTACGGGCGTCTGCGCGACGCTTTGGCCGAGGAGTTGGCCCCTCGCGGTCTTCGCGTGCAACTGCATGACTCTCAGCATACCGCATTCTACGACAACGCCGGGTAAGTGGTCTTATTTTAGTTATATTTGAATTCCACATGTCACACTATTTAAATCAATTAGTAGCCTACATAACAGAGTTCTTTCTTTCTTTTCACACTGGCTTTATATTAACCTTCTTGTAAAATTGCAACAAAAAATGCTTCAAATTTGTTATTCGAATAGTAAAATAGGTGCAAACCAAATCATATTTGGTTGTTAGATGTTGAACTTTGGAAATAGTATCTACTTACAGTTTTTTTGGACATAACATTGGATAACTATGAGTGAGGAACGCACATCTTAACTTGGTGAATAGGCGTTTGAGATTAGAATGATACTGCAATTTTCAAACTGCAAAAATGCTATACTTTAGCTGCTTTCATAGTATGTCATTTTTCATGTCTATGCATTCTCCTTTAGGGACAAGCCTACTAAATAAAAGGCGCATGTTGCTTAATTTATGAAGTTTTTTTATATATATATTTATTAATACAGTAATGTTTACATTTAAATTAACATTGTTGGTGTAAACATAAACTCATTAGAGTTTCACCGCACACCATGTTTAGTTCACAGAATCATTAAAATGTATGTTTACGAATATCTCTAATGTACTCATATCTGCTACATTTAAATTTGATTTTAAACTAACTGGTCCGCTTCGTAATAAGAACTTATTCCATACAAAATGGTATTTTTTTTTAATGAATATCTCCGTTATTTTAATAGCTTAATCGTAGCTTAATTCAAATTAGCTAACTTCCACCACGGTCTAATGTGGGCGGATGGCAGCCCCTGCTTCCAGTTCCGGAAGACGGAGTCGGGCGAGGCGCTGTCGCCGGCGGCGATGAAGGCGAGCCTGCGGTCGGCGGGCGCTGCGCTGCAACGGCTGCTGCAGGAGCACCGCGTGCACAGCGTGACGTCATGCGGCGTTGCGCGCTCCCCGCACTCCCCCGCGCAGGTGTCGCTGCTCGGCCTGGCCGCCGCGCTCCCCCTCCTCGCCCTCGGCGCCACTCTCGTTTTGTTGTGCATGCGCTCCCACGGTACTTACCCTTGAAACCCTTTGAGACTCTGCTTACGCTCACAACGAAACGCGACGTTAAGCCCGTGAAGGTGCTTGACGATGCCTATCGCGATATCGCTAGGGGCATCGTGAAGTTATATTGTAAACTAGCTGGTGCTCGCGACTTCGTTTGCGTTGAAGGTTGAAAGGTACCATATGTCCTTTCTGGAGTCCCAGACAACGTGTATGCAAAATTTCATGGTGATCGGTTCAGTAGTTTTTGCGTGAAAGAGTAACAAACATCCATACAAACTTTCACATTTATAATATTACTACGGATATGTAAGAAATAAATATCAACAATGAAATTTAAACTTGTGTACATAGTCGTTGTGTGTTTTCAGCGAAACGCCGCGCCCGATCAGCACTTCTACTGTCGAGGGAGCCTGCGATGGCGGCCAGTAACATCTCCATTCCTACGAGACTGTATGCGGAACCACTGTACACCACGTGACGCTATTGATTTAATCACATTTCTATGCATATGTTTATTAGATAACCATTTTTTTACAATATTATGATAAAATCTTATAATACGAGTACTAAACGAGAAATTCTTGTATGCCACGACGATCTCGCAAACGGCTCTGACGATTTTGACGAAAATCTAGAGTTAGGAGTTTTTTTAGGTCTAGAAATCGATCTGCCAGCGTCTTATCTTCGAGAAAATTCGTTTTAGGTAACTTTTTTAATGGAACGGTTACAAAAGTAATACCACTTGCTCATTTTATAATATTTTGAATTATTAATTCAAGTACTCTTGAAATTTTTTCTATAATATTTCATACTTTCAAACCTTTATACCTTTCATTGGCCCGAGCGAAACTCACCCAATCTAGTTAATAATTAAAAGATTTACAACAATGGTTATCAATGAAGTTTCTGCGTTGTGTTGTTTAAAATAACTATTAAAATGGCGATTCTAATTGTCTCTGCCTTGTAATTGGTTTCCTCCAGGAAAGCAATAAAGTGGTTTCGATGTACTTAGTCGAGAAAAAGTAGTTTTATGACTATCAATAATAAACTTAACTTAGCTTTTATTTGAACTATTGTTTGCAAACATAAAGATTATTCTTTTTTAAATTTCGGAGATGATCTAACGGTGAATTTTCATATTATATGATTGAGTATTTAGCATCCAAAAAAATATGAAGCGTGTGAAAGTTTGTTATAAGTTTTCATATTATCATAATAATATAATAAAAAATTAAAAATATCTAAGTAATTTCTTGTCAAAAATTAAAATAGAATTGAAAATCTACGTATCTATTTTGTACAAATGAATGTGTGTCATGAATGTAAAAATAATGTGATTACTGATAATTTTATTTTTAAAGTTATTTTTTATTTCTAAGTCACAAAGAATTATATTTTATTTTACTTATTCATAACTACGTACTAAGTAGGATCATGGATAATTTAAATATGTTTAAAGTGTATATAGTTAATATATTTATGTAATTTAATAAAATATTCATTTTAGTATCTTGTGGTTTAATTATTTTATATAAATTCCATTTTATGTGAAATAGGCGATTATTTTTATTATTATTTATGGATTTCTAATTTAAATTGATTTCAAACTAGCTTTTTCCCGCGACTCTGTCCACTCCCCCTTTTTTTAGGTGTTAAAACTTTATTTGCGTATTTAATTTTTTCATGTGTTGATTATTGTATTTTTAATATTTTTATATGATTACCCCGGCAACACTACTTTTTCTGGGTGAAAGGTACCACACTATTTATGTGTCCTGATAGTGTGAAAAATAGTTTAAAGGCGTAAAATATTACAAGTATTTTGCTCAAGAGTAGATTTTTTTATCACTTATACGATTATTTATCGATTATAGTTACACTTAGCGCCTCTTTCACGAACGTCAATTAGGCCAAACTGTCATTTAAAGTCACCGGTAACCGGGGATAATGGAGCTGATATACCTATGTTTGTACGGTAAACGTCCCAAACATTAAATAGAAAATAATAATAAAAAATCGGCTATCGAATGATGCAGTTAACCGAGTGCATAATTAAATAAAACAGAAAATGATTTCTAAAAGTAAATAATCAACACTTTACTTGTAGTTCGTGAAAGAGGCCCATAGTCAGCATAGGGATTAACGGTGAATAAAGTAGGTACACAAGATCCCTATGTAAAAAGAATATAAACGTTATTTTACGGACAAACGAAGGTTGTATGCACTACCTACACAAAAAAATACACAGACGTGAATTCTTGAAATAATTTTATTTAAAAATGCATAATAACGTATTGTATAAAATTTTTCATAGATAACAAGAATAATTTTTTTTTTTTCAAAATTATATATATGTCATACTTTGTATACAGATATTTTTTTATATCTACATTTATATTAAAGTTATACTTAAAACTTAAATCTACAATAAATACGTATTTTCAATAACACAAACTTTAAGCACTTCTTTTTAAATAATAGCACCAACACATTTAAAAAATATTTTTAGCGTGATTCTCAACTAAGTATAAATTATCTAAAAATAATTTCTAAACATTGTATTGTAAATACATTTTAACAAATTAATGTTTTTATTAACTTACACATTTCCAAAATTAATGTAGGCATTTAAATGCAAAACACAGTACTTTAAAACTCTGCCTATACAACTAAATGTATCAGTCAATTTGAATTGAGCACAATTTCCTTAAAAATCCTTTTAAAAAACATTAAAAATCAATAAAAATTACATTTAATTGAAATTGAAAAATAAATAAATACGAAAACACATCGATTTGATTTTAATAAACTATCCCTCATTACTTATTATCCTTATAATTTTAATATCTTAATATATTTTCCTTATTATTAGCTACTCGATTTCAAAATATCTCTGTTTATATTTAAAAAAAAAATTGAATTATATTTAAAATTTTAACTCTACTTTGCATTACTTGACATTAACGCTTAGTCTTCATATAAAAATGTAAAACTTTGTCCTACTTGAGACAGTTGACTAATAATATTAATAAATACATCCAAATCCTGTTATAGTAGTTTTAAACTTTACTTTTAACTATATGAGGCAACTGTGCCTCCCGATACAATTGATTCCAGAATAGAACCCGTTCCCTTTCGGCGAATTGTCCCGAAATTAATGGTTCGTTGATCTCCATATACTCCTTTTGACTATTAGTGTAACGATGCCATCTAACATTGTCCACTTCGTTTGGTGTCGGATTTCTAAAAGAAAAAAATTGGAAAAAATAGATTTAGAATCTGTTAAAAATTCTATTCTATCTCGTACCTGCGCAAGCGCAGCACTGATCACACTACCCAATTATTTATTAGAATGTAGGTACAGGTGTGATGAATTCGCAGTTAAATTTATCTAGGTAATATTTTTTTAGGATAGATGCAATTTAAAGAAATTGCACATAAAAAGAAAATCCTGAATAAGCCTGGAGTTTATTCTATGTTGACACGAGAGTTGTGTAATATTTTAGTACCTACTACTAAGCCTTATTGAACACGGAAATGTTTTTTTTATTCATGTCCACTGTTGGACATATCACCTACCCCACAATATACCCATAGGACTAGTCACATACAGCCTTAATCTATTCAGCTCCTTTCAAGAACTTTCCAAGTTATGTCAATTTCGAAATTTCATGTAAAACGCGATACAATGAAAACGAATGCAAACACAATTTAAAATAAATCTTACCCAGTTTTAGCAAAATCTGCCCACAGTTTAGTGACTTTAGTCACCAATTTCCTCAACTCTTCCTTTTCCTTATAAGTGTCGTCTGTGACCACTGACGAGAACAGATAGAACAACTCGTCGGCGTGACACGCTCCACTCATGTGGGACAGTCCCAAGGCGTTTTTGAAGAAATTCAACTCTGTATCCATATTAAATCTGTACATATACAGTGGACATTTCAAGGCCGAATAAAAGCTTGCAAACCTATGGATACTGTAGACAAAGTTCGAATCCGAATTCAAATTGTTTATACTTTGAGGATCTTCTTCGGTGAAATTCTCTTTGCCCGCATAAAACCTCTTAATGCGTTCTCCAAATCTTACTGTTTCTTCTTCGGACACCTTTCTCGCTATTTCTCTCGGAACTAGATATTTGGGTTCTGCGTTTTTAAACTCCAACTTCTTTAGTGAATCCGATAACATTATTAAACCTTCGTTAGAATTGTAGCCGACCATAACTGGCATTTTAGCTATCTTCTTAGCTAGCAACATTTGCATGGGATCTTCAGTCAAAAACGGCTCCTCATTCGGAAATCTCTTTTCAATCACCGGCGCAAAGTAAATCGGCAAACCTCTACGCTTTTCCTCTGGAGTCGCTGTGAGTGATGTCAGTTTTCCAGTGAGATTTGCGACCGGTACACTTTGTAAAAAGTGAAACAATTCTAGCGGATCTTTTGTGTCTTTCCCTAAAACTTTTCCTACCCTGAAAGCCCTTTCTACCGGCTCAGTACCTATGGCCCAATCTACTGTACACACTCCACTTTCTGCTATAGCTTTATGGAACAAGCCCTTAGACATCGGCGACAGCATGTGGTAAGTGACGGCTGCGGCGCCTGCGCTTTCACCAAACAGACAAATATTGTCCGGATCTCCTCCGAACTGAGCAATATTTTCCTTGATCCATCGAAGAGCTGCCACTTGATCTTTAACTCCAGCATTTCCTGGAGCCTCAGGTATGCCTAAACTCAAAAAACCCAACACCTCCAGCCGATAGTTCATTGTAACTAGCACAACATCGTGTTGTAGTAAATAATCAGGACCGTAGAATTCATTTCCGGATCCCCACATGAATGATCCTCCGTGAATGAACACCATTACCGGTGTCTTGGAATTTGGGTTCAAATTCTTTGTATAAACGTTTAGAAACAAGCAGTCTTCGTCTCCTTGCAACATTTGACTAGTGGTAACATCATATTGAGGACAAATGTTCCCGAATTCTACAGCCTCGTATACACCATCCCATGGTTTTGGGGGAAGAGGAGCCTGAAAAAATATAAATTCCTTTTATATTTTAGTAAAAATATATGTTGCTAACATGTATTTTTAATTGTCAAGTAAAAGGTAGTATATAATATATGAATTATGGGTTGTTTGTTATATCTTGTTCATATTAGTTTACTCACTAGCCTTTATTGAAGCAAAGAGAAAAAGATAAGATAAGACCACATAATAATATATACTAAACTAATATTATAAAGAGGTAAAATTTGTTTGTATGTAGGAAGTATTATTCGAAACTACTCATCCAATTTAGAAATTCTTTCACCAATAGGTAGAATAGAATTTCAGAATGGACAAACGCATACATTCCAATAGGACACTAGCTATCTAAAAATAAAGATCTAAGGATTGTCAGGTATGTCAGGCGTTATAATTGCTTTACATATTTTGTCAGGCGTTTTATCATTTATTTTTCAATGTGGACTAAGCCACGGGCACCAGTCCACTTCAGATCGATCACTCATTACTAACTAATTGCAAAATTGCAATCATTATTACATCAATTGAGGCACAGCCAATTTGAATTATATCCACTAAACATAGGGTGCAATTTACTTTGAACACAAGGAAAATTCATAAATTCAATTAAACTCAAGAATATTTGCATAAAGATAAAAGTTAAACAAACAATTTACTGTTTGTGCAATGAGTCAATTATTTTAAACAGGTTTTTTTAAGGGTGTACATGAAAAAATTCATCCTTTTAAGATTACAATCTAGTTTAAGACCAATGAGTAATTTTAGTTGACCTAATTTATTAACTGTAATATTTAGTAAGAATAATATCAATTTAACATGATTCTTATTATTTTTATTAAGGGGAAAACACTTTGATATTGTGTTTAGTAGCTTTAGCTACTACTACTAAAGTTTAGCTTTTAGTACCTAAACAATTAAGTATGTTTTTAAATAGAGATACGATAATTTGTGTAAGGTAATTCCACTTCCACTTCCTTTACTTAATTTTAAAATTAGGTTTTTTTTTAAATTATGTAGGTATATATACCAACTAGATAACTAAAATGTAAGTTACATATAACAGATTGAAACAAATATGCTGTTGGTAAGCTTCCACCATTATCTAGTACATAGTAAAGATTTTAATTAGCGAGGAAGAAATTTATGTGAAAATGTGTATTTTACAAATAATATTTTCTTTGAGTGTATTATTATATCCAAGAAATTTGAATATTTTTATTTTATTTATATTAGGGAAACATACATCATAGATCTTGCCACACATTATACACATACATACAAGAAAAACATAAATCAGCATAGTTTCTAGTAAATTACTGAAACATATTATAAGTTACGTCACTAGAGAATATTGGAGTTGGGAGAAAACATACAAAAGGTATGAAGCAAACAAAAAGAAAGAAAGAGAAAAACAAAGAAACAAATTAATTAACAAATAACATATAACATACAAAATAAATAAATAAACTGGCCATTACAAAAAGGAGACTAAACAATTATATTTTCTAGTGCTTGTTTAAGGCTTCGTTTATAGGCTCCTATAGGACAACTGAAAATATCCAGATCTAGTAAGTGTTCATTATAAAATTTACAGGATATACAAAAATAATCTTGGATCCTATAGCTATCGAGTGTTTCTTTGTAGGTTAGTAAAAATACAAATAAAATGCGTACTTTGAACTTACCTTGAAACGTAAATTTCCAACGGGAGGTTGAGCATAAGGAACCCCTTTGAAACTATAATAGGAAACACCTTCAAATGTATCATTAACAATTCCCTTCAGTTGGCCTTGCTTTACTGTGACTATCGGGTTTGTCTAAAAAAAAACATTTATTTATTGCGTACATGATAAAATTAAACACATTATTCCATTAAATAAGTATCGACTATATAATCTGGGGTATCGACTAAGTAATACTCAGGTAATACTTTGAACCTTCATGTTATAATATATTGGGATTACGTAAACAGCATTTCACATTTTACAGTAAACTTAAATTATTATTTACTTACCATTTTATTTACCGCTGAACTAAATGACTTGACTTCAGCCTTAGCTTGTACAAGTAATAACCTAAGAAACATTATTGTGATTGTTGTTTTTAAAAATTTTATAATCATTTTGACTTTTAGTTTGACAGCTAACTATACGCGTTCAGAAAGTAAATATTTTGAATTAAATTACACTCAATTTTAAATTTTCAAAATATTTTATTTTGTTTTAAATAAACTGTCAACAAGAAATATTATAATAATGAAAATTTATTAAAAAAGAAATGTATATAACATATAACGGATATATTATAAATAAAGTATATAAATTATAATTCGTTTGGAAATTTCTGAACGCATCTAACAGAGAAAGCGCGCGCGCGCGCGCGCGATGTTTAAATGAATGATCGCGAATGAACCGTCCTCACCGAAGTAAGTATTGGTTCGCATAAAACCTAGATTGTGCACAAACTAATATATATAAGTAGCGCATATACAATAGCTTAGCTATACACAATTATTCACTCATATTATTATTCTTCCTTCCTTTTGCCACAAAGATTTTTAACTTCGTGGGAATTTTTGGTATATTATGGTAATTCAAGAAATAAGGTTTGTGCATTCTGCCAATTACGCAGCTTCCTTGCAATTTCTACAAAATCTGCTAACGTCTAAGCAATCAGTATACATTTATTTGGTATTTATTTAAGTGATTTTGGTTTTTTTGGTATTTTTAAATGAGACGATGACGTATGAAAAAGAGGTGTAAGAATTAACATACTTAGCTTAAAATGGTTCTATATAAAAGATAATATCGTATATGTATATTTTTTGCAAGATTGATTACTACTTGTTACCTTTAATGTGTCCTCGTTACAGTTTCCTTATCGTTTTCGGTTTAAGGAAAACTTCAATTACTGCCATCTGGGTTTGGCCCGTTTAGTCATTACGGCTACCTTGTACGTATTTACGTAGTGAAAGATTATTTCGTCTTACTGCGAATTGAAAAAAATAGATTTCTATCCCCAAAATATACATGTGACAACAATAAAAAAATGTGTATTTGTTATAATTATGTTAATTATATTATTTTTTCGGGATTGTAATTTATGTATTTAGATACATTATAACAGGTAATTTGAGACACAATACAGAATCAAACATTGAACTTTGACAAGACCTTTGGATGAGTGGTTAGAGTGCTTGTCTTTAGGCTCTGACTCAGGGTTTCCGGGTTCGATTCTAGGCAGAGTTAAATTTTAGAAATGAACTTTTCAAAGTTAGATCTGCTCTAGATCTGTAAAGTACACACTATATGCGCTTCGCTGTCATTTGGGTATCCCGTTTAGCGCAATTGGCAGTAACTATTCCCTAACAGAAGACCACCGTGAAATACGAGTATCAGCATGTGTGCTGCTATGTTTTGGTGAGTGAGTAAGGGATGCCAAATCTACATATAATCCTACTATATTATGTGCATTTTCAGCACCTAGGCCTTGCTTATGTTATGGGAGACGTTAGCCACTTTACCCTGAACTTTACCTTGTCTGTCAATCTTAACATAATATTTTAAAAATAATAAATTAAAAAAAAAAACAGAATATAAGTACATTCAATCATAAAAGTATGATGCATGATGTGTATCATTACAAATAACTTGTTTACGATAACAAATCCTAAAAATAAATTCGTTATCAATAAAATTATAAGGGTAAATAAACTTATAAGTAAGTACATGAAAAATAAATCCCATACTATTAAATCGAAAGTCTATTATTTTTAATTATATAACTAACTAATCTTTTTAAAAGTTACTAAATTTGAAACGCGTGGAATTTATGTATGAAATATGGTAACAAATTATGATTAAAATTATGGTAACCAATATGGTAAAAATTTGACTTACTAAAATATAAAACAAATTATATTACGGCTTCATAAAATAAAATATAACAAGTATGTATACGATGTTCTAATTACTTCATAGAATGCATTAGATTAAATTATTACCTCATTTTTACTTAAAGCTACTTTCTATAAGTTAATTAAATCAAACGTGAGGTTGTCATTTCAAAAAATGGTAAAGTTTTTTTAAGTATGGAAGTTTATTCTAAAAGGTTCTAAATTCGAATTCAGTTTACCAACTCTGTCACCACGCGGCGCTAGTGATACGAACGCAAGCCAAACACGCAGCAAGCGTGCGGCAAATATTTAACGCAAAATAATTTCTGCTCGCCAACAATTTGTAGATAATACAATTTTATTGATTTATTCGCATATTTCATTTCCACATGTCCACATAAATATTGATAGTAAAACGATCCCTAATTGTTTAGTCTGGTATTGTAAATGGATAGGACGGTGCGAGTTGGCGATATGATCGCAAAAATCCACCAATAGAAATGTCTGATTGATCCTACCTGCTGCTTATCTGACCACCCACTTCACTCACCTTCAGTGTAAACAAAGGATTAGTACGATTATCAATTTTATTGTGGCCAGGAATGATTTTAGATCGTCCATTACGACGATATCGGCCAAACTCGCACAATTGTGCAAATAGCGAATATATTTTTTATATTACTATTTGTTTTACATTTTTATTATTTTTTCTAGTCGAGTGTTTGCACGTGCTTACTATCTTTGTAAAAAAAAATGGTAGCTTTCGCGATGTTTTAGGGCTTAAATTTAGTAGAAATTTAACAGAACGTAAAAGTGCAGAACTGTAATGCAATAAAAGTCGACATAACTACTAAAATTAATTTGAATAAAATTCAATCAAAAGTATCTAGCTTCTAAAATTGTGATAGTTTTGTCCTGTGGCACTTTATAATTTTACGTGACATAAAAATAAGCGTACCATGTAAAAATTTAATATCCAAACGTTGGTTACTAGCTTTAGTTCTAAGTCTAGGCATGTAGAAAGCCTTACTTTACTATAATAATCGAAAGAAATTTGTTATATGTATTTTTATTATTTATCATTACATTAACATTTTATTATTTACTAAAAAATAACACAATTTTAGAAATCTTATAAGAAATGTAAGAATCGAGACTGATGTATGAAGTTATGTGTAATGTTTTTTGGAACGATTTCTTGGTTATTTATATTTAGTTTCGTTTTTTATTTCCTTAGATTCCTCAAGTTACGACTGACGGTGATGGTAATTAATAAAAAAGTGCCAGTATTTCTTACCTCTTAAGAGAACAATAACAGGGTTTTTAACTATGTGGAGATTACAGCCATTTCAAAGTCACATATGTACGAATCCATTTTCAAGAAATATGTAGATTTATTTTAAAATGCTAAACGTTCATAACGTTTGTGTAATGTGTTTTGTTATTTTATTACTTAGATAATTTGTACCAATACGAGTATATTTTATGTCTAAGTTAATTCTGAATTAAAAGCATGACAGTACAGAAATATAAGCCATAGAATAGAATAGAAAGTAATATCAAGTTCCGCATACGAAAACTAAATTAGTCAAGTACCTACTTATTGCTATAATTTTTATGATTATAATTTTTTTAATGACTTAAATCTACCTTAAATATGCAGACCTACTTAAAACTTAGAAAGTCGATGATAGATACTTAATAAGAATACACTTGTATTACGAGTAATACTGTTACATTTTTGGCGATAAGGAAGTTGGTATAATGATTGTAAAATAATATTTTGTTATTACTCCATGAGTAAGTAGGTAATGAATGTCAAGTTTATTTCCCTGGCATAAAAGTCACCACTAAACTTTTTATCTAGTTTTTCTTCTGTGTTTATAGGAGAAAGCATCCACATACCATCCAGTGAACAGTCAGAGTACTTACAGTCCCTTTCTATAACAAATACCTATACTTTGTATACATATAACTACGTACCTATACCTACCTATACGAATCAAATCAATTAAGTGTATTCATAACGAATTCATTGTTTACTTTGCAATAGAAATGTCAAAATCGAAACTACAATCAGTGCTTCTAACTGCGTTTATTGGTTTCACGAAACCATATTGCAAAAAAATATATTAATTCACTATCTGTCAAATTGAAGTGACAGCTGTCATTTCTGCAGATTTTCCCACGGGCATCCCTCATTGTCGTTATTTTATAATCTTTAACTAGGTACGTTTTTGTTGCGAAATCTACGATTTTCAATAATATTTCAAAATTTTAATCTAATTGTAGGTTAAACCTACATATATCTAAACCAACAAAGATATAATTCTTCAGAGTACCATTTATGGTGCACATAATTGCTGCATCTGTTTACTCTTATTAAGATTGGTATTTTTATCTTGAAAATACCTAATTACTGTGTAAGTATGGCGCGTTACATGAAGAAAATTTCTTTCAATCTGTACTATACTAATTTTAATAGCATAGAATAACCATAATTTGTCTGTCTGCATGTCACAGCTATGTCGCACAAGAATTTCTGCACTACTCCATGCACACAAAATGGCGTTAAATTTGGCATCCATCTTACTTTTGACACAGTGCAAAAATATGTGAAGTTCTAAATATGAATAAAGGAAGAGGAAAACTTAATATGTTTCATCAGAGATAAACTTAAATAAGTCCTATTTTAGTATGTTAATTAAGTGTTTATACTGTTGATTGGTATTTTACCTTTTTAAGATTATATTTAAATATGCATAACTGTATATTGTTTACCTTACAATCATGCATATTTATTTGAATATATAATAAGGCACCATGGGTATCGCAGTTCTTTAAATACGTTTCTATGCATAATATGTCTACTTATTTAATATCCAATATCGATAAAAAATACTAAATAGATACGAAGTTAATAATAGTGTCAATGGTGTAATCTTGTCAAGATAATGTCAAATGCATTTTTGATATGCATTTCAAAGGGTATATGCATCGAAATACTACAATAGAATTTGCGTCACAAATGCCAAAGCGGCACATAAAAAGAACGCCTTTGAAAGAGCCATGGCGGACTCTTGCCTTCACGCGTCAATGGTAAAAGGTAGTAACGATCAACTTCTACTATTTCATTTTAAACACAAATTCACAAATTGACGTAAAGTCAAATTTTCTTTAAATTACGTACTTATTATTATGTTTGTTTTGTTTTAAATGACAGTTCATGCTCTACGCATATGTCACTTTTAAATGTTCCATAAAATTCGTAGTGTTTTGTATGGCACGCGTGTTCCATGTTGTAGTAGTTTGATGGGTATAATATGTAATTGCTACAGCTAAAGTTAACCCTGATTCCCACTTGACGTGATACTGATTTTTTTCATTGTATCGATGCATTGTATCAAAAACTATGACAATAAGCTACAGTCAGGTAGATGGCAAATTAAATTAATTTTAAACAGCACTACAGACCTGTGTAACAGCATGGTGGTAAAAATATATACTTACAAAACACTTACTTTTGAATAAATAATTTATAAAAATAAAATCAGGACAAAAAGAGAATAATAGAATAGATAAATAGGCCACAAAACAAATCAATATAAAAGACTATGACCCAACACCTGTTCACCAGCTGAAATGTCAGCCTGTCCACGGCACTTTCTCACAAAAAGCTCTTTCTAAAATAGTAAAATATTTTTTGCAATAAAAGCAGTTTGTGTGACCCCTTTTTATGGTCGACCGTTTAGTTTTCTATAAAGAGTTTGCACCGTCATTATTTACAACCCTTTCGGATAAGCCCTTAACAACAAACCTTTTTAACATTTTAAAACTGCGACCCACAATGGGTGATGCATTATTTTTTCGACCTGCCAGGATTAGCCGAAACTCGGTTCGGTAAATGTTTTAATGTTTAAAAGATTAACGTCATGTTGCACTTTTGAGTATGCGTAAACATAGTTCTCATTACAATGTCTTTATTTGTTGAAATTATAATAATTCCATACATGTTTACATGTGGCATTACAATTTTATACTTTACAAAACAAATAAACTCAAAATTAAATGTATGCATTTGATATTGTTTTACAGGTACATTCAATGTGGTCCCTTTAAACTATAGGTTTAAGTTAAGCTATAGGTACTAGTGTGCTAGGTACTAAATTAGTTACTGATTTGAAAAAATATTTCAATTTTTTTTTATCTCACTAAAGCTGATTCATACTAAATAAAAATTTACGAACAAATGGAAAAAACGTTCAGAACTCTTGTCTATTAATAGGTTTTAATATATTAATTACCATTATAGGAAAGGAGGAGAATAGTCGTATTATTTCTGAAATTTAGTTATTTCAATACTCTTAAAATTTAAATTATTATATTCACCATACACAAACAAATGGTAGCTGAAAACATTTTTTATATTCAATCTTATGAAATTATATTTTCTTAATTGATTTATTTTGGTCTTAAGCGACAAATTTACTAGATATTTTGAAAATACTAAGTAAGTAAGTATATTATTAATGTAGATATCGATAAGTCATAAATTTATGTTGTGAAGTTGGGTAAAGTGTAGATATCGATAAGTTGTAATATAAGGTTGGGTAAAGTTAAAAAAAAATTGAAACGCAAACAACGTCATCATTAATAAGTCTACAATAAGCAAATAATTTTATAGCTAGCTCTGAGACGGGATAAGTCCGCAAAATTATGCTCGGTGGCAAGCCGTCTCGTGTTGGCTCCACGCGAGGGGCGCGTGCGGCATTCAAGGGGATGACGTTTTTAGTGTTGGGACGAAAATCGATCAATTGCATTTTATCGATACAATTATCTTTTATTATAAGAAACTCCACAGATGAGTTATTTTTATGTGGCCATTAATATTCCTGCAGCTGAAGCAAAAGAAGGAAGTTGTATATTTTATTCCGTTGTCACCTCACGATCAATTCCTACTTCATGGGCTTGCTGCACTGTTTGGTTAACATTAATCTAGACTGATATTGTTATTTAATGTTTTTTGTTAATGAAAGACTTTCTTTAAAATATTTGATAGTTGTTTAACATAAAAACTCATAGGTAAGAGTCACATAAGAGTCACAGTGTTGTGGTCACAGCTTTCTGTGACCACAACACTGCGACTCTTGGCATAGAGACCAGTTGAATGCGGAACGAAATTAGTGCATATAGTGTATTTGAGGAAATGAATTGTTAAATAAAAGTAGCACTACATTTCCTATTTGAGATTTTTTTTAAAACATAACTCGCTTATTTTTGTTTGTCCATGAAAATAAATATTATCGATGACGATGTCACAAGCACAACCCTAGTAACCCTTCAACAGCATACACATGTAGAGGCACATTATAATGCATTCATGGCCTCTCAAGCGTGGCGACTCCAAAGTAACTAAACGGCCGGCTCCACCCCACTCTTGCATTATATTTATTATTTTAAACTGCCGTTATAATTTTGAGATTTTAGGGGACGAGAAGCGTCGTTAGCTATTGTAGGGTTACACCTGTTCGGTTTATTAACTTTTAGCGTTTTATGCACTAAACCATTGTTACAACTAAAATAAATAAATCTTATCTTACGGATTTATCATGGTCGGAACCATCTTAAGAGTCGATAATCGCCCTCTGCTGGACATGCCTTCTCTATAGACATCCAAAATGCACAACTAACCACTGCTCGCGACTACGTTATCCTGTATTTTCGGGCTTGTACACTGCGTACTGCGTAGTCACTGCGTAGGGGTTACTGTGCAGTGAATGGCCGTCTAGCATATTCTAAGTAAGATAAGTATATAAAAGCAAAACATTTTACGACTGAAAATAAAGAGAAATAAAAGTTGACATAAGAAACCAGTAGATAGTCGAGTTGTACTTTTAGTGCGATAATTGTTGTCCAATTTACAAAAAAATCTTTTTCATTTCAATGTTGAAGAGCCAAATAATTGTTAGAACTATGAGAAAAAATAAAAAATAAAATGATTTTATGAAATTTTACCACTTATTTTTTTTACGAAAGAGTTTTAACCCCTTTACATGAAAACCGTGACGCAGTTTGTCAATAATTTACAAGGAATCGCCAATGAACCGTGTCGATATACATTACTAACATTTGGTGTTAAAATGTACCTTTGTCCGTCTGTTTGTTAACAAATCACGTGGAAACTGTAACCGATTGTTACAGGCAGGGTTAATATATTGATAAACGGCTGATTGTTTGTACGAGCTAACCTAAATAATTAACTTGAATAAATATTGACATTCAATAAAATTTATTTTTATTTACAAATTTACGTATTATATGTATATCTGATGGTAATATTTTATTTACAACCCTATAACAATTTAAATAAAATGAAAATGATAATTAATAAAAATAAACAGTGTTATTTATTAATTTAGTGTTAATTTTATTGTGAATGTATTTAATTTTTATATGTGAAAATAAAAAAAATATATATTTAATAAAGAAAATATAACAAAGTAGTAGTTATGAAACTGTGAATAAATTATCTTTCTTTTTAGATGGTTCTGAACGTAGCTGGATAGATCAACGAAGGACTTTGGAAAGACTACTTAGTCTTTTGAAAAAGTTATTTAAACCTGCGTATCAACTATGAAACGAAATCAAAGCGGGTTTGGCAAATACTCGCACTTTTCCCTCTTTTAAACTAACTTGCTGTGTAATTATATTATTTCTCAATATCACACAAACACACAAACACATTGTGTATAATATGTCGCCATAAAAATATCCGCATGATTTTATTTTTTGTCGATTTCTCCCGGGTCCGTGTCTGATCAAATATTTATAAAATTTATTGCATGTCGATATGAAAGGGTTCGAATAAATAGCAAAAACTTTTATGCACTAATTTTTTTTAATATCTTTACTGTTGTGATAAAAGATATTAATCATAGACATTTAACTTCAAAATATGTAATACTAGTAGCTGCTTCTCGCGACTTCGCCCGCGTAACTTTGTAAATTATATACTAAAACCTTCCTCGAGAACTACTCTATCAATTGGTGAAAACAACATGAAAATCAGTGCAATAGTTTTCGAATTTATCGCGAACTGACAGACAGACAGACGTGACGGAGAACTTTGTTTTATAATATGTAAGAATCTAAAAAAATTAAGATCATGACACTCAATCCAATCAAATCCAGCTCAAATTTTGTGAAGAGGTCGGCGGTCAAATCACGTTCCACATGATTAGGTATAAAAAATAAGGCATTAGAAGAAAAAGAAATGATCTTTTGATAATATCTTAATCACACCGAAACACAAAAGCACACATGCTGTTATTTCCGCTGTTTGTTGTTGATACAGTTGGATAGTACAGTTCGCACCTTCGGCAAGACAAGGGCATAACTGCACTTTTTGTAATTTTACAGGAGAGCCATTTAAAGTTATTTTTTTTTGATTCAATATCGTATTCTTCTGCTTATATTGCTTACAAACAATTCTTCATCAAATAAGCCTTGTAAATATTTTTTTAATTTAATAATGTTTTTAAGACATTTCTGCATATATATTTTAAGTGTCTCATCAATACTAATAATAAATCTGTAAAGGTTGGTCATGGAGTAAGTTACTTTGTTTTCAGAAATATCGTGTTTATAGGCTCTATACATGATACTGAAACTAAATTGACCATTTTTAGAATTTTGTTTCCGTATATATGTATGTATCTTCCTCCATAACTCTTAAATGAATTAACTGGTTTTCATGAAACTTGGTATATAAATATTTAGATGTACAGGGCACAGGATAGGCTCCTTTTTTTTAACGCGAACGAATTCGCGTGCGCCAGCTAGTTTTAAATAAATTTGTAAGTTATGCCCTTCTCTTACCGAAGGTGCGAGTTGACTAGACACGGTGACCTTCATGTAAGAAGGTTTGGTAATGAACTTGTGTAGTTTCCATTAGTATTAATATACCTTTATTTATTTAATAAATAAGTAGTTAAAACACCATAAGTAGGGGGCGTGTCTAATCGAACGCTAGACTGTCCCATTGGAACTTTTTCCATATATATTTGGGGTGGCTTCATGATCAACCCACAGTGTAAAGGCGCACGCGCGGAAGCACACTGCTTCCTTACACCATAAATCCTAGTCATGGGCCATAGGTTAGATTTATTGAAATTTTAATATATATTTTAGTGAATAAGTAAACAAATTTCAAAAGACTATTCAGTGTGTTGTGATTTTTATATTATAAATTAAATTCTTAACAATTGTAATTAGTTTTCCGGATTAAATTATTTAAGTGGGTGAGTATTTTTTATTTATTAAATAAATATTTTTTTAGAAATTAATTTATATAAATTAATTTAAGAACTCATGAGTAGGAAATCTTAAAGCAACCTAATAGCGTAATTATGTTTAAAAAATATATAGAAAAAAAATTTACATTTTATAAAGCCAATTGTAAAAGTTTACAAGGTTTGATAAATTTCAAAAGAGTATAAAAAATTCACACGCATCTATACTAATATTATAAAGCTGAAGAGTTTGTTTAGTTAATCTCAGGTACGAATTCAAAAATTCTTTTTGTCTTGTATAGTCCATTTATCGTGAAAGGTTTTAGACTATATAACATTTTGAACGGACGAAGTCACGGGCAAGAGCTAGTAAAGTTTACACGCAGAAAAGTTACTCGGAGAATTTAATCGTTTCCGAACAAGAAAGGAAGAAACAAGTTACTTTTTTGTTTCATAAATGCTAAATATATTTCTAGTATGTAAAGTCTGTCTTGATGAAGAAAATTTAAGTTCAAAGGACAAAGGTGTTAACTAGCAGAAGTTTCGAAACGAGTAATGAGCATTTTAAAATAATTAATCATCAATCAATACTAATAATAAATCTGTAAGTGTAGGTATTGTATGTATGTATGTTCCACCATAACTCTTAAACGAATTAACTGATTTTCATGAAACTTGGTAGATAAACATGAAGACGTACAGGACACAGGATAGGCTACTTTTTTTTTTCAACGCGGTCGAAGTCGCGGGCGCCGGCTAGTATTCAAATAAAACTAGCGATTAAAGCGTAAATTTTTGATATACTTTTCGTGTCATTACTTTAAAAATTCTTAAAAAAAAAAACTTTAGGTGATAGAGTATGTTAAAAAATATTCTTTGAATATTTAGTAACAATTAATTTCTTTCAAATATTTATATTATTTTTTGATTATGTTTAAGCTGATAACACATTTGCAAACATAAAAATTTATTACTCATTAACAGTTAACACATTTGCTAGTGTCTGTAATTTTGTAAAGAAATAAAATTCGCGTCTTTCGAATCCATAAATGAATTTGTCATCAAATATATAACCTCATGTTCATGCAAAAATGTCGATTTCTAAAAATTTTGTCAGATAACACCTTTGTCCAATCAACCCCATTCGCGGTAACTGCAACTTTCGATTTGTGATAATTAGTCGTAATAGACATTTTTAAGATGAACGATTGTAATAATTTATTTGCAATTTTCATCTATTAAGAAAATGATAAATTCAAATTGTCAATTTTCACAACTTCATCCTTCCTTCATGTGAAAGTAAGTATGTATGTATGTTACCTTTTCACGTCTTAGTTGCTCAACCGAACAGAAAAAGTACTGTTCCCGTGTGATCATACGAGTATAAAATTATAAATCAATCGCTTTCAATAAAAATAAAAAAAAATTTCATACTATTTTCACTTACACCCAGAATCAGTCGATTCAGATTCAGAACTAATAATGGCTAAAATGGTTCATAATCCACCCGGCGACTTCCAGTTTTGTTTTATTTCCATACATAAAACATTTATAAACAGAAGTAGAAAACATCTCTCTAACCTTCAAAAACTTTTGTCTATTGTCCTGCAATTAACTTTCAAATGATTTCGCTATACAAACCCAATTATTGACAAATGTTTGTGCGAGTGCGGCACGTGCATGTCGCGTGCGCCTAACAGGTGTACGAATAACTGCAGAGGGCAAAGCAATGGAGTATGTACACTCATGTAATGACTGTAGCGTTCCGTACGCTATCATTTTTAATTAATTAAAAATGTTACTGAAATTCATCTAATATGAACTTCACGTGTTATGAAATCTTGTAATCCGGTTTTCACGAATAGGTATCTATTTCTCTAAAAACGCTAAAGACTTCTATATATTCTATATATTATATATAAAATTCTGGTGTCAGTGGATACTCCTCCGAAACGGCTACTCCGAACGGCTTCGAACGGCCCACCCCATTTTTTTTTTAATTTTTTGCTAAAACAACGTTTGCCGGGTTAGCTAGTTCTATATAGAATTCTATAATTCTAGACTATCTATTTCTATAATAAAATAAACACGCTCTCTGCCTCTGTCTGCCTGTAGGCTAAGTGTTAACCATCCAAAGGAACGGTTTTCATTCTTGCTCATTCCATTAACGTTTAAAAGGAAGGTTTATAATAAAACCCAATTATTTTTTTATGTAATTATAAAAAAAAATACTAGTAATGTGTTACATTTTTTTATTTTTAATTATACAAAGTCACCCCTAAACCGGAAATCACAGACCGGAAGTCAAGAGTGATAAAGTTCAACTGACTTTCCGTAACATATTGGTCACGCAATCTTTGTAGTGTTAGGGTTTGGTCACCTGCCACCCTTGTCACATGGAAATTGTACAAAATCAAACATTACGATACCCTTAGTAAAAAAAATAATATACGAAAATACAGGCATTTTAATGAACAAGTGTTATCACCGTAAGATAAAATTTCAAAAATCCTATCGGGTGGAGAATCTTTTCTCAAAGAAATATTGATAGTAAACCCGTCTGCAATTTTAGTAGTGAAAAAGAGCACTGCATTTTGCATTCATAAATTGGACACCCTGTCTGTGAGTATCAACCCTTATAGAAGATCACCTTGAAGTAAGAGCATTATGTGTGCTTATTTCCCTAACCTCTTCACTCCCTTATCTTTCATCCTACTAAATTCGCAACCGCACTTGTAGCACTTATGGCTTTACTTGTGTCAATAAGTAACGTTAGCCACATAACCTCCCGACTTCACTCATAAAAAAATATTCGAAGATAATAATATGTGAACTTGCCAGTCTGTAGTTGACTAGATTGAAGCCTACTCTTTCTTAAAAGTAGAAACCGTATTATACGTAATTATACAGATACATATAACTAAAATAATTTTTTTCTTTCCAGATTTGGAAGATGTTCAGCACAGACTTCGATGAGTATTGCGACTTTAATGACAGCATCTGCAGCAATGATTCCGGCTTCGAGAGATCCTACACAGATAAAATAGGGACTCCAGTATCCACTAATACTACTCCATTAAAAAATGACACTACAGATTTGGGCATTTCTCTTACTCCTGTGAAAGAATCACATGCTAGAAGAAGACTCTTTAATGATGAATTTACATATGAAGCTACTGCAGAAGAATTTAAATGCTTCGATCAAAAAATACAATCAGACAATATTTCGACACCTGTTAAAACGAGGGACAAGAAGCCAAAAGATCCAACTAAGCCAAAAAGGAAATATGCTAATGGTAAAAATAGGGTCACCAGATCTAAAAGTCCATCGCAAATAATGAGGATTAAAAGACATAGAAGGATGAAGGCGAACGACAGAGAGAGAAATAGAATGCATATGCTCAACGAAGCTCTCGATAAACTAAGATGTGTACTACCAACTTTTCCAGAAGATACTAAACTAACAAAGATTGAGACTCTCAGATTCGCTCATAATTACATTTTTGCTTTAAGTCAAACTTTGGAATCACTGAATAATATCGACACAACAGAAGTTCCTCCTGAAGGCTTTACTTTAAATTACGATCGTCTGCAGAATTATTCAATTACTGGTGAGAAGATAACCAAAGATGCGTTTAGAGAAATATTTCTAGTTCCCAATAAAGGTGAAGATTTTGGTGACGGTTCATACAGGAACTTTCAAGGGTTCAGCAAACCTTTTGCTAACGGTTCAAATTTCATGCAAACACCTGAAGGAGTTTTGATTAATGTTGGAAACGTGACGGTTTCTGTTAACAATAAAGGTGGAAATTGCATAACTTCAACAACGGGAAGTGGATTTTTCACTCATCCATCCACTTTTGGAGATGAATTGACGCCACATAACTATTATCAACAATTAACATACGGAGAATGTAATGGTTACGTAGATAACTACGACAGTAGATCACAGAAGGGCTCCGAAGAATATTTCAATCAAAAAAATTATGAAATATTCAAAAATGCTTTCGACAGTGCAAAAACTAAGAAATGCGTCAAAACTGAACACTATGGTACTAATTACTCTGAATACGGTAACACATTTTACGGATATAATGATAACTATTATTTAAATAGTAATAATGATTATGCTCAAAATAATTTTTATTATAATGACCAAAGATGTTATAAAAACTTTTATCCTAGAGGTACAAATATTGTTAATGCTCAAATATAATAGAGATAATTTATTTTAAGGTTTGCTAGTCATTTTGTATACTATATTTAAAGTTAGGTGCATAATGTTGCCATGTACGTATTTTAATAAATTTTAGCCAAAAGTAAAGCAATGGAATGTTTTAATATGTGAATTGTTCATTGGTCAGTCATAGTATTTCGATGTATCTTTCTTATCATATCTCTGAAAAAAGACAATAAAATTTAAATGTGCTATTTTGTGTAGTTAGATTTACTACAAAAGTTAATATCTAGTCATTTTTGTAAAATTTTAATTAAAATAAAGGTATATTTTTTAATTTGAATTTTTATTTCTTTATTATATTTCATTAGCAATACTAATCCAGATTTCGAAAGCGTTCTTAACAATAATTAGACACAAAGAGATGAATGTATTCACTTGATTTACCACTATGTAATAATAAAAGGAATAAAAATCATGAATATAAATCAAATTGGAACAAAAGCGACTAAAGAGCGAAAACTAGTGAAAGGGTCCGCGAATTGCACCCTCTGCGCGAGCGCTTTGTTCAATACCTTTACAAACTTAATCAGCTATTGTCAGTTATACATCTATTTTGGACTTTAAGCACTCAGCATAAGAGTTAGTTTGGATAGAAGCAGTCTCTGGTAGTGGAACTATAGGGGCACCCGTTTGGATCGTGTTACGAACACTAATGTTTACTTTGAAAATTCGTTACGGCCTATATTGTTGTGAACGGACATGTTTGCTCCAATTATTTAGGTGTCAGTTCTCTTGTATGATTGATATTTCCATTGACTAACGATAAAGCATAGTTTTGTTTTTAACTTTTACATCGAGTCTGGCTTGATAGAAACTTTATCCCTAGGACGCGGAAATTTTGGAACTAACTCGCATTGCCGTCTAGCTACAATTAGAGTTTCTTCGAGGATATCATAGCAAATTAGGACGTCTATTCTCACAGCAGGGAGGCAGGTTACCTCCTGTCTCTGTCTTAGTACAAGGCTTTGTTTGTACTTAGACGACAGTAATCTTCAGGTGACCGTCATCGGCCTGGCTGCCATCGTTTTTTTTCATAAAGATTATTACAATATTTTTAAAAAAAGTAAAATGTTCAGACGGATTTTTCGTTTTTTTTTTCTAGCTTAATCGTTGAATCATTATCAGAGAACAAATTGCTGAATCTATTCTACATTAAAAAGTTTAAATATGAAATTTAAAGAATTACCATTTCTAATGAAGCATAAAAACGTTATTTTTATTTGAACCACATCCAAATGAAATATTTTCTCGCATGGCACAATTGTTGGTTTATAATTTTATTGCAGAGCATACAGGAAATTTGGTTCAGAAAATAAATTAAGATTTTTTTTTCCATTATTTGAAAAAATCAATAGATTAATTGCGTGTGTAATTATTTCCGTAATCCTTAGTTCATATAACGCAATGTCGTATGCGCAGTGTCTGTTAATAAGCATGACCGATGTCAATGCGACCGAGACAGATGGATTAACACGGGTTCCCTTCCAACCACTTCCAATGTGCACATGCGTGGTTGCCACAATAGCAATCATCTAAATTTTAATTTGTATCGTTTGCATTGGTTGGTATTGTTATTGTTTTTTATTACACAAAAGGTTTTCTTTAAGAAACACACGATTCATTTTGGTACCATTTTCAGTAATATTGTAATACGAGGTCCTCTGCCTTCCATTACAACTGACTGACTGGAGACTGTTGGCGGTTTAAATTCAAGCAGTTCAAAATTCAAAATTCAAAAATTTTTTATTCGAAATAAGATTCGACGTCAAACAATGGCACGTTTACTACTAAAGTGAAAGAAACTCCACAAGCATCGAATAAATACACTATATAGTATAAGAGGTGGCAACGTTTTCGAAAGAGAATTTCAGGTCAGCTGATTTTTTGATATGTCGTCTCTCTTGCCCTTTCGGTTAGGATCTGGGCAGTCTGGCTAGCGGTAACGATTGCGTTTGCCTGTGCGCATCCTATTTGTGCGGGTAATATACTGACTTTTAAAATCATTTTATGAAGGTTCAATTTTCATATTTTAGCTTAAGATAAGTTTAACGAACATCCATCTCTTATTGCCAGACATTTTTATCGTTGCTAATAATGAGCCAGACGCGAATTTTGATTTCATTTTTATTAAAAATTTAAGATATTTCAGAATGTCTGTCATTTTAATATTATGTTGTTTAAGTATGAACAGACCTAAAAATAATTTGCCAGACATTAATTCAGTTGTTAAACCATAAATCAGAACGATAAAGTCCTGAAAACTCTTACAGTATGATTCTACTGGTCAGAGAGAGACAGTTGCAGAATAAATCGCTGAGAACAAGATAGAAAACAGTCTAATTAGACAAAATGATTATAAAGTATTTTAAAGAATTTGATTTACATATAACAATTTTTAATCTTTTCTACTTCTTAGATTACTTTTTAATCCCTGATTAAAAAAAATATTGAAAAGTATTGAAAATGAATCGGACTTTTGTAAACTGTATATCTATATATACATACAAAATATATCTATATATATATATATACAAAATAGATATACAATTGCGTAAGTTCAATATTTTTTTAATAATCAGATATTAATTTTTATTAGCATTTAGCAAATTTTAACATAAAAATTGAAATAAGATAGAATTAGATAGCAGGAAGGAAAATTTTAAATTTTTTTTTATTCGAAATACTCTTGTCGCTATGAAAGCGTCACGGAATTCTGTGATAGCGTCACAGAAAAAGGATGCATCTTCTTAATCGTCGTCATCTCCGTCACTCTCATTCTCAAAACACATTTCATTTTATCACTGGCCATCGTAACAAAATTTGAAAGTAAACATTAAAAACAACACAATCTCAAACATGTGGTTTTAGACTGACGCCATCTTGAAAACTTGCCGTGTACGCCACCGTGACTGTCTATCAATCTTACGCACTAACGAGCAGCTGAGAGCACTCAACTGTCTTTTTGACTAGTAGAATCATACTGTAAGAGTTTTCAGGACTTTATCGTTCATATTCATGGTTTAACAACTGAATGGATGTTTGTTAAACTTATCTTAAGCTAAAATATGAAAATTGAACATTCATAAAATAATTTTACTGTAAGAGTTTCTAGGACTTTATCGTTCTGATTCATGGTTTAACAACTGAATTAATGTCTGGCAAATTATTTTTAGGTCTGTTCATACTTAAACAACATAATATTAAAATGACAGACATTCTGAAATAACTTAAATTTTTAATAAAAATGAAATCAAAATTCGCGTCTGGCTCATTATTAGCAACGATAAAAATGTCTGGCAATAAGAGATGGATGTTTGTTAAACTTATCTTAAGCTAAAATATGAAAATTGAACCTTCATAAAATGATTTTCCTGTATGAATTTTCAGGACTTTATCGTTCTGATTCATGGTTTAACAACTGAATTAATGTCTGGCAAATTATTTTTAGGTCTGTTCATACTTAAACAACATAATATTAAAATGACAGACATTCTGAAATAACTTAAATTTTTAATAAAAATGAAATCAAAATTCGCGTCTGGCTCATTTCTAGCAACGATAAAAATGTCTGGCAATAAGAGATGGATGTTCGTTAAACTTATCTTAAGCTAAAATATGAAATTTAAAGAATTACCATTTCTAATGAAGCATAAAAACGTTATTTTTATTTAAACCACATCCAAATGAAATATTTTCTCGCATGGCACAATTGTTGGTTTATAATTTTATTGCAGAGCATACAGGAAATTTGGTTCAGAAAATAAATTAAGATTTTTTTTTCCATTATTTGAAAAAATCAATAGATTAATTGCGTGTGTAATTATTTCCGTAATCCTTAGTTCATATAACGCAATGTCGTATGCGCAGTGTCTGTTAATAAGCATGACCGATGTCAATGCGACCGAGACAGATGGATTAACACGGGTTCCCTTCCAACCACTTCCAATGTGCACATGCGTGGTTGCCACAATAGCAATCATCTAAATTTTAATTTGTATCGTTTGCATTGGTTGGTATTGTTATTGTTTTTTATTACACAAAAGGTTTTCTTTAAGAAACACACGATTCATTTTGGTACCATTTTCAGTAATATTGTAATACGAGGTCCTCTGCCTTCCATTACAACTGACTGACTGGAGACTGTTGGCGGTTTAAATTCAAGCAGTTCAAAATTCAAAATTCAAAAATTTTTTATTCGAAATAAGATTCGACGTCAAACAATGGCACGTTTACTACTAAAGTGAAAGAAACTCCACAAGCATCGAATAAATACACTATATAGTATAAGAGGTGGCAACGTTTTCGAAAGAGAATTTCAGGTCAGCTGATTTTTTGATATGTCGTCTCTCTTGCCCTTTCGGTTAGGATCTGGGCAGTCTGGCTAGCGGTAACGATTGCGTTTGCCTGTGCGCATCCTATTTGTGCGGGTAATATACTGACTTTTAAAATCATTTTATGAAGGTTCAATTTTCATATTTTAGCTTAAGATAAGTTTAACGAACATCCATCTCTTATTGCCAGACATTTTTATCGTTGCTAATAATGAGCCAGACGCGAATTTTGATTTCATTTTTATTAAAAATTTAAGATATTTCAGAATGTCTGTCATTTTAATATTATGTTGTTTAAGTATGAACAGACCTAAAAATAATTTGCCAGACATTAATTCAGTTGTTAAACCATAAATCAGAACGATAAAGTCCTGAAAACTCTTACAGTATGATTCTACTGGTCAGAGAGAGACAGTTGCAGAATAAATCGCTGAGAACAAGATAGAAAACAGTCTAATTAGACAAAATGATTATAAAGTATTTTAAAGAATTTGATTTACATATAACAATTTTTAATCTTTTCTACTTCTTAGATTACTTTTTAATCCCTGATTAAAAAAAATATTGAAAAGTATTGAAAATGAATCGGACTTTTGTAAACTGTATATCTATATATACATACAAAATATATCTATATATATATATATACAAAATAGATATACAATTGCGTAAGTTCAATATTTTTTTAATAATCAGATATTAATTTTTATTAGCATTTAGCAAATTTTAACATAAAAATTGAAATAAGATAGAATTAGATAGCAGGAAGGAAAATTTTAAATTTTTTTTTATTCGAAATACTCTTGTCGCTATGAAAGCGTCACGGAATTCTGTGATAGCGTCACAGAAAAAGGATGCATCTTCTTAATCGTCGTCATCTCCGTCACTCTCATTCTCAAAACACATTTCATTTTATCACTGGCCATCGTAACAAAATTTGAAAGTAAACATTAAAAACAACACAATCTCAAACATGTGGTTTTAGACTGACGCCATCTTGAAAACTTGCCGTGTACGCCACCGTGACTGTCTATCAATCTTACGCACTAACGAGCAGCTGAGAGCACTCAACTGTCTTTTTGACTAGTAGAATCATACTGTAAGAGTTTTCAGGACTTTATCGTTCATATTCATGGTTTAACAACTGAATGGATGTTTGTTAAACTTATCTTAAGCTAAAATATGAAAATTGAACATTCATAAAATAATTTTACTGTAAGAGTTTCTAGGACTTTATCGTTCTGATTCATGGTTTAACAACTGAATTAATGTCTGGCAAATTATTTTTAGGTCTGTTCATACTTAAACAACATAATATTAAAATGACAGACATTCTGAAATAACTTAAATTTTTAATAAAAATGAAATCAAAATTCGCGTCTGGCTCATTATTAGCAACGATAAAAATGTCTGGCAATAAGAGATGGATGTTTGTTAAACTTATCTTAAGCTAAAATATGAAAATTGAACCTTCATAAAATGATTTTCCTGTATGAATTTTCAGGACTTTATCGTTCTGATTCATGGTTTAACAACTGAATTAATGTCTGGCAAATTATTTTTAGGTCTGTTCATACTTAAACAACATAATATTAAAATGACAGACATTCTGAAATAACTTAAATTTTTAATAAAAATGAAATCAAAATTCGCGTCTGGCTCATTTCTAGCAACGATAAAAATGTCTGGCAATAAGAGATGGATGTTCGTTAAACTTATCTTAAGCTAAAATATGAAAATTGAACCTTCATAAAATGATTTTAAAAGTCAGTATATTACCCGCACAAATAGGATGCGCACAGGCAAACGCAACCGCTACCGCTAGCCAGACTGCCCAGATCCTAACCGAAAGGGCAAGAGAGACGACATATCAAAAAATCAGCTGACCTAAAATGCTTGTTTTCCCGACGTTGCCACCTCCCGGACTAATATATCTTATCCAGTATGCTGAGTTGGAGCAACCGCATATTATATGTGTCATCAAACTCATATGTATAAGTAATTCAGTCGATGATCTATCGACGACCCAACCATCATTTTTTATGGGTTGTCATCTACAATTACTACTAGTTTACATAAACTGTGATTCTTTGGGCAATATAATACTGGTCTGGTAGGTAAGGTTACTTGTAAAAAAAAACTATTCAAATACACATGTTCAAATAAGTCCAGGCCTGTCCGCGGGCTAATTGGCTCATTTGTTTGTATGTTTGTTTGCTATGTTTAAAATTCATTCGGCGCCTGAAGCATGGTTTAATATTTGGTTAGTCCGCTAAGCTAATATGACTGTTTGTTTATTTAAGCTTGTAAAGGGTGCTTTTTAGGGGTTTTTTTATTTAGTCACGTCTTTATTTTAATTTAATAGACTTTTCGTTGTTATTTTACTTATGTACGAGTACAAAACTATTTACAAAAGTTTATTACTTACTAACCTAACCTAAGTTTACAGAAGGAGTTGCATAGCAGTCCTAAAAGTTTTTAGGACGGCTAAGAATCCTGATGTTAAGTTATCCTAATTGATCGTGATTTTAAAAAGGTTTCTTACCAGTTATTAATCATAGAATGTCCATTCCAAACTGATAATAAAACAAAAGAATTATTTGATTGTTGTAACCATACATCTAGATCTATGGTTGTAAAAGTCTAGATTTTAGTTCTATGCTATAAAATTTATTTATTTATTTATTTGTAAAGTTTTGAAGGCAAATTAAAAAGTTGAATAACTCTGTTCCAACTTTATTCCAACTCAGTTTTGCTCAGCATGCATTCAAAGTAGTAACAAAAGAAGCTTTATTCACAATACTGGAAACGAGAGGATCTTCTTCTTCTACTACGGCTGACACTCAAGAATAATAATTTTAACTTGAATGAGTATATGATTGAATATTTTTACTTATGGTTTAATGTTAGGAAAATGTGTATTAAAATTTCAAAAACAATTTTATTGATAGCTATTGAAATTAAATTAGGGGTTACAATTTTGTGCCTGCAAGTATACTCGTATCTTACATTATAAATATTCTAAGCATTGTAAACGAAATATAATATTCAAAGCGATTACCAAATCGAAACCATTAGGTATACATTGGGTATACACTTTCATTACTCGCCAATAAAATCGATTCAATCATTTTCCACATTTAATACCAAAAGATGAATTGGCTGTACCGCAAATTGGCTCTACAGCTGACATTTTTATGCGTTTACTTTATTAGCAGCAAACAAATATCGTCCTTATTCTTATGAGAAATAAAGTTTAGACACATTTACACTGAACTTGATACGAGATTTAACGTAAACCAGTAATGCGAGAGCTACACGAGCGAATCAATTCCCTTTGAATATGGTTAAAATGTGAAAGGTTGTCGGTGAATCCGGAGATCTTTTAATTTGGTTTTGGGGTTCCAGAAGCTTAGTGTCACTGTACTTTGCCACTGTACAAATATTATAAATTATTAATCCACAGATATTATATAAATATTGGTCGGATACTGCAATCAGAGAGTGAGAGTGCTTATTTACAAGAGTATGAAATTTTAAATTTTTTTCTTAGAGATATTGCTGCAAAATTTTAACAATAATGTTCTTAAAGTAAGTGAAATTTTGTGGACAGTTAATAACGATGATAAAATGATATTGCTAGAATCTTGGTAGTTCTTTATAATTCAAAATGAATAATTTGGCCAAGCTTAGGCCAAGTATTGGCCAATCACAGAGCTCGTAGGTGTCTCTTGTGACATTGCTTGTGTCATAGGCGACGGTAGCCACCTACCATCAAGGGGACCGTCAGCCTGTCGACCCTAACATAAATATGTATTTAACTATTTATTATCTAAAGTATAACTTTTAATTATACCACGCGGCTTCTTAAAATTAAAACACACAACTGCCCTAAATCAACTGTAGCCAAAAATGCGTAATCAAAATAAAAATTGCATTTACTACTTCAACTGTTTATTCTTGTCTAAACATAACTACTTCAATTAATAGCAAAAATATGTATGCCAGCACAAAAACCGAATTATCATAGAATCCTCTAAGTAGCAACGTTAATACAACCGCAAAACCTTTTTGCATATGAACCAAGGTAACTTAGAAACATGTCATTTAAAAATGAACTTTATTGCCTACCAAATAGGATACAATAAAATGCTTATTAAATTTGTCAAAAGGAACAAAGTTATTGTAACATTTGGTGCAGCTTGTTGGTACTGTCCGCCTCTTGAACTCGATTGAAAATTAACCAGCGACCGCTTTGTATATTTATAAAAATAACACGAGAATAACTCTTGAATCTGTCGTTCATAAAAGCCCATCTGTATATAATTTTTTTTATGTTATTAGATGGTAGAAGTCACAGGACAAAGGGACGACCGTTCTCCTGCTGATATGGCAGAGGCAGATTACTTGAATTTACAATTTATTAGATAACAATTAGATAAAAGTCTGACATCTTTATCACTGTGACGACTGTGGCGCCCCCACGCGACAATGACGCCCAATTCTTTATATTTTTAGACGATCACTCGGGAACAGTACTTTTTTCTGGATGAAAGGTACCCTATGTCCTATCTTGTATCCCTGACAACGTGTATTGAGTAGTTAAGGCGTGAAAAGGTAGCAGACAGACAGACAGACACAGTTACTTTCGCAATTGTAATATTATTATGGATTAACAACCTCCTCGAGTGGATAGTGTGAATACATAATATATTATCCTAACATCGAGGAAAGATCTGAAACGTATAGTATGAAGATGATTAATAGATCGAGATAGTTTGACGATATAATTACTAATAATAAATCTGTAAGGGAAGGTCATGGAGTAAGTTACTTTGTTTTCAGAGATATCGAGTTTATAGGCTCTATACATGATACTAAAACTAAATTGACCATTTTTAGAATGGTCATGGAGTAAGTTACTTTGTTTTCAGAGATATCAAGTTTATAGGCTCTATACATGATACTAAAACTAAATTGACCATTTTTAGAATGGTCATGGAGTAAGTTACCTTGTTTTCAAAGGTATCGAGTTTATAGGCTCTATACATGATACTGAAACTAAATTGACCATTTTTAGATTTTTTTCTGTATGTTTTAGGTTTAAACGAATCAACTGATTTTCATGAAACTTGGTAGATAAACATTTAGACGTACGGGACACAGGATAGGCTACTTTTTTCTTTTTCAACGCGGACGAAGTCGCGGGCACCAGCTAGTACATATATAATTGTAAATCTGCTTGTCAAACAAGTAGGCGTCTAAAGTTGAGGTTAAGTTAAAGTCTATAAAGTTAAGTTCAAGCAGTAAAAATATATGTTGGTTTATGTAACTTTAATTGAATTGTAAACCACTTGTTGTTATTTAACAGATTATCATCGCAAATTGGTAGCACGAGTGCTTAATTTGTGTATCATATCCGACACGTGACCGTCACACTTTCGCACTCTGTGGCAGAAGGCACGTGGCGCAGCACGCGTGTCCGGTCATTACATGCCCATTTAACATCATGTTATTTATAAATTACAAAAAGGATATTAAATTTAGTTGGATTGTCTGTATTTTTATCAACATTTAATAATTATTCACAATAATAATACCGTAGACAATAATAAACGCTGACCGTTTTGTAGATTTACAACTTGATATTTTATACATAATATAAATATTTAGTGAGACATAATATTATGTAAAACAATCGGTATAATATGACGAGCTACTAAAAACTAGGTATATTACCAAAGTAGTTTTTACAAACATTCACACACATTTACAATATTAATAGGAATTTCATAAATGTAATTTATACTTACTATAATTTTAAGGTAAAATAATAATTTTAAGGTTTTAAAGTGAATCCGTGCCCTCCATCTTTGCCGCGGTTTTAGATTCTGTTGGTTTACTAATTGTACGTTTCTAAGCAAAATATTATATATAAAAATAATAGGCAAACTGTTTTCCGTGTCTGTGCCCTTAAATTACGTGCGAACATTTTTGCCATAAGTGTTATGTTAACACTTAGGCACCTAATTTTTTATTTAAATCCGGATGGCCGTTTTTGCCACTAGACATGACACGCACGGCTTCAAGTGGGATAATATCAACAATTACACAATATTTAAAAAGCCAACCTCATTTATAGGGTTAATCTGTATCATTTGTGAATTTTATGAGTAGATTAATAGCTACTCATACGTCGTTTAGCACCCTTTAACAACACTTATGTGATGAAAACCATAACGTGAGAACGTTTTTTTAAAGATTACAACCTAGTAAAATATGGTATATATTTCTCACGATTTTTTATGATAATTATAAGGAGGCAGATAGACTGGCCTAGTAACTCAAGCAATATTAAGACGATACAAACATCATCTTAGCACTGATAAGATGAAGGATAAAGGATAAAAGTGTGGTTGAGACAAGTCCTGTTTCCTTACACCACGAACCACGAACACAACGAAACGATTTTCATTTTTGAGTTTCCTAGAAACCTTATAATAACGCCAGGTATATCACATATTTAATTTTTTTCTTTAATACTAACTTTTAGTAAGTCTGGCCCTCTGGGCATTGGCAACTTTTGAGTTCTTAATAAATAAATAAAAAACTTGTAATTTAAAATATATAGGTAAGTATACTTATGTAAAAAATATAAATATAAATTTGTAAATTTCCAAAATTGAACCGCCGGTGAAAAATCTTAGTTAATAATCTGTTTTAATAAACATATTATTAAGATTAAAGATTTGTGTAATCACAAATTACAAAAAAATGCAATTTTTTTTAATGTAATTTTTAAAAACCACTTATTTTAATCTGTATTATTTATTTATAATCTCAGGGGTTCTTTAAAGGTTTTACTAGTTATAAATAATAATAGTAATGTAAAAATTATGAACATTGTGATTTTTCAATGGAGACTTTTTAAGTGAGGATTTTGTACCAAAAAATCTTTCACTACTTTGATTGAATTGTTGTTATGTGGCGGAAATATGCGACAGAACAGATTTGAAAATTCATATTATCCAATTAAAATTGTGATAGGCATGAAATAGAGGTTCATTGGTAAATTGGTCACGCGTAGGAGTTGACGCGGGTTCGATTACTGTTTGTGTTTATTTATGGGCTACTCATTTGATGCTTGTTTAGGAAATTGGCATGTGTTGTGGGGTCAGGAGATGACTTTGAAACTGCTTTTGTATTTATCGCACAGTTATTAGTAGTTGAATACATCTCAGGAATACATCTGTAACTATTTCCTCATTACAATATAGACGGATTGACATTAAAATATATTTAAGTAATTAATATTCAAATTCAAGTCAAATGTTTTACGTAGTGTAATTAAATTAATGTTTTAAATTAAATTTTTGATATTCATTCATATAAAATTTCCTATACATATTTTTATTTTAATATTAGTAAAATTTTGTAAGGAAGCATTTTCTTTATATAAATTAAATTAAAATTGATGACGTAATAAAATATAATTGTTAAAGAAGAAAAACAAACCAAATGCTCTGATGTCCTTAGAAAATGGTTTTATCATTATGTCTCCATACAGAAACTTCCATCTATTTATTCCCAAAAACTTTTAACAAATAGGTAAATGTAGAATATTCTAAGTTACGAATAGATAAAGCAATAAATTTCACCACAGATCCGCTAAATACATAAAAGTTTGACCGATTGTCCCGGTGTCAAACGATTTACCCTTATCGTTTGGTCCCGACACCCATCTGTCGAAAATGCATCGGTGCACAGAGAACAATGCATTCATTCATGCACTCACTACTTTTTTTGTCAGAAAAAATGTATTTTTCACACAAAAACAAGGTTTATCGAAAACCGAATCCATTTTAAGGGGAGCACATACCGGAATGAAAAAGTCCTTTTTTTATTTTTTTGCACGTCACATGTGGGTTAATTCTTTGTTTAAAGGATGCTTAGTGCTTTCAGTTAGAAGACTAGCTGGGCTTCAAGATCTATAGTTTTATTTAAAGAATTATAAAATGAAGAATTGGCTGATACTTTGCTCAACGTTATCTCGGTCAGGATTACTTACCTATATGATACTTTTCAAGACAAAAATGTTAATCTATTACGTTAATTCAGGTAATAAACTATCTATGTTGTCATAGAAGAAGTTAAGTAACGTTAAGAAGTTGTATGGACCAAATCATGTAAGCCGATTTACAAAAACAAAATATAATATATCCAAAAAGTAATATAATTTCATAGGTGAAAATGCACCTTATAGATCAGTACGATAATTCAGTTTCTGGACATATTATTTTTATTTTATTACGCAATTTTCCTGTTCCTTGCATTCTGTTATACAATTTTAACTTATTTGTAATAGGTTAGTTTTCGCGGGTTAGTTTATAATAATTTACTATTTAATTTATTTATTATTAGTTCTTCTCCTTTGCGAGGACTTTGGGTTGAGTAAAGTCCTTCTTGAAAGATGGACCCATATGTCCCTATTTTATGCTATCTGGCTCCAGTTCACGCAACCTATAAAATAACTAAATTCAAATATGATCCAAATTGAATTATTTTCAAGCGGATTTCTTCCTCTTGTCTATATTTTTCTATTCTGAATTTTTGACTACCATTCAATTAAGTTTCTACTCTGGGAACTCTTTTGTCTCCGTAAAAGAATTAACCTAAACCTTTAAATATAGGCACTTAAAAGAGATCTGATGCTTTAAACAATGTGAAGACTTAAAAATTTCAATTCCATTTTATAATTTTATAAAAATTCGTCACAATTTCTATTTAATAACTTATCTGTGTATACCTTAAAATTGCCTTGTAACACCTATACCTATTATAAGTTTTTTGTTTGTGCTTGTTGGTGTACCTTTTGAAAAATAAATAAATAAATAAGTAAATACATAAAATGCCTGTTTATTTTTGTTGTATTTTCTTTTGAAAATTATTAATTGTCTTCTTCTTGCGGTGCTTCTCCGTGAACAGTGAAGTTTGGCGAACAAAATGGAACAAAATTATCTTTGTCTTTTGTTCTTTGGAAAAGCTCAACTGCTTTAGCCACGACTTCCTTCTTTGCTCAACTTTTCTCTTTTCAGCTACTTTGAATCATTATAATTATGAAGCAGATAGTATCGCTCATCTCTAAATTGTTAATTTTGTGATTGTACCTATTTTATTGAAATTATGAAGTACATAATTGATGAAACATGCTAATATATAGCATACTATATAGCTGACCCGGTAAACGTTGTTTTGCCAAAAAATAAAAAATAAATGTTTGAGGTGGGCCATCCTTATGACTTATAGGAGTATAAAAAATAGTTTACGACCTATTCTCAGACCTACCGAATATATGACACTGCGACACGAGAATTTTATATATATATATATAGATTTTACACATACCAAATTCCACAAAATATTTTTTTTTGTATTATTTATTTAAAAACATTTAAATTTTGCATGAAAGGGAATCAGAAAAACAACTAGATGTAAGTCAAAATGTTCGAGACCATTAAATCTACAAAATAGAGAGGAAGTCAACTGACTCTTTTGTGTAGCATACAACCAGAAGCACCTGGCTCTCTCTAGCTCAAACACACACACACACACACATTAATATACACATCGCTTTGTTGTGCACCCTCCCTTATAACGGAGCTCTATGGTTAGTGCCCTTACCTCCCTCAACATTTAATTATTCTCCTTGATGGTCACCGCTATTTACAGCTACTATTTACTTTTATTACCATTCCAACGATAAATCAATAATTAATAGGTCCAAAGACCCATTCGGATAACGCGAAATTGTTCAGAATATTTAAATAGATCTTTGCATGTTTTTACTACTGCATGGCAAGTGAATAGGTTAGTTTAGAAAAGATTGGATCTTAAACTATCTCTTTAATAACAATACTGCCATTTATCTTTTAAGATACGACTATAGATCTAAAAAAAATTTAACTTATTTTTTAATCTTTATCAATTTATCACTTGTCTATTATAAAGAAGATTGTCAATCTGGTCTGTACCTAGTATTTTCGTATAAAAAATAATATAGAACCTCGGTTTTCAATTTTCTTTTTATGAAAAAATATTACTTAAAAAAATTAATAATTCATATTCACCTACACGTAACACGACACTTTCGGTAAGTTCTTTTGATCCAGACTCAGCACTAGTGCAGAACCCTCTGTCCGTAGGGAGTCATCATGAATATCAAACGGGCATCGCATTACTGCTTATCTGATCCGGATTAAACCGGTAAAAAGCGGTCATTATTCCGCCTCCGTGCTCGGAAATAGCGCGAAATGGGATTTTTTATTTTGTCCACACCTCGACGCATTGTCGCTGCCCTACAGGCTTAATCATTTTTTTTTTTAATTGAAAATAATTACTTATTCGTATTTTAGGTGATATTAGACGATAAAAAACTCAAAAAATAAAATAAAAAACCTTTTAGACATTTACATTTTGTTTTACTGTCAGACAGGTCAGACAAGACGGTTCATCTGATTGTAGGTGGCTAAAGCAACGTCACAGTACAAGTGCGTAGCCAACCTTATACAATCCATTATTTAACTGTGCCAGAGCTTATTTTCTTTAACCTTTCTCTTATAACTTACTAACTCGCCGAAACAGAACAGCACACACGCTGTTATTTCACAATTTTGGTCTTCTGTAATTTGTTAAAATTAATTAAACTAATGATACCCCTTCGTGGTATATCTAAAAAAATTAGCTTCGAAACTTTTGATCTACTTAAATATATTTCAACATAATTCACAATTATGACAATTTATTTATAGCTTATTTAAGTACAAGGTAATCTATGTTGTGTTAAGGCGAGGACTTAGCTGAAAAGCGTTATTTTCGTCGTCTAGTTTGACTTCTTAGAGTTAAATCACAAGTTTGATAAAAATACAGTAAATAATAGACTATATGGAAAAAGTTATTAGCAGAGAAATAGACAGAAGCGGACAGTTTCGTTTTTTTTCGACTTAGATACATAAAAGAAAAAATCTAACCGGTGGTAACAACCGCATCTAAATCAAAATATCTATTTACCTAAATATGGAGAAAGCACTCATAGAAAAAATAAAAATAAAACTGGTTCTAAACTTTTGAGAATAACATCCCCATTCCATCAAGATGTTATCTCGGTACATTAGTGAGCATTGTAAAGATATTTATCTCTTATCGTCCGAAAATCTACCCTAAGGTACGCGACGGTTATTTGTCAAAGTTCTATCAAAATGGGACCGGATTTATTTCGTTTAGGTGTTGACATTAAACTAAAGGTTATCAATTACATCAGCCATTTTTTTATTTTACTAAATATTAGTACCTACCTATCGGAAATAAAAGTATTAAATGTTAAATCAATGTTATTTAAATGAAAAATCTTCTAGGAACGCAGATTTTTTTTTTCTGGATGAAAGTTAGCGTAGGTAGGTCTTTTTTGCACCCCTAACGTATTTGCAAAATGTCATAATAATTTTGTTTTAATAGAAGTTGTAACAAACTAACTTTCGCATTTATAATACTGTTTTTTTATAGCTGCTTTTTAAAACTATATAATTATATCCGCTTCAAAAAACATAACATTTATAATTCACCACATTTTAACATTTCGGTTAAATTTACAGCTGTAAGCGCCTCTTTCACCATCTGTCAAGTAGGCTAACTGTCATTTAAAGTCACCGGTAACCGGGGATAATGGAGCTGATATACCTTTGTTGGTACGGTAAAACCCCAAACATTGAAAAGAAAGTAATAAAAAAAAATTGCCTATCGAATGATGCAGTAAACCGAGTGCATAATTAAATAAAACAGAAAAAAATTCTAAAAGTAACTAATCAACACTTTACTTGTAGTTGGTGAAAGAGGCCCTAATAGTAATATTTTTATTTTTATTTATATTAGTATTACAAGAAAAAAAAATCGCAGACAATTTTTTTTTGTTTCCCCATGACGAGTAACCATGACCATAACGAACTGATTATGAAGACACTTTCTGTTTACACAAATCAAAACCACAATGTCACGCAATTAAATATTCAAAATACTTGATTCGAAAGGGTTTGATGTAACTTTTGCATATCAATAGACGTGTACAAGGATGACAATGGCCGCCGTGAATGGTGGACATAACGCGATATAGTCATGCATGATTCTCTAATTCGGAAACATTGTAAAGTAGTCTTAGTAGTGGTAGGGCACACTGCGTTACGCAGTCATTTGGGCAGCCCGTCTGGCGGCAGTAACCACCACCTTACAGAATACCACCGTGAAATAACAGCATTTTGTGCTGTTGTGTTTCGGTGTGTGAGTAAGGGATGCCAAGGCCCATTACCCCTTCCCTTCCTTATCCCTTATCCTTAATTCTTCTATGGTCGGCAGCGCACTTGTAGCACTTATGGCGTTACTTGAGTTATAGGCGACGGTAGCCACCTACCATCAAGTGGACCGTCAGCCTGTCTGTCGACCTTAACATAAAAAAATAAATATAAAAAAAAAGTATTTTTTTTAAAGTAAACTTAAAGTAGATTAGTACGTTGCCGACCTTAATTGGATAAATAATATTATTATTATTATTATTGGCTAGTGGCTATTTCTGTCTGCTAGAGAACCAGTATCACTTCGTCCATTGCTGAAATATTGTGATCGCCACGTAAACTAAAGCTCTCTACTTATACCTACCACGTTGAGAAACTGTAGTACTTTTTTGATAGAGGCATTCTTCACATCTTCACAAGCCATTGTGTGGCTTCCTAGGATGTGACTGCGCTTGTGCATCAACGGGCCACACTCGCACAGGATATGCATTGGTGTTTCTTCTGCCTCATGGCAGAAGCGACACTCTCCCGTGCTAGTGAGACCCATTACTTTAAGGTGCCTATTGAGGCGGCAGTGCCCCGTTAGTGCCCTAGTTAGCATGCACAAATTGCTCCTACTAAGCGACATAGCCTGGTTTGTCACGTTTCGACTATAGGCTTTTATGAGCGCTTTGGAATGGTTCAACCCTGGCAAGTTAGTCCAGCGTTTGTAAGATTTAATAAAGCACTGGTTCCATATGGTCCAGTGAGCTAGGCTGTTTGGTAGTCCGCACATAGGTTCAGGACCTATTAGCCTACCTTTTGCGCCTGCTCGAGCCAGTTCGTCGGCAAGTTCATTGCCTTCGATCCCCATATGGCCAGGTACCCATCTTAGGACCACTTTATTCTTGCGCCCTAAAATATTTAAGTAGTCCACACAGTTTCGCACCAGCTTTGAGACAATAGAGTCCGAGTCCAGTGCTTGAAGTGCAGCCTGACTATCTGAGTGAATGTAAATTACACGGTTGACGTAGTTTCTTTGCAGGTTGATTTCCGCGCATTCTAGGATGGCGAAGACCTCTGCTTGGAAGATGCTGGCGTATTGTCCCAGGTTTACACTGGTCCTGTAATTCTGGTCCCCGCCATACACTCCACAACCTACGTCAGGTCCTGATTTGGACCCATCGGTATACCAAGAAAGGCTACCTTCCTCCCAAAAGATCTTGTTATTTGACCAGTTTTCTCTTGAGAGTAACTCCACAGTGTAAGATTTTTCCTCTATGTACTGTGGTAACAATGTGTCAGTAGGCATGCCTAGGATAGGATCCCTTAGTACTGAGTCTTCTAGAGCTCTCAGTACCTCGGACAGCCAATTGTGTTTGCCCCGATTCATCATTCTGTGCATACTGGTTTTCGCCTCCTTCTCTAAAAATAGATGCAGAGGCGGTAGGCCCAGGATTGCCTCCAGAGATGCTCCGGGGGAACTCGACATGGCTCCTGTTATCATCAGACATGCCAAACGCTGTAAGCCATTAAGCTTGTCAATAATCGTCTTCTGGTTGGCTTTTCTGTACCATACTATAGAGGCGTATGCGATCATCGGCCTCACAATAGCAGTGTACAGCCAATGGGTGAGCTTGGGACACGGACCCCAGCTCTTCCCTACCATTCGACGACTGATACATAAGGCTACCTTAGCCTTATTTATCACATTTCCAATGTGTGCATTCCACGTTAGTCTCTGGTCGAATGTGACTCCCAGATATTTGACCTCTGAGGAAAATTCAACTCGTTTGCCATTTACTTGTCTTAATTGTCTAATTGGCTTTAATTTGTCTAGCAACCTCTTTCTGGTAAACGGTACTATAGCGGTTTTGTCACCGTTGACTGAAAGTTCATTTGCTGTGCACCACTCACAAATGACGTTTAGAGCTTTCTGTAGTATGGCCGAAATAGTGCTTTGGCAGAAGCCTCTTATGATCACCACTAGGTCATCAGCATAACCTAGGATATCGATCTTGTGCTCTGCCAGCCTGTACAGAAGCTGATCAACTGCAAGAGTCCAAAGCAGTGGCGATAGAACTCCGCCCTGCGGGCATCCTCTTGTAGTTGCTACAGTAAACGAGGTATCATGTAGTTCGACCTTCGCTTTACGTTTGGATAGCATGGCCTTTACCCACCTAACTGTAGTCGGGTCCACATTTTTGTTTTGTAGTCCCCTCACTAAAGTGTTGGTGGGAGTATTGTCAAAAGCGCCTTCTATATCCAAAAATGCGCACAGAGCTATCTGCTTATCTTCCAGAGCCCTTTCCGCCCTGTCAGCTAGTTGTAACAGGGCCGTCTCAGTGGACTTTCCCTTCTGATAGGCGTGCTGGGTGCAATGAATGGGTTTCGAGGCCAGGGCTTTGTCCCTTATGTGTCTGTCTAGAATCTTTTCTAGAGTTTTCAGCATAAAGGACGTTAGGCAAATTGGTCTGAAGGACTTGGGCAGAGCGTAATCCTTCCGACCTGCCTTCGGTATAAATAATACCTTAGCCCAGGTCCATTGTTCTGGTATATATCCCCAGGCATAACTTGCCCGGTAAATCTTTACCAGATGCGGCGTGAGTACGTCTATGCCTTTTTGTAACAAAATGGGCAGCAGTCCGTCTTCACCACTAGACTTCAGGGGTTTAAAGGATCTAATAGCCCATTTCACAACTTTTGGTCGGATGAGATCAGCCGCTCTGTTACGGTCCTCATTTCGAGGCCTTTGGTGTAAAGGCGTTCTATCTGACCCGGTCGAAAAGTTGTGAGCCCCCGGAAAGTGAGTTTTTAACAGCAACTGAAGAGTTTCCTCCTCAGTGTTCGTGAAGGAGCCATCAGGTCTTTTAAGCAGCCCTAATAGACTAGGCTTGTCCTTCGCGAGCAGTCTATGGATTCTAGCCCCTATGATCTTTTGTAGATGTTGCTAGATCAAAACGAATTTGTCTGTGATCAGACATAGAGCTTTCTTCACTGACATGCCAGTTTGATATGAACTTGGCCATGTTGTCAGTGGCGAAGGTTATGTCTAAAACTTCCTGCCTTACGGTTGTCACGAAGGTCGGCTTGCTCCCTCTGTTGAGTACCTGTAAACAGTTAACTAAGAGAAAGTCATGCAGTAACTCACCTCTATTATTGGTGTCGGTGCTGCCCCACGTTATGTGATGGGCATTGGCATCGGCTCCAACAAGTAGCTCGGCTTTGTGATGATGCGCGTACGCCACCACTCGCGCAAGCTCCACCGTGGGGTCCTGTCCTTCATAAGGTAGGTACGCAGAACAGACGATGATTCGTGTTCCCTCCCTGCCCTTAATGTTGACAAAAGCTGCCGCCATATCATCAGTGCATAACTCTGGCACTGGCAAACATTCAATATTTTTATTGAAGACTATGCTTGCTCTGGGCTTTAAGCCACAGGTATTATAGAGAATTTTACCTGCAGACTGGAGTCCCAGAACCGCACCATTTTGGGTCCAGGGCTCTTGTATGAGAGCGATATCAACCTCACCCCGCAGGAGAAGCCGCTCTAGCACTGCTGTGGCAGCCATCGCATGGTGAAGATTGATTTGAACCACCCTCATCTTTTTTTTTTTTTTTTTTCCCTTTCCCCTAAGCGCCCTTTTTGGTAGAAGGGCCTTTGGAGCCGGCTATCGTCTTCGGCGGACGTTTTGTTCCACCTGCAGACTTAGCCTGCCCTTTGATGGCCTTTCCACCGTGCGCCCTACGCCCTCCCGTGCCAACCCCCCTGCTAGCGACCTGAGAGCCATCGCCTGCCTTTGCAGACAGTTGATGTCCCTCGCGCCGGCTGGAGCCCTTCGTTGGCTCAGTGGACTCTGCTGCGTTGTCATTGCCGCTCTTGACGTTAAAAATTATTTTTTTAAAGCCAATAGCGGCCCTGTACTCCGCAGCTTTTAAGACCTCAGCAGAAGGGTCGTCTATGAAGAAGGTCGTTACTGTGCCGCCCTTCTCAGCCCTACTGCTGATGGTCTTCCAGTGCTCAGTATTGAGCCCCACATTTTGCGTCCTCAGCAGCAGCAGAGCTTCATCTAGGCTCTCCGCTTCGCTGCTGGGCACAAAAGTGGTACAGATTGTGGGCTTAGGCAGTTCCTTCTCTGGTATGTATGAGAGGTTTGCCTCAGGCCACGGTTTAAGGCTTGGGATTCTGCTCACAAGCCACTCCTGGCTGTACTGGTTCTCACACGTAATGAGAATCCAGCCAGGTTTTTTGGAGAATCCCAAGAACTTTGGACCAGTACCTTTTTCAGCCCTGGTGATTGCGAGGATGATACTGCGATGCGTCAGCCTCATTTGTTCTTCGCTCATGGGTTCGCTGTTGCGAATGCCCACTCGCGAAGCTCCAACTGCCTCTCTAAACGTAGGCTTAGCCCTCGACGGGCCAGCCTGCGCTTCCTCCGTTTTCGCCGCCTTTTTTGGCTGGTTCGGAGATTCCTCTTCCGAGCGTTGGCGTTTTGAGGCGATTGCCTTGGGTGGCAATGAAGGAGTTTTATTGTCTCCCTCCTTACTGCTCACCCTCGCCTTCGTCGGATTCGGAGGAGGCCTTTCAATATCGAGCTGATCCCAGGGCTTTTTAGCAATAGCCCTGGCCTCAGCTACTGAGTAGTTGGCTGCAATAAGCCTCTTCAGGCGTTTCCTTGCGGCGCCTGAAAGCTTACTAAGCGGCTTTCTACTTTCTTTGGTGCTGACATGAACCGAGTCTGTTGCCAAAGGCATTTCAGCGGCTTTTGAGTCCACTGATTGCCCATGGTCTAGCCTCTCACCCATGTCAGCTGCTTTTATCGAGGCTGTGTTGGAGGCGTCAGAGCGTTCTCCAGGTGAGCCTGATTCAGATGGATCATCGAGATCCAAACCAGAGAACAGTGATGTTGGTAAAAATTCATCCATGTTGTTCCCACGAGTAGATACGGGATATAAAACGTCCAGTCGGCCTTCCCGTTACCGACTAAGGGTATATACACTCCGAGGTCCCCAGGTATCGGAGGTTGACCGCTAGCGACTGAGAAACCCCTCAGCCACTCACCCTCTTGGCGCGCGTCATACCGTAGGGTTGGGGTGAATTTTTATAGAGGCTTTCTACCTCGCGGTCCGGGCAATTAAGCCAAGACCCCCGTTCCTGTGAGACATGACCACAGGCTTACGGTGTAAAAGAGGGCATTTCCTCACCTCCTTTGAGCCTGCTGGTTAGGCCGGCTACAGTGTCGGGTTATTTACCGCCGCCCGAGGTTCGGCGTTGACAGCTTTACGGCGAGGTTTTGTCTCTTCTCGAGCCAACCCTCCTCCTTTCTCATCCGGGCTTGGGACCGGCAAAACGGCGGAGTTAGGGTAAATAATAAGTGGGTATAATTATGAGAAAAGCTCTGACGTTGCATAATAGCTACACGCTCCCAGCTTCGCCCGGGTTCAATATAAAAACTATCCTATCTTTGTTGGTTGGACGAAATTACACATATATGATCTATTCTTTTTCTATTGATCAAAAACGTAAACAAATATAGCGTCGCCATGGTCACTGGACTGTTTTAAAGATGGAATTTGTACATTAGGCATTATCAAAAAGAGTTTACTCAGTGATTAACTCATTTAGAATTTGTTCGTATTGTTTGTTTAGTTCTATATCGTGAATTGTTTGTTTACCTTTTTGATCAATGAAAAAAGAATACAATACATTTACGAAGTTTTATATGAATCGGTTCAGTAGTTTAGTTTATTGCCTCAAACATATGACATTAAATTTTTATCCGTACTAATGTTACTAATATTATAAATGTGAATGTGAGTTTGTTTGTTTGTTACGCTTTCACGCAAAAACTACTGAACCGATCACAATGAAATTTTGTATACACGTTGTCTGGGACACAAGAAAGGACTTAGGTATCAATCAATACTAATAATAAATCTGTAAGTGTAAGTATTGTATGTATGTATGTTCGACCATAACTCTTAAACGAATTAACTGATTTTCATGAAACTTTGTAGATAAACATTTAGACGTACAGGACACAGGATAGGCTACTTTTTTCTTTTTCAACGCGGATGAAGACAAACGCAGACAAAGTCGCGGGCACCAGCTAGTTATATATAAAGTTACGCGGGTGAAGTCGCGTGCAGCAGCTAGTATATATATACATATAGAGAATGCAAAATATATCTTATTTTATATATTTTGCATACCTTATCTTACATTTTTTTTTGCAAGATAAAAAATATAGGTATAAATTTATTCTTCGATTTGTGAAGATAAAGTACATTTTTAAGTATCGTGTCCTATCTTTTAAGGTTATAATTTTTAGTTATAAAAGTTTCATCAAAACTTCTATTTACATTTTTCCTATAGTAGGTAAATATAGACCAATAATTTCATTTGAAAGCATACCTAGACGACTTCATTTATTTATTCAGTCATTTATTTTGGAAAATTCCAATTTTCCAAAACTTCTCCAGCTTCTTAACGAGCCGTTTAAACATAATGCAAATGAACTTACATCTCGTACACCAGCATTACAAATCGGGGGTGCGGCCTATTGCCGGGGTGGCCTATCGACCGCCATTGTAATCCAAATAGTTCCAACTTGAAAGGGTCCTCCCCTTATCTTAGTGCCCTACTTGCACCCGCACTTTGCACCCTCACTAAACTTTTCACTAAATCTAAAACTATTTCATAATGTTTTTTCAACTTTGAAGACTCGACATTCGTACAAAATATTCATTTATTTGGAAACATACAGCGAACTTATAACTACTTAATTGCTAAGTAAGTAAAATAAGTAAAATAACATATAAAAAGAAAAATAAATATAAAAAGATTTATATAGGAGCTTATAATGGCATTCAAACCTATTTGGTACTGTTTTTCCAATCCATTCAACCTCCATAATAAATACTCGTAGTTGGCCATCGAATGAAAATAAAAATGAAACCCTCATGAAACGTTTCAAATAAAGAACAACTCTACAAGCAGCCGATCATCGGCATTCGCTTTGCATTTTTTTTACAAAATTTCTGTCATGACAAATTTCTGTATGTAATCCGTGTTGATTTTTATTTTATTTATTTTTTTATTATTTTACACCGAATTGTGATAAATTAATTGTGATTCTACAAAATGGTAAGTGTATATTGCGTATTAAATTGTTAATTTTCGAAATTTATCAGTTAGTTTAACTTAGAGTAAAAGCCACAATTATCTTTCAAATAAATATTTTAAAAAGTGATTTTGAATGCTAAATAACGTTTTTTTGATATATATAATAGTATACAATGTGAATTTTACACTAAAATGTATTGATTAAATGTGTATTAAAATGTATCATCAAGTGTGGTGATAGTGGTAGACAGAAAATGAATATGTCCACGTGTATAGGAAAATGGGCTCTGGATATGAAAATATGATTGGTTTCTAATAGATGTATTTCCAATATAATTGTACATTTTCATTTGTAATTTTTTCTAGAACGATTTGACAGTGTCATGTCAATAAAATTTTAAGCTTAAGCTCTCCTTACACCCTATCCTTCAGGTGGCAGAACTATTTATCACGTCCAGGATCTATAGGCTACTAGCATAATATCCTTTCTTTTTTGTTTGCAACATTATCCGTCTACCATTAAATGTACATACAGCCAGACCATTAAAAAATATTTTTCATCCTTAACCATGCCCAGGAATCGAATCGAAGGTTCCCAAATCACATTAGCTTATAGGCCGTGATATTATCTTGTTTACTTAGTACGTACGAGTATATAATAACGTGATGTGTTTTGAACGCGAGCAGAGGGAGTGCATTTCAATACACGTAGGCCAGGCTGGAGTGCAGATGGGGGTGGCCTGCTGGCAGCTGTACTGCCTGGAGCACGGCATCAGGCCTGACGGCACCCTGTCGGTCTGTGGCGAGACGGACCCGAGCTCCGTAGACTCTTCTTTCAACACATTTTTCTCTGAAGCGGATCGAGGGAAGATGGTGCCCAGGGTTGTCATGGTGGATTTGGAGGCTACCGTTATTGGTAATATTTCAGCACACTTACTTTGTATACTTTTAATTAGTCACATGAATGGTTTGTGGGCAAATTACTAATTTATATTTAATTTTTCTTATCAAAGTGCACGCCGTTTTAATTGAAATAAAATTATTTGAAAATATTAAATTATTAAGGAATATGTACTAATAATATAAAGAGAAATTGTATTTTGTTAGTAATGAGTGAACTCAAACTGCTGGACCAATTTAAAAAAATTCTTTCACCTATAGAATCAGTGACTATAGGACATATTTTATATACCTAGTTACGTAGATGAAGTCGCGTGCAACAGCCTATATTGTATATTTTGTGACCGTTTTTTAGACGAGGTCCGTTCTGGTGAATACCGACAGCTGTACCATCCCGAACAGTTGATCACCGGCAAAGAGGACGCTGCTAACAATTACGCGCGCGGCCATTACTCTACCGGCCAAGAAGTTCTCATGCCAGTTATGGAGCGAGTCAGAAAATTGGCTGATCAATGCACCGGTTTGCAGGTACATTAATGACAAATTTTGATTTGTATTCTACTGCTAAACTGGTTATTCGAAATATATTTTCTAGGCTGTGTGTAATGGAGTCCCTAGACGGTCAAAATTGCTTGACAAGCATGCTTGACGAGGCTTGGCATACTTGTCAAGCATCCGCATTTTAATCTCGGTCCAGTCGCTGCAGAGTGACCCAGTGTACTTGCGCTTATACCGAAACATCTGTGTACAAAAATATAGCACACTGAATGTGTTGCTTGACAAGCATGCATCTAAACGATCAAGCATGCTTGACAAGCATTGCAAAAATATAATTTTTCATCAAGCATCATCAAGCACGTAAATGCTTGTCAAGCACATCAAGCTCCGTTCTAAACGGTCGAAATTGCTTGACAAACACGTGAATTTTACCGTAATAGGGATCTTTACAAATGTGATATATTTTTTGGTTAGATTTTAAAACGTTTCTATTTTATCCACGACATTTTTGAGCCCCTTTGGCTAATATATTTTGACCATCACTTGTACTGCAGCGGATCACGTAGCTGTAATGTGTCAACGTCCTGACCAATGTATTATTTTGCTAATTTGGATATTATCCTTTGGTTCCAGGGTTTCTTTGTTTTCCACTCGTTCGGTGGCGGCACCGGCTCTGGATTCACATCTTTGTTGATGGAGAGGCTGTCGGATGAGTTTGGCAAGAAAAGCAAACTAGAGTTCGCTATATATCCAGCGCCACAGGTAAGACAAACTCTTTGAAAATTGATCTTTAAAACTTAATAAATTAAACGAAAACCAGTCGCTTGGCGTCGCTCATGCTTTTGTGTTTTACTGTAGTTTTACAGGGAAGACGATAACAGAAGGCATAGAAGACGTTTTCTCTGGTGATTTACGTCATGCTGGACATTCGTCCAAACCCTTTTATGCTTTTTGAACGTCTAATTTATCAACATAGGAACCTGTTGATTGTCGATTAGTGTCAAAAATATTTCGTCGGCCTAACTCATTAACCTGCTAAGTCACATTTTGGATAGTTTTCAGGAGGAAGAAAAAATAAAATGATAAAATGTTGTGCGTCGCATCAGGCATGTGATATGAGCGACATTATCAGTACAACACTAAGGATTTAGCAGGTTTTCTTTGTAAAGATTTGCTATTAGTCAGAAAGCACTTTTTCATTTATGAAATTTCTCACCTTTTTAGTTTGATAATCGTCGTTATTCCTTCACCAAACGGTAGATAATAGTCTAAACTTGTCGAAACGTATAAAAAGTGAAATTGCCCAAAAATGGACTTAGCAGGTTAACGAATTAGTTCGACGATTTCACGAAAATTGATAAATTACCAGTCGAAATTCAAACATTCTTTTTGCATAGATTTTTTTTTTCAGATATTGGCTATTTATCTAAGCCGAGGCGAATGAAATAGCCGGACCTAGCTAAATAAAATTTTTTAATATACTTTTAGGTATCTACGGCAGTAGTGGAACCTTATAACGCAGTGTTGACTACGCACGCCACCATCAGCCACTCTGACTGCGCCTTTATGGTGGACAACGAAGCCATCTACGACATTTGCAGGAGACGGCTCTCGATTGAGAGGCCAACGTATGCCAACCTCAACAGGCTAATATCACAGGTTAGTATAGGAAGAAAAATTTCAAATTTTGATTTTATTTTCCTTTTTTTAAAAATTGAAAATTCCCACAGGAACGTAACATTTTTTCACGATGAAAAGTATCCTATATTAAATGTTAATACTGGTGATCATCAACACACCTGTGAAAACAGCATTCAAATCGGCTAAGCCGTTTCTGAGATCAGTGTGCACAAACGCACAAAGCTAAAACTTTTAAAAACTCTTTGAACTACGTGTTGAAATTATTTTTTGAAATTATTTTATTTATTATAGGTACTTTATAAAATAATACTTATAGCCTATGTAGCTTGTAGCTTCCCAACAGTGAAAGAATTTTTCAAATCGGTCCACTATAGTTTTGGAGCCTATTCAATTCAAACAAACAAAACGATCGAATCCTTCCTCTTTATAATATTAGTAAGTATAGAATATGTATAGATTTTTATTTTCGAAATATGAATTTGCAGGTTGTGTCATCAATAACAGCGTCGTTGCGATTTGACGGAGCATTGAATGTGGACTTGACTGAGTTCCAGACCAACTTGGTTCCGTATCCTCGCATTCATTTTCCACTGGCGGCGTATGCGCCGGTCGTCTCCGCTGATAAGGTATATATTATAGTCATCTAGTTTTTTCTTTGAAATTCTCTGACAAGATGATATTTTGGCTTACAATTTCTGTTTGAAGGTGACTGTGTCCTCATTTCGATTTAGTACACATTCGTCAGATCATTTTATTTTTCTTCTGCATAGGTTAGAATTTTAAAACTACACCCGTCCAGGTTTCATTGATAAATTTTAGCCCGTCTTTTATCAACTCAATTATTTTGATTGATATAAAATTTAAAACAATTTTTCCAATACTAAATTCAAAGGCACTGGTTAAATAATGATTTAGGTAGGTTCTTCAATAATTGCAAATAACAATCTCGCTGATGCAACAGTTTTTTAATAGGAACAAAAAAATATGCTCTGATAAAATTACTTTCCTAAGAGCCTCTTTCAACAACTGTCAAGTAGGCTAACCGTCATATAAAGTCATTGGTCACCGGGGATAATGGAACAATAAAAGTCCCAAACATTAAAAAGAAAATAATTTAAAAAAATCGCCTATCGAAGGATGCACTGTTTACAGTGCATAATTTAATAAAACATAAAATTATTCCTAAAAGTAACTAATCAACACTTTAGTTTGTAGTTTGGTGAAAGACGCCCTAAGACTAAGTTTTGATGTGAACACAGGCGTATCACGAAGGCATGTCCGTATCGGAGATCACCGCTGAGCTGTTTGAGCCTCAGAACCAGATGGTGAAGTGCGACCCGCGCGACGGCAAATACATGGCTTGCTGCTTGCTGTACCGCGGTGACGTTGTGCCGAAGGACGTGAACGCGGCCATCGCCGCCATGAAGGGTAGGGCGGCGATTCGGTTCGTCGACTGGTGCCCTACAGGATTCAAGGTGGTACCTCCGTTCGACTCAAACAATAGATAAATTACAAACACTGATTGTTGAAATTACTGTAACAAGTGACGGCTAGTCGATAATTAAATAGTGATGTATCCAAAATTTTACTTTTGATTAGCTGCAGCACGCGACTTCCGTAACTTAGCCTATTTTAACTCCTTGATAATAATTATTCCTATAGGTGAAAAAATTTTTAAATTCGCGTCTAGTAGTTTTTGAGTTTATTCATTACAAACATACAAAAACACAAATCTCTCTTTTAAATATTGGTATAGATGACTTGCCTACTATTTGTGGTGTAATATTTTTGCAATGCTAACCTAACGCAATAGCCAATGGGTCGCAATAGTGTAAAACAGCCCAAGCAAATTATATACGAGCACCTGAAAAGGTCTTCTCATGCTTCTGTTTGTTGTGTGGTCAGGTCGGTATAAATTACCAGCCGCCTTCTGTGGTGGCGGGCGGAGACCTCGCGCAGGTGAAGCGAGCTGCATCAATGCTGAGCAACACGACGGCGATTTCAGAAGCTTGGGGCAAACTGGACCACAAATTTGACCTTATGTACTCGAAGAGGGCGTTTGTTCACTGGTGAGATGCATAATATTTCTTTGTCATATCTTTGCAATTGCGAGAATAATTGACTATTATAGCTAACATGCCATGTAATATTATAGAATATGTACTTTTATTTTACACAAAACTTACGAACAATAGAAACGAAAGGTATATACTTTTGACATGAACACACCATCTTTAAATTTGCTTGAATAGTGGTAGAGAATTCAGAAAAGTAATGATAATAAAATCTGAGATTAGAGTTTGATGCTGTATGGGATAAATTGTAGAGGAATAAAGAAATAAATATAAATTTGGTTTATAGGTATGTTGGCGAAGGCATGGAAGAAGGAGAATTCTCGGAGGCTCGCGAAGACTTGGCTGCATTGGAGAGGGATTACGAGGAAGTGGCTATCGAGACATCGGACATGCAGCTGGGCTGCGATGATGAGCTATGATGTCGCGTCACGTTGCTCTCTTACCGCTCAGCTGCAGTCTTGCGTGCCACTTGTGAGAATTAACATTTCGCGTCGAATGAACAATAGCAGATAATTTTAATTGCCAATTGGCACATTAGAACGCTCAATAATTTATGGGTAGTCACAGACGAAGCGGATGCAATAAAGTGGCGATTACCTTATTTTTTATAATATTATTTATTGCAGAACTGTGAAAATTTAAAGGTTCGAAAATGTCCGCTAGTGTCTGGTGAGAAACTGAAATTTGAAATTGATCGGATGCCTCCCTCTAACAGCTGCATTTCTCTGTCCATCAGTCTTGCGACGTCTTCTGTCCTTTGGGTTTTTTTTTCTAAATTTTTTAGCAAATGTTGGACAGAGAAGTTTATTTTTCATTCGTCCTTTTATCCCGATACGATTTTGCACCATTTTCTAGAGGCTAGTGCGGTAAGACAACGTTTTGTAAGTGTTTTTATTGTTCCGTTTATTTGTATAATTTTGTCATAAAACAATTGAAAAAGTTAAGTGTAACAGTCTATGTGCTCGTCTATTAAAATGTTAAGTTTTTAATATCTGATTTTTATTTGGTAGTTTAACAGGTTTTCCTTCCACAGGTCTTAATAATTAGTGTTAGGTTCTGCGGTTTGGTCCCATTACGTCAGTTCTGAACGCCGCTCAGTAGTAATGTACAAAAAGCAAAATGAACACACATGCAAATGTGTAACACAATGTACAAAATGTACATCCCATGGGATCCTAGGACATGATTTGCATTTTTCATACAAAATGTAAAACTGAATCCTACCATCCGTTGGGAGCCAAGAGAAGAAAAAAAATATTCCACTGTGGCCACGTCTAGGATACCATGGGACCCAAAAGGCAAAAGAATTATAGTTTTTACCATTTCGATGGTCCTAGAAATCCCATGGCATCCTAGACATGGGCTCCCCCCCATGTGGAGGGAGGCCACATTCTGCGGAGTTAGTATCTACACATCCGCCAGATTCCAGTTTCCAGATTCCAGTTCTAGCATTAAAAAAATTATGCTACTGAGTGAAATTTTACTTGCTCTTTTGGAGGATCCGGATTCCATCTAGTGATCTTCCAAACTCTAATTAATTAAGGAAATTCCAGTAACCTTTCAGAACAAGATGAACAAAACGCAAAATACGCATAACAAAATGAAATAAATTATTGGTAAAAAAAAACTTTTTAAAAACAAGCTTTTATTTATGTGCTCTAAAAAGAAGATATTAATCTTTAAATTAAATATAAAAGCTTGTCGCGAGATTTACTTGTGTATTTTGTGTGTACTAACTAGTCTTGCTTGACATACTTAATATAAGTAACTAATTCTATGAAATAAATGTTTTTTATAAAATATGCAAATCCCGCGACAAGCTTTTATATTTAATTTAAAGATTATTTTCTTCTTTTTAGGTCACTTAAATAAAAGCTTAATTTTAAAAAGTTTTTTAACATTTATTTTATTTTTATTTTTTCAGCTATGATTGAGGACTAAAAAAGTTTAGTTGTATAAGTTTTTCGTGTTCTCCTCAGCAAGCCCTTTCATTTGATACCCATACTGTGGTATTGCAGAAAAAATTGGAATTAGAATGACGTCACATAGCCAAGCATGCATTGTCATCCAAGATAAGCGTGTATACCAAACTTCAGCTCAATCGGTTAAAGATAACTGATTTAAAATTCAGTTGCAAGATTCCACCCGGACAAACATACATACATACTATCGCGGTCAATGGAGCAGACCCACTTTTCATACAAATTTGTCTAACGTTGAATTATATTTGCCTCTCTATACTCCTAATATTATGGAGCCAAGAACAGAGTTCAGCACGTATTCTTAGCTTCATGCCTAATATCACCTAATATGTATAAGACGAGGTTGTCATAGTAACGTAAATGTTATAATACGAGTAGGTATTTGAAGTAGGAACAAAGATAAATACAAAATGTGCACACGAAATTGTTCCTTACGGTGGGACAGCTCCCTTGACCGCGATAGTACATAATACATACATTGCAAGAATAAAAAGCTTGTAAAAACTTCAAATTCACGATTTGGTCCGATAACGTCTAGTTTCAAAACGTCAGTTTTATACCTACCATCAAGTCTATCATCAACCAGTTGTCAAGTTTTATATAGAAACCATAGATCTTGGAACGGTAGTATAGATCTATGATAAAAACTAATATCCCTGACGAATACCAACTATCAGAAATAGGGTATTTAGAAAAACATCATTATAGTAAATTATGACTATATTTAAACAGTAACTATAAAATACATTGTAATTGTAACAATAAACCATAATTTAGGGCACTCTTAAGCTATGTACACAATGTACACTTTTACTTTTTGTGGTTACAATGACATTTTTACTGCGCCCTATTTTATGTAATAGGAAAATGCTATAAAAATACTTTTTAATTCAGAACTGAAAATTGTGATCACGTCTCAAGAAAATTCATTTTGAAGAAAGCTTTCTGCCTCAAAATATGAATTATCAAATGGACCACTAAGTTAAAAATCTTTTTACCATTTGCAGGACTTTCACAATACACTCCTATGTCACTAACATTTATTCCTAGAAGGGCCATTTTTCATCTAATCTCTTAATTTCTAGACCACACAGCTCTTAGTGGAGCACCTATCACCAACGAATAGGTAGACGAATAAATAAGTTTCACAACAATTAAGTTATACTGATTAAACAGTAAAGTTAAACTGTAGAGAATACTTAAAAATAATTAGTTAGATAGTAGATGAGTTGTGTGACCAGTACCTTTACCATGAGTTTACAATGATCGCACTCGCTAGCGAGAGCGTAAAATATTTATATTGAAAATTTTATTTTATATTTTATATTTATATGGAAGTTGATAGTAACTCATGGTTCACTGTGTGGTCGATGCCTTACTACAAGCTTTAAAAATTTCCACTACCATATTTACGTACTTATAAAGCTTCCATAGTTCTGACTATAAGCATTCACGATTCTGACTATTCTTCTGACACCTTACGTATTTAAAACTGTTAATTCAAGTAAGTTATTTGACCCATTTTATGTATATTATGTACTTCATTAAGGGCGAGTTGCACCGTAGGCTTGGTTATTGTTACGGTCAAAGTTAACTTTAACGGTGACAGTCGAAATTAACAATCGCATGTTGCACCTTAATATTGTTCGTCACTCACTGCCCCAATGAATATTTTTAACGGTCACAAACATGGGCGTAGCGAGGTACGGGCAAGGGGGGGCAGCTGCCCCCCCCTAGAAGAGCGGTTGTTCTGTTAAACTGTAATTTTTACGATCTTCATAGCTTGCGACGCTTCTTATAAGACCTAAGAAAAGAAACTAACAGGCTTGAAGGCTGGCTTGTGAAATCCAACAATACGGGATGTGATCTCCAAGTCTAGGCAAGAAGTGGGTTTTCTGCGAAAAATAGAAGTCTTCGAACAATATGACCGATAGCTCATTCTATGCGGAATGCAATTCTGAGATAGGCGCTTTCAGGATTTTTTCTGCCAATAAAAATTGCAATTGTTATTAACAAAAAACAAAAACGAAAAAGCCATTTAGATTTTTGATGGTAAAAACTGTAAATTATAGCGAAAATCGCATTTTTTAAAATCATAATTGACTAAACAATAGAATGACAGAATTTTTTTTTTAAAAATATGAAACTAAGCTTAAAAAAAATCTTACCCATATAGCTTTAAAAAATCTTACCTAAATAAAAAATCTTGTTTTTAAATACTATTAAAAACAACGATGAAAACAATATAAGTAATCTAGGATTTTCTTTGTCTGCCCCCCCTTATATAAAATCCTGGCTACGCCCTTGGTCACAAACAAATCATGATCAGTTTATGTATAATGTCGAAGGACCTAATATAATAGTTTATCTAACATTAGCGGGCTGCCTCCGGCTTCGCACGGATTTTTTCTGCAAATTATACAATTATAAAAACCTTCCTCGTTTTACGCTCTTTCTATTAGTGAAAACCGCATCAAAATCTTTTGCGTAGTTTAAAAGATCTAAACGTAGGTACATACATATACTATAGCGGAAAGCTCCGAGACATTTCCTCTCGTTAATCTCTCAAAACGACAGTTCGACCAATATTTGTTGCTATAATATTATAGTGATGAAATATGGCGCTGAAACGTAGTCTAACTATGAGCCTCTTAAGAAAGCCCAATGTCGCTCAACAATGCGTGATCGAATCAGAAATGAGGAGATCCGTAGACGTGCGAAAGTTACCGACATAAGCCAGCGGATCAGTAAGTTTTTGTGTTTGTGGGCAGGACACATATTAGGACGTCCACCCACAAGATGGTCCTATTGGAAAGTTATGGTTAAGGCCTATGTCCAGCATAGGACGTCCTACGACTTGAGATGATGAAGCGTACATACAGACGACAGGAAGCGACTTTGTTTTATACTATGTAAAGATATTAGAAACTGTCGAGTTATTCGCAACGATGATCGCCATTCACTCGTCGGGCTGCTCGTGAATAGCGAAGGGTTCCCCCTAGAGCTTCCTCGGTGGCGACTCAGCAGCGTGTGGAGTCAGCGACAGCCTCCTGATGTTGGGTTTGTCGTACTCCTCCATGGACATGGCACGCGACATGCGACGCTCGACGCCCGGAGGCGGCAGTGACGTCAGCAGACCCTGGCCTTGGCAGAACAGTAGCAGGGACTGTGCCACCTTCGCCGGCTGAAACATATTTTTTTACATCGTTTGCATCGTTTAAATTACATGCGCGCGACCGCGTCCCTTTAAGATATGGAATGACGGTGTGGAATGCCTAAATTTTAAATAAAAAATAATTTTTACACTGTATTCATAAAATTATATAAAACTAGCTGGTGCCCTCGACTTCGTCCGCGTTCAAAATGTTATATAGCTTAGCCTTCCTCGATAAATGGACTATCCAACACAAAAGAATTTTTCAATTCGAACCAGTATAGTTCAACCAAACAAACTCTTCAGCTTTATAATAGTATTAGTATAGTTGCTGTCCGTTTCTGTTGTTTTTATAATATAATTATATTTTTCATAATTAATTTTAATAAAAAATAACATCACAGCTTTAAGTGTTAAATTAGGTTACAGTGTAAAAATATTGTATATAACAGAAAAGATGTAAATATTTTATAGTAGGTGTATTTACATTATATAACTATACTCTACAATTCTACTTTACAATATAATAAGGCAGACGGATTAATTTGTCCAACAGAATAGCTGATTATTCATTTTCTAATTAAGTTTTAAAACAAAACACATTTTAGTTTTTCGTCCTTTTATTAACAACTAATGAAAATACAATTTGTTTCCACCTATAACCTTTCACCTATTAAAAACATCAGTAAGGAATACTTCGTAGAAGATTTCAATGAATTACTAAGTGTACACGCAGTGACCATCTAAGACTAAGAAACATTGGAAAACTATATCTTTGATGGCCTATTTGAAACAAGCATCCACTTCTTCGTCACTTAATTTAACAAGTCTTATCGATTCCTCCCACAGATTCTTCGCCATTTTATCATTATAAGCACGACGAACAGCTCGACTTAGCTCACAATTCACAAAAAATTCCCCACTCACTTCCCCAGCACTCTTATCTACTGCTACGTGTAAAGCTGTCTGTGCACCATCCCAAGGTTTTTTAAAAAACAATTTCAACAGAGCCTCTGTGATTATACCTATTACTGTATTGACACTTCGAAATATAGCTGTGCCCACAGCTCCAGGATCTACACTATTTATAACAACATTATCAGTATTGAGTCTTCTAGTCAACTCTCGAGAAAATGGTATCAAACAAAATTTACTATTGCCGTATATTTGGTATTGGAACCAGTGACCCGTTTTATTCATATTCTTTATATCAACACGTCCAATCCTGTGAAGAATAGAAGAAGTGTTTACTATCCTACTCGGATCCGAAGGTTTTCCAGTTTTTCTCAGCAGAGGCAGAAGAAGAATTGTCAGTAAGAAGTGTCCGAAATAATTCACTTGCATGATATAATTTAAACCGTCTTTAGTATGATAATCTCCAGCTACGCCTACGCCAGCGTTGTTCACAAGAATGTCTAGTCTATCTTCTTCTTTAATTACATCGGCTGCAAAATCTCTCACTGATTGCAACGAAGCTAAATCCAACATTTTAAATATAACATTTTGATTTTCCGTTTTTTCCTTTATTTGTTTTTCTGCATTCCTTCCCTCTTCATCAAAGGGACATGCTATAATCACTCTTGCTCCTCTAAATGCCAAGTCTTTGGCTATTTGTAGTCCCATGCCTGCAGTTCCTCCTGTAACGATTGCCGTTTTACCGTCCAGTCTTCTTTTTGACTTGCATATTTTATTTGTGTTCTTTTGATAAAGTCCTAGAATAACAACCGCAGCTATAAACGTCGGTATAAATAGTATAAATGCGTACATTGTGTATGGCAGTTTATTGCGAACTAAACACTCTATTATTAGCCAACCTAGGAAGACTAGTCAAAGTAGGTAGTGAAGTACCTGTGGTTTTTTACACATCCTTAGCAGTCACTTATTAATATAAGTGCTTGGCCAGACTGCATAGGCGCTTTCATACAAGTGGCCGCAGTGAGTGCGCGGGCGTCAAGCGGCAAGCGGGTATCTCAAACCATTCCGAGCTAACCGCGCGCGTTCGTAACATGGCGTCTTCTGATTTGAATATTGAAGCCGACTTGGACTTGGACGAGCCGCGCGCTCAACTACGGACAAGTGAAATCGCGCGCGGCGTCCGCGCCCGCCTATGCAGTCTGGCCAAGCACTAAATGTTCACATATCAATACTAATTATCAATACTAACAATACTTAAATCTGTAAGTGTAGGTATTGTATGTATGTAATGTATGTTCCTCTATAACTCTTAAACGAATTAACCGATTTTCATGAAACGTCCGGGACACAGGATAGGCTACTTTTTTCACGCGGGCGAAGTCGCGGGCGCCAGCTAGTTTGGTATAAAGTCGCGATTTACCGCAATGTTTGCGGTGTTCTGAACGTGTCGAAGTGAAAGCCGAGACTAAATTCAAGTTTACTTTCCAAACGCTGAGGTCTCTACTGACGACAACATTTTGGTCAATGAATCTAATTCATTAACCTAGTTAATCAAACCTCTCTTTCTCAATCAGACTTACTCACTCACTCTCGAATACGTCACAGTAAAAAATATTAAATATAAATAAATTTGTTATGTAACGCTTTAATAATTCAAATAGGTATATGTCAAAAGGTTGAAAATTGATAAATAAGTGGTATTTTTAAATAATTTAAAAAATTAAATAAAAAAAAAGACTACATAATTAAACATAATAAAGAAACCAAATGGAGAATCATTAAAAACTGACTTAACTGACTTAATCTAGGGTTAATGGTATTTTCTTCATACATATTCATACAAAAATAGAATATTATACATTTTCAAATAAAACAGACATAGTTTGTCAATATAGAAAAAAAAACTTTCTTTTAGACTCTTCCGAACCTTTCAAAATATTAGCGGACGCAATATTATACTTATGAGTTACTCGTATGAGAAAAAAAAATTATAAATAAAATTTAGCAAAAATCAAACATGTGGAACGTCTTATTTTTGAAATTACCAAATAGGGATAGGAAACTCAAAACGCAACTCAACCTCAACTCAACCAGCTGTCAAGGTGACAACATATAGTCTAGTCAAGTCAAGATTCTAAGTCTAAGGGCCTCTTTCACCAACTACAAGTAAGGTGTTGATTAGTTATTTTTAAAAATCATTTTCTATTTTATTGAATTATGCACTCGGTTTACTGCATCATTCGATAGGCGAATTTTTATTATTATTTTCTTTTTAATGTTTGGGACGTCTACCGTACAAACAAAGGTATATCAGCTAAATTATTCCCGGTGACAGGTGACTTTAAATGACAGATAGCCTACTTGACAGTTGATGAAAGAGGCGCTAAGAATAATTTAGCTGATATACCTTTGTTTGTACGGTAAACGTCCCAAACATTAAATAGAAAATAATAAAAAATATCGCCTATCGAATGATGCAGTAAACGGAGTGCATAATTCAATATAACAGAAAATGATTTCTAAAAGTAAGTAATCAACACTGTACTTGTAGTTCGTGAAAGAGGCCCTAAGTCTAATACGTAATGTAAAAAAATAAAATAAAACTGGAAACAATAAATTTCTAATCATCATTTTAAAAATAGGTAGCTAACTAGGTACTTGATTTTTCTTACAAATTTCTTGTTCTTTGATGAGTAAAATTTGGTTTTCATTAATCGTTCAAGTTCAGAGGTTGAATTAAAATTCACGATTGAAAAAAAAAACAAAGGTTGTTTGGAAATTCACAGTAAAAAAGAAACGAAACACAATAGGTGATTAAGTATAGTAAAATTTAATATGATAATGAGCTCAATCCTGCTTTTCGAGTATAACTCTAATTCAGATTGAAACATTGTTCAAATTCAAACTAATGTCTTACTTCTTTTTATTTTATGAAGTCCCACCATATTTTAATATGACAAACATTGAAAATGTTCCTTTATTATTTTTACTTCGTGTTAAACGACAAGTGAAATTTTACAGTACACTTGAATTCTAAATGTTTTTTTATTCATTAAGGTGTTATTAGCCTTAACAATATTAATGTAACACGAAAGAACTATTATAGGAAATATAAAATTTCAACTTTCAACTGTGTGTCTGATTTTATTGTTGGTAGGTAAGTAATAGGTAATAATAATTATGTGAATATTATACGATAACCAATAAACCTTTGACAGTATTATAATAATGATAAAATAGGTATTATATGGATTTTCATACTTTAATGAAACTTGACGCTATTTAGAACATAGAATTGTTCTATACTAGCTGCTTCCCGCGACTTCGCCGCGTAACTTTGTAAATTATATACTTAAACCTTCCTCGAGAACCATGCACTCTATCCATTGGTGAAAACAGCATCAAAATTGGTGCAGTAGTTTTTGAGTTTATCGCGAACAGACAGACAGACACAGACGCGGCGGAGGACATATATATATATGTATATGTTTTATAATATGTAGTGATATACTATATTGTTTTTTAATATTTACACAAAATTTTATATATTTTTAAGTCGTTGCAGGCACACTAACTTTTGCAGTCAGTTTGGGCAGTAACCACCCCCTTAAGAAGACCACGAAACAACAGCATGTGTGCTGTTTTGTTTCGGTGAGCAAATAAGGAATGCAGAGATCATTTTCCCTGTCCCTTCCCAATTTTTTATCCTAAATCCCACTGTAGTCGGCAGCGCACTTGCAGCACCTGTGGCGTTTGTTTGTATTATAGGCTACGGTGGCCACTTATCATCAATTGGACCGTCAGCCTGTCTACCAAACCTAACATTAAAAAAAACAAAAGCCTTAAGACAAATATTGAAAGTTGACCTGTGCTAAAAGTACCTTAAATTGTTTCCCTAATGTAATAGTTACTCTTTCTTAATTAAATAAGTTACTTAAGTAATTCACCCCAATTGATTTATTAATTATCTTATAAAGCTTATATGACTTATAAGCCTGGTATTGGTAAGCTGTGGTATTTTTCAAATAGCCTGCTAAATATAAGACAGGTAATGTATCTATTACATTTGAAAGAAAATTGTTTTAACAACGATCTACAAATGTCTCAATTTAATAGCCAAATACGTACAATAGCGTAGTCTTATTGTAGTCATTTACAATATGTACTAATAATAAATCTGTAAGTGTAGGTATTGTATGTATGTGTGTGTGTATGTATGTATGTATGTATGTATGTATGTTCCTTCATAACTCTGAAACTTGGTAGATAAACATAGACGTACATGACACAGGATAGGCTGCTACTTACTTTTTTCTTTTTCAACGCGGACGAAGTCGCGGGTGCCAGCTAGTTTACAATTAGTAAGCAATAATTTAGACCAAATTACACGAAGTCTTATGAAATTTTATCATATATATTCAGCATTAATTTCAGCATATATTATATTTCAGCATTAATTTATTTGTAAAATATTGACATATCGTAAATATCTAGGTATTTAAAAAAACATAGGTCCCCAAACAAAAAGTTGGAAACCGTCATCCACGGTCATTGCAAAATATACACATGAGCGTCATTAAAATCATTAAAATCAAATAATCTGCCTACGCATACAAACATTAGCCAGGAAGCGACATTTCTTTACTCATTTTTGTAAAGGTCTTAAAGGTTAAGTATTTATCTCATATGAAAAGTATATAATATAATTTGCTCCGGGTATGAATGAATTAAAAATACGATACTCTTGGTATGATTCCTGCTAAAATAAAAATGAAAATAATGGCCTATTTTGTAGGTCACCGCGTTTATATAATAAAACTAGCTGACCATACGTTGTTTTGCCAAAAAATAAAAATAAAAATTTGAGTGGGCCACCCCAAAAATTCTTATCTTAGGTACCTTATCCCATCATATATTAATAAAGTCATTTTTTTTTAAATAATTATACCGTCATCATTATAAATACAGTGTGAATTATTGGGGCCCTGAGATGATGATAATTATTATGATTATGATTATAATCATAATCATTAAAGCTATCAGAAATTGATAAAGCCCGTCACACACACGTAACTATAATAGATATTAATATACCGTGCTATAATATATATTACGGTATACGTTGGTGACATCATAGAAATATATACTCGTATTATAGCTGCGTGTCTGGTCACTCCAATATTTGTATAGAAAATATATTTTAATATGCTTTGCTATAATTTATATTAATACTAACTGGCGCCCGCGACTTCGTCCGCGTTGAAAAAGAAAAAAGTAGCTTATCCTGTGTCCTGTACGTCTAAATGTTTATCTACCAAGTTTCATGAAAATCAGTTAATTCGTTTAAGAGTTATGGACGAACATACAACACCAAATATACTTATATAGTCTTTGCATACAACAAGTACTGAAGGAACAAACTCTGAAAACAAAGTACATAACTTACTCCATGACCAATCCTTACAGATTTATTATTAGTATTGACTCAGATTAAATAAGTTACTGTGGTATTAATGATGATATATTATAGCTATACGTGTGTGACGGGCTTTAGGGCGTTATGATAATAAGACTGCTTTATATAGATGTACTTACAGCTTCAGCCAAAACGTCTCCGGCTTTTTCGACCTTCAGTATTGTCACGCGATCCTTGTCCAACTCCTTGTACATTTTCTCCACTACAGAAGAATAGGGGCTCAGTATTCCTGTGATCAGCAGAATGTCAGGCTGACAACCCTTCAGTATCAGGTCCTTGCGACTGTAGCGAAAAAAACCGTAATTACTTTAATGCCAACCCATCAATAATTATATAATAAGTAGAAACTCGATATCCGGCCCTCAGTTATACGGATTCGCGATTATCCGGACTATCAACCTCGACCAATATTATGTATATTAAATACCTACAAGTCGAATTTATGCAAGTATGAACGCGTCGGAAGTGGCATTAAACGGAATTGGCAAAAAACTTCTTGTTTTTAATAAACACATTACATTATGTACTACATATGCAAAAAACCCGCTTTTCTTCATACATTCGATTATCCGCAGTTTCGATTATCCGAATGCCTAAGGACAACAATTAGGTTCTGTTTACACGAACCACAACCACACCACATCGCAGCGACAAAAAGTGGTCAAGCAGTGGTTACGTTTGAATAGTTACGCTGCAGCATTTTGAAGTTAAGTTGTGGCAACTACAAAATGTAGATGTGGTTGCGTTTTCGCTAGTAGTTGCGATGTGGTTACGTTGTGGCTAGTGTTTGCAGCCTTTGCAGGCAGACAGATCGTACCTCCTCAATAAATAAATCTGTATCAACAGTCTCGCTGTCGGACATTTTTGGCTAGCACAACCGCACACCTCATTACAATACAGAATGAATGAGAGAGAGGGAGGGCGCAGGCGTACGGGCAGTCTGGTTGCGACGACGCAACGTTGTGTTTGCGAAGTGGCCGTCCGCTAGTGCGCGGTGTCGCAGCTGGTTGCGTTGTGGTTGCGATTTTGTTGGTACCGACCACACGGTTGAATTTGACGGCAAAATGTGGTCCGTGTGAATGCACCGATTAATTTTCATACAAATTAGCGCCCGTCCACGTGTTGTGGTTGTGGTGTGGTTGTGGTTTGTGGTGTGGTTGTGGTTCGTGTGAACAGAGCCTTAGTCCGGTTAATCGAGTTTCTACTGTAATTAAAAACATAATTACTAATTCTTACTTGATGAAGGCCCTCACGTACTGCTTGATGTTATGAGTATTGAGATTCCCGCGAAGCCGCGAGCGATACTCCGCCAATGTACGCTCTCGCTCCGACACCTCGCACGAATCGCTGGCGATTTGCTGAAACGCGCCACACTCCCATATATTCATTCATTCATTCATTCATTTCATTTATTCATTCATGAATTCATAATATTCAGATGAACTTTTAACCAGACAAACCGCTTACTAACCGCCAGTGATACACATTTTGAACTGGCATCGCATCGCAAAAAGTAAAATTTATGTACTATTGTCCCGGGACTTATATATTTAAATTATATTAAATTAATATATTATTAATAATTTATGTTAATTATGAATATATATAATTATCACATAATATGCATTATAAATGCAAATTTTTTATGAGGATGGATATATGTAAGTACCTATGTTTGTTACTGAACAGACTTTGATGTAACTTTTCAGTAATATAAACGGACCAAGTCACGTGTAAAAGGTAGTCCAAATGTATATCCGTTGTTCCATTCAAACCCATTCAACAATTTGAGTTCGTTTGAGTAACAAAAGTCCAAACATGTTTAATAACTTTCACAGCAATAACATTAGAGGAGATAGCACTTGTAATTATCATTGCTTAGTTGTACTTTAGCTCTAAAATTACAAGATTGTAAAAAAAATTAAGCAACTAAAAGAAATTTTACTCAGCACTACTAACATCCAAAGCATTCATCAAAAAGCTGCTAAGAAATGAGATATCTACTAAATTAATTAAAACATTTAGCAACACACGAGCATAATAATTTTTATAAGTTTAATAAAAAAAAAACTACAAAACTACGTAGGTACTACAACTATGTATGAAGACGACATAGTAATTAATCTAATAATGTTAGTAAGGTTAGTAAAATAATGCAGTTGCATAAAAAAAAACTAAAGTAAAAATGCCAAAGTAAAGATTATTGAAGTTTTTACGATCAATTATTCAATTTTGTTATAGAAGCGGCAGAAAAGTGAGAATAAATGTGAAAAACAAATGAAAAGACAAGCAACACTTCGGCTTTTAAATGTATGCAAAAGATTACAAAAAATAATCCTCAAAAGTAATATTAACTCACCGGATTTTTTTTTAGGTTATATTTCTTTTGGCGCGTTATATTTTTGGTATATTACGTAAAATTTTTACGAGTCCGGAATAATAAAACTTTTCCTCACTTCGTAAAAGTACGTCTATGTCAATTTTCTATAATCCAGTTTAGTCGAATTGTCAATACAATTCGGCACCATGTTAAATTATACCATTAAGGGCCTCTTTCACCAACTACAACTAAGGTGCTGATTAGTTACTTTTAGAAATCATTTTCTGTTTTATTGAATTATGCACTCGGTTTACTGTCAATCGATAGACGAATTTTTTTATTATTTTCTTTTTAATGTTTGGGACTTTTACTGTACAAAGGTATATCAGCTCCATTATTCCCGGTTATCGGTGACTTTAAATGACAGATAGCCTACTTGACAGTTGGTGAAAGAGGCGCTAAAGGTAACTAATAAAACACGACAGCTAAAAAGCGCTTATTATTACTATGCTAAACATTAATTTTTAACATAATCAATCAGTTTATATGAATCCGGCTATACACGTCGATAAACGTCTCGTAACGACATCTAGTCCCACATCGCAAAACTAATATGTAAATACAAAACAAAGATGCGCGCGCGTCGATGTATGACACTAAAGTTCATTATATCCCCGAGTGATATTTTACACTGTTAATATTGTGTTTATTTGTACTTTATTTTATTCATATTGTTAAAACTGTGTATCAATATTTAAGGTTGTTAACTTTTTTTTATAGACGCCAAAGAAGTATAACTTCTCACGTGTGTAAGTACACACACGTTTTAAAATCAAGTGTTAGTAGACGTTAGTAACGAAAATAAAACAAATTCTACCTGGTAGCAATAACCAAGATGCTCTGGTTGAAAACTCACGTGTCCGAACTTATGATACATGAGGAAATCTTCTTCGGATTGACTGATGTCCGTTCCCCTCCACCTCGAGAATCTGGTGCGAAAGGCATCCGCAACGGACGAAGTCGAGCCAGTGCAGTTGACGAGGATGAGACCGAGCAGTCTCCTGGGATGAGCGAGGCCACAACGGGCCAACACGTTCGCCCCGGCGCCTTCTCCAAGACCAACGGCGTAACGAACGTGGAGGAAATCCAAAACTGTGATTAAATCTTCACCCAGCGTTTGAAGGGAAGGAAATTGATACCTGAAAATCGGCCTCATCATCAAAGTCAGCCCATAATTAAATAAATAATCAATACTAATAATAAATCTGTAAGGGTCGGTCGTGGAGTAAGTTACTTTGTTTTCAGAGATATCGTGTTTATAGGCTTTACGATTTTTAATTTTTTTCTGTATGTATGTATGTATGTATTGTTCCTTCATTACTCTTAAACGAATTAACTGATTTTCATGAACATTTAGACGTACAGGACACAAGATAGGCTACTTTTTTCTTTTTCAACGCGGACGAAATCGCGGGCACCAGCTAGTTATAAATAAATATGTTCACACATTCCACACAGCGTCATCTAGTTCCACACTAAGCAACTAATGTTTGTATTATGGATACCAGACGGTTGATATACTACATTGTAGATTACTTTTTTTTTGTAAATACATACATGTTATAAATACAAACAGTTAAGACAGGCACAAAGGTAAATGTTAACACATAAATATTTACCCCTAGCGGGATTCGAACCCGCAGCCGTTTGGTTAACTGCTACGGTTACTAACTACTAGACCAACTCAACTGTCTATATTATGTTTATAATGTTTTGTGTGTTTCGCTACATACAGTTTGAAACCCGTCAGCCAAAAATTGATTAAAAAAAAACTCACGAGTCCGGCAAATCTGGAGAATTCTCTTCATGTCCAGGCACATCCACGTGTATGAAACAGGAACGCTCCTTAATCTCGCTCATTGCTGGACAGTTAACATAATCCACCATCGAGGAATCTGTAAGTTATTCACATATTGTTCCAAATTGTGGAAAAAAATAGAGAAAAAAAATTTGGTAGATAAAAAATACATGATTTTAAAAAAAGTGGCCGTTCAGTACAACTGCCATTTTCCACTACTACCATATAATTATTTTTAATAATTTAAATTTAAATTGCATTACTTACGATTTGTACCAAGATCATGGACAGTTATAAAGACGCATCTCTTGTCTTGTTGTGTTAGGTCACCCTGAAGTCAGAAATTATTATTTGGTTTAAATACAATTACTTGAAGTCTTCTCAGGACATAAATAAGTATAACCTAATATTTTCTGCTAATTATATAGGTATAAAAACCTTCCTCGTTGATCGTTCTTTCCATGACTGCATCAAAATACGTTGCGTGGTTTAGGAGGAATAAGCGGACGGAATCGAATATTGTTAAGGGAAAAACGAAGAAATTTTTGGAATGTGGGACAAAATATCGGGACGAACTAAGCATAAATCATCATGTAAGGATTAGAATGCTTCCATTCGTTATTTAAATTCTTCTAGCTGTGCATAATTTTGTTATTTTGTTGAATATCGATCTTGCGTATTCTGCAATAAAATGAAAGACGAAAACAAAAATCGACCTTCAACTTGAAGAGGCGGAATACAAACATTGAACGAATGCTAAAATAACTTGAGTATTTGTGTCTATATGTTTACAAATTAACTTAGTTATGACGCAATTCGGAGGTGACATACTCGCAGGAGTCAATATACACGTACATACTTATTACTGTGCACACAGTAAGAAAAAGAACATATGTCTGGATGTGTCTGTTTCACCTCATAATTGGATTTTTTAAGTAACGATACTTGTAGAAACAAAAACAGTTTTCATAAGAATTTTAATTCTTAAGAGAATTAATAAAAATTAAATAAATTTTAATCAATTCATGAAGCACACGATACAGGCTTGCAAGCCTAGTGTGTGCTTTCATGGCCAATTAAATTAAATATAATATGTTATTGTAAATAAATAAAATAAATAAAGAATAATAAGATGATTTGTTACCCGTGTTACTACCCATCTTACTACCAGTAGTAACACGGGTATTTTCTTCCCGTGTTACAACTAAACAGATACATGTGAAAATATAATTAGAAGTTTACTAGGGGTCAGTAAACATCTCTTTACAGAAAACCATAGTGACAAAACAGCATTTGATTTTTTTTCGTTCAATAAGGGATGCCAAGTGGACTATCAGCCTGCTTGACGAGCTTTACAATAAAAATATGGATAATGCCTGACTGCCCCAAATCCTGACAGCCCCAAATTTTTTATTACTATGTGGTCTAGTGGAAAAAATAAAAAGAAATCAATATAGATACTGTCAGTTCAATTCAAGCACTTTTTCCGATAATACTATTCCGATAATACCACCCATATTCCGTATTTTTAGTACCTTTCTATCTATACAGGGCGTCCCAAAACTATGCGCCATGAAGGGAAAGTACCTTAAATATCGTAGATAGGATATTTTGCTGAAAGAAGACTTCATCTTATTTTTAAAAGTTAGTAATACTACATTCAAAGATTTTTCTAAAAATTACGTCGTCGTCGGCAATAAATAAATATTCTTGAAATTCATCATAAAAATACTCCCAGACGTTCGATTCCCAGACGGAGCGAGTAATTTTTAGAAAAATCTTAGAATGCAGTATTACTGCAGTATGCAGTTTGTTTCACAGTCATTTGGGCAGCCCGTCTGGCGGCAGTAACCACCACCTTACAGAATATCACCGTGAAATAACAGCATTATGTGCTGTTGTATTTTGGTGAGTGAGTAAGGGATGCCAGAGCCCCATTACCCCATCCCTTCCTTATCCCTTATCCTTAATCTTTCTATGGTCGGCAGCGCACTTGTAGCACTTATGGCGTTGCTTGTGTTATAGGCGACGGTAAGCCACCTACCATCAAGTGGAACGTCAGTCTGTCTGTCGACCTTAACATAAAAAAATTACTCTCTTAAAAATAACAGTCTTATTTCAGCAAAATATCCCATCTACGATATTTAAGGTACTTTCCCTTCATGTAGCATAGTCTTGGGACATCCGGTATAAATTTACATTAGAAATTTATAGATCATAATCATAAATAACGTTTCATGGTGAGCAAGGATAATGCCATGGCGTCCCCGGAATGCGAGCCATCCCTTCGGCCCTTAAACCGCCTGATCGATACTACTCCAGCGACGTAGTAACCGTAACCTGCCCTACTACGCACAATTTTCACGAATTTCCTGTATGCATCTCGCTCCCACTTTTAGTAACTCTCTCTCCCTCTCTCTCACTCTTTCAGACCCCCGGGATGTGACGCAGTTAAATAGGGGAGAAAACTTTGGCAAAGTGTGAAACACAAAATACTCCTCGATGCTAAAATTGTGCTTAAACATTCGGGACAACCTAAAAATACATAATTTATGTAATTTAATTTCTACTGCTTCATAATATTTTTGCGTGAAGTATGAATGAATGAATTAATTAATATAGCATTGATGATGTTTCTTGTGTTCTTCAGGCCGTCGAGCTGCCTCCAACATAAATATTAAAAATATCTATGTACTTCTAAATATATATTATTGCAACTCACCTGATTATGCCTTGGGATATTTCCCTAAGTAAGCAGCATTAAAAAAAAACATTTTTAATTAGGTAATAATTAAGTAATAGAATTTATTTGCCCCACGAGTAAACAAAATATTAGTTACCTAATATTAGGTCTGTCACAATTAAGTTAAAGTCCATTTATTAAAATAGTTAAGAATTTTAAAAAAAGTTAACTAATTTTTTAGTCTTTACCTTTACTTATTGATATGTCCATGAGATACAAAAAAAGCGTAACTAAAGTGTAATTACTAAAATTCTTTAATAACATAAATATTGCTACTCGAAATTACTCAGGAGTAATTTAAACAATAACAATGCAATCACCGCTTCAAACTGTAGTAAACCGCTTCTATAAATAAAACATGGTCAATCAAATTTATTAAGTAAGTGCGTACAATCAAAGAGAAAAATGTCTTAGTCGTTCTAAAAGACGAAGACAATCACGTATCACCTGTTTTGACATACGCTGCTGAAATAGACCTTACATAAGACACTCAGGAAACTCTAATTACTTATATAAAATTTATTAAAAAAATTGACTTTTAATTACGACAGTACACTTGAAGTTTTCATTTAGTTCTCATTGATACGAATTGCTATAGGTACATACTTACTTTATTTCATGCGGTCTTTTTTATCTCAGTGTTCAGTGCTGGCAATTCGCCATTTAGCGAACTGGATCTAATTTGTTGACATTTCATATTGTATGTTTTAGTATATTTTAAAGTTATATTTGTATTCATTACTAATGTCAAATTAAAATAAAAAATCTTTGTAGTAAATACCTATAATACCAACATTATTATTAATTAACATATAAATGAATTATAATTATAAAATCATTGAAAAAAAAAAGATAACAAACATGGCATGGATTACAGTATTTTAAGCATTTATATTTTATAATAGTTGTTTATCTATCTATACCAATGTATAAAGCTGAAGAGTTTGTTTGTTTGTTTGTTTGGTTGGTTGGTTGTACGAATTAATCTCAGGAAGTACTGGTTCGAATTGAAAAAATATTTTTGCGTTGGATAGTCCATTTATCGAGGAAGGCTATTAGGCTATAGAGAACGCGGACGAAGTCGCGGGCACCATCTAGTATAGAATAATAGGTTTTTTTTTACGTTCTATTGACATTTTAAATATATTAGGCTAAAAACTGAAAGGCTTAGCAGATACGCTAAAGTAACCGAGGAAAACTTTATTGGCCTAGTTGCTGGGGTGTTGGTATTATCTTCTAATCTAGAGCGAAGGTAATAATCCGACGCGTCCCAATCCCAAGATGGCGTCAATATTGGCCATTTAGCAGCCGTTTTCCCGCCACATTTGCGCGCGTCAAAATGAAAATGTCAGCCAATGTTTTTTGTGGGACCGTGAGCAATGGTTTCATTTTATACAGCCTAGTGACTAGTAAATGTCACTTTCATAAACTTAAATGAAATGTTATTCTCTCTAAATTAAATGTCAAAATGTTAAGTAAAAAATAACTAAATAGAAATAAAACTTTAATGAATCGATTTATACATAGATAAGAACAAAACTGTTCAGTACATTTTTCTCATTAATTTGTAAACCGACATTCTATATACATAATACTCTGCAGTTTTTGCGCGATGAGAGTAAAATTTCAAGATCTTATATTGTGTGACACTTTTGACAGTGTAACGATCACATTTCGATGCGTGAAGCTGACTTACTTCTGACTTGGTTCTTTTCATAACGAAAGTTATAAGAACCAAGTCAGAAGTAAGTCGCTGCACATCTAAGAGCACAGAAAATATAATACCATAGCAAGATTACCCACCAAATTTGTATTTTTTTCACAATGGACCGATTCTACAAACTTCGACGCACTCTAATTTTGTAAAACCTTAATTAGTTATTGAAATAAAATAAATTAAATGCTACTTTACCTGGACATGAACATGGATGTCTCCGCTTCTGTCCGTACTGACGACATATTTCTGTAACAATAGAGAAAAAAATTAAACGATCGATCACAAGCTTACGAGGTGCAATAAAAAGTTAATTTGTAATTTTGAAAAAGCAAGTAATTTGCTTTGCCCAGGCAAAAACTTAATTGGTTTTTATTATATTATCACGAAAAAAATCCGTGAAAAAATAATCTCAAACGGCCGTACAGACTTCAAATTATACTATGTAAAGAAAGATATTATAATTTTGGTTCATATTGGCTACTTTAATTCATATATCACATAACTGTTTTTGTTTACATCAAGTGAAAAAGGATAGAAATTTAAAAAATGTCTAACACGTAGCCACTTCATAGTACGAGTATAGCTGAGTAGATTGCCGTGCTATTTCTGTCAGTTCGGCGAGTGTAAACACCATTGTAGTTTTGTTTACAAGCCAAACGTAGTTATGGGAAAAGTACTCAATATTGAAAGCTTCAGGCCGACTTTTTAATAAGCTATAATTTATAAAGATATGCGGACCAAGTCGCAGGTAAAACTAGTTTATTATTAAGCTCATTAAATATAATCTTCTTCTTTATATATAAACTAGCTGGCGCCCGTGACTTCGTCCGCGTTGAAAAAGAAAAAAGTAGCTTATCATGTGTCCTGTACGTCTCAATGTTTATCTATCAAGTTTCATGAAAATTATTTCGTTAATTAATTCGTTTAAGAGTTATGGAGGAACATACATATGTACAATACCTAGACTTACAGATTTATTATTAGTATTGATGATTGATGATAAATGTTATGTTGGTTTGTGTACGCTTCAAAAACTCGATAATGGGCAGATAGATTTTAATTCGGTTTTCACATATGCAAAGAGGGATAAGCGGGGAAGATTCTTGTATATAAAAATTGCACCCCATGTGAAGCTGGGAGCGAGTCGCTAGTATTTACAAAAGTACAAATAAACAATTATAATATTTTGTAATATTTTTTGATCAATTCACATAATTTTTGACAGCAATAACTAATTTTTATATAGAAAAAAAACTTAATATTTTTGAAGTGTTAAAATCATAAGAGGATAACATAATGCGCGTAGATAATTTAAAAGAATATCTTGAGAAAAGATTGTAAAAAAAAATGTTATGTCTTAAATCTTATACTTAGTTACAAGAGTTTGAAATCTATAGTTGTAACTTTGTAGTTTAATGTAAAGGTAAAGGGTACACAAGCGTACTCTTGGGAAATCACTCAAGTATACTAAATTCGTCCAAGTGACGAGACGCGGGTCCACTTGCTAATCTCAAGGTTCACATAAAGGTTACATCACATGATTAAAATACACATCCAAAAAAAAACTTTATCTCTGTTTTTCTATTTTTAGTTAACCCAAAAAATGTTTGTTTGTTGAATAGGCTTCGAAACTACTAGACCGATTTGAAAAATTCTTTCCCTGTTGGGACGCTATATTATCAGTGCTCAGCTATATTTTATAATAATAAAGTTACGCGGACGAAGTCGCGAGACCCAACTAGTGTTTTAATAAATATGTCACTCCCTTTTAACCCAACTTAGATATTAATACGGAAGTATATTCAATTGACCTTCAAAGGGACATTATGGTTGACCCTCATCACTAAAATATGTCGGGCCGAATAAAAGTTACAGAGCAATGCAAGGGGCCTTCAAAAGGCAAAAAAGAGAAAAAGAGTGAAACTGGCTAACACAAAAATACTTTTCTAAATTTTAAAATAAATTTATTTCTCCAACGGGAAAAGCTTTGAATTAGGAATGCCGTTTTTCCAAGTCAAAGAGTTTCAATGCCTCCATTACCATTTCTTTGACTGTTGAAATATTCCTATAAAAAAAGAAGAAAATAAGTAAGTAAAGTCACGGTATGAAAAGTTACCAACATCAGTCATACCGGGTTGTTCCAAACAAGCAAACAAACAAACTCACATTCACATTTATAATATTAGTAAGGATCTAACACGTATTTACACACAAGATGATAACAATGTCTGTAAATCATTATTGGTTTAAGCCAATTAAGCCATTATTGTAGTTATTGGTTTGTCTAGACATGTTTTGCCAATTTTTGCTAATTGTACTAGGAAACTACGACTAATCCCGAAATAAATAATAATTATGATATTAAATTATTGACGTGTTTAATGCAATTCTTATGGGCAATCCTATTCTTGTATTTATAGACGACGGTAGCCACCTACTATCATGTATACTGATAAAATACCTTTATATAAAAAAATATACCGACATAAATAACTTTTCACGTCCTAACGTGCGAGTTCATTAGACTCTCAACATAGCGAGTAATCAATCAAGTGGCCAGAGTTCACCATTCTTATTATAATCTTCACTAAACAATATTTACCTTCAAGTGAAGCGTTTACGTTGTTCTGATATTACAAAAACCGATAGCACACAACATGTTTTTCTTTCTTGAAGAATAATTCCTACGTAAATGTAAATGTTTAAGACAAAACAGGCTTCTTTGAGTAGAAGACAAGAATTCTTAACAATAATTTCTCTTTGCCTAAGGTACAATATATTATTATCCGGTTCAGTGGCTTAGCTTTATATTTTTTATGTTTTATAAACAATAAAAACTCCACTTTATGCGAACCAGTGTGCTCACACAGCAATGGCGCATTTAGAAAAGTGATGGTAATAAAATTGGAGGATACAGTTTGATGATGATCTACATACACAACTACATCACCAGATAGCTAAATGATCAAATATTTTTTTATGATATACTTGAAATCGTTGAATATATACATTATAATACGGTCTAAGAAAATATTACTCAAGACGCCGAAGCCAAGGTGGAACGCTAATAAATAGAGTTGACAAATGATGTCATTTCTTCATGCTCTTCATAGGTTACCTATATTTCTTTTGCATGTTAGCGATTGTATCCCTCATCAAAGATGAATTTAGTTCTTAATCGGGACTGTGTACAAGAACTAATTTATAGCGTTCAAAATATGACGCCCAAAGAATTGGCACGGCCGTCAGCCGACCCGAATACACACTAATAACTAACTAGCAGCCATGAATTTGTATTTTTGGAACGACCGCGTATAATATGCACACAACCACTGATAAACTGGTATAGGTATTTCGAAATGGGTAAACAATGCAAGGAGTCAATTAACCAATCAAATAACAAGTGATCTTGCATCCTTCTAGACAACAATGAACGCGTTATAGTATTTATTGTACTATTTTTTTTTCTATGTAAAGATTGAACAAAGACAGAGAAAGTATGTTTGATGTATATTTTTTATATATAATGACAAACTATGGTCCAATTAATGATAGGACCGAAATGTTATGTCTGAAATGTTCTGTTTATGTCTTTCAAAGTTGTCTCTGGTCTGGATTTAAAAGTAGTATGCCCTGTGTTTCGCAGTCACTTGAGAAGCCATGTCTGGCCATGTCTGACCATGTCTGGTGGCTGGTGACCCTCAGAAAGTCACCATGAAATAACAGCACGTGTGCTGTTGTGTTTCGGTAAGTGAGTAAGGAATGCCAGAGCCCATTTCCCTTCCCAAACCCACATTCTTAACCCTACTGTAATCCGCAGCACACTTGCAACACAGCTTGTGCTAGGGTGACGGTAGCCACCTACCATCAAGTGGACCGTCAGCCTGTCTTTTCAACTTAATATAAAATAAAAAGGAGGCTAGTTAGGCCACCTAGCTAGTCTCAAATGAAATAAATTCGCGAGACACTACCTACAGACTTTTACTAGACACTAAAAAGGAGGCTAGTTAGGCAACTTAGCTAGTCTCAAATGAAATAAATTCGCGAGACACTACCTACAGACTTTTACTAGACACTAAAAAGGAGGCTAGTTAGGCAACTTAGCTAGTCTCAAATGAAATAAATTCGCGAGACACTACCTACCTACAATTTCTGAAGAAATATTGTAAACATTGTTCCTACTGCTAACATATACTTTAACTACGAAAATAGAAGTTAAAATACTTCCATTGTTTGGAGTAAATATACACTTTTTATACAGTATTTATTTTGTTTATTTACAAAAATGGAAATTTTATTTATTTACAATAACTGAAGATATTTCTTATGAATCCAATAAACGATTTGATGTTTAAAGACTAATTAACAAATAATAATTAACATGATTATCAACAAGGTCGGCAGCCTTCATAAAAATTAATGTCAAAGTAAAATATTTTATAGCTAAAATATAATTAGTAATAATTATACTGTTTCGTGTGAAATTATGGTGACGAATTGTGATGTTTGAAACTTTTTAAAATAAAAAAAAGAATACAATCTTTTTGAGCAATACTAAGTGCGAATTTTTGAAGGCATCCTCTTCTATGGGACCATGGAAAACACTTGAGACCATAATTCAAATAATTTAACAATGCTAGTTAATGACTATTTAATGAATGAAGTTAAGTTAATGACTGTGTTTATATAAAATAAAAATAAAATGTAAGCTATATTATCCATGTTATCTATCTATTTTAGGCACTACATATCTACATTTTAAAAATGTCATACATCCTAATAAAAAAATCCATTCATTTTCATCATTTCAATCAATATCTGAAGAAAATTAATTTTCTGCTGAATCAATTAAGTATAAAGTAATTTTGAGGTTCGTTTTATTTAAATTTTATTTTCTTCTAACTTACTAAACCAAAATATTCATTTACATTAAAAGTGGTTAGAAGTAACGAAACCTTTTCTACAAACTTTATGATAACTGTGGTATTCAAATTCGACAATACAGTAGCATTCAGGTGGGAAATCACCTAACCTTTTGTTTGTTTATGGAACCCGTTTGAAGTGTTACCAACTCCCATATAGGAGCATTTGTTTAATACTTGTACGTAGACAGTTGTGGTAAAGTGAAGTGGAGTGGGGCTAATTGTTTGTTGATCTAGTTGGGGTTAATTAATGGGCACTCCGGACCACTTTGGGTACCGAAGACACTAATGAACACTGTCCGATGAGTCGAGCGATACTCATAGCTCTATAAAGGAAGCGTAGGTATACCTGCGAATACAAACTATGGTTTTAACGAGCTTCTGTTATCACTAACTAGCCACACGTCCCAGTTTTGTAAGAGCAAAATAAAGAGTAATTTCATATACGTAAAATAACAAAATTGGGGTGTTGATTCTATTGAATAAATATCAATCATAAATAATACATCCAAAATTTAATTGTATCACCGATCGATAGCTAAAAGATCAAGGATTTTTTTGGTATATATATGTAATATATACCTAATATCTTCGAATTCGAATATTCTATATTCGCAACATTTTAGAGCAAACATTTTGCTCTGAGCAAATGTTTGTTCGCATTTGCTCAGAGCTCGTTCGAAACAGAAAACTTCTGTTTTCATTCAATGAGGAAACGAGCAATCGTTCAGAACAAAAATGTTCAGGCAAAAGATCGGAGACCCACCGAGCACATACAACGCTGAGCGAATGCACAGATCAACAGCTCGCTCGCTAGAGACGTCGTTTAAGCTACATTTTCACCTAATGCTCAGAGCAAACATTTTGCGCAAATGTTTGCTGTTCTGCCGAAGCTTGCTCGATACAGAAAACTTCTGTTTTCATTCAATGAGGAGACGAACAATTGTTCAGAACAAAAATGTTCAGGTAAAAGCTCGGAGAACACTGAGCGAATGCACAGATCAACAGCTCGCTCGCTACAGACGTCGTCTCGTCATGCTGAACATACATATTTTAAATTGTTTAAACAAAATGATTTCTCTAAAATAAATCATCAAAATATGTTTGGTATTTCAACTGACATTAACGGGGATTCTTTTGAAAACAAACTCGGCTCATAAATACTATTTTGTCGATCGTACAACTATTTTATCGGTCGTAAAATGAATTGCAACATTCAAATATACGTATTTCTTTTAAGGGTTATAACAATATTTACATTTAAAAATATGTTTAACACAAAATATTATTTTTACAGATCAATATGTAAAGTAGGTTAAACTAATATATCAATGCAATATAGGTAACATAAGTAAATTTATATTTATATTAATCCATATATTTTACCTACTATTTAAATAAACATTGTACTTGGAGATAAAGTATCTATAATAATAGTAATGTGACATTCCTTTCTTTTTAAAAAATAACTGAAAATGCATTCGACTCTTAAAAATCGCGAATCTAAACCGAGAACCGAAACAATTTTTTGTAATCCCAAAAATACATTTTATAGAACCTAGTTCACAGGTACTACAGATACTATAGGTATCTATACTAACACTAGCTAAACGCTCCCGGCTTCGCTCGGGTTCAAAATAAAAACTGTTCTATCTCTCAAGATGGATCAAACTGCACACAATTTAGGAGTTCGTCGCGGACAAACAACGTGACACGAAATTTTTTACATATGTACAATATAAAGATTATAAAGCTGAAGAGTTGGTTGAAAGCGTTAATCTCAGGAATTACTGGTCCGAATTGAAAAATTATTTTTGTGTTGAATAGTTCATTTATCAAGAAAAGCTTAAGGCTACATAACATTTTGAACGCAGACGAAGTCGCGGGCAACAGCTAGAAAAAAAGTAAAAAAATAAATAAAAAAAAAGTACATATAAAAAAAAAGGTATAAAGTGTAGCTTAATTCTTTATTTTGGTCAGTCGAAATATTGCAAACATAGGCTTTAGTATGATTTTTTTTCAGTTCGTTCTAGTCTCCTTAAATTTCAATTCAAGGCACGTACGCATGCATTCATAAGAATCGCTACCTAAGTAATACAGTCGAACAAACTTCATTAGAAGAACGTGATTATAATCAGAGTGCTCTTCTTTTCATTTTTTTTATTCAATATTAGCTCTTTTATAGTATACTAACTGGTGACCGCGACTTCGTCCGCGTTGAAAGGAAAAATATGTGAGTGGTAAGGCCGGACATTGTTATCGCTGTGACGACGAAATATCTTTTTTTTATCTTTTCATTTTTTGGTGAATGACGGTGAAGAATGGCGGCGTGTTGTGTAGCTTTCCACCAACACCTTACATAATGACCACGACCACTCTGTCAAGAGTGAAGCCAACAAAGAAGAAGAATCTTTTTTATGTCTTATATAGCCTATATCTTATTCTGATGTATGCTATATTATTGTAAAGTTTCATTGATATGAACATCCATCGACACAAACTTTCGCATTTATAATATTAGTAAGGATAATAAGGGATTCTACGCATTAACGTTGTACATAGTATTTATTTCTTATTCTACTCAAATGTTGCTAAATAAAATTTCAGCAGATATTATTCATACAATTACAATTTTGATACAATTTGTAAGGATGGAAATCTAGGGTTCTGTTGGACGAGATGCAACAGAGTATTTATCCTAACACTGCGAATTGTCGGCCTGTCTATATGTTAAAGACTAACTGTGTCACGCTGTTTCACCCACCATTTAATTTAAAATTTAAAAGGCACATTTCGCCCATTCTCTTTTACCATAATGTCGCATCTTACCGCCCGCAGGCGCTTCATTTTCGCTTAGCATTCTTTCTGACATTTTTTCTTTTTTCTCGGCTTCTAAGTGTCATAGCGTGATGATAAATAGCCCATAACCTTCCTCTAGAATTAGGTTAAAGATTATTTCTAAATCCGTACTTACTTACTACCGTAAGATTATTTGTATCGTGTATCTAAAGTATATATTAAAACAAACAAACAAACGCTTAGCAAAGATAAATAATTAAATCAATGTTAAAGAAGAGTTTATTTGAAAATTAGTATTCTTATCTACAGTACCTACAAGAGAGTTACGTATAGGGGAAAGTAATAATTAATTTTAACTGGAAATTCGTAGAACTTAAGTAGGTAAATACCGCAGCCTGACACTTCAAACATACTGTGTTACAACCAAACAAGAGGATAACTCAAATACTTAATACGTTGTACCCACATTTCCCTTTGACAAAAATAGGCCGTTAAAGGTCAAAGATAAATTTCGAATTCCGGATGAATATATCTTTGGAGAACATACATATCCTCATATTTGAATGTGAAACCCAACATTTAATGCTAATTTACTCTTTGTCTATTGTGCTTGAGGCCTCTTTCACCATCTCTGAGTAAAGTGACAAGTAGGCTAACCGCCATTTAAAGTCATCGGTAAGAAAGCGTACGAGTTTCACCATTTTCAAGTATCATTACTGAATGGTAATTTCAATGAAATTGACACAAGATATTCATAACATTTACTCGACAATTAGCGTTACATGAAAAGTAACTAATCAACACTTTATTTGTAGTTGGTAAAAGAAGCCCTTAATGAATTTTAATAAACGCACATCTCGCACGCGATTTTTTTTTTTTAATTTTTAAGACACCTAATTGATAAATAAATATTTTGATTTGTATAAAAAATTACAAATATAGAGATAAAATTTTTAAGTTTTGTGCAACCTTTTTCTAAAGGGTAATTTTCATTATGTGAAATCAATATTCACATATTTAAATTGCTTCCACAGCGCGAGCTATTCAGCGAATTCAGCAAACTCGGGGGATACAATTTGATGCTGTAGCTACACATAATTATATATCATCTACATACAAAATTTAATTACTCCACTCTGCTAAAAGATCAAAGAATCGTTTGGTATATTAAAATTCGTTGTACATATAATACGCTCAAAGAAAATATTACTTGTAACGTACACGTATTCACGTAAGACACGGCCGCGTCCAAAACACAGCCACGCCCCATTTTTTTTGTTCATAGTTGAAAAGTTTGTTGGTAAACAGAGGCGGGCGGCCGAATTTAGTACGCGGGCGAACAGTTTTGGGCGGAGTACTTAAACTGCCATTATTATTTGCATAATTTAAAGAATAAATCATAAATATACGTACATAAATAAAATACAAACACAAGTTCAAATTGTAAACCAAAAAAGTAAGATTTTAATTAAGTACTGCAGTTATTGCTAAGATACATAAAAAAAATTATAACATGCAGAAATATAATATTATATTAATATTTGGTAATAAACCTTTTAAAAACTCTCCCGAAAAAATATATATCAATGAGAAAGTTATTTATTATATCAATAATTTATTTTCACTTCAATGTATTAAGTACAAAAAAAATTACATTTTAATTTTTCAATAATACCAACATCCCTACACTATTATTAAGAGGTTCTATGTATTTTTTTTTGGGCGAATACAATTTTTAAATCGAAATTAAATAAGGCATAACAGACATTGCACGAAAATTTAAAAAGTTTTTGAATATTTTTAACTGAAATTCGCTCACCTGAATACTCTTGTCTTCTGTATCGGGCATTTTAACTCGATTATTCAACTCGATACAATATTTCGAATACGCGATTATTCGTTCCAGTGACGCGGCCACGCCGCGGGAGGGACTGTAGTGCAGTGAGGCGGGCGTATGCCTTTTCCTAAGACGAAATTCTCCATTTACAGGGATAAAGATAAAGATAGGGGGATATAGCGACCGATAAACATCTCTCTCACAAGTTTATGATACACTAATAAAACAAAATGGGCAATTATTTTTTCTTTTACTAAAATATTTATCTAAATATCGATTTTTTAATTAAACGAATGAGAACCTTATATGGAATAATCTTATAAGTTATGACTTACTTTGATCTTTTTGTTGTTTTCTTGTGTATTTATAGAAATTTTGGTGTGAAATTATAAAAATTAAAAAAAAAAACATTCACTTTCGTTCAATTATACTCGTAGGTTGATCATAGAGCTCTGAGCGTTCATATTGTAAACAAAAATTGCTCTTTAGTAAACAGGATTCCTATTTGAAACAGTTAAGAACGGTAAATATGTATAATATATTTTCTACACAGAGTAAACCGCAAACAAGCCTGCCACGCCACGTTTTGTGTACGTGCCTAACGCATTTTGAGATTAGCACGTAAACAATCTACTCGTTAAGATTATTGTGCCTTTATTTCTTATTTTTTATTTAATTTTCTTGCTATCTGACGAAAGTTTATGCAAATTGTAATCCCATATCCGTACTATCCGTACTAATCCTTACTATTATAAACGTGAATGTGAGTTTGTTTATTACGCTTTCACTCAAAAACTACTGAACCGGCCATAAAATTTTGCATACACGTTGTCTGGATACACGTAGTACCAGAAATAACATAGGGTATCTTTCATCGTTCAACGCGGACTAAGTCGCGGGCACCAGCCAGTAGTAATAATTTCAATCTTAACTTTGTAATGTATAACAAATATTATAATCTACACTAGGTAATATTATAAAAAGAAAGGATTTATGTTTTTGTATTTTTGTTTGTAATCATCAAACTACTACAACATGGAACCCGCGTGCCATACAAAACACTACGAATTTTATGGAACATTTAAAAGTGACATATGCGTAGAGCAAGAACTGTCATTTAAAACAAAACAAACATAATAATAAGTACGTAATTTAAAGAAAATGTGACTTTACGTCACCCCATTAGAGTTTAAAATGAAATAGTAAATGTTGATCGTTACTACCTTTTACCATTGACGCGTGAAGGCAAGAGTCCGCCATGATTCTGTCAAAGGCGTTCTTTTTATGTGCCGCTTTGGCATTTGTGACGCAAATTCCATTGTAGTATTTCGATGTTTGTAATTAATAAACTCAAAAACTTGGTAGGTACTGAGCCGATTTTAAAAATTCTTACACCTATAGAAAGATTCATTGTCGGCGAGTGACATAGGTTTTATTTTATAAAGTTACGAAGAAGAAGAAGCTAGTGTTCAATAATGTCATTTAATTGAATGCCAATACTAAATTGATGTCACCTAAAATATTCTATGGACTATTTAGCTACAAATATATTTCCCTAGTTGTTGATAGACGGAATTCAATTACTTTGCGTAATGGAAAACTAATTGTATTGCCTCTTGAAACATAGAACATGCTTGCGTAGGTTAGTTAGTTATAGTTCTTATAGGAAATTATAGTAACTATAGGTAACTTGTTGTTTCGCTTAACATATTTCTAAACTTTAAATATCGGTTGCATTTAAAATATTTTTTTGTCGTAGTGTTAGATAATAAAAATAAATTCTATAAATTGGTCTAAACATGGCTATTTTTTTCAATAGTGTGAAATAAATAAAGTTTAAGTCTCAATAAATTTTTTTACCTAATTTTCTCTTGTTCGTTATTATTTATGTGCCCTTGGTGAAAAGTTGAAGAGAAGAGAAGCTTTCAATTATTATCAACTACGAGAATAAGTTTCCTAAAAAAACGCCATCTCACGGTTTTCCTTTGAACCGCAGTAATATCTGATGAAAAGTTTGAAAAATGAATCACGTAGTTCCGACATAATTCGCTTGGCGCCACTGGTTGTTAACCCAAACATTGTGCTCGTATTATTTTTTACAAGCGGCTTGCATCGGATTCAAATAAATGCATAAATAAATCCTTTGGCAAAAATTGGTTCCATGGTTTATTATAAACTGAGCGCCTCTTAATGGTGAAAAAGCCATTTGCCGTTGGAGCTGAACAAGGAATATGGATAACCGCGACTGTCGTACGAAACATAATATTGCAAATATTTCTGCTACACTTTCTGCTGAAGTTCTTGGACCGTGGCGTGCTGTGTCTACCTGGCATACACGTCAATGTTGCTGGTATGTTAAAAGCATTGGAAGAAGTTGCTAACAAGGAGGTCGCAGCGAAAGTTAAATTCGAACGTGGCGAAACAATAAGTCGTATAGTGGCTTCTTTATCAATTGATTTCGATAACACCCAGCGCTAAAACTTGGTTTTAATGTAGGCACGAATTTCTCAGATGTAATTTGTTTATACATTCGCGATGATTTGAAGAGACGACATTGTAGTATCTCTTGAAGATAAATGTTGAGTATATTTAAATAAAGTTTTATTTGTCACATATATCTATCCTTTATAATGTTAAAATAAATGTTCATTATTTATTGCCGAAACCAAAATTAAAAATGTAATGTTAGTGGCTCACTACTTATGTAAATAAAACTATTACAATGTTTCTAACAAATCAATACCAAATATTTGATTTATAATTAATACGGCGGGTGAAACCACAGGGCACAGCTAGTTTTTTTATATAAATAATACACATCTACTAACCAATCAATGCGATATTTCAGAACGGTCACAGTTTAACTACGTAATTGCGAGGGCTCGTCATTCTGTTGTTGATGATTTCATCTATATTTAGAACAGGATACGTATTTCTGGACCATCCACTTAATATAGACAAGTAGTGGGGCACCTCTTCTTAGGGCATATCAATTTATTCAAATGTGTTTTTATTGTGATACAGCATGTTCTTTATTTAAATGTACAGTGGTTATATTTTATGGCGTAGCAGAATGGAACGAATAGTCACCCGTTTTGCCGTCATTCCAACTACTATAATTGGAATGAAATATCCCGCCGTATGCCTGAATTACACCGATGCAGTGCAGCATAGGATCAAATCACTGGCAGTGTGGATCTCATGATGGCAAAACGTTGAATGACTGGACACTACAGATCTCAATAGAATAGCGAACATTTTTTCCTTGTCCCAGGGTAGTCCAAATTGCTCAAGTAGCGGACCAGCAAGTTGGAGGAAGAGGGATTGGAATAGATGTGAGCAATTCAAAATATCCTAAATACCTATTATACCTATTGTTCCCGAGGGGATGGTAAAGAAATCTAAAAAAAACACTTCAACGCCCAAGTCCTAGATCATCATTGTTCTATCATCAATCAATCAATCAATACTAGTTGTAGTACTTCGATTCGAGATAAATAAAGGGGCAATAAATGTTGAATAATTGTTTAAAAATTACTATAATCGCGAAACTCAGACGAAGTAGCAAGCAGAAGCTAGTGTGAGAAAGTAAATAAAAGCATTTACATGCCAGGCACTCACTTATTGATTATTTATCAATAAATAGAGATTTTTATTTTTGAACAAAACTAAAATTAATTTAGGTTTTTTTTTTCTTACTAGCGAAAATGACAGCCACATTCAGGTGGATAACTAACGAAATATGTTATATTTACTTACATATTAAACAACAAATAAAAACAGAATTTTCAATTTATTTTTCTATTAATTTTTGCGGTATCGATTTAAATTACTTTTCTTATACTTACTTATACCTAAGCTGTATTTCCTATTGTTATTAGATAACTTCATATATACTGTTCTTAAATGGGTAAATAGTTATAATTGATAATGACAATCTGACATGAGTTATCATCTGTCACTTAAACAGTTGTCCATCTGGACAAGCGGACGCGGGAGTGATAGCGATAACCGCAAAAACAAATATCAAACTATAAACTAAACACCGAAACATAACAATAATTAAGCCTGTTATTTTTAGGGATGCTTGATTCCTCTCCTTTGCTTTATTTTTTCTCAACAAGGCAGGTAGCGCATTCGCAGCTATAAATTGTGAATTTCACGTCTATAACGACAGATATAAGAAGAATCATTAGCTACATATTTTTGAATGCATTCATTCAAGGTTCATAGAATAGCCATATAAAGTTTAAAGAAAGAACACATGCAAGCATAAATTATGTATAAAGTTAGATAAGAACGTAAGTAAACAATTTAGATACAGATAACTAGCTGTTGTACGCGACTTAGCCCGCGTGTCTTTATAAAAATAGCCTATGTTACTCTCTGATAATGTAGCTTTTTATATGTGAAAGGTTTTTGAGTTTAGTCATTAGAAACATACAAATCTTCTCTCTTTATAATATTTTATAATATTAGTATAAATGACGATACTTTTCTTATAAATGATAGTAAATTTATCCGCTATCCGCTAACGCTCTCGCAAATTAATGTACACAACCACTAATCTTATCATTGAAGAATATATATATACATTATATTCATTTAAAAACAAACTAAGTACTACATAATTTATTCACTTCACTTGACATAACATCTCACATTCAACGCTTTCGGATTTCAAAGAATTATAATATAATATTCAAAATGAAAGTGGTAGTAATCGGCGCTGCCGGGTATTTAGGATCTAAAGTAGCACAAGTGCTACTATCAAAAGACTCTTTGATACCAGTGACTGAGCTCGTTTTAGTTGACACAGTGTTACCGCGATTACCAAAAGAAGATTCTAAAGTTCGCGCTTTCGCCATCGATATAACAGAACCGGGCGCTGCTGGTAAAATTATTGACAGAACATGCGATGTGGTCTTTCATTTGGCAGCTATTGTGAGTGGCCACGCAGAAGTGGACTTTGACCTCGGAATAAAGGTTAATTTTGATGCAACACGAGCACTTCTTGAGGTCGCTTGTCATGAAAAACCGACTCTCAAATTTGTGTTTAGTAGTACATGTGGAGTTTACGGTGGAAATCTGCCATCAAAGCTCGACGACTACACGGCTACCACACCTCAAACATCATATGGAACAGCAAAGGCGATGAGTGAGTTACTTATAAACGATTATTCAAGGAAAGGATTCGTAGATGGACGGGTTGTTCGTCTGCCAACTGTAACTGTCCGAGCGGGGACAGCCAATAAAGCGGTCACATCTTTCGCTAGTGGAATTATAAGGGAGCCTCTTAATGGTGAAGAAGCCATTTGCCCGGTTGGAGCTGAACAAGGAATATGGATAACTAGTCCCGCGACGGTCGTACGAAACATAATATTTGCAGCTACACTTTCTGCTGAAGTTCTTGGACCGTGGCGCGCTGTAATTCTACCTGGTATATACGTCAATGTTGCTGGAATGTTAAAAGCATTGGAAGAAGTTGCTGGCAAGGAAGTCGCAGCGAAAGTTAAATTCGAACGTGATGAAACAATTAGTCGTATGGTGGCTTCTTTCCCAATTGATTTCGATAATACGAGAGCGCTAAAACTTGGTTTTACTGTAGACTCGAATTTCTCAGACATAATTCGTTCATACATTCGCGATGATTTGAAGAAATAACATTGTTTTTTTGCTTCAGAAGAGACGAGATTAGAATACCTATCTCTTGAAGATAAAATTAGAGTTCTATTTCAATAAAGTTTTATTTACAACATACCTATTCTTTGCCTATTCTAAATAATTTCAAGTCTAGAACTAGACACTTGTCTTGTTTATCTGTTAAAATTCAATGTTTATTTTTATCGAAAAGACTTATGACTAAAAACAAAAGGAAACTTAGCACTCTTGTTTACTGTGGGATTTTATGTGACTTCTATTTATAACTACAAATGTCACAAAAAAATTGTAAAGTATATTTTAAATTGGCATGTTTTTGTAAATAAAATCTATTATATTATGCAACTAAATCAGCAATTATGGCTAAAATATGTAATTACCCATATTAAAAAGACAAAAATTCTCAATCAAAAAAAATAACAATTTCTTTTGTTTTTTAAAAGTTAAATAAAAAATTTAATTTTTAAATTAAAAGTTAATAAATCTTTAAAAATACTTTGATAGGTACCTTAAAAGCCTAATAATATAAAAAAAAATTTTTCATTACAACAAATCACGTTGAAAACACATGGATTGGTTTCCTTGTGACTGACGTTAAGTAAAAAAGAAACAAACATTGTGCCAACGGCGGACATTGTTATTTTTCCTCTGAGTTTTCTTAACATAACAGTGACGTTACGCACCAAGATCAATTCATAAAGTTTCTAAAGAAATTAAAAACATAATTATACCTTTATACATATGCATAAATAAATATACTTGAGTGCTAAAAATATAATGTTAGCGGCTCTCTGATTAAGACTTAAACTATTGTTTAACTGTAGTTTACCTAGAGAAATATCTCTAGCTAAAAAATATAGATATAGAGATATTTCTCTAGCTAAACTACAGTTTTTCGACTTATAAACCAAGAATAAATAATCTGAATTAAAAAAAAAATCGTATTTTGTAAATTTAATATGTTATACTGTAATTAGCGAACTGGTGGCATATTGTCACACGGCATAACATTTCATTTGTTTTGGCCTATTGCCAAAGTGGATTGCAATAGCTATATGTGTCAAAACTTTTACTATCAACAGAATACGAACAATACAACTTCGAATTTTGGCAATTCTCTGTCTTTAGGTTTTATGTGCTGATTGAATGTACCTAAATATTTTTCTCGCCTTCTACTTTACTAATTACTTTGTAAATATAAAATCTGTAAATAATTGTGCATGTAAAAACATAACATGAAAAATATGTGAAAGGTTTACGTGAAAATTTACGTCGGCGTAAAATATGTTGTAATAGATGAAATTTACGATAATAGTTTAACGTCACCGCATAAGTCTGCGAACGAAATATTCTGTATGTCTACACCTGTACCTACAATCGGTAAAAAATGAACTAGGCAAACATCTGGAGAACAGAGGATGAAATGATGACCTTAGCATGTTACAAAGCGACTTTTCATGCCAGTAAGTAGACTTTTCATGAAATCCTTGTAATTTTCATCGGGCTATATTGACTCTTTTTTCAAATCTTCATTCAGAAGACCATTGTCCTTCTGTTTCGTCAAGTAAATAAAGGATTCCAGGGCCCATTCACCCATGCCCTCTGTTCGAAATCTACCATTAAGTGGTGGTCCACTTGATGGTAAGTAAAGATGGTAAAAAAAACAATTGTGGTAATTTGTCTCCCGCGATAAAATTATAATTTTAAATACTAAAATTATATAACATAATGTAAAAATCTGTGACTATGTTTGTATATACTTGACATTTATATAAAAACTCGAAACGATTATCTCTTGGACCTTTTTTCGAATATATTTGTGAACTGATTTCATGTTTGTTTTTTGTTTAATACATATTATATTCTTGAGCTTTTTTCGCAAAAATGGCTGCACAGATTTGGATGAAATTTGGCACACAGATAGTTTATTACTTGCCTGGATTAACATACCTATAGGAAAATTTTTATCCCGGGAAAATTAAAAATATAAAAGACGTCAACGTCATCACAGTGATAAAGATGTCAGGCGTTATACATATTACATATAGGTGTTTAATTATTATTAATATTATAAATATTAATATCTATACCAATATATAAAGCTGAAGAGTTTGTTTGTTCGTTTTGTTGTACGCGCTAATCTCAGGAACTACTGGTTCAATCCAGGAACTAATTGGATAGTTAATTTATCGAGGAAGGCTATAGGCTATAGAAAACGCGGACGAAGTCGCGGGCACCAGCTAGTTTTACCTAATATAATTATTATCGCGAGACTTCAGTGGAATCGTCCTGTGGAATTCTTTCTGGACCTACTATTTCAAGGGAGCGGATATACAAGCTGCCAGTAATGTAAGTAATATAATGTATACAGTGCCAGTATGTGCCACCTCAAATGGTGAAGGAGTAGAAGACTTACGGCCATTCCCAATAAAATACTGACAGTAAGAGATAAACAGCTACTGCAGACCGAAACTAGTTTCCTATCTATTCATGAATTGCGTCCCACAATTGTCGATATCAGCTTGCGCTTTACTGGCAACTGTAGACAAATGCACTTACCGGACCCTCTTTTGCGTTTCGTTTACTACAAGCAGTAGTAAAAGTAACAAAGTAAAAATAACGTTCTTTTACAGGATTTCTCGCTTTAAAAATATATATAACAAAAAAAAACATACGATTTTATGTTTTACGCAATAAAGAATGTATTATATAATAATAAAATCTAAATTATTGAATAAGGATTTATTTCTCAACATAGGCAGTATGTTCAGGCAAAACGAAACGTACCTAATGTTTGCGTGACATCTACACTGATAGTTGGTTTTAACGTTTTGTTTGATTTCTTTCTAGTTTCTTAAGTTTTTTACAGTTAAAACTGAAATAATAAATGCAACATTTTATTTAAATATTTGTTAAAATAAATATTGATGCTACATTCCACAAATTGTTAGGATAAAATAGGTATGTCTAACCCACCGAAACCCACCGGGTGATTGCATGAGAATATGTGTGCAATCGATTGCACCAAGAACTCTTGGGAATCCAGCAATATTGTAAAAATGTTCTTGTGTATTGTCATGAACATAAATGTACTCCGGGTACAGTCTTGCTATGGCACATGATCATCAATTATGATACGCCCAGCAGATGATTTTGAGACTCCGACAAAATCCGCAACGGATACAAGCATTGTTCCTAATGCATAAAATCTCAGTCAGCAAGATTAGGTGCAACTGCTGTTTTATTTAAGCGGAATCTATAAGTAAACTATATAAATACCTAGGCCAAATAATTTCACCAGAAGATCAAACACAGAAAGAAATTCAAAGTCGAATATGCAACTCTTGGAAAAGGTACTGGTCACTCAAGGAGGTCATGAAAAATCCCCAATTTTCAATCCAAATTAAGAAAAAAATATTCAACACGTGTATACTGCCTTGCATGACTTATGGTTGCCAAACATGGGCTTTGACTGAAAAGTATATGAGAGCTTTAAAAGTATGTCAAAACAGAATGGAGAGGAGTATGTTAAACATAAAATTAAAAGACAGAATTAGACTTTCAATTATAAGAGAAAAGACAAAAGTAACGGATATCACATACACAGTAAAAATGTTAAAATGGAAATGGATTGGACATACACTGAGGAGTAAGAAAAACAAATGGTCGAAAGATGTGACTACATGGTACCCTCGTGATGGAAAGAGAAGAAAAGGAAGACAAAGAAAAACATAGGAAGATGATATCAGGGAAACGGCAGGTCCACTATGGAGAAGGAAGGCTATGGACAAGGGATTGTGGCGAATTCTAGGGGAGGCCATTGCCTAAAGGCAAGCTGACACTGAAAAAGAAAACCAAATATAGTTACTAAGTAGAAAAATGAATAATAATAAAATAAAATAAAAAAAATTAAAGAAAAATGTAACTAACAAAAAAACTAGAAATATTGTAAAAAAATGTCAGAAATAAAGGCTTTATTTATTTATTTATTTTATAAGTAAACTCATAATCGTTTAGTTCACTCATATGATTTATTCGAGTTTTGTATTTTTTTTTATGTTAGGGTCGACAGACAGGCTGACGGTCCACTTGATGATAGGTGGCTACCGTCGCCTATAACACAAGCAACGCCATAAGTGCTACAAGTGCGCTGCCGACCATAGAAGGATTAAGGATAAGGGGATAAGGGAGGGGTGGGGTAATGGGCTCTGGCATCCCTTACTCACTCGCCGAAACACAACAGCACATATGCTGTTATTTCACGGCGGTATTCTGTAAGGTGGTGGTTACTGCCGCCAGACGAGCTGCCCAAATGACTGCGAAACGCAGTGTGCCCTACCACTACTTAAATACAGTACACTACTGACTGTACACTACTGTGTACCTACACTTTGTATGTTTTATGTTGACCATATTCCTCAACATCACTGTCCCAGTCAGATAAGTCCCTTAGATCTAATTCACTTTCACTCGAACTTGAATCGGACATTATTCTTATTTATAGGTAAATAAATATATATTAAATTATTAATACGTTGAAGGTGGAAAAACCTTAAATTATTGCACAAAAAGTCTATCTTCACTCAGTGCCGTAAATAGGGCAGTGCCACCGGTGCCCAGGCACAGGGCGTAGACCCTGGGGGGGGCGCAAGAATGGACAGACCAGGCAGGACTATTATTTTTTCGGTTTGCTCCTGATAAGTTCCCACTGCGCCCCTATAGTGCTCGATTCCAACACATACGTACCTACATGCCAGTATCATCAAAAACGTCTATTAAATTAGACAAAACATCGAGCTAATTTTTTTGGCAGACACAGTAGGTGGTATAATAGGCGAAGTGTCCACTTAACATCAGATGGCTCGTCTGCTTGTTTGCCCACACCTACATCAGTTCTTTAAAAAAATAGATTTTTCTTCCAAAATATTAGATAATTGGTCCACCAACACCAAGTTCCTTTGTGCTTTATTTTATCAACCTGAATGAAATAAAGTAGGCCTATACATAGCATTTCTCTATCTAGGGTACCTATAATATCTAAAAAAAAAAAACAAGGGCGCAGTTATAGAAGCTCGCACAGGGCGCAAAAAAGGCTATTTACGGCACTGTCTTCACTTCTATCGCTGCATTATGGGGGACCAAGAAAAACGCTATCTCTAATAATTTACCTTACTGACAGATAGTTGTCAAAAGTGTATTGGGACGCAAAATGCCGCATTCGCATAGAGAAACTTATCCATAGTAAGAGACAGGCCCTCCCTCCGATAAGTGACGTCCGGTGACAGATATTCTTATCTGGCGGTATGTTATTGGGATGCTTTTTGCTTACTGGAGATACTCTATTAATACTCTAGTAAGCCAAACAATGGATAGATAGTTTATTGGGAATGGCCGTTACTCAACAATCTTCAATGACAATTATTGTACTTTAGGGCTGTCACATTAGTTTTTAAATAGCAGTTTTATTTCAGTAGTTTCTTACGGCCATTCCCAATAAACTATCTATCCATTGTTTGGCTTACTAGAGTATTAATAGAGTATCTCCAGTAAGCAAAAAGCATCCCAATAACATACCGCCAGATAATAATATCTGTCACCGGACGTCACTTATCGGAGGGAGGGCCTGTCTCTTACTATGGATAAGTTTCTCTATGCGAATGCGGCATTTTGCGTCCCAATACACTTTTGACAACTATCCGTCAGTAAGGTAAATTATTAGAGATAGCGTTTTTCTTGGTCCCCCATAATGCAGCGATAGAAGTGAAGTGAAGATAGACTTTTTGTGCAATAATTTAACGTTTTTCCACCTTCAACGTATTAATAATTTAATATATATTTATTTACCTATAAATAAGAATAATGTCCGATTCAAGTTCGAGTGAAAGTGAATTAGATCTAAGGGACTTATCTGACTGGGACAGTGATGTTGAGGAATATGGTCAACATAAAACATACAAAGTGTAGGTACACAGTAGTGTACAGTCAGTAGTGTACTGTATTTAAGTAGTGGTAGGGCACACTGCGTTTCGCAGTCATTTGGGCAGCTCGTCTGGCGGCAGTAACCACCACCTTACAGAATACCGCCGTGAAATAACAGCATATGTGCTGTTGTGTTTCGGCGAGTGAGTAAGGGATGCCAGAGCCCATTACCCCACCCCTCCCTTATCCCCTTATCCTTAATCCTTCTATGGTCGGCAGCGCACTTGTAGCACTTATGGCGTTGCTTGTGTTATAGGCGACGGTAGCCACCTACCATCAAGTGGACCGTCAGCCTGTCTGTCGACCTTAACATAAAAAAAAAATACAAAACTCGAATAAATCATATGAGTGAACTAAACGATTATGAGTTTACTTATAAAATAAATAAATAAATAAAGCCTTTATTTCTGACATTTTTTTACAATATTTCTAGTTTTTTTGTTAGTTACATTTTTCTTTAATTTTTTTTATTTTATTTTATTATTATTCATTTTTCTACTTAGTAACTATATTTGGTTTTCTTTTTCAGTGTCAGCTTGCCTTTTGGCAAAGGCCTCCCCTAGAATTCACCACAATCCCTTGTCCATAGCCTTCCTTCTCCATAGTGGACCTGCCGTTTCCCTGATATCATCTTCCTATCTTTTTCTTTGTCTTCCTTTTCTTCTCTTTCCATCACGAGGGTACCATGTAGTCACATCTTTCGACCATTTGTTTTTCTTACTCCTCAGTGTATGTCCAATCCATTTCCATTTTAACATTTTTACTGTGTATGTGATATCCGTTACTTTTGTCTTTTCTCTTATAATTGAAAGTCTAATTCTGTCTTTTAATTTTATGTTTAACATACTCCTCTCCATTCTGTTTTGACATACTTTTAAAGCTCTCATATACTTTTCAGTCAAAGCCCATGTTTGGCAACCATAAGTCATGCAAGGCAGTATACACGTGTTGAATATTTTTTTCTTAATTTGGATTGAAAATTGGGGATTTTTCATGACCTCCTTGAGTGACCAGTACCTTTTCCAAGAGTTGCATATTCGACTTTGAATTTCTTTCTGTGTTTGATCTTCTGGTGAAATTATTTGGCCTAGGTATTTATATAGTTTACTTATAGATTCCGCTTAAATAAAACAGCAGTTGCACCTAATCTTGCTGACTGAGATTTTATGCATTAGGAACAATGCTTGTATCCGTTGCGGATTTTGTCGGAGTCTCAAAATCATCTGCTGGGCGTATCATAATTGATGTCTCATGTGCCATAGCAAGACTGTACCCGGAGTACATTTATGTTCATGACAATACACAAGAACATTTTTACAATATTGCTGGATTCCCAAGAGTTCTTGGTGCAATCGATTGTACACATATTCTCATGCAATCACCCGGTGGGTTTCGGTGGGTTAGACATACCTATTTTATCCTAACAATTTGTGGAATGTAGCATCAATATTTATTTTAACAAATATTTAAATAAAATGTTGCATTTATTATTTCAGTTTTAACTGTAAAAAACTTAAGAAACTAGAAAGAAATCAAACAAAACGTTAAAACCAACTGTCAGTGTAGATGTCACGCAAACATTAGGTACGTTTCGTTTTGTCTGAACATACTGCCTATGTTGAGAAATAAATCCTTATTCAATAATTCAGATTTTATTATTATATAATACATTCTTTATTGCGTAAAACATAAAATCGTATGTTTTTTTTGTTATATATATTTTTAAAGCGAGAAATCCTGTAAAAGAACGTTATTTTTACTTTGTTACTTTTACTACTGCTTGTAGTAAACGAAACGCAAAAGAGGGTCCGGTAAGTGCATTTGTCTACAGTTGCCAGTAAAGCGCAAGCTGATATCGACAATTGTGGGACGCAATTCATGAATAGATAGGAAACTAGTTTCGTTCTGCAGTAGCTGTTTATCTCTTACTGTCAGTATTTTATTGGGAATGGCCGTTAATCGCTTCGTAACTATTTGTAATTGTCAGTCAACGATCAGACGTCACTGTAGGCCCTGAAATAGGCCACATCGCTCTAAATCTGTCGTGACAATGGAACCCATTTATTCGACTTTCAAACAGTATTGTCTAGATTCAAAATAAACTACATCGGACGAGGCTGGTGTCGGTTTGAGTTTAATGTTTACGTTAATTTATCTTTGAACATTTCCACCTATCTTTCGTCTATCATTTGGACACGAAATTTTTTTTAAAAAAATCACTGAAGGACTCGCAAACAGCAATGCTATCTCGTGTTCATCCTTAAAGCTTTCACGCCTTACTACTCAAATTTGATAACGTGTATGCTAAATTTCATGAGGTTCGACGCGAAAGCGTAACAAACGAACAAACTCACTTTCTCATTTATAATATTAAATTAGAAGTTCTCCCCTGGCATAAGAACATTATTTTGATGATGATGATCACACCTACTGTTATCAGCAATTGCTTATTTGGGAAATATATTCTCACTTTAAAAATATGAGTGCCTAATAAGGACGTTTAAAAGTGGTGGTTACCGTTCGTAAAGTAGAGATCAATAAAAGGTACGTCCGTTTGTATTATGTTGGCTAGCGGTGGCTAATCTCATTAGCTCCATTAATCCATTTAACTAAGTAGGTTTGCTTATTGTGTCGTTTCGTTACGGTGTATTTATTTATGCAAAATAAAAGACCATTTGATGTGTGGTGAAAAGTATTATAAGTAAAACTTTCGTTTTGTAATTCTATTATAAATTGTTTAAAATTATGTATTTGTTTCTTTAGTGACACACATAAAATAAAAAGTGCCACCCATACTTAACTTAAAGACTTTAGTAGTGGTAGGGCGTACTGGCAATTGCCATTAACCTCTGTACAGAAAAACATCATTAAATTACAGCTTCTGTTATGTGTTTCGGTAAAAGATGCCAATGCCCTTTTCCCTATCCCATTATATTATTTTTTAACCTACTAAAGTTGGCAGCGCACTTGTAGCATGGAGTTGCTTGCTTGCAAAGGTTGCCACATACCTACTTTCAAGTGGACCGTCAGCTCGCTAGCTAATTTTCACATAAAAAACAATACCTAAACTATAACATTTATATATGTACCCTATAGTATAGTATCCTATATCCTATAGTGTGTACCTTTATATTCACTTAAACATATTGAACAGATACCGAGGCGGCCTTATGTCTGCTGCGGAACGCAGTATGTCCTACAAAACTTCTAGAAGAACAATTGTATATCTACAACTATATATACGAGTATATATCTATACCAATATATGTACAAAGCTGAAGAGTTTGTTTGTTTGTTGGGTTGTACGCGCTAATCTCAGGAACTACTGGTTCGAATTGAAAAATTATTTTTTTGAATGAATAGTCCATTTATCTAGGAAGGCTATATCATTAAAAAAAGTCGCTGTCACCTCTGTCTGTTTCTCATCTAACTTCTTCAAAGCCACCCAACGGATTTTTATACAGTTTTCACTAAGTAATGGCAAGAAGGATAAAAAAGGAAGGCTCGTGTATATAATGGTGGCTGGTCGCTAGTAACAAACATAATATAATATGTATGAAGTAATACCTACACATCATCAATAGAAGTGTTTAAAAAAACAAGGTGGCAATGAAAGTGCATTGTTCAATCTGGCCACAGTTGGTCGAGAATTTATTCTCACTCTATTTACGCAAACTTGACGTTTACATGTTTAGTCTGCTGCTGATAGTAACTCTTATTTAATCTGAGGTTATAGGTAGACTGTGACCCTATATAGTATAGAGTAACTATAAAATTTAAATTTGTATTTGTATATGGAAAAAAATAAAGCGGTGCTTACACAAATTAAGATTGCTTTGTATTAGAATAGTTAGAATCAAATTAAAAATAGTTAAAATTAGACGTTGCAACATATCCTAGATCCGTAATATCGAACCCAAAATGAATTAGGTATAAGACGCGATAAAATAATAGGTAAACATAACCAAAACATTTCCCAATCTACTCAAAAGCCGGAAGAACTTTTAATGAAATTGTGGCAGAGTTTTTTTTATCCTTATACATATTATAAAACAAAATCCTCCGCCGTGTCTGTCTGCCTGTCTGTTCGCGATAAACTCAAAAAAACTACTGCACCGTTTACATGCTGTTTTCAACAATGGATAGAGTGGCTCTCGAGGAAGGTTTTATTATATAATTTACAAAGTGCGAAGTAGCGGGCTTATATAAAAACTATATTATGACATATCAAAAACAAGTAAAAGAACATTTAAAACCTTTCATAATACTTATATTAACTGAAACTTTGATTTGAATCTTTATTCTTTGGGATATATTAAATAATTTTCGCAAACTAATATTTTAAACGCGAAAGTTATTTTACTGCCAAAACTTTTTGTCTTTGTTTATATTATGTCAATTGACTGAAATAATAAAGCCTAAGTCACGTGACTAGGACTGAAATCTATGTTTCTTTGCAGATTAAACTTCTTAAACTAAGATTTTTTATTTACCTTTAATGGGTATATACCCATTATATACTTTAAAAAAATATTCTTCCCAGTTACATTTGTATGCGAATACGGGAACTTGAACCAAATCGAACTATCTATAGAAAGGGCACAACTAGTTAATTTAGTTAAACATAAGCGGAAACAAACACGTGAGTTTGTAAATGCAAAAAACGGACAAATTCAAGGAAGTACAATCAAACTTTGATAATAAAAAAATATTGTTCTGGAAAAATCTGGAAAAGATTGTTAATAAACGGCTGATAAGTTTTCTGGAGCGCCACAGCTTGCTTACGCCTAACCAGTTCGGATTCAGACAGAGCCGATCAACTGAACAAGCGGTAACGCTTTTGTCGAATTTTGTCTTTGATCAAGTGGAAAGAGGGAAAGCTTGTCTGGGTGTCTTTTTAGATCTCGCAAAAGCTTTTGATACCGTCTCAATCCCTATTCTCCTCAGGAAATTGGAATTGCTTGGGGTCAGAGGTCTAAATCTGGAGTGGTTTATAAGCTATTTATCGGGAAGATCGCAGCAACTTAAAATCAATGACAAACTCAGTGGCAGAAACGCAGTATCGTTTGGCGTCCCCCAAGGAAGTATTTTGGGTCCCACTCTCTTCCTGACGTACATTAATGATATTGTGCAGGTTCCCCTCAAAAATGCATCCGTCATTTGCTATGCCGACGATACTGCGATATTGTTTCATGGCCCGACGTGGGGTGAGGTATACCGGGATTGTGCACTGGGGATGTCTACGGTGGCAGAGTGGCTTGAGAATAATCTGCTCACCCTAAATGCAAATAAAACTAAATATGTTTGCTTTCACAATACTGCCGCCACTGCTCCTAAATCAATTCCAAACACCATTACTGTCTGCACCTGTGGAGGATGCTCTTCACTCGATAGGCCTGGTCGTGCATGCAATATCATAGAAAGGACTAACACCATCAAATATTTGGGTGTTCATGTAGACGAAAACTTTACCTTCAAGGACCACATCGTTGCAACTGCAAACCGTGTGCGCAAACTTATTTATCCAATGAAGGCACTTAGAGAAGTAGTCGACAGACCTCTTTTGCTTTCAATCTACACTTCTGTCTGTCAATCGCTTCTAACTTATTGCATTCCTGTTTGGGGCGGTTGCGACAAGACTAAATTGATTATCCTTGAAAGAGCCCAGCGCTCTGTTTTAAAAGTTATGCTCGCCAAGCCCTTCCGGTTTCCTACTTCAGAATTATACCAGGAAAGCCAGGTACTCAGCGTGCGCGGGCTTTTTGTCTACAAAGCTGTAACCGCCTTCCACAGGCACCTGCTGAACTCCTCTTTGTACCAGGAGTGTTTAAATCGACGTATTTTTAAAGTGCCGATGCCTACGTTCAAAACACGCTTCGGAAGGCGATCAATTGAATACCTACAAACACTCCTGTACAACGGTGTGGTTAGAGGCTGCGACATCAAGGACAGAACTGTGGGTTGTGCTAAGCGCATGGTCTTAAAGTGGCTGCTAAGTCTGGGTTATGGGGACACGGAGCGATTGGTTAGAAACGGTTCCGTGTCTCCATAGCCAAAGTCAACTAATGAATAAAGATTTTGCGTCCACGTACGACACACACATACATACATGCATACATACATACACACATGCATACACATATACATACACACATACACGACATAAATTATACTTTCATGCACATACACACATTCACGACATTTATTACATACTCCAGCCATATACATACTCCACACTTACTTGCAGGACACACACTTACCTGCACGAGGTCATATATAACAAAGGCTCAACAACACCTATCATTAAACACCTAATGCTGACTTGCTTGAGCTTTCTTTGTACTTGTCAATTACTAATTGACCCCTACGGTACAAGCTCAGCTTAGTGTAGGGGTCAAAATCAAATCTAATCTGTTTGTAAATTGTTGAGAAATAAATTATTATTATTATTATTATTATTATTATTATTATTATTATTATTAAAATAAGACATCGCCTTCACTAGCGTAGCATATGAATATAATGTTTTGTATAAGTATTGCGATTTTAGATTTCAACAACTTATAATATTTTATATGACGGATGTAAAGAAACCCCGTCATTTGAAAGCATATTTTTCATTTTTTATTAGATATGAAAACACTTGTACATTTAATACTATTATTAGTGGAAACGTAACCTATAATGGTACCATTAGTGCTGCAAATGAAACCGCACGTTTTTAACTTCCGACGCTCGACGAAAAAACGGAGTGTTATAACTTAGAGGTATGTTTGTGGGATCGTAGCTCCCAAACGTATGGACCGATATTTATCCAGATTTTTGTTTTGTTTGACAGCTGACTTGATCGGGATGGCTCTTGGCAATAATTTAAGAACATCTTGTTCAGGCGTTTGAAGACCATTACAGCCCATTTTCTTCACTTACTTCCACATGTTCGATTTCCATAACATGGTAATCTTAACCTGATGCTGCAGCGTCAAATATACTGCGGGATACCGAACTTGATGCTGCAGTGTCAAATATACTGCGGGATACCGAACTTGATGCTGCAGTGTCAAATATACTGCGGGATACCCAACTCCTTGGCAACTTACAACAGATATAACGTGTTTGGGCTCAATACAAAGTCGGGGATTAGGCTTGTTGTTCACTTAAGATGTATTTTTTGTGACTTTGTATATGTGTGTCATGTTTTGATATCAAAGTTTGACTGTACATTATAAGCGTTGAAGTAACACTATGCAACACCCATACTAAAGTGTGGATACCTGACTACAGCATTTTCTCGGGCAGGACACAACATGGTAAATGTGGCTCACCGGTGTCAACGCAGTGGGGATGCTCGACGTCCTGAGCATGCTCAGCTTTCGCCGCTGCTCAGCTGAGAGCGAGGCCCTTCTGCTCCTACCGATCCCATACCCACTAACATCAGGAATGTCCACACTCGACGTCCGCGCAAGGGACGGACGGAACATTTTACTCTTTAATATTATATTATAATGATAATTCACTCAATAAGACTCAAGATTGTGTCTTATTGTAATAGAGGCTCTATTTTGTTATTTTATAAACATACAAAAACATTCATTGAGCGTCTAAAAATTGAATAAAGAAGCATTTTTATAACGCAAATTAAGAATAAACCAAGAATAAATGTGTATGTTAAATAATGTTAGTCATTTATTATTTGTTTCCTTTATTTTTTGTTTATTTAAAATTGAAAACATTGAAATAATTTTAAAATGTTTAATAAAATTCGTATTATGTTAAAAAAGCGTTTGAAAACTATGACAGTGTTATGAAGAAATCCAATTATATGAAAGAAGACTAATAACTTAAAATTTTATGAATGTTAATAAAAATTAAAAACAAAATAACAAAACTCTTAATGTTTTGTTATTTAAAGGCCCCCAAATAAATAATATAACAACGGAATTTAACAAATTATAACTTTTCTGAACTCTTTAATCACCTTCTTCTTTCCATCATAGCGTTAGGAACACTTTAAAAAAAGAACTCATAGACACATTCCACTTGTCAATGTCAATTTTTGATTCGAAATTCAATAGCTATAGTTGAAGCTTTTTAAAAATGGCGCGTATTATTCAAGTTCGCGAAGTACATAGGTAGAAAAGTTTAGTGAGAGGTGACGCCTGGCAGCGGCGGGCGGGGAGGCACGGACTGAATTATTTCAGTTTCAGCATGAGAGAAAGGTGCGTGTAAGCGTTGTCCGGCGGCCAGCGCGTTGCACAATTATCTATCTGACATTTAAAATAGGATTCAGACTACGCGTAACCTAGTCTAGGAACTGGCTGCCAAGAAAACCACCAATGTCACACAATACACATCGGACATACACAGACGTACCTACGGCTGCCTTTTACCTCTTTTTCCCCTTGTCCCTCTTTTTCCTCTTTTTGGACCAATGCGCACTGTCAAGGTTTAGAATTCCCTGCCTGCGTCTGTATTTGCAAGCTCATAAAATAATCCAAATCATTTCAAAGTTCGAGTGAAGAGGTACCTTCTGGGAGAACTTGCTCCATCATAGGTCTCATCTTCGCCACACAGTCACAGCTGGATGTTGGCCAAGAGCATACCCATCTCTAAGGCTGTGTCCCCAGTAGGCAAACTGTTAGCGGCCGACTAAGTGAGCCGCAAATTTGTGGGGAACTGAAATTTGAGTTAGCTGCAAACTCAGCTCAATTTTCGTGCGTCGCAAGCAAACTGTTATGAGTTAGCCGCTTATTTAAAAACATGTCCAAACACGTCGATAGCTTCTTTCCAAATGTCCGCATGAACAGTTTGCGGCAAACGGACTCACTACGCCCGGCGAACAACCATATCGCCGCCGCCGACTGGAACCGGTTTTGCTGTGAGTCGGCCACTCTGCGTAAAGTGAGCTCAAAACTAGCAAACTGTGGACACTCCATTTCAAATATATGGAAGGGCGTACTAAACCGATACGCCGCAAACTCAGTCGGCCGCTAACAGTTTGCCTACTGGGGACACAGCCTAATAAATAAAAAACTTTTTTATTCATTTTATTTGTATTCTCATCGTAATAAAAAAAAAACAGTGTCATTTAATACTCTTTCGTGTAGTGCAGGCTTTATTAGATGACGTTTCACAGGATAAATAAATGTACTATCATATAGTTACTATCATTGTCTATCTTTTTATATGTATATTAGTATATTAACAATAGGAGTATAATATGTCAATAACTATATCCATAACTATGTCTACAAATTATACTAATGTATTCTTAAAATGTATTCAATAGTTACTGAAGATACCTCTCCACCGAAAAAAAGTGTGCGAATTAGGAGAAATTAAATAAATTATCACCCTTAGGTATCAAAGATTTAGGAAATTTCAAATTATTTTGTACTTGTATGTACATACATAATATGTGCATGTGCCGCATGGTCGTTATACCAGGGGAATACAGCCTACAGAATGTACCCTTTCACTTTGTTAAAGTTATATTATAGTAATTTAAGTAAAAAATTAAATAATAAAACTATTATAATTAGAACGATTGTAAGAAAGTGAAAATTTTTGAAAGGTGGACTCCGCGACTAAAATGTAGTTTGTTGACACCGATTTGTCGACTACATTAAAGTGTGTAGCTCTAAAACTGGAGTCGTTTATTTTAATGAATGGTTTGGCGGATTGTATGCTTTTTAAACGATTCTATCTACACAAGCTGTCTACGAAAACAAGCTGCAAGGCCGTCTGTGATGAGAATAGGACATTTTCATCTTACACTTATCGCATAACATAATGTGAACAAGAGAGTTAAAAACGTGAAACGTATTATTATTGTTTAAAATAAAAGCGTAAAAAATGATGTATTGGAAATTATATTTTATTACGCAATTTTTATAATTAAAAAAATCCTTCCATTTCCATATTAGGTACCTTTATAACATGAAGTCGCTGCCTGTCTCTGTCTATATATTCTCAGACTCATCCCAAATATGTATTTTAATAAATACATTTAAAATTTAAATTAAATTGAAACTTGTGACTTTTTACTATAATATAAATTTCTGTGGCTTGCATCAAACTACTACAACATGGAACACGCATGCCATACAAAACACTACGAATTTTAAGGAACATTTAAAAGTGACATATGCGTAGAGCATGAACTGTCATTTACAACAAAACAAACATAATAAGTATATACGTAATTTAAAGAAAATGTGACTTTACGTCAACCCATTAGAGTTTAAAATGAAATAGTAGAAATTGATCGTTACTACCTTTTACCATTGACGCGTGAAGGCAAGAGTCCCCCATGATTCTGTCAAAGGCGTTCTTTTTATGTGCCGCTTTGGCATTTGTGACGCAAATTCCATTGTAGTATTTCGATGGTGGCTTGTAGCAAATTTTTAAAATTTCCTACCAGTTTACTCGATTTCGCAAGTATATTAAGAGTTAGCATTATTATTTATACATACATTATATTTAAAAAAAACTTACCCTTTCAATAGCCGGCCTGCGTCTACGAAAAAAATCCGATATACTACACAGGTACATATTTCATACACCTATATTTTTATAACGAGAAATAAAACAAACTTAAAACTTTTAGGTAAAATCACTTTACAAAGACAATGTATTTAATATATCTTCGTGGCGTATTTTCTAAAGAACTCAACTTGAAAAATATTGAAATAATACTCGTACTTAACAGTTCCATTCATTTTCAATGAGACTATAAAATGAAATGCATAATTAAATCCGATGCACGTATCTTCTAGACATAAATATTTACAAAATGATATCACATACAACTTTAAACAGAGCGATTAAAACTAATCAATTAAAAATAATAACAACGAATAATAAATATTACTTTTACAGATAAAAATGAAATTCTGGTAGAGGGTACCGAACAAAATGCGTTGACATTGTGAGAATCATTGAAACTGTACTTACTTGGCCATTATTGATATACCTATTCAACATGATTGTATGATTAATAATTGTTTGCAAGCTACAGTATGATTAAAAAGCCACACATTTATTATGCTTTTAAAATGCACGTATAAAAAAATAACGAGAAAAATGTAGGTATGAATTAATTATGTAAATAAATAAACAGACCAAATCGTAAAACAACTGAAACTTTTTCATACCTTGCATAAAATACCTATCAATTATTTATGTAGACATAAATCTTATCTTAATACTAAACGAAAAATTCTTGTATGCCACAACGATCTCGCAAGCGGCTCTAACGATTTTGACGAAAATCTAGGGTTAGGGGTTTTTTAGGTCTAGAAATCGATGTGTCAGGGTCTATCTCCGCGAAAATTCAATTTAGGTAGTTTTTTTAATGGAACGGTTACAAAAGTAATACCGCTTGCTCGTTTATAATAATTTGAATTATTAATTTAAGTACCTATTCTGGAATTAAGTAATAATTTTTCTATATAAGTTTTTCTATAAACTATAAAGTTTCATAGACTTTCTTTACTACATGTAAAAATCTTAAAACCTTTCATTTGGCCCGAGCGAAGCTCGGTCACCCAGTCTAGTATTTAATAATACCTGTATACATTAGTAAATTTATCGGTTTACTATTAATCGATAGAATTTTTTTGGGTTAGTCCAACTAGTTCTGCTATGTTAGCGAAGCTGCATGTTTACAAATTTTTAAATTACGATATCTAGGTATAGATAAAATAACCCAAAGTTTATGTAATATAAGTTCTTATTGTAATTCATGCATTTAAACTTCCTGTATGTTAAAGATGTTTAGATAAAACCGCCTCATTCCTGCAGGAACCAAACCTTGATTGCTTACGCGTATCGCTTATGATTGTATTTACAATGATGATGAATTTACAATGTATTTTGCTTCCTACCACAGTAATAAAACGTATAGTAGCTGTAGTAGTGTTATATTAAATAAATAAATAAATAAAATAATTAATTGAATAAGGCAAATCAAACACCTTGTCACATACTTATGTCGACATAAACTGTTTACAATAAGTAAACACAAACATGATTATGAACATTATTAGTATAAAAAAAAACAAAGTAGATTAAAAAATTTAAAAATAGAAACATAGATGAGAACGTGCGAAGGTCGAATATCCACAGCTGAATCGTTCAACCTTCAACCGCTCGACGTTAACCATCACGAGCTCCCAAAGACTCCATAAGATGTAGTCTCCATAGCTTTGAAAATAAACTTTTTTTAAGGTTGGCTCAGGTCTAGGTCGTGCAAGTAGTAGCAGGACATAAGTATAATGTAATCATAAAAGAAATATGGGTTTTGTGCGGTTTCCTTTCTACACAATGGATAGCTATTTATTGATGTAGTTTTATTATCGATAAATCGTTTCATCCAGGATTTATAACCGCGTGGCAGTTATAAAATGTTATTTCGAGCATCATAAAACCATTTACTGAATGATTTTCAACAAAGTGTATGGCTGCAAGATTGTTCTGTGTGCGACTTTTTCCCTGACTAGGTTAATGTAGCTACACGTTGTTTTACTACTGTAAATAAGAGTAATTTCCATTTTCTAAGTTTTATACGCCATTGCGGGTTCTAGTGATTTGTTAATAAAAATTTTAAAACTTGAACAAACAGTTGCAACCTGTCATTAATTCGCGCCTTTTTAAAAACTTCGTTGCTTGCCGGTCTTTTGTAAAAAAAAGGTTGTAGGTTACTGAATAATTAATAATATAAGTAGATGGGTAATTTTCTTTATTCATAAAAATTACTACTTTTACCTATAGGTACAGGGGCCCTAGGCAAAGTGCATTCGATTCGATTCGCTAAATAAAAATGTATGGGATTGACATATGCCTTCGCTAAATAACTTGTAACGAGTAATTAGAAATGTAATAATCTGCCAGAGCAAATACAATATAATTTTTGAATTGCATTAAAACAAATGCGGAGGCCACACGTCTTTTAAAATGTGTTGGGATTTATTTCAATTTATCAATATATTTTTTTGTCGAATTCACAAGTAAAAACTAAACGCAGTGACACCTTGACAATGACAGTGACATATATCGTCATTGATTGATCCTTGAATGACGTCACTCGGCAGACAAGACATCTCAAATTCAATACAATACAAAAAAATACAACCAAAATATAACACAAAGTCACTAACAAAACATATTGACGTATTAAATTGATTTTGAAAAACAAGAAAAATAATATTTCTATAGAAAAATATTAATTTATAGTCGCAATTTTATAATTTTTCTATTGTATTATAATTAAAGTAATACATACTCTTGGATAATTTCATTTATTATTTTGATCAGTCATGTGCGGTAAGTTATATTTTTAATTTTAAGTTTCATGTGCGAACTGATCATTTTTATCATATTTTCTAATTAATAAACATTTTCAGACTCTTCGCCCGAAAAGTCAAATACTCTAGAGCCTTTAATTATAACAGATATTAGTAACATAAGCGATTTGAAAATAAAACTAAACGAAATAAAAAATAGCGGTCAAAACTATCAATTTGACGTTTCTAACTGCTTTAAAACTTTATTGATAAGCGATGATACTGAGATACAATCACTAACGGTTCAAGCTTTATCTGAGCTTGTGAAATGCAATTATAAAAGAGAAACATATGCACAAAGTGATTATATATTACCTCTATTGAGAAATCTCGAGAGAGATCTAACAGCAGACAGCATAGACATAATTAAAAATAGCTGCAGATCATTAGGGAATCTATGCTACAACTGTGATGCAGCAAGGAATATTATTTTAGAAAACAAAGGCATAAGATCAGCCATTAACCTGCTGAAAAGGACCAAAACAAATGATAAATATACCGATATAACAGGTTTTGTTTGTAAATTACTATTGAACTACACAATCGGTGGGCAGAAACACTCGGAAGATGTCGTAGAAGGTGGTATAATTGATGTAATACATGAATTATTAGTTTCCGAATTGGAAAAAGCTGACATGAACGATGATTTGGTGGAGACCACTTTAACTATACTAATAAACAATGAGAACACGGGAGATCTTTTGTATAATGATGATATTAACGAAGTTGTGCTTGACGTGTTGAAGCAAACGACTAATTTTGAAATATCGTCCTTGTGTTTGGACCTGCTATCGGCTCAAGCTGAAAATGGTATGTCAATTTTCTATACTTACATATTGGTAAACATTATGAGAAAAAGTTTTGCACATGACTATATCCACGTAACTATAAAATACAGCCTAAATTCATCATCATCATCTCAGCCGCAGAACGTCCACTGTTGGACATAGGCCTCCCCCATAATTTTCCAATAGGACCGGTCAGAAGCAGCCTGGATCCACCGTTGATTATTAGGTTGTCTGTCCACCTTGTGGGTGGACGTCCTATGCTGCGCTAGCTGGTCTGTGACCTCTACTCGAGAACCTTCCGGCCCCAGCGGCAGTCGGCTCTCTGTACTATATGCCCTGCCCACTGCCATTTCAACTTACTAATCCACCAGCTTATGTCGGCAACTTTCATATGTCTATGGATCTCCTCATTTCGATCTTGCAGTGTAACTCTGGGCATAGCGCTTTCCATAGCTCATTGAGCGACATTGAGCTATGTTGCTTGCTGATAATGTAGCTTTCTATAGGTAAAACCATTTTCAAAATTGGTCCAGTATTTTTTGAGTTTATTCATTACAAACAAATTCTCTCTTTATAATATTAGTATACATATGAAATGTGAATGCAGATTCGATATTTCGTTTTGTAATATTAGTATAGATAGATTGATAAAGTTGACTTAAGTGTTCATTGCTAATAAACAATGTATTACAGATGAAAGGGATATCCAGTAATTATCTAGTAACGGGCCTAGTAACTATCTAGTAACGGCCTGAATTAGATAATTCAGATACTTTATTTAACGTTTTTATTTTTAAGTTAAGTCAAGATCAAACAAGCTGACAGTCCTTTTGATGAAAGTGGCTACCGTCGCCTTTAACACAAGCAACACCACAGGTTCCGCAAGTGTGCTTCGGACCATAATAGGATTAAGAGTAAGGCATTAGGAATGGATTTGACGATGGTATTCCGCAAGTCAGACTGTTGGCCCAAAAGACCTTCCTCTAAAGTCACAATCTGTACTGTTGTCTCTACATATCATTTGTTTTTACTTTTCAGACTCCGTGAAGACTTTGGTGGCTAAACTTGGAGGAGTGCAAATGTTGTGTGAACGTCTAGAAGATTTATTGTCAAAGTACGATGAGGGTGATGTAAGTGCAAGTGATACGGAGGTGGACAGTGTAATTAGGAGCGCTTGTGATTTAATTATCGTTGTTTTGACTGGAGGTAAGAGTCTTCTACGCTCATAAGTTGATAACTCAGTCAGTGAAGCAACTGAATAATAATAGCATATGTGCTATTGAATGTAAGGAGAGTTGAAGCCAATCACCAATATATTCATCTAAAGCAAGGCTATGGGGACAGCGCAAAAAATGTATTATTTTTTAAAAAGAAATAAATTTTACACTAAGACCATTTTTTTCTATACTCTTGATACCCAAGCAGGCAAACTATACTCTTGATTGTAGGTGGGGGGAACTCAAAGGGAGTACAAATACGCTGCCAACCCTGAAAGATAAATTGATATTTATTTTTACCTGTTTCCAGATGAAGCAATGCACATGCTGTACGACAAAGGCGTAGGCGACGTGTACCAAACGATGGTGAAATGGTTGGACTCGACCAACTACGACTTATTAGTGACAGCCCTCCTCGCGATCGGCAACTTCGCGCGTCAGGACGATTACTGCATACAGCTCATGGAGGACCAGATATTTGATAAAATTTTAGGTAATTTCTTGCACTGACCTACATTCAACCGACTACGGTATGATTAAGGATATGAGCTCTGGCTTCCCTTAGTCACTCAATGAAACATAACAGAAAACTTGCTGTTATTCTGCTGTGGTCTTCTGTAACGCAGTATGCCATGCCGCTACTAAATAATTATGTTTTATTATATAATTTTTCAGATATATTCGAAGTGTACCACCAGTTGAGTGTTGAAACGAAGAAAGAAGATGGCGCGAATCCCACCAACTCCATCAGCCCGGCCGTACTGACGAAAATTGAGCACGCGTCGCTGGCCGCGTTGAGAAACTTGAGCATTCCGGCCGAGAACAAGAGAGTGGCCGCCGAGAAGGGCCGAGCCGCTCCGATGTTGCTCGACGCTCTGCTCGACATCGAGAACCACCACGTCGCCTACAAGCTGATGGCCACTATCAGAATGTTGATGGATGGTCAAGGTGTGTATATTTTTATTTCCATACAAGTTTAGTTCTGACTTGCGATTGCAGCGAACGTTTGTCATCCTAATCTAATTGTACAAATAATTAGATTTAATTATTTAAAATTATTATTATTTGTACAAGCAACTGACTGATAGGATAAGGGGTTGGAGAACCTTCTCTGGTATGCTTGGTAAAGCGCAGTAATGCTTTTCACGTACAACAAAATGCCAGAATCTCTTATCCCTTATATGGTCGGCAGCGGCAGCGAAAGGTAACCACCTTAACATAAGAGAACTGTTAATAACGCAGAGAGCGTCGCGCAGTGCGTCGGCGAGAGAGAGGCGGCGCTGCGAGCGATTGCGGCGTGGGCGCATCGCGCGCAGCACGCGGGCGTCGCGGGTGAGGCGCCGCGCCTACTCGCCCGCACCGTCGTCTCGTTGCGCCACCACCCGCTGCGTCGCCGACTCGTCCGCGCCGACGGCTGCGTCGCCAGCCTCGTCGCCATGCTCGTCGCCACTCACTCGATCATGCAGGCCGAGGCCATCGTCGCCCTCACTCTGCTCCACGCCGAGGCCCGCGACGACCCCGAGCTCGTCGCGCAGCTCGTCGCCGCCGAGCTCGGTAAGCACGTCTCCATACTCGTCGAGACCAATCTCTCCAAAATGCCGCTCGAGGTGGCCCAGAACTTGCTCGTCTACCTCCGCTTCTCGGCCGAGAACCGACAGCTGGCCCTCGAATATCGCAACGCGAACGTGCGCGCCTCCCTCCAGAAGTTCAAAGACGCCAGGAGCGATCTCGGTGAACAGTTGCAGCGCAGCCTGGAGGAGAGCATAGCCTTCTTATCGGAACGTGAAAAAGTGGACGAGCTCAAGGAGTCGGTCTCTCAGGTCGAAATTTAAAAAAGAGGATAGATTTTAAACACGAACGTGCCATTATTATAGCTTTTCAAAACTTCGAGCACTTTAGAATTACTTGTTTGTCGAAAGATCGAACATTTGGCGAATCTAAAAGGCTTTTTTTGAATAATAAACTGTCTTTTTCGGCTCTTTAGGCCAACCAGAATGAGTTCTATCGCACCCAAAAGGCCACTAGTCTGTATACTTCAAATATATTTGAAGTGTGTCATGGGTCATTAAAAATTTTCAAACATTTTGAGAAACGTTTGAGCGTTCGGCGATAAATCTCTGTAGCTGCGATCAAATATACTGGTACAAGCACTTATGCTAACAAGCAGCACTCTTAAAGCGGTCACTTATGGTTAGGCTAGATTAAAACTAGACGTTCATTTGATAATATGTTATGTTACACTTTGTGTAGTACTTCGGTACTGTTTCTAAAAAAACTAGATGCGGTTTAAAACTAAAAAAAAACTAGACCTTTTATACATCCTCGATGCTACATTATTCCGATTCTCTCGAAATTTAGTAATTCGATGATATTAAACTAGTTTTAAGAATGAAAAAGGGTACAAATGTATAACAAAGTTATGATAATAGTTTAAGATAAAAGTGAATACAAACAAACTGGCAATAATCACATTGTATCTTCGAATTATATCTTTGTAGAATGCTTTTCTTAGTCGCAATTTTATAGTAATAAAAGAAACAGAGGTTTAAAAAAAAAAACAATTCATTTCTCTTTGCACAAATCTATAATCTGTTTAAGTATCAAGACGTCTTTGAATTAAAAGTCTGTGACGATGTTTTTATGTCACAAAAACATATGTCACATAATAATCGTGTCATTACGATAAATAATATCTTTTAGATTAGTCCAAAAATTACCCAATGTCAAAATACTATTTTTCGATTTCTAAATCCTCTAAAAACCTTTTGAATTCAACAAAAAGTGGGATTTTTTTTTTACTACAAAATGGCTTTAAAATATTATATTTGATCTATATTTATTCATTCAGAGCGAAAAGAAAAAAAAAATAGACTGTCTTTGCTGAGTCGATGAAGTCTCGCGTTGCTTTAAATAAGCTTAATAGAAAATAGCAATAAACAAACTGAACTAAATACCTAATTTGGTTATATCGATTGTAATTTTTACTCTATTCGCAACTAGAAAACAAAATTATATTGTAATTTAAATTTAGAAGGTTAGAATAGTTTCAATTACATAATCATTTTAAAATGTTTGTCAAGAAAATTAATAAAAAATTATCCACATTTTTGCATCTGATTCATAAAATTATATGTAATATTATAATAAGTGATCAATTATTCAAATGTCCAGTTTTTTTTATTTAAAAAAAAAATTAAGATTTTTGTAAAAAATATGTAAAAATTTTTTTTTTAATAGAAACTGGACAGTGCCTAAACTATTCTAATATATATAATGATATTTACTATTTATCTCTATATACTTACATTCCAATTTATTAGCGTAGCCTTTTCTCAATTTTAGACTCTACTTAAATATTTTTCTATAAACTTATTGTACGGTTTAGGGGAAGTCCATAAATTACGTGAGATTTTGGCGATTTTTCGATCCCAGCCCTCCCTAGTGAGATGTCGTAAGATTTGGCGCGACCCCCCCTAATCTCACGTGAGATTTTTCAAAATGCGTATTTTTAGTGTAAATACGTTAATCTGTGCTTAATTGCACTGGATTGATTCAAAAAACTAAAATTTGGTTAATTACTTTTATTTAAGACTAGTTAAGACGATGTAGTTACTCTCTAGTACCATTTTAATAGTACTAGTGATACCTAGTGGTATTATTGTGTGTACAATTTTATGTTAAAACATGTTTTTTACTAAATTGAACTCAGTTTTCTCCCAATTTTATACTGTTTCTTGCGGGAAAAAAATTACGTGAGATTTGCCGAGACCCCCACATGAGATTGGGTGAGATTTAGCTCACCCCCCCCCCCCCCACGTAATTTATGAACGCCTCCCTTATGATTATATTCAAATAGCACAATAAAATTATAGTCATCATATAATAGCACAATATTTTCATTATATTTCTTACAAATACTTAAATACCTCTACAATTTTTCTGTAGATTTATATAATCGAATAAACCAATTTATTCAGTGATATTTTTACAGTTGTTTATTAATATTTAATAATCGCGATTATATTTGAGAGTTTTTTTAAGCAAAAGAAAGCACAATACGACTGTGTAAAAAGCAAAAAGAAAATAAGACAAGTTTGACTGAAAATATTGTGATTATGTTCAGTCGCTTTTGTGTAGAAACCATCATAGTACGACAACTATAGAATTCGCTTCACAAATGTCAAAGTGGCACATGAAAAGTACGCCTAAAACGGAATGATGGCGGAGTCAATGGTAAAAGGTAGTAGTAACGACCAAGTTCTACTATTCATTTTAAACTCCAATGTGTTGACGTACAGTCGCATTTTCTTTAAACGACAGATGTTTGGTTGGTTTTAAATGACAGATGTCAGTTGTTCATAGAATAATAACTGAGCCATAGAAATAAGGAATAAATAGCAACAAAGTTACATTAGTTCATACTCTATTCACTTATGACATTGAAAAGGTGTTAGAAAGAGATGCATATATGCAGTAGTACATTCGTAATTTAGACCGGCTGTCACTAGAACAAATGGATAATTGATGTTTTTTGTTAAAAAAAAAGCTCACCTTTCATGGGTGTTTTTTTATCATAGATGGTTTTTATCGACATAACTAAAACTAGTGACAACCTTCTAAATGCATCTCTTTCTAACACCTTTTCAATGCCATAAGTGAATAAGAGTATGAACTAATGTAACTTTGTTGCTATTTTTTCCTTACTTCTATGCTTTAGTTATTATTCTATGGAGTTGATGCTCTATGCATAATATGTCACTTTTAAATATTGCATATTCGAGGTGTTTTGTATGGCGTGCGAAATCCATAGTTGTAGTACAGTCGGGGTACGAAAACCTTCAATTTTGAAATTCAAGTCGTATACTCTTAGTACCTTTTAAAACCAAAGCACTAAGCATAAAACTGACAAATTTTTGCATGACATCATTTACCCAAGTGCAAGCAAATGTCGACTTTAAGGTGACTAACCTTTTCTTACCCCGACTTTACATTGATTACTAGAAAAGATAATCGCACAAGAACGTTGCTAACTCAATTAATTATTATAAAATAATGCATTTATTATTAATTATTATGATAAGTAAAAATCCCTAGTGATAAGTAGGTAAAATTTTGTCACGCCTTATTTTGTGATTCCATATGTACATATTTTGTCGTTTTTTCTCTATGAAAAATTATTATTGCATTATGTCTTAATAAAAAAAAAAAAATTATTGAAGTATTTGTTTTATTTAATAATGACTGTTTTAATTACAAATTTAGTCCTTATATTCTACCAATAGTCAAGAGTAAGTGGTGGGAATATAAGAACTGAAATAACTAAATGTTCTAAACTGTTTTTTTTTTCATTTGTTGCTAGTTAAAACATTGTCCAAATTAAAAGAACCCTTCAATGCTCAAAAGTACAATCAATAATAGACAAAGAAATTTCTACAAATTTGAGTGTATAGCCTCCTTTAGTATTGTCAGTAGGTATTAAGTATTATACCTAACCTAATACCTAGTAATTATTTCAAAATACTATATACTACGTCCTATAGAGTTCATGCTCGTGTTAAATAGTTCTTGTAGTCTTTATTATGTGTACTTTTAGACCTCCATTTAGTCTTAGACAAAATGGTTCATTTGAGAAATAATAACAATACGTTTCAATATTACAGTTTTATTTTGCAAAAACAAAATTAACATGTAATATAAAATTTACATAAACTTCCAAATCTTAGAAGTCGAAAAGTGTTTGAACAGATTTTGATAGAAAAATATAAAAGTTTTGATAAAAGTCAAATTCAGTTATAAAAATAAAATTATTAAGTACAATGTGTTTCGAAGTCATAAATTTAGTAGCCCTAAGGGATGCAAGAACCCACTTCTCCACCCTGATCCCTTACCCCTTATGGTACTGAGGTCAATTGGTACAGTCGAGGTCGAGGTCGATGGTGGACCGCTCCTGAATCATGGTGGAGTGCTGCTTGAGAGCCATTCGGAACTTCAACTCTTCGTCTTCGATCAGAGAGTCCACGTGAATGGGATTTCGGTTGCCGCAGCCAGCGACTGCAAAACAAAATACCTATGTCGAAGTTTGTGGCCGATAGACGGAGAAGCTCGTATTAAAAATATATATACCGGGACATTTCGTTCTGCTATTTCTCTTGACGAGTCCCATTATGGATTCCCTTTCGTAGATATGTCCACATATCATGTTCTTGATGGGATCGACTATTGGTTTCTTTGTTACTGGATCCAACTGAAAAAAAAAAAAAACATATAATATTCTCTCCAACCTCCATTTTAAGCCTAACCTAAGGAAGGAAGATTTTAAAGATAATATGTCAAAGTACAACAAACAGTTTGGAATCTGTTTATCTATGTATCAGTTCACTCAGTTGACTATTTAGAATGGGTAATTTTTCGTACCTAACTCTCACTTTTTCATATTAATCTAATAAATAACAAATTATTAATTTATGTGTGAAATCCTACAGAGCCACAAGAAATACTATAACATTTAGATGAAAAAAGCACAAAAGATAACAAAGTAGTATGAGTGTATTGGTGGATTCAAAATATTTAACTTACATGTTGATCTTGTGATTCTGTAATTGCAAAGTCAGAGTCGTCCAAATTATCTGAAAATTCAAACAACATTAATAATGAAACTATTTTGCTCAGTGGTCCCCATCACCATCTAAATGTAGTTTCTGTGAAGGAGAAAATAGGGACATCTTTTCAGAAATTATAATCCAAACCGACTTGCCGTGCAGCTCACTGTGCCCGACACAATAAAACGTCTCAAGAGACGCAATATTCAAGACCTGGAGTCTATAGTAGACTGAAAATCCGGCTACATTAAGAGTTGTTCCCAGTGAGGAATGGGCTTTTCACGCTATCCAAAGGAAGTCAACTTTAACATGATTAAGAGACAAGTGGAACTAACTAGTGAAGATAGACACTAACATCCATTAGTTTCAAAGAGATTCATATACTACTACCAAAAGATTAGCTGCCCAATGTTATACACATTAGAATGCAATTTTCATTACCATAGATAGTTTCAAGCAAGCTAATCAGCCTATGGAATCTCAGCTTAATTTGATTGTCTCTCTTAAATTGATTTTATGTTATCTGAATTTAAATAATAAGATTTTATGTTAAACATTCATTTGAGTAATAACTAATAAATAACAAAATAATTTGTTAGCTATTACACTAGCACAACATCACTACATATTATAAAAGAAAAGCCTCCGCCGCGTCTGTCTGTTCGCGATAAACACAAAAACTACTGCACCGATTTTCATGCTATTTTCACCAATGGATAGAGTGATTCTCGAGGAAGGTTTTAGTTTATAATTTACAAAGCTACACGGGCGAAGCCGGGAACAGGTCGCCAGTTTAATATAAGAAAAGCCACTTACTTCTACTTTCCCGTCGACCTTTTTCCACACGTTTCTTGAACTCTACAACAAAAGGATGGTTGTCGACATTGAGACGTTTACCGGCGAGGCTTTGCAGATATTTCTCATATCTTTCTTGCAGAGTATCCACATTTGACAGGTCTGTCTCTTTCTATAAAAAAAGTTTTTTTTTTAATATGATGCAGATATACAATATAATTTTTAATTTTTTTATTTATAAAAAACAGTAACCAGTTAGACAGTACACTTGATATTTGGTGTCCGACTAAGCGTAAGCAACAAAATTCAACTAATTTATATAGCTAACTTTTTCTTTTAACCCATAATTGTGACATATCCTTACATATTATAAAACAAAGTCCTCTGCTGCATCTGACTGTATGTCTGTTCTCGATAAACTCAAAAACTACTGCACCGATTTTCATGCTTCACCAATGAATGAGTGGTTCTCGAGGAAGGTTATAGTATATATAAACTACAGTTACGCGGGCGAAGTCGTGGGCAGCAGCTAGTGTATATTAAAATAAGACAAACACATTATATCTGCTATACTTGATGCTGGCGCATCTAATCAAGGTTACCATGCCATGGAAATACCACCAGATCAACGGAAAGTAGTAAAATTCTTTCGTCAACTAGTAAATTGGCTGATTGTCTTCAAAAGCCTGAACAGAAAACTATAGCTATTAGAACCATCTCATTCATTTTACAGCTTTTTTGCGTAGGTTGCTAAATATATAAGGACTAGTATAGATAAATATCACAATTGCTTAGCCAACAACCTTATGGCAGAGCCAGGAGGTGACACAAGACTGAAGAAGAAAATTCTGCAGGTCTTACTATGTATACATTAATTTTTACATATGAAGATTCATCTGTGGATCTTCATATGTAAAAATAAAAAGCACCTCTCAAGCTATTAACTATTAACGAGCACACTAATTAACGAAAGAATTACAAAAAATGTGCGTTACTTTACACATTCATTGCCGCACCAAAAATTCCTAGTATTTTTGAAGAAAAACCGATAAATAGTTTGACTCACGTAGCGAGTTCTAAGCCCCACAGTATGTGATTTTAGTGAACTCGCCAGGTCAAATGGATTTGTTGAGAACATTTTAGCTAAAGATTGAACATCAAAGGTACTTACTTGAGCTTTCTCCAGAGCTTGTATAGCCACTTCCTGCTGTGCTTCTAATAAACAATAATCGTTAACATAAGAATGTAGTTTAGAATATTCCGCTTCTTTTTCACTGTCCAAATATTTGGATACATTATCCGTACATAAATAGAGACTGGTTATACACTGTTTTCTTAGTTCTTTCAAATCAGCGTCCGCCATGATTTAATAGTTTAATAATGTGATGTTTTATTAATATTTATTTGGAAGCACGCTTTTATTCAATTTAATTAGTCTGAGTTCGGTCGGCCCGGCCTGCTTTTGGGTCTTTTAATTAATTAATTTTTAATTCAATAATTCAAAATAAAATAATGTGTCAAAATCAAAGTAGAAAGTAAATTAGTACACAGAACATATAACTAGCTAGAGTTTACAGACTAGAAAATTTACTTGAACTACTTCAAATAGATATTTGCAGATTTATGTTTAGCTAATTTAGTAGTAAGATGCCGGCTATAGACCGGAACGGTAGTAATACTAAATCTATGCTATAGGTATAGACTATAGACAGATACACCCCCGTTTTGCGTCTGGCGTTAAAAATAGACAAAAGTATATACCTCGACATGAAGATTGTAAATCCAAATCTATATCCTAGTTTTAATAGCATTTTAATTATCGACATGAATTTTTCGAGAAAACTTTTTTTGAGTCACAGCGTCTAATTATTAAAAACCATAAATTTTGATATAATTTTTTATTCTTTTATTATATATATTATACATTTATTTTTTTCGATATACATTTAACTTTTATACAGTGACACCGACGTGTCCTAGCGCCGCCGAGAGCAGCTTTAGCTGCGCTTTCATCTCTTCCGACGTCATTCCGCGACGCGCGCCGATCACCTTGAACGCGTTCAGGTACTCCAATTCCGAGAACTGAGCTCCCTTTTCGCGCACCGACGCCACAATCTCTTGCGGCGGCAGACCTAGCAGGTGCAAGTAGGCGTGCGCTCTATGTAGGCCGTCGTGGGGCACGTGCAGGGCCGCTAGGCAATGACGCAACGCCGCTAAGCGGGCCCCGCCGGTACCCGCGTCGCATTCTTGCCAACGCCAGATCACAGCCGCCGACATCATCTCACCGAGTCCCCTCACTATGTAGGACAAACGTCGCGGCGCTAAAACTCCAGACGCTTGTTCATGAAAGCCCAATAGCGCTCGGGCCAACCCTGAAGCGCCGCCAGCGCTTTCCTCGCGCCCAACCGACGCTGAGTCCTCTTCGCGCTCAGCACCCACGTAGTGAAAGCACTGGATCCTCAACTCCAAATGCAAAAATAGCAGACATTTATGCGCTATTTCATCAAATATGAGCGCAGCAGCCTCCACGTCAGACGCGAAGCGATCACCTCCTCCGCCGGCCAGCGCAGGCAACCGACGGATGTTAGCGCTCAACCATTCCATAGTCTCGCACAACACCGCCACATCCGCTAATGCATGCGGATCCGCATTAATCTCGGAGCGAGATAACGCACCGTCGCCGAGACTCGAGCCTAGAATTTCCGCTTCGCGCTCGTACGCCTGTTTCAATTCTTGTTTTGCTGAGCCGTCTGTAGTTGCAGGATCTATGGCGGCTTTCCAGTTCGGAAGCGATTGTAGAAAACGGACTATATCGTCGTCGGATAGCCAGCGAGCGGCGCGGCTGCCCGGTGGAGCCATGCGGTGGTGAGCGGCACGCGAGTGTGCCGCCAGCGCTCCTAATGCGCTAAGCAAAGCGCGAGCAGCTTCTGCTCCACCACACGAGCCACAGCGCTTAGCCGCTCGCGCTGCTCTCTCCAGCGCTGTCCAAGCCGCGGAGCCGCAAGCGAAAATGCGGCCCGCACGCTCCCGCCACGCGCCGCTCACCCTCATGGCCGTGTCGATCTCAGCGCGCGCAGTTGCCGCCAACCGCTCGCTCTCCCCGGAGCGCACGTAGTCGGAGATGAAAGCGCGCAACGAGCACTCGCCGCCGCCGGTGAGCGGTTCGATGTCGGCGGCGAGCGCGTGAAGGGCGGGCAGCACGGCGTGCAAGTGAGCTGGGTCCGGTCTGCACACCAAAGGGTAGCGATGAGCGCGGCCTCCTCGCGCACCGCTCCCGGGGCTGCTAGGCGAAGACACTGCAAATAAGATTCGATTTATTAATTGCACACTGTTCTCAAACAATCTTAGTAGGCTCGTTGGTTAAATTTCACATAAAAAATAAACAGTGAGTATAACAGTAAATGACACACCTAGTAAAATATAAGGATCTAGTGTCACTAATGGGCGTACCTGCGAGCGTGAAGAGGCGCTCAGTGCGTCGCGGCGGTCGCTTGCGCGCGAAGTAGTCGGCGAGACGCACGTCTGCGGTGGGCGCCACGCGGGCGCTCGCGTTACGCTGCGCCGCCAGCGTCACACTCTCGATCTGCAGGTACTCGCTCAGCAGCAGTTGCAGCTGGACAGAAAGCACACGAGTTAAGACCCTTCCAGAGACAAAGTGCGCGAGGGTAAGCTCGTACTGACCACTTGCTGCACGGCGCTCCAGTAATGCGAGTCAGTGTGTACGGTGCTGTCCGGCAGCCGGTGCTTCGCCATCGCACCTCGCCACAGTTGCACCAGTCTGCCAAACAAAACATCACCATCATTATCTCGGCCGGCAGAGGCACAGTCATGTATCGAGGTCTAGTCTAGGGAAATGCATAATTATGTTTTCATGGATAAAAAAAATACGGTATAGAAAAAGTAAACACTTATAAAATATACCCAACTAGGGACCCGCTCCCGCTTCGCGAGTATTTAATAGGGTGTGCGACATCTTGATTACTTCGACTAAACATTTCAACGTACACCCATCGCCATCTATCATTCAAAGCTAACACTTAACACATACCTTTTATTCCTAGCGCCGCAGGCCCTGAACTCATCGCCGAGGCAAGCAACGAGCCTCGCCAAGGGCCGCCCACTCTCGGCGACAAACTCCCCCTCGCCCTCCCCATCCCCCTCACCCAACCCGTCTCCCTCCCCCTCCATCTCGTCCCCCAAATCCCCCTCCTCGATGATCCTGCGCGACATCGACTCTATCACTTCCAGCAGCTCATTTTGAATTTGCACTTTGAATTTCTGAAAATTAACACATCACTCAATGCAACGATAAATACACCTGTCACAGCTAAGTGGGATTAATTAAAGACGATGCTGTCAATAGGCGCACAGCGCGGTGCTTGAGGAAGGCTCGCATGCATTCCATTTCAAATACAATGCTCGTATGAATAAATTTGAATATAGAATGATCCGTTTCACCATATTCTGCCAAATTTCATTCAAATCCTTTCAGTAGTTTTTAACATAGTTTTAGAAACAGTAGCAAACATACATATTATATAGATCCATCCATTATCACAAACTTTCGCATTTGTAATATTAGTCCAACAGAGAGAAAATGCGAGCAAAAGCAAACATTAAAACAATCATAAAAGCAAACAATGGAGTGTACCTCAGTGGCTTCCTTGAGCTGATCGAGAACACCGAGCGCTTCAAGTGATATCAGCACTGTGGTCTCAAACGTCTTGTCTTCTTCGCATAAGGAGGCTTCGAACTCTGGCGTTATATCTTGCAGGTATGCGTCTGTCACTTCTTCACTCTTTGTTAATTCTGAAAAACAATAGCAGATGGGTAACTCAGACCCAATAATGGCTGACGCGCCACTTATTGGTACATAGAGGACAATGTGATACCTGCCAAGAGCAGTGCCGTGCGACGGCGGGCCGAGATTCGGCGAGAGAGAGGCGCCCCGTCCCCTCGGTACACCGCCATGCTCAATCTCTTCACTATCACGTCCACCAGCTCTCGTTTCTTCGCCTGTCCCCAAACACACATTATTTGTTAATCCCTTAATATCATTGTCAGCTTTATTCATGCGAGTTATTATGGCGCTATTAAATTGACTACATAGCCCGCTGATTGAATGTCTGTAAGCCATGCATAATTCATAGTCAAACGCGTACCTGTAAATGGTGTCGGGTGGCATTGAGCGCGCTGACATGCGAGAGAGTGGTGTCAGCTATTTGTAGCGCCGCGCTCAGAGTGCTGGCGGCGGCCAACACGCGTCCGCTGGCCAGCTGAGACCGCGTCTCACGCTCAGACACGACCACACGCTCACTGACGGACAACAAGTAAAACTTCATTAAGAGGATTGTGAGGTGCCGATACGCGGCGCGTGTAGGTATTTTCAAAAATGCTATCTGTTTCATACCGCTCTGCCTCACTTCTGGCGTGAACAACACAAATACAACATTTGCAAATTCTCACGCACACTACGATAGCAGCAGCGGGCGACCAGCGGGCGACGCGCGGGTGTTCGCGGGGGGAGAGCACGAGTTTGGACTTGGAGTTCATTTCATTCGTAGTTACGCCAAGATAATTAGATCAAAAAGTGGCAAATATCTACAAATCTGCCGGGCATCAATTTTTTTTTGTGATCAGTAGAGGGTCATTGGAGGTGTCTAAATCCCCCGGAATCCAACAAAATTTCCTTGTGCTTCGTCCGCTATCTTGAAAAACAGGTAATTGTCGATATCTCGGCTCCTGGTGGTCGGATTTTATTTTTATTTTTTTAGTTTTGCAGGGAAAAATATGCTCTACAATAAAGAATTTTGTGATATCTGTAATGAAACAAGTTACAATGAAAAAAGTGCCATTTATTAATTACGAATGTTTATTGTCAATTATCTTGGCCCCTTTCGATTTTATCAAAAAATTCTTCGAATAAAACTTGTAGAATAAAACACTATTTCCAATAAATTTTGTATAAAACATTTTTCGATAACTCAAATATTACCTGAGATATAAAGCGCCGAATTTGTCTGTCCATTATTACTGAAGAAAATCCGAACACAATAGCGGACGGAGCAGTTGTCTACTGGAGGATGAACTTGTGAAATAAATTTTGAAATATTTGTTTATTTGTTCATTTTAAATATATATATTCAAATATTATTTTAAATTTAAATATTTTTAATTTTATTATGAAATAAATTTTGAATAATATTTTGAAATAAAAATAAAAAATATTTAAATTTAAAATAATATTTAAATATACATATATATTAAAAATGAACAAATGAACAAATATTTCAAAACTTATTTCACAAGTTCATCCTCCAGTAGACAGCTGCTCCGTCCGCTATTGTGTTCGGATTTTCTTCAGTAATAATGGACAAAGACAAATTCGGCGCTTTATATCTCAGGTAGGTAATATTTGAGTTATCGAAAAATGTTTTATACAAAACTTATTAGAAATATAGTCCTCTACAAGTTTTATTCGAAGAATTTTTTTGATAAAACCGAAAGGGGCTAAGATAATTGACAATAAACATTCGTAAGCATTAATAAATGGCGCTTTTTTTTTATTGTAACTTTTGTTTCATTACAGATATTACAAAATTCTTTAAACAAAAGTTGTAGAGCATATTTTTCCCTGCAAAACTAAAAAAATAAAAATAAAATCCGACCACCAAGAACCGAGATATTGACAATTACCTGTTTTTCAAGATGGCGGACGAAGCACAAGGAAATTTTGTTGGATTCCGGGGGATTTAGGCACCTCCAATGACCCTCTAGTGATCCCAAAAAAAAAAATTATGCCCGGCAGATTTGTCATTTTTTATTCTAATTATCTTCAACTAAGTGTTCGAACGTAGCAGTCGATGCAATAACAGGGGCCCTAGCCAAGAACAAACGTAAAGTCGTAAACGTTGCGTAAACGTAACACTCAGGCTTACAACAACCAATCACCGGGCTTTATTTGTCTTGTAGCGTAGTGTTTACGCAACGTTTACGACTGTACGTTTGTTCTTGGCTAGGGCCCCAGGGTCTCCGCCGAATAGCCCGAAGCTTGGGCGGATTATGTCAGCGATCTTCGCGAACAGCTGGATGAAGTGCACAAGCTAGTTCGCGAGTGCAGTCTACCTACTAGACTTACTCTTTTTTTTTTAAGTCATTTTTTAAATTATAAACAAAATATATCCTATACATTATTTTGATTAGCTTGACGGCTTTCAAGTTATAGCTAGTTTTCAAATTTTGAAATTTAGTTTGAAAACTGGCTATAGCTTGAAAGCCGTCAAGATAATCGAAGTGTATAAGACATATTTTGTTAAGAATTAATGAGGGTAATTTTTGTCTGACACTTTTTTGGTATCTATTAAAATTTTCGCAAAATACTTAAAAAACCGTTAACGGGGACAAACTTTGCGATGTGGGGGGATGAAGCGGCAAGTGGAAAAGGGGGGAGAGTTGTGGATCTTGATCAGCAGACCCACATAAGTTTCGAAACTTTATTAATTTGTTTGTCTTGACCGTACTAAATGACATATTTGGTCCTATACATATAAAAAGTTTATTTAGGTATTATATCGTGATACCTAAATAAACTAGGTAATATTCTACAATTAATTGATGTATGTACACAATTTTTTTTTTAGAAAAAGATAAGGACACTAAAATAAAAAGACTAAATAGTCAATGAACTTATCCATAGACATTAACTTTTCCATATTATTTGTGTAGTCCTGATTGATGAACCTTTCAGTATCGATTATATATCGATATTATTTTCCCCTCCCTAGTCGATAATAATATCGATACCACCTCCAACATCACTACAATACCCCTGTCCCCCGACCCGTATCGTGCGATAGAGAGAGTTGCAAGTCCTGGAGGCAATTGCCTACATTTCCTTTTTGTAATATGCTTTCGGGCGATAACGTTTCCCCCCTCTTAAACTTTTACGTAATAAGACAATTTTGATATCATTGGATTCAGTACACCTTTATCTAAGTCTGTACGTCTTGCTTTTTTAGTAATTCAGTTTAATTTAATTAAAAAAAAATAAAAACGCTAGAGGAAGTTTTTATGTAAAAAATATAGATTTTTAGATGCTAATAACTTATATCGTAAGCAATATTTCTAAAAAATAAAGACGGTTGGACCTAGTTTTTCGTTATGTCTACAACATTTCCAAAAATTATAAAAATTGGACTACGTTTACTGGGGGGGAAGCGTTATCGCTTTTTGTATGAAAATTTACAGCTTCACTTTCCTCTTAACATATCTGTGTTTTCCTGCCACCTCCCTTATCTCATCTGTCCACCTGTACCTATCTTTCCTTTAATATCTACGTACAAACACCTATTATTATTAATACAAGTAATAATTCTAAGTGTACTCAAGCATTAAGATTAAAAGCTGATCACATACATACATCTGAAGGCAGTTTCAAGGTCTTAATTTTTAAACACTAAAAAATCTTGAAATCAATGCTTTTGTGTTATGAAAAGTACATAAATTTTCATGTACATAATATATTCTAAAGAATGGTATAAAAATTTAAGAATTTTAATACCTTGAGGAAAACTATTGTGTATTTTAAGTTCATCAATTTATAATATACATACATATCTGTCAACATTTGTAATGCATAATGATGTGTGCGTGCATCCATCCAAAGCCTCTTCAAGTCGTCCCGTCGCAATCTGAGCAACCCTCGACATGCCGCTAGTCTCGCAACAGCTGCATCGCAATGTTGCCCCCAGACGGTTAACGCAGCACTTACACTGCTGAATTTCTGCACACAAAAATACACTGTACTGTATTGTCTAAATGCACACAATGATCAATAGATACAGGGTGTGTTCTGAAAGAAGTACAACGAGCCATATACAAAAAAATTATTATCAAAGCAGTTCAGCTTATTTTTTTAATGTTAAGTTTAACAGACAAGCTGACAGTCCACTTGTTGGTAGAAGGCTACTGACGCCTAAAACACAAGCTACGCCATAGGTGCTGCAAGTGCATTGTCAACCATATGATTAAGAATAAGGGATAAGGAAAGGATGGGGCTCTGGCATAAGGGATGCCAGAATCAAAATTCAGTAGGGACTGCTCAAAATTTTTCGAAATAGAATTCTTTGGCATCCTGAAAAGTTGACTGGAGTGCTCTGAGTTTACAGTCAGGCTTCAAAAAGCCTGATTGCCTTTTATTTAATTAAATTAAATAATAAATGTTAGTACCTGCATAACTTCCATTATCTCCTGTGCATGAGCAGCAACCAATTCATCAAGTCTGGCATCACTCTTCTTGTATTCTTTCTCCAGTTTAGCTCTTTCCTTTTCACGCTGCTCGTTCGTTTCACTGGCCGATAGAGTGCGAATAACCGACATCAATAGACCACTCTGTTAAATGAAAAATTTACATTATTTATTTGTACGATAGGTAAATGCATTTTGTAAAAACTAAATTGAACTAAGAGCTACCGTTTCTTTTCCCTGTTTCACCCCTCGAGGGGGCTTTGTTGGTGGAGGTGAAGACATCGTTTAGTATTTAATGAACGCCCCCTTTCTCAAAAAATCATAACAAAATAATTTATATTTATATGTACTATTTTATTTTCTTCAACTTTATTCGACTTTCATACTTTTATGCATCATGTCACTGTCATGTCAAGTGTCAGCTGTACGTGAGTGCCTGTCACAGTTATCAATTTGTTCTGTCGTTGCAATGAGTCTGACCATCGATTTTAGTTAATGATATCCCCCAAATATAGCTCACTAGACAAATACGGCAGTGTTTTTATTTTTTTGATATCTTAAAAAATGACGGAGTTATAAGCGTTCAAAGTACGCGCGCCACCCAAATTTTTTAATACTACTCGCGAACGTTGATGACGTCACAAGGGCCGATTCTAGATGCAAGAAAGAGAGATTTGTATGTTTGTAATTAATTAACTCAAAAACTACTGGACTGATTTTAAAAATTCTTTCACCTATAAAGAGCTACGTTATCAGCGAATAACAGTGGGTATATTTTATACAGTTACGCGGGCGAAGTCGCGTGCAACAGCTGGTAATATCATAAAGAGAGTAGATTTCTATTTTTGTTTGTAATTAATTAACACAAAAACTACTGGACCGATTTTAAAAATTTTTCCACCTATAAAAAGCTACGTTATCAGCAAATAACATAGGCTATATTTAAGTTACGCGAGCGAAGTCGCGTGCAACAGCTGGTAATATTATAAAGAGAATAGATTTCTATTTTTGTTTGTAATTAATTAACTCAAAAACTACTGGACCGATTTTAAAAATTCTTTCACCTATAAAAAGCTACGTTATCAGCAAATAACATTGGGTATATTTTATAAAGTTACGCGGGCGAAGTCGCGCGCAACAGCTTGTAATATCATAAAGAGAGTAGATTTCTATTTTTGTTTGTAATTAATTAACTCAAAAACTACTGGACCGATTTTAAAAATTCTTTCACCTATAAAAAGCTACGTTATCAGCGGGTAACATAGGCTATTAACATAGACTATAAAATTACGGGGACGAAGTCGCGTGAAAACAGCAAGTTGATTATAAATTATAAAAATATTCTTAAAATGATTCTTGAGCGGGACTTACGACAAAGATTTCCTCAATACTTTCTGAAGTTATCAGGTTCGGAATAAAAATACGTCAAAATTTTCAAAAATTTCAAAATGGTACAAAAAGTCCAGTGCTTATTATAGGTCATTGGCGCCGGAGCATTTGAAAATTTAAATAATGACCGTTACTTTTGCCATATATTAATAAAAAATACTAATAATTTGTACATAATATATAGTGCCTATATATTATGTACAAATTCAACCATCCACACACCTATGTTCTAAATTATTTTTCCAAGTGCCAATGGATACGAAAAGACGTAAAAAGTGGATGACCATGACGTCCGTCACACACGTATTTTATTTTAGTGTGTGTAAGACATCGTCAATTTTCTCCCTTTAAAAAATATACTTACCTGCCTAGTATACTAACAAAAATACCTATTACACTCTTTATGATATGAGGATGACTTACAACCAAGTATATGCTTGCAAAGCAAAGTTGCAAGTAAAGTTGCAAACCGCAACCTAGCTGATACAACAATACGTACATTTACATTTTGTGTCATCGAGAGACAGTTAAAACAAATGAATGATCTGTAGTACAGAAACGTAGACAAAAAGAACTGACCCGCAAGATACCTCTTCATTAAGATATTCCGAACCCGATAACTTCAGAAAGTGTTGAGGAAACCTTTGTCGTAAGTCCCGCTCAAGAATCATTTTAAGAATATTTTTATAACTTATAATCAACTTGCTGTTTTCACGCAACTTCGTCTGCGCAACTTTATAAAATATGGCTTGAGTTACTCGCTAATAACGTAGCTTTCTATAGGAGAAATAATTTTTAAAATCGGTCTAGTAGTTTTTAAGTTTGATCATTATACTCGTAAACAAAAATAGAAATCTACTCTTTCTATAATGTTGCCAGCTGTTGTACGCGACTTCGCCCGCATAACTTTATAAAATATGGCCTATATTATTCGCTGATAACGTAGCTTTCTATAGGTGAAAGAATTTTTAAAATCGGTCCAGTAGTTTTTGAGTTAATTAATTACAAAATACAAATCTATCTTTTTACTATGAACTTGCGTCTAGCATCGGCCCTTGTGACGTCATCCACTTAGCACGGGCGAACTTGAAAATTTGAATAGCGACCGAAGTTTCCGTGTCAATAACTTCGGAAATACTGCATCGATTTTGATGAAACAAAAACTTTTTACATGTACATAACCATAGCTCTGATATTATGTGTGTTTTATAGTCATTTTCAAACCCATCGGTCAGACCCATTGTCATTTTCCCGTGGGTAGGCAATATGAGATTCCAACAGAAAAATGTGGAACATTTTTTACAAAAACTAATAAGGCACTAATAATTTTTTATAGACAGACGACTTGAAAGGCTTCGCGAGAAATGGCTGGCTGGATGTGAAGCAGAGGACCGTGCCTGTTCGCGAGCCTTGGGCCCTAGACAAAGTGCCATAACGATAACGATAACGAAGTTCGATAGTTATAAACGTATGGGAAGTATCACGTGATTTAGCGAAGGCATATGTCAATCCCATACATTTTATTTTTAGCGAATCGAATCGCTACGGAGCGAATGCAACTTGTCTAGGGCCCCTTGAGACCTATATCAAGCAGTGGAGACACATATGCTGATGATAATATAGTAAAAATGTGAATCGCAGCATACATTAGTATTTACTATGTTCATAGCTTTCGCTCCGCACTTCCCTTATTTTGTACTTTTTACACAGAACACTATATAGTCACAAGGAGATATTTCAACAATCAATATAATTTTTGTTCTGTGTCCTCGAAGAGACGGTTAAAGTTAAAAACTCGTCTCGAACTCGAACTCGATTTATTTGTGATAATTTTGATTGTTAGAAGTCTTAGAACAGAAGTTTAGTTTTCATTTGTAGGCTTATTATAACTTTTGTAGTTATCTTATGAAATGAAGTAAGATATAAGCATTTCTCCATAATACGTAGTGATTCTCTATTTAAATAAAAATAAACCCAGTGATTGTACGTAGTGATTCCCTGTTCAAATAAAAATAAATTCGTATTTACATCCTTTGGATTTTAAATATGGATTACTCGACTATTAGCAACAAAACAACATTAACGGAATATGAAGAACTATCTGACGACGAGTTAAGTAAACGTTACTATTTACTAAAGTCACAATATGAAAATTTGTTAAGTACTTACGAAAGTACGAAGCAGGACCTACACGATACTAAACGGAGTTATCAATTAGCTGTTGATGTTCAGACCCATTTGACAGCCGAGTTAGAAAATAACCAAGAGGGCGAGAGGAAACTCCGCAACGAGCTTAATTTACGTATCACATCTCTGCAGGAAGACATAGGAACCCTTCGAGAGGAAAGATCAGAGCTTGTTGAAAAACATGTCAATGAAATAAAGAGGTTTGAAGATGAGGTTAAGCGTTTGAAAGAGGAACAGGCTTTTAGGACTGAAAGTCGAAGCCCAGAGCGAGATTCCACAGAGTTGGATGAAGCGAGGATGGCCATAGCAGAAGTAAAGTCTGAACTAGATGCCACGAAAGCGACACTTGAAGAAGCCCATGCTGAAATAGCTTCCTGGCGCTATAAAGTGGAGGAAATGGTAACTGAATTGGCCGAAATGAGAGTCACTGCAGACATTAGGCGCGAGGAGTTGAAAGCAGCAAAAGAAAGAGAAGCAGTGGCACTTGCTGACTTGGCCGAAGCGAAGGCAGTCCTCCATCAGTGTACGGATTCACAGGAACTTGAGCCTCATGGTGAGCATAAATAAGGCTCATCTTTAATTTGTACCTTGAGATTTTATTACTTGTTTGTTTATTTCTTGACAAATTTATTTCCAGCTGCCAAAGGTAACTCAATATTTGCCGAAGTTGAGGATAAGCGACAAGAAATGGCCAAGACTTTACTACAAATGAAACAGACTAATTCAAGGGTATTAAAATATTTCCTTCCATTTTTCGTTTTGTTTTAGATTTTTCGAAATCTTCTGAATGTGTTGTAGATTCATCATACTTTAGAAAGTATTATCAACTTATTTTTATTAGTACTTATTTATCAAGTTGTATGAAAATGCTAATATATAAAATATGATAAATATATAATTAGTATCTGGCGCCCGCGACTTCGTCCACGTTGAAAAAGAAAAAAGTAGCCATCCTGTGTCCCGTACGTTTAAATGTTTATCTACCAAGTTTCATGAAAATCAGTTAATTCATTTAAGTTATGAAGGAACATACATACATACATACAATACCTACACTTACAGATTTATTATTAGTATTGATAATGTGACAGAGTATGACCTCATTTTTTCCCCTTTCTCAGATGTTTATTAAGCAGTTCATAAGATAAGCATTGTTGTTTAAAATTCCAGTTGCGAAGAGAATTAGCAAACAAACAAGCGGAGGTAGAAGCATTGTTACATGAGAAACAGACAGTTTGGGAACAACAGGCCGGAGCTTCTGCCCATTACGATAACCAGCTCATTGGTAATTATTACAATTATTATAATGGTGATGCTCGTGTTATAGGCGACGGTAATGACCGTTAACCTGTCTGTCGACCTTAATATTAAAAAAAAATATTAAAGAGGTATTGTAAATTTTTTTAGTACTTTTATTGTTGCCAATGGATGATAATGAACTGTTACGAAAATTTGCGAGATGGCGCTGTATGTTTTGCTTACATCAAACAATAACAATGCAATTGTTATGTTATCCATCATTGGTTGCAATGCATTTATTGAAACCATCTTAAGTCCATAAATCCAAGTACATAATAAAAAAATCAGCCAGGTACTTAAATTTTAAATTGTCACGGTCAGAGTGCACTTGGGCCGAGCGCACTTGTATAAATGGCGTACAATGGCACCCAGGTATTACGAGCTCACTCGGACGATTTCGTCCGATTTGATCGCACTTAGGACCGCGTCTTATTACTGCACTCATATGAAATTGACTCGTATGAGTATATCGGTTCGTGTGTACTCTGACAGTGTTAACGTGGCTTAATTGGATCTGCCACTAAGTGAATTGATTGTATTGTATTTGTTGAAATATTAATTCCAGAGAGCTACATGGAGCGCATCACTCAGTTGGAGAATTTGTGTGAACGGCAGAGAAGGGAAATCGCTCAGTGGTTCAGCAAGCACATTGAGCCAACGGCCAATGGCTGGCTTTCTGGGGTTCTACACCACCTGAGGTAAGGGAGAGAGCATAACTAATGTCTCCAAATAGTTCCTCATGATTAGAAAATTTAATCTGTATTATAAATAGTTACAAAATACAAAACGGTTAAGTAGAATAGAAACCCTTTTTTTTAACCTACTTTCGTTTAGTCACTATTGACAAGATTATCATTTATGTTCCATTGTATTTTTGATAATTTTTTTAAAAAAAGTACCTACATTATGTACAGTTTAAAACATTGTACAACCTCAAGGTATATTTTAAACAAAATTTTCACTAGTGAGTTCTGACCCTATTGGGTTCAATCAATTGAATTGTTTGTCGGCAGAACTGAGTGCGACCGGCTGCGCGCCGAAGCGCTAAGTCACGGCACCGCGCAGCTCACGGCCGCCGGTCAGGTGCGTGAACTGCGCCGGAAGCTGGCTTCGGTCACAGCTCACGCGGCCCACGCAGCCCACGCGTCGCCGCTTGACAACACGCGCAACGACCGAGACAGTGTCATCGCGCAGCCGCTGTCTGCGGCTCGAGAGAAGCAGTCGAATGCAGTCGATGACGTCAAAAAGAAAGTGTCCTTCAATTAACCATTTGACATTTTGAATAGTTTCCACTAAAATTGACCATTTCATCAATCGATAATTTTTTGAAATGATCTTTTTAACATTTGGTGAAATTTTGTGATTTTTAAGCACAAAACAGTTAGTATAAATGTTTTTAAAATATTTTAAAAGTGTAGGTATTGTGTAAGAGGATTTACTTCTAAAATGTTTAATAGACCTATAGTTAGTAAAAAAAAAAAAAAAAAAACCATGTCAATAAATATTGAATAATAAATATGTAATATAATAATGATAATTTAAAATCTCATAGATTGTACCGCACGATTTAATTTATAAGATAACGCACTCTCAGTAGTTTGCATCTAACTGCATAAAAATTTTTTAACGTTATTACTTGATGTTAAACTTATAATAAATTAAAATTAGAACTTTACTTGATATTTGTGTTTTTCTTTTTAAACCTCAACAAATATTGATTTATTTTAAATTGTGGTCTAACTACACCTAAAGAGGTAAGGAGTTAAATCTGGAATTACGCCCATTCAAACAAAAAATTAAGGCAAAACCACTTCGTTAACCGTGTTATCATTACATAGTTCCATTGATGTAACTGTTAATAGATGTTAAAAAATTTTGAATAAAAAAAATTATATATTAAAAAAAAAGTTTAAGCTAATCAGTACTTTTTTAACATACAAAGTTTTTAGACATAATGTGACCTTACAATTTGTTTAACTCCTAATCTTAAATGGTCCTATGGCTGAGTTGTTGAGATTGTATTGGTAACTAAGGCGCCATTCATTTATTACGTAAGATGATTTTTGACAGGTTTTGACCCCCTCCCCCCTATTTAATATTTATTACGTAAGAATCTAAAGGGAAAAAGTGTGTGACACATTTGGTTTTTTATTTAATTTTACAAAGAAACAGTTTTTAGGATCGTTTATTTGTACAGCTACAAAGGTATTAAGGTACGCTGTATCGCTGTATGATGATATGCGTGACAGTTCGTAACTGACAATTTTAGTGATGCAACCTACCGACATTTAATCGATTGTTTAAATATATCGAATCAGTTGGCAAAGCAAATTAAATCGAACTATTTTGTTTTTTTCGGCATTGTAAGTACCAAACAGAATATAATAAGAATAACAAAAGAACAAATAAACAGAAACAACAAAAGAAAATAATAACAACAATAATAACAGAACGAAAAACTTAACACTTAAGGCCCGGTTTCGGAGCCGCGCCGCGCGAAGTTTAGGTATTTAGCGCTACTCTCACAACGATCGAGGCGCGCGCATCGCACACGCACACATGTACGTATGATAGAGCAAGAGCCTACGACGGCCAGACCTTCGTTATTTTATAAAAGTTGAAAGTTTCTCTGTGCATGTCCCCAACACAGGTATGAACGACCAGCGATTATAGAGTTTGGGTTGTGTGTGATTACTTGAGCAGGTAACAGGTAGTAAATTAAAGAACTATATTTTTTTTTTTTTAAGTTTATGCTCATTTTTTTTATATTTTCTTCGGGATAACTAGAAATCACGTCATCCATTGCCGGACACTTATTACAGTTGCTATTTTGTTACCAAATATAAAAATTGTTATGTCAAATGTATTATTAGTGTATAAATTGTACTTACTCAAAATATTTTATTATTTTAGTTACACAATACAAAATGAAATTGTTACTAAAATAATATATTGTACTAAAAACGTTTGTAAGCAACTTTATTTATTTTATATCAAAGTGGAGTCAAATATATGATCCTGAGCATGAGTTTGTATAAATCAGAATAGATTTTACCATGATGATTATGTCAAAAAATCTGACTCCTAGAAAACCGAATAATAAATTATTACCTACCTACACTTCAATCGGCCCTTTACGAATTTGACTTATCGCGTAGTAGGTAATACGCTATACGTTTGAATGAGTTGCGGAGGCTTTTAATAATTTATGTATTAAACATTGCAAACCTACCCTTCTTCAACTCGCACACTCACACGAGAAACTTATCGCGTAAGTAATACCCGACAGTATCATTGCAATACGAATTATTGTATTCAACGAGAATACTTTGTGTGACGAAATGTTTAGTTCTAGTGGGAGCGATAGTGAAGAAGAATAATTAGTAATAAGGCAAACTAGGACGTACACAGAACGCATAAATCTTTCATGTAAACGGATTTTACTCAGTCATGTCATGTCATGTCAGTCATGTCCGACACAATTGATGGCGTCGCAGAATGGGTCGAAAAGAGAGGAGTGCTGACCAGGACCTGGTCCAGTTGGGCAGAGTCCGACACACTGAAGGTTTTGTCCAGGCTCCCGGGGTCAGACGACCCACGGATGGCGGCCATGCAGCCACTCTACGAAGGTCGTCCGACGCCCCAGAGGAGACTGATTTGCCCCCTCTCTTCGACTTTTTGGGCGGCGTTCTCTCCATTACTCTTCCTATGGATTTTATCTCGGTACCGTGGAGGCCAAGTCAATCAGCTCGACGAGACCTGTCCAATGATACCCTGCAATATGGGTTTAGGCTACCGTGAGCCTCAGGAGAGTTGCTCTTTGTGGTTTGGGTTTTTGGTAATTTTAACGGGATTTTTGTATGGGAGTAGAGAAAAGTGTAGGGGCCAAAATGTTTAGCACCTCGAGACCTATCTAAAGAGCCCACGCACTATGGATTTTGATCACCAGTTTTTCTCTGAGCAGTGAATTGTTATTTTTGGAGGTTTTTTGGGGTTTTTTTTCGAGATTTTTGTATTGGAGGGAAGAAATCTGTCGGGGCCTAACTGAGCTACTGATTAAGCCCTATCCAATGATGTATTGGATGGTATACCTATCTTCGGTAGTTTTGGAGATATGACCCTTTGAAATAGAGGAAGGAAACAGGAATGGAGGGGGGGAGGGGGAAAGTTTCGTGGGGTTGAATGGACTATAAATCAAAAACTAATGGTTGGGGGAGGGGGGGGGGGGTCAAGGAATCGATTACTACTTGTAACCAAGACCGCAAGCAACCCTATCCTCGGCGCCTAGAGATTCGGTCTCTTCAGGGGAAGGATGTGTCCCGTCCGGATTTTTAATTGGTAGCGTCAGGAGCGTCAGGAGTAGGTAAGCAATTTTAAAATGATCGGATTATATGCTGCTCCTAATGGGGGTCTTCTCTAGGGAGAGAGAGCGGTTTAACCACATCCTGTGGTATCGAACGAGCTTCAGGCGAACATGAGTCCGGCGAGTCACGTCAGTCACGTCAGTCACGTCAGTCATGTCAGACATGTCAGTCAAGTCATGTCATGTAATGTCAATATCGCTGTGACGGCGGTGGCGCCGCCATGCGACAGTGGGGCCCAATTATTTAGGTGCTTTTTTTCTGGATGAAAGGTACTCTATGTCCATTCTGGTGTCCCAGACAACGTGTATGCAAAATTTCATGGTGATCGGTACAGTAGTTTTTGCGTGAAAGCGTAACAAACAAACAAACAACTCACATTCACATTTATAATATTAGTAAGTAAGGATTGTTGTCGTACATTATTTTGTTTACAACTTGTAAAGTTTTGTGGGATAGGCATGGCCGTCGTGAGCTCTTGGGCTATAATTTTGTGTAAATACACGGTTCGATCGCGAACTGTCAATGCGGCGCAAAGCGACGTGCTCTCACTTCGGAGGCTCGTGGCCAACTGAACCCGATAGAACTGTGGACCGAGCGTAATTTCATAGAAATAGCCTTCATAGTAATTTGTATGAAGATTTTGAGCGAAAAAATTGGGCAAGTTTGTGATTTTTTTACACAAAATAGGAATACATTTATTAAGAAATGAAGATTGCACCAACTTTTTTATAGTTTTAACTTTATTATTTGATAAAATTCATTTAATAATTCTTGATACTTACGACTCAGTTGTAACAATACGGGAGTGCGATTTACACGTTTTTAGTGATTTTCTGATTTTTTTTTACACTTCTCCATGAGCATTATCTTAAATCTGAATGTTTCAGCAAAAAGTAACATTCATTGACTAGCTGCGTGATTTTTTTCAAGGTTGTGGAGCATCGTTTTCTATATAATTCTCTTACATTCCCAACCCTCGATTGCCGTAAGGGACCCTTAACGAATAACTTTATTGTTATTATTAGTCAGCTTTACGACGTTTTTATAAATATATAGAATAGAAAAAATATTTGTTAAATCCGAATATCCTATGACAAACATAGAGTACTTTCGATATATCGAATATAAGTGAATATGCCTAGTGTCAATCCCTATTGACACACGCTCCATTCCACGCGTTTGACACTTTTAAAATATATGGTTTTTATTACATTTACCTATTATAACAATAAAATAATTATAAAAGTGATAATTCCTTTTGTGTTTTTCGAATAGATAATTTTTTTCCATACATTTGTTTGTTTAATTATAATTTTTTTTGTGCCAGTTTTTTTTTTTAGTTGAAAACAGTATGCGTGACATGAAAAAGTGAGAACTGTCACGGAAATCATCATACAGCGAAAATACTATAGTAATTGTTTTTTTTTGGTAATAATTAACTGGTTTTATTTTAACGTTTTTCTTAACTGCGCATTTTTGTGATCTGACGAAGAAGGGGATATCCCCTTGTGAGAAAAATAAGGGGGACTCCCCCCTCCCCCTTAAGGGTCAGCGCGCACCGACGGAGTGGCGGCGAAGAGACTAATGAGCTATCATTTGAAAATCGACTTTAGTTACTTCAGTATGTGATTGAAAGTGGTATAATAAAAAAATACTCTCGCGTCGGCAAGCGGGGTCATGCGGCGCTCGGTGAAGCTTCAGCTAAAGAAACTAAAGTTGATTTTCAAATAGCTCATTAGTATCTTCGCCGCCACTCCGTCGGTGTGCGCTGACCCTAAATCATCTTACGTAATAAATGAATGGCCCCTAAGGGGCGTCTTCTCCAGAGAGAGCTGGTCCCAGGTCCCTAAGGGCGTGCTCTCGCGCGTGAGCCACGTGACGCGATCGACGCGCCTTTTCGCGGGCTTCCTTTTCCGCTCGTAACCGGATCCTTGACACGGCCGTCTCTTGAACGCATCTTGAGAACGCACCTGATGTTAAAAGACTGAAATAAATTTACAATTGTGGTATAAATGCGACCTTAAACTTTTCGAAAGTGGGAGAAAATGTTTCCAGGGTTTTTTTTTGTAAAAGTCGGCACGTCCAATTGATGGTAGGTGGCTACCTAATAGTACCCTACTATCGCCTATTAAAAAAGCAACACCATAGACGAAAGTGCGCTGCCGAACTTGGTAGGATAGGGGCTCAAGGAAATGGGCTTTGACATCCTACTCACTCACCAAAATACAGAAGCACGCATTTCGTTATTTCACGGTGGCGTTTGTAATGAATTGGTTATTATAGTTGATAATAAAACCTATAGCTCGTCAATAGCTATTTAACAAAAAAGAAACATCAAAGAAATTAGAAATAGGTAGGTACTGAATTGTTTTGTCTTTAACCCATTTACACGTCGTTGACGTCACTGGCGATTTTGACGTTTTTTATAGACGAGTAAATATATTTTTATTTATAGTTATATGAAATGTTTCATTTATTAATGTATATTTTATTGTGAAATATATACCTCCATTTTATCGGTTCTAACGTTTCATAAGATAAATTTAAAATCCACACAAGGCTCAACATTTTCAAATGGTCCTTCGTGCCGGATGTAAACTCGACATATAAAGTGCTTTATCACCCTAAGATTGAACATTCTTTGTATTTTGTAGAATGATAAGGTCTGTTTTCCTTTGAAAATTCAAAGTGACAATTGAATAAGGCGTGAGTGGATGAAGGTGATATGTCGCATAATTCCAATTTTGAATAAATCGAGGTTTACTTTTAGTTTTTGAGATAAGTCGCCACGGAACTGATTTTAATACTAAATTATGATGCAATGTTGTGTAAACAACCTAAACCTAAACACTTCTATTATTTAATTTAAAAAAAAAAGTGAACATAGCTCCCTCTTCCACTAACAAAAGTAAACTTTTCTGCACCTTTTGCTTTTTAAAATTAACTGTACGTAACAACTTTTTCAACTTTTTATTTTCCAAAAATGTTTTAAATCGACTATCTTAAGGTCTGTAATCATTTACAAGGACATATTACCTTCAACAACGCAAAAAACGAGAAAACCTAAAAATGCGACATATCACCTTCATCCACTCACGTCTTCAATTATGTCAATCAGTAATCAATACCTATTTCAAATCTAAGCCTTAGCGAATTTTGAAATGAATGGAATTTGTTATCGAAAGCACTTTTCTGGTCGTCTATACAAATATAGATAGTAATTGTAATATTACAACTTAGGCTCATAGCTATCAACTTCACAAAGTCAGTCGCTTGCCATTTGAATATCAATGATACCTAAGTTAATATAAGAAGTGTAGATGAATCTAACCGACGGACTCCCAGCACTTAAAGAGTTGATCGTTGTCAGCGTGATCGGCGTAGCAGTCGAGTACTTTCTGATGGTAGTTGTCGCAAACCGGCTCCATGTTCATCATGTTGGCTGTCCGCATCTCTATACGAGTCGCCATAGCGTTCACGTCTTCAATTGTTAACCTGGACAAAACGTTTGTCACACTAGTATAATAAAGCCAAAGAGAAAAAAAAAACATTTTTTTACTTGATCTTGATAGTCCAATTCTTGATAAAGGTTGTAGGCCTTTACTTTAATATAACTAGGTAAGTCCTAACATAAAAAGACGGCTTATTTAATGCGATATCCACCTGCTATTGCACTGTAAGGTCGGAATTTTATTCTCCTAAATGTCTTTGCCTTGGCATGACGATATAATCACTACATAATAAAACGATGTTCTCCGCCGCGTCTTGTCCGTCTGTTCGCGATAAACTCAAAAACTACTGCACCGATTTTCATGCTGTTTTCACCAATGAATAGAGTGGTTATCGAGAAAGGTTTTAGTATATAATTTACAAAGTTACGCGGGCGAAGTCGCAGGCACCAGCTAGTATTATTTAAAATATTGTTACGAATTACATTATTGTAATATAGTATGTTAGAGTTAAACCAACTTGCCTACTTATAAATAATAATGCAATAACGAATTCAGAGAGCTTGCGTCGCGAACATAAACAAAGAAAGTGCTTACTTACCTAAGATTCAGAACCTAGAGAGGCTTCTCACGTCCGTGCGATAAAATTAAACACTCTGTCCCTTTCTGACATATGACGTTTTCTATGAGTGTAGGAAAGAGAACACGAGACTCCATATAGGGGAAGATTCTTCCTAAAGATAGCGCATAACGGATTCCTGTTTCCAAACAGTTGTCGAGTTGATGACTTTAGCAGGCAATTTATAGTGAATTTTGCTTTCCATGTAAGGCTTAACTTGACATTCGAATCGAATTTACTTACAATATGAAGTTAACAATCGACAAGTAAAAAAAAACCGACTTGTAATTGCTAATTTTATCGCAAGTCGCGTTGGCGAAAATGACTTACACCAAGTCATAAAATTAATATGAACCCGTCGCCCATTTGTGTTTTTGTGGGTACCACATTTTTTTAATAAGTATAATTAATCACGCCCAGTTTCCTTCTTCATCTTGTCTATTCAAGGGTGTAATAAAATAATGTTTATGTTTTTATTAATACAAATAAATACCTACACAAGTGTCAACTAGTGAATTTCATGGCTAGAACAAATATTCCAACTAGTGATAATCCAGTGAGATTCAAACTCTTGTCGTTCAGTAGCTGTCGTAACGGAAAACGACCTTTGGGCGGATAAAATATTAAATATTGTTGGAAGGCCCACAAATTCTTCGAATCTGTGGTAAACCCAGTAAATGTATATACTGCACTTTTTAACAACCATGTAAGTAGGTGTACCTGACCTGAAGAGACTAAGTACATAGGTATCTATGTGAGAAAGTATACCTACTTTTAAATGAAAATAATATATCCTTGTTCTTCTTGTTCCGTAATTTTAATATAATGATTTACCTTATACCTAGATACTAATCTAAATCATCCAAATATCTAAAAAGCTCAAGTTTGTAACAACTCTAATCTAAATGAAAACAAACCCGCATCTTTGAGAGTGCTTTTCATCCATCGCTCTGAGCTTTTCCACGTAAATTTGATCTTTCGTATCGCCTGGCGGTAACGGACCATCGCCGGCTGCTGCCGCACTGCTAGCTAATCTTGCGTCTTCTACAAGACGCTCCACCTGATAGACAGATATCTATTTAATAGTTGCCAGGCACACTGCGTTTCGCAGTCTTTTGGGCAGCCCGTTTAGCGGCAGTAGGTAACCCCACTCACTTACAGAAGACCACCGTGAAATAACAGCACTTGTGCTGTTGTGCTTCGGTGAATTAGTTAGGGATCCCTTATCCTTAATCCTTCTATGATCGGCAGCGCAGTCCTTACTGCCCTTGCTGCCCTTATTAGGCATCCCTTAGTCACTCACCGAAACACCCTGTCTGCCGACCTTTATCATTAAAAATATAAACTGACAATGACATGGCTGATCCGCAGAAGAAGTAAACCAGAGTAAGTACCATTAAAAATGAGTAAAATTCACAAAACGTGACCCTATTTCAATTTCCCCAAAAACCGTTTAGCTCATACGTGGCTCGACTTTTAAAAAGCGCTCGTAACAGTTACACAGATGACTCATCGTCTTATATTTGATCTACACTTATTTTGATATCACCTACGTATTATACTTAATAATTTACAAGTTGTCTATGACGTTACATTAGCCAGATATTTCTGGCGTGATAACAACGACGACCTTCTAGGAGTGCCTGTGATAATTTAATATCCACAGACAACGTAGACTTTTTGGGTCATTTACAGTATGCAACATAATATGACATTGTTTTGAAAAAACGCTTGTACCTTACCACTCAAGAAAAAAAAAATTAAATAAATAAATTATGATATCAATTATACATTTTACGAAGATTTGAAAATCTAACCAGTTGAACTTGTCGATTTGAAAATCCGTCGAGTTGGAAATGAGCTAAATGATACAAAAATGGGCTCTGGCATCGTTCTGCTCTGCTGCTCACTTACCGAAATACAACAACACACTTGCTGTTATTTTACTGTGGTATTCTGTAAGGTTTCTTTGATCTATTTTCAAAATATTTCCACCACGTTACCTCTTAACGGGCTAGGAAGTTTTTTTTAATTGAAAACATGTTATTTGCTAGAACTTACAAAACAAACTGAAGGTCAATAAAATCGTACCTATAACTAACGAATCTTTATAGTCATCGTTGTACTATGACTTTTGATGAGGCGTTTTTAATAAGAAATAACAATGAACTAACCATTTTAGTAGAAATACTGATATGAGAATGTTCTTCCTCGTCGTCGATAGGAATTTCCTCTGTGTATGAGCTGGGATGTTGGAAATGTGTAGTGTGGGGGGTGGGTTCACGTGACAAAAATGGACCCATTTTTGCTTCGTCTGTAATGAAATACATTTTGTGTGAGTATCTATTATGTGCTGATTTTATATTATGTGATATTAGTATAAAATCATACGATGTGATATGAACATATCGCTCCTTAAAAACTAAAGGGCCATAAAACAAAAAAATCCAAAAATGTTTTTATTGCAAAAATACAATCACAATCCTTCATATTGTATGTTGCAAAAAGACTTATGGTTGTTTTATTCCATATTTAGTATATTTTGATCATTTTCTATATATTCAAAAGTAACTTATATGCTTATATCTCTTCTAGTATTCAGTTTATTATAAAAGTACTGAAAACATTTAATGCTACTTAAAATACGCTTCTAACGATGTATAATATGCATATATTTGATATATATCTAATAAGAAAAAAATAGACAAAGAATAATTTAATTTTTTTCGATTAGCTCTCCTGTAAAAAGTGTAATTTTGATTTGTGGCCCTTTAGTTTTTAAGCAGCGATATCATTCTATAAACAAAAATAATTATTAAAAGCTAAACAAAAAAATAAAATGTGTGGGTAACTATAGACTAAAAAGTATATAGTTTTTTTTTTATTTTAAGCATTTTTATATACCACACGAGCGAAGCCGCGGGCACCAGCTATCTAAAAATAAAAATCCAACGCTCGGAAAAAGTATATTGTCAGGCGTTATATCTTATATTATTTTTCAACGCGGACAAAGTCGCGGGCTCCAGCTAGTAAATAGTAACATATAGCCTAGCTGAAGATTTCGTTTGTTTAATTGAATCCTTTTAACTTTGGAACTAAGTCCAAAGTTATTTGATAGCCCAATTCTAGATGAAGGTTAGGCAACCGAGAATTACCGAGAAGGGCCGACATGTGCATGCCTTTAGCAATTTAAATTAAACTGCAGGTGAAACCACGAGTCAAAGCTATTTAACTGTAGGTATTTAAACATATTTTATTATGTAAAAAGAATAAATAGGTACTTTTATTCTTTTTTGATACATGCGCTTCGGGCATAAGTTTGAATTTGGCCTTGACATCGACCATCAGTACATTAGTTTTTGTATACAAATTTCATAAATTATCTATTCAATGGACACGGGGAAGACCACTTTAATAGTTATGAGCTTAATCCACGTAATAGGCGATCTAATAAATTAATCATCTTCAAAATAAATCACATCGCGACATGTTTATGGATGAGCGTATCAGATACAACTTTATTCACGGTATTCATGGTATTTTTTCGTTTGTTAAGATGTGTAATAAAAAAAATTAATATATTTACATTTAACAAGAGTGGAAAGACTAAAGACACTGTCAAAACTCAAAAGACAGACGTATTATTATACGTATATTATATTATTATTATTATTATTAAGGATATTTCCTTAAGCGCCAGAGTCCGACAATTGTTTTCGTGTCAATTTCGAGCCGGATATATATAGGCACGACAAATTCCTCTACTTGTTTAATGTTTATTTTTAAATCATTGAGTTGCTTTCTCTTAAATAAAAAAAAATACGAGTCAGGCCCTAGGGGCACGACAAAAAGCAGTAAAAAGCAGGAGCACATATACGAGTAACATATTTACAATATTTAAATTAAAAATATTGCAGATATGTTATAAAATATTAATAATAATTCCATTAATACAATTATTAATAACTAGATTGTTCACACAACTTCGTCCGCATAATTTTATAAAAATATAGCCTAATACTATGTTAGTCGCTGATATATTGTAGCTTTTTATAAATTTTAAATTTAAATTAATTAATTATTTTAAGATAATTTAAAATTTGAAGACTAAAGCAATCCTTGTAAAAAAAAAAGACTTCCTGGGAACAAATTATTCCAACAGTCGGATATATAGATCCGTGTGAAACCGGGAACATTGGCTAGTCTAATTGAACCTTGAACTTTTCGTGATGAGTTCCGATAGTATCACTTGGACGCGGCCACAGAACAATCGGTGGAACAAAGAATTCATGGCATAACATTTGCATTGCATTTTCAAACGGAATTTTCGATGATGGCAACCGGATGTCAAACAGTAGTCATCTGCTCACTATATACGAGATTCTAATCTGTTTAATATCACGACAAAAAAATTTTTTTAATACAATTTATTGTTCCATGTTTTTTTTTAATTGTTCTTAATTATTATAATTTCACTGATTTTATAAAATTATTGAATAATTTTTTTCAATGGCACTTTCAATGGCAACAGTAACCAACCCTTTTTAAAAGTCAACCATGAAATAATAATAAGTACCTCATTTTTCAATGAATGAGTGTAGAGATAAATACCTTCCTCGTTATTCGTTCTTTCCATAAGTGAACATTGTATCAAAATCTGTTGGATGGTTTAGAAGAAGTTAGCGGAGAAATAGACATAGGCAGACAGTGGCTTTATTTTAAATTATGTATGTAAATATAAAAATTATAATTTTTTTTTGTTGGGACAAGACACACAGCGCCATCTAGTCCCAAACTCAGCAAAGTTCGTGCTATGGATGTTACACAACTGAAATATTTTTTGAAACCTTTTTTGAAATAAGTACATACATTGAACAAATGTACATACAATAGGTATATTCAATACAATACCCATGCTAAGACAAACAGATGCATACAAATAAATGTTTGTCTTGGGCGGGGATCGAACCGGTGACAACAAGTAGATACTACAGCTAAGCCAATCGGGAGTTATAAACTACGAAGGTTTGTAGATATAACATACAGAAATAAATGAGAATCCGGGGGCAAAGTTATTGTCTATACTACAGTTGTATATTTTTAATCAGTTATTTGCTCCACATAATAAAAACAAACAAATTTAGGATCTATGGTTTGATAAGTGTAGCTATACTTTTGACTTATTTTTTTTTAATTTATAGTCACGACTGATAGATTACCTAGCTTATTAAATTGATTACGGGTGGTATGAGTTAAACAAAAATTATATATATATTTAGACATTATGAAGATGAGACCTGAACTGGTATTGGAGGTGAGGCGCGCGGGGCACATGACGTCATAAGAGGCTGTGCGGTTATATAGATAGAAGATGCGCACGAGTCGATTGTAGTGAAGATTCTTTGGTTTAGCAAAGTGACATCTCGTTTAGTGCCTGACGTATAAAGATTTTTGCGATGTTACTGTTCGCCTTCCTCGCTTTTGCTGTAAGTAGTCTCTTTAGGCTATATAAATTATATTTAGTCTAGTATAATCTAGTCTATATAAAAATTTGTAATATAAAGAAACCGCCTTAATCGAGGCACCTACTAAAGGGGCAAAAAAAATGTTGTTTCTTCATTAAAATTAAAAATATCATGAGTATATAATTATAACGAACGTTCAAAATTAGACGTTATGAAAATTTAATTTAATACCTACCTATTTCTTTTTCAAAGTTTAATATCTGCACTTTTTTATAATATCTTTTCTTATTGCAATAACTCAAATCTTTGATTTGATTTTATTTAAAAAATAAATTTATAAGGCATCATCAATAGAAAATCTGAACTATTTTTTACCTATAAGTATTTTAAACACATTTTATTACTTCGAGTCAAACAATAGGTGATGTATTGTCCTAGGTCAACTATTTAACTTGTTTGTGGTAATAATATAGAATTTACTTAAACCATTGAGATGAAGGACATAAATTATTACTTGCATGTAACAGTTTTTTACTATGTAATTAAGTTACCTGATAATAAAATAAGAATATATTTAATTTTTACTGTTTTCAAATAATTACAAGTCTTCAATTTGAACATACTATATGAACATGAAAAATGATAAAATGGTTAGTAAGGGCCTCGCGACGATTCAAACCTGCGCTATGATTTGGCAGCAGAACGTTTGACCTATTGGGTACCTACTTAGCTGCGATTTGTTAGACATGGATTACAGCTATCATACTTTGTAGTCTCTAATATGTGTTTGGATACTTTAAAAATAAGATCTATGCACTTTTCACACATATTCACTTAAATAGTAATTGGGTTTGTTAGTGGTCTAGAGATCTATACCCAACTGGTGGAACTTATAAATCTTATAGAGGTAATATAAAGTAATATGTATTACAGAATACAGTTGGTAAAAATATCCATATAAACTACTTACTTGTTAACTGTGCTGAAAATTTTTAGTGAACTTAAAAATTTGTAGGCATATGAAAAATAAATATCGCAAATAATTTGTAAAAAAAAACTAGTAATATTTCAATGCAACTATTCTGAGTGACAGAAAGGACGTCAAAAAAGCGATATCTATATAGAACAACATAAATAGTTTCTATATAAAGAAGATACCTATAGGTAAATGAGCTCTGGCTACTTACTACATCATCGAAACACGAAAGCATGAGTGCTATTACTTCAGGATGGTCTTCTCTAAGAATAAAATTAATTAGATTTTTAATAATAATTTAGTTTATAATATTAATAATACAAAGATGGCCATAAACGCAATCGTTAGTGCAATTTTTTATAGGCTTAAGATTTTATTAACCAAGGCCGGATTAAACCTACCAATTTTTAATACTAGGTTTTGCCCGCGACTTCGTCCGCGTCCGATCCCTACCAAACTTCACAGGATCGCTATCAAAATTTCATCAAATTCGGTTCAGCGGTTTCGAAGTCCATAAAGAACAAACATACATACATACACATATCGCCTTTTATAATATGTTTTAGTCAGAGAATATTTATCTATACACGAAAATATACAAAATATTTTTTTATTATTTAAACCATAAAACGCTGTAATCCAAACGTCACGCACAATTTGTGACGCTGTAATATTATAAATCTGAAAATAACTGTTTGTCGGTCTGTTAATTTTTTTTATTTCTTCTCCCTATGAGCTTATTAGCAATAATTGGATTATTAAAAAAGGACGAAAATTATAGTTAAAAATCATTTATATAGTCAAAATTCAAAATCATTTAAAAAATTAAAATATCTTCTGTCTGACTATTTTATGACGAGGAAAACCGAGTGGTTAAAATGGTAGGAATGTACGTCTATAAATTTGAGCCTACCTGACGAAGGTCGACCATCCAGGGTACCTTTGTTTTTTTCACATTGGTCGGCCCTTAGTTTATGTCGACTGGAATTTTGCATTTTTCAATTTTATCCGGCTTCAACTGGCTTTAAAAATTTATACGTAAACAATTTTTTAAATACATCTGGAATTTTGTAGCCTTATTACACATTGTTGTATTTTAATTATTACTAATATTTTAGAGATGTTATTACGTCTCTAATTATATCTAATATAATAGATAATTATGCCTACAGAGAGATTTATATATTTATAAGCATTTTGAAAAAAAAATTGGACTTTTAAGAAAGATTTTTATAGTTTGAGTATTTTTTTTGCTATAATATTTTGATTATTCAACTTTTTTTTCACATAATATAATATTAGTAATAATAGTAAGACATTAAAGTTCAGATGTAATGGCAATAGAATTTCAAAAATTCAAAAAAAAAAAAAATATGATGTTCCCAAACTGCGCATCGTTTAACAAATGTGGAGTCATCGCTATAAAAGAGTAATAATAATAAACATGAGATTAATAATATACCCAAAAAACTGTGTTTTTTTCAAGACGCACAACAAAGAGCAAAAATATAATGTCGGAACCTCATAATGGCAAAATAATAACTCATCAATCAAATCGAATAAAAAACAGCCAACAATTAAATAGTTTATGTAAATTTATATTTAGATGATTCTAGATCCGGTTATTTGAATTTTGATTTAGAAATAAATTAATAATTATTACAAGCTTTTTGAGGTAAAACTATTATCCCTTATTATTTGGAGTAACATATTTAGTTTTTAGATTCAGCCCGCGATTTTTGTCCGCGTATTTTTAAAAATTATATGATGTTCCACGATGAACATACCTACTACTTAATAATTTTGACGTGAATATGTCTTTAAATTAGCTTTCATAGTGGCAGGAAATTCAGGATACCAATAAAAATATAATACGCTCGATATAATAGCTGTTTCGACTGAATAAAAGTACTGCGCTTTTTCTTATTATTTTTCATGGATCTATCGATGGTAAAAGTGCCGTACAAAAATATATGACCAAAATGTACTCACTCTAAATAAATTATTTTGAATTTGAATTTGAATTTGAATCTACCTGCACTTTTGAATTCTCACCAGCACTCAGTTGGACAGCTTACAAGTGACGGCATAGTGCTGAATCTTACTATTTTATGCTCTTATATCGTCCTATATACGTCACCTGGTGGTTCATATGACCCATCATTTTTGGCCATGGGCCTGTAGTCTATAATAATTACAAAATATTATAATAAATTCTATTAATTTTAACTACTATAAAGTTGGTATATATAATATATATGTAAGTAATTATTTTGTTTTCACTAAATTAATATGCGGAAATAGGATATTACATATTTGAATATTTTAAAAATTACATCACTGTCGTTATTATTCTTATTTCAAATGCCTTAACATGCTTTTTTTCTACGGATGTTTCAACGATAAAATATTAATTGACCCAGTAACCCGAAGAATTATATAAAATAATATAAATTATGAGGTGCGTAAGAGAGTTACAAGAGTACGTTTACTTGAAGATAACGTCCGTTTATAAGTTTTTTTCAACGCCTGCCTGAACTTAAAAGCTTAGAAAATTTCATGCGGTTTTTTCATTCCGTTTCTCACCTTGCTTTTTTAGCAAGGAGATAAGCTTGATTTTTTAGACTTTTTTATTTTTGTAATTAACTTGATTGTAAAAGTGTTGCTACTAAAGGTGTTGCAGTCAAGTTAGAACTTTGAGGAAGTCAACCTTTCTGAAGGTTCTGAAAATTTGCAAAAAAAATACCGTAAAATAGCATCAATGCGAAGCCGGAGGCGAGTAGCTAGTACATAAATAATAAAAATAAATAAAGATTTTATCTAATTTAACTTATTCATTGAAATGTGCACCTACACATCAGTAAAGCAGATGTGACATATTATATTATTTATTGAATGTTTTTTGCCGACACGCCGTCGCAATGGCTTTGCTGTGACAAGTTTAAATTAAATCTTTTTGTCACACGGTCACAGTCAAGGCTTCTCCCTGAATAGTAATATACACATTATATTATTAAAGTGTAAATCCGTTCAGAAACATGTATAAGTACACTACATTTGAGAACCTTTTCTTTTTAAAACTTTATATAATACTAGGTTTTTCCCGCGACTTCGTCTGCGTCCGATCGCTAGTAAACTTCACAGGAACAACATACATACATACACACATCGCTTTTTATGTTTTAGTTTTATTATGTACTAGCTGGCGCCCGCGACTTCGTTTGCGTTGAAAAAGAAAAAGTAGCCTATCCTGTGTCCTGTACCAAGTTTCATGAAAATCAGTTGATTCGTTTAAGAGTTATTGAGGAACATACATACTTACATACATACATACAGAAAAAAATTCTAAAAATGGTCAATTTAGTTTCAGTATCATGTATAGAGCCTATAAACACGATATCTCTGAAAACAAAGTAACTTACTCCATTACCAACCCTTACAGATTTGTTATTAGTATTGATTATGTAGAATTTTTTGAACTCTATTGCCGGATATTCTATAGAGGAATATAGGGCAGTTCTATAGAGGAATATGAGCCCGATCCTGCTCGAGTTTGACCCGAGCAGTTGAGTTGAGTTGAGTAGAGTTGTATAAAGACCTATAAAAGACGCAAATACTCGTAGAATATAAATTAGGGAGAACCTGATGTACTTCTTATGTTTCTACGATCACTAGTATAGTCCGTCAGACTGTCTGTCGAGCTTAAAAAAAATGAATTACGTTATCTATATAAAAAGTTTATACCTACACAAAAAAACCTTCCAATTTATAAAGGAGATGTATACATACAATTATTTATACCACTAGATCGGGATTCCGGATCCCAAGGGTAGACGGATTTGTTCGTGTTTAATTTAGACATTATTGACGTAAATATTGACCAAATGGGCAGTTCAAATAGATGAGTCAAACACTCGGATATATTATATTTGATTAAACCATACTCGTCCATTTAGTCGCACAACAAGGTTGTACACGCAAATACAATAGTATAGTATCTGCTAGTAAAAATACGTGTTATGTATTGTAGGTATTTTTCCACTTATTGTGGTTTCATGGTCTTTAGTTAGAAATGCCATGTGATGAAGCAGATGTCAATGGTCAAGTTTTTTTAATGTTAAGGTCGACAGATAGACTGACCGTTCAAGTGATGGTAAATGGCTACCTATCGTCACATATGACTCAAGAAATGCTGCAAGTGCTAACACAAGTAGTATTTGTCGTCTAAAACTATAAAAAATTCGGCGCCACCGTGGTCAAAATGATAAAGATGTCAGGCGTTATATATTTTTTATTTTTCAACGCGGACGAAGTCGCGGGCACCAGCCAGTATAATATAATTTCTCAAACAAATACCTTCATTGAACCTTGAAGCATATCACCATACTATTACTGGTATGGCCTTTCGCATAGGAAGTTTATTTAGGAAGCGATAACATATACATATAAAATATGTTATTACAATGCAAAACTAACAATTATTAGTATTAGTATACAGTAGTATTAGTATACAGCGGCAATTATTATACAGTGGCAATTGTGCAAATCATATTGACCATAAATTATCATAAACCTTTACTATATGCAGCCGTTTTATCATAATTAACAATGATTATTACCTACTAATTAATTATGATGAATTTCGAATATTATGATATCACTTTAAACCGGAAAACAGGCATATTTTGTGGATTCCTCTTTGCATTTAATATATTTAATTTAGTATTAAAAAGGAAAAGTAAGTGCTCCATTGATTTATCTTTCCTTTAAAAAGTAGGGATTTTTAAAATGTCAGCAGCTAAGTTGATAGTTCATTTGATTGTTGGTGGTTGTTGTTAAAATATTATAATGTTAACAACATATTATGTGTCGTTCATTATAAAAGTGAACTATCTCCTTGTAACTGAATTTTAGAATAACGAGCTTTTTGCGAATTATAGTGTAGGAAAAAAAATATAAGCATTCATTCATTGTTTTCATCTATGGGATTTTAATGCAATTATTGGAGTTACATCACTTTTATATTGAAAGTTATGACTAAATGTGATACCATTAGGCAAGAAAATATGGTTTTAAAAATAAGGAGTTACACCACTTTTACAATGAACGACACATATATAAATACAAAAACATTTTAAAATAAATTAGTACTGATTTTCCATTATTCACGAAGGAATTTCTATTGCCCAATCTATCGCCAACGAATATATGTCCTATATTTTATGTCCCTACAATTTTGTGGTCAATGAACAAAGTTTCCGCGAAATATTAACGAAATTGTTAACGGGAATAACCACAACGTATATAATATTAACAAATCAAGGACAAAACTTAACCTTTAGTTTTTAGGCCGCCAATTTCTGAATACTATTCGAAAAGGCTTTTTGTGGTCAACCGCACGTACTCTATCAAAGTATTTGTCTAAGAATCTAAGCTTTAACTCGGTTTTAACAAGCTATACAATTTTTATCGCAAAGACTATGAAGCTGTGAACTAAGTATACAAACGTAAAAATAATACAAAAGAGAAGCAAACTTATAATCAGAAACTGATAAAAATTTAAAAAAAACATAAGCAAAAGATACCTACAATTATTCAATTTTGAAATAAGCATACAAATTTTTGGTTAGGTACTTAATAGAGAAACAATTTAATATATTTAGCTAACAAACATGTATCTATATCTATCTATATTATTCTATATATTATGTATATACAATTCTCGTGTCTCCTCAACGACGACCGATTTTATGATTTTTTTTATATATTCGGTAGGTCTGAGAATAGGTCGTAAACTATTTTTTATACTCATAATAAGTGTTATCACTTAGGATAATTTTTTTTTTTGGTTGGCGCAAACCAAAAAAATTATTTTTTTGCAAAAAAACTTTTCCCAGGTCAGCTAGTGTATTAGTAATTATTTTAGATTGGTTTTTAGGCAATATTTGCTCTTACCTCATCCTGTTTTTTGATGATGCACTAAGCAATAATATCTCATCGTTTTCTCGTAGGCAGATACCTACTTCATAGTTTCTGTTGGATGGCAAAATTAATTTTATGTAAATAACATTCATAATATTCAACACGTGCGCATCGGATCGGTCACTAAAATATTACTCTTGTCTCTAATATTAGCCATTATCCATTTTTCATCATAATATTCCAACGAATAATCTAGAATGGTTTTTCTACGTTTTTTGAGTTGTTTTTCTGCATCTATTTATGTTAAATAGTTTTAATAGGTAACTATTTAATTCATTTTATCAGCACTTCTAAGATCACATCTTTTTTTGCTCATGTGCATTGTTTTTCTGTGACGCAAAAACTAAACTGAACATCATTAACTTGTTGTTATAAATTTTTATAATAACAACATTAGCTGTTGCCCACAACTTTGTCCGCTCCCTATTTTTTCATTAGATGTTAAAAAACATTTATTAAATATTTTTTTTATTTATCTTTTAGACGATTTATTTATATTTTTCTGAATAAAATGTATCCTATGTCCTCCCCGATAACGTGTATGCAAAATTTCATGATAATCGGTAAAGCTTCATGATAATCGGTAAAGCTGTTTTTCAAAATTTCATGATAAACAGATATACAGACAGAGTTACTTTTTTATATTATCTCTTTTTCTATTTCCCTTTTCTTTTTCCACGAATACGTTCACCGATCCTTCTTTTAAAGAAAACGTTGCTTTCTTGCGCTAGAACAATTTTTCGTACAATACATTAATTATTGTTCTGAAGAAACAGATACATAGAAATTACAGAGCGGCTTGAGGACGCCATTATTATAAGTAATAAATACAGTGTTAATGCTCGTTTAAACAAATTAACAAGTAAGACTTGTTTAACAAACAAGTCTAACTTATCTATTTATAACCACTTGAATGGAATATTGTATTGAAAGCTAATCGCCAATGACGTCACTCCTCGTGTAGACCCAATTGAAGACGAAGATGAACATGTTAAAGGTTAGACCGATTTGTGTCCGGTTTCTAGTCAACGTGCGAATGACTCACCTAATGTATTCTATAGGGACGATCTTTTAAATAATGGCCCAAAGTATAAAATGCGTAATTAATTGAAAATAAAACGTTATGTCATTGTTAGGATTCCGGTTCAATTACGCACAAGCTTATATTGAAACAAAAAATCAAACGTCAACCCATAGACCCTAAGGTAGTATGTAGGGAAGTGAATCGAGTATTTATTTTAGAATTATTTGTCTTTCAGGTGGCCTTCGCTGCTTCAGCTCCAGGTCCATCGAACGTGTTCGAGATCGACATATCACCTGAAGAGGCCCAGAAATACCTCAATTCACCCCCTTTCACACAGCCACAACTCTCTGGGCGAACAGGCGTCTTGCCACTGGTACGTATTCTATGAAAAACATTTTTATTCAGTATAAAAACTAGCCACATTATCATCTGTTTAAAAATGTCCACTGTTGGTCATTTTAATTTAGCGCCACCACTCTAGGTCTTCGCCCTTTGCTTCTATCTACAGCCAGCCTTGAGGTTCTATCTCTTGAGGTCGTCCGCGAGCAGGTGGTATTTCAACCGTGGTTTCCACTTCAAGGCTCCATTCCATCCATGCCTACTTCAACGATGGAGAATGATTCTTTGGGCTATAACGATCATTTTGGATGCCTCTCATTGCTCTCTCCATAGCTTGATGAGTGAATGAGACATTTGGTTAGAGCCCATGTCTCAGCACTGTATGTACGATTAAAAAGTCTCAACTATCCATTTGACAGTTTTTACATGTCTATTACTATAACTTTAAACTATAATTTTAAGACTATAACTAGACATGTCCCATTACATTTGCGAAAATAATATGGCTGTAGCAACTACATATCTTGTTACATACACTTGGTTCCATTTAAAAAAGAAAGAAAAGAGTCATAAATTTTTGCGTAAAATGTGAATTCATTTAAGTTCCTAATTATATAAATGTCCTTTACACATTCTGCCTTTAATAAAAAATTAAGTCCTAACCTTGTCTCTTATCCCTATTTTGTTAGGGTACAGTACAATGGTTATTTTGTGTTTTAACACTGAATTCGCAATGACAAGAGAAATATACTTGTAGTTTGAGACCGGTTGTATCCAGACACCTCGTCTCTTAAAAAATAAACTCAAACCCTTTTGCAGACAAGGTTAAAGTACGCGGTGTCGTACCTCTTAGTAAATATTTGAAGTTGCTTTCTGGGTAAACCTGTTTCTAGACGTGTTATTTATTTTATTTATTTGTTTATTTATTTATATTATAATTACATAAAAAGTAATTTTAATATTTACATTGTCCCATAAAACTGGAAAGCAGTTTGTCTACGAGAACAAATTATGTAATCACTTAAGATTTAATTAATTAAATCCGACTGGTATAGTTCTAGAGTTCAACGCGTTCAACCAAACAAATTTTTCAGCTTTATTTTACATTTATTAAGTAATATATTTAAACACCATTAAAATTTAAAATATTTAAACAATATTTACCAAGTTGTGCATTATTTTAATTGAATACAATGTGTCTTTTCAGGTAAGATGGAATGATCCGAGATTTCGCAGTGCAGAAGCAGGCCCCACCTTGGGACATTACTGGAAGAATGGTCGCGAAATTGAAAACACCGAAGATTATGTTGAGGAGGTATTTTCAATTTGAAAATATAACTGTGACTTGCCGTTCAATTTAATTCAAGAAATTCAAGAGAAATAAGATTCTTTGTCTATTCACTTCCTTGGGAATGCTCGGATTTCGTTGAGCGGCTGAAACTGAGCTAATACTTCGTTTTAACTGTTATGATTTGTCAAATCATACGATGAGATAGTGAGATTTTTATATTTCATATTTTTTCGATGAGTGTGAAGGTCAATTTTATTGCTAAATTCTTAAGGTCAAGAAATATTAAATGTCAAGTTAATTATATGTAGTCTAGCATAGCGATGTGTGAGAAATTTCTGTTCAAATGTCGATTTTTCTATTTATAAATCTAATTCATTAAATATTTTAATATACGCAGCTTTATTATGACTAATATTAATATATTTTTAAAGAAATTCTCTTTTTAATACCGCTTTTGTTTAAAAGAAATAGATAAATAGGCGTACGCGATCAGCGACTTTGTTCTCTTATATTTCTGTCAACTAGACTAAACTACAGCAGTTTTGTATACATGTCTATCGAACTGTGCTAAAGAAAGTTAATAATCTCATTCTAGGTGTACGACGCCCAGCAGTTCCACGGTCAAGACGGTCTAGGAGCTTACGCTTATGGATATCAAGCCCCAGAATCTGCCAAGGTGGAGAACCGCGCTCGTTCTGGAGATGTCACTGGCTCCTACACTTTTAAAGATGGCAATAATGAATTAATCAAGGTAGATATCATTAAATCGTAATCAAAAATTTGTTTAAAATAAATAAAATTGGATATGACTAAATTATAGTCTCTTACAAGAGACAATTATACCAGTACTGATAGTTGCTCTTTTCAATATCAATTTGCTATAAATAAATAAATAATCAGCCATCAGTCCCAAGCAGATCTATCAGTCAAATATTACCCGATATATCCTTTTGCACATAATTTTTGTTTGAATAGTGTTGAAATCTCTTTCTATTTCAATTTGAAAATTGTATTGAAACTTATTTTTTCTTAAATTGGGCATAACTACGAGTACCGTCGTGTGTTTGTGATTTAAATAAACACATAATATAATTCCCACTTATATCCAGGTTCGTTACTGGGCCGACAGCGAAGGCTTCCACCAGGAGGACAACCTGCCGAAAGTGACACTGCAGCCTGCGCAAGAAAGCGAAGACGTGAGACAGGCCCGTCTCGCTCACGAGAAAGCCTGGCAGGAAGCTGCTGCGGCCGCTGCCCAGCAACCTGACCCTCAGTAGGTTACATTAAAAAAGCTTCTTAATTGTAAGAAAACTAAATTGGAACACTCAAGAGAGGGTACAGTGACTACTGACTTCCACAGTAACAAATTGGGTAGCCTGTCTAGCAGCAGTCTCTGGACAATAATTATGACAGATATATTACGACCCCTATATACAGTGAAATACCTATGAACTATGTGTGACTATGAAACTCTAGGTTTCATTTCATTATCTTATCAAGCTTATTAGGCATCAGTGTTATCAGGGTTATTAAAGTAGCTAATAATGTAAATATTATAAAGTATCGCATTTCTCAATATCGTGTTTGTCATGAGTTCTGATCATCATGACTAACGTTTGTAGTATCTAAAAATAAAACTAAACACAGCACCGCTGTAAACACCCATTGTAGAAGATTACTGTGAAATAACAGTAATGATCTTCTATGTAACAGATTTTTTTATATTAGGGGCGAGTACCAACCCGGCCAATACGATTACTACCCTGCTGCGTCCCAACAACAAAATGCCGTAGCCTCCGCACCCGCTGCTCAAGTGGCCCGTGAAGGCAAAGCCTACTATGGTGCGCAAGCGCAGAGCAGCTTCCAAAGCAGCGGCTCACAGCACCAGCAACCTGCGCAGTACCAACAAGATAGACAGTACCAACAAGCTGGACAGTACCAACAGCAGGAACCCGAACCAACTGTAAGTTTTAGTTCAGCTACCAGTTAATTCAAAATTAACACTAACATTATTGCGTTTTGCCTGATCATACCTTAATCCTTAGATCTTAGACGTTTCCACAATTTTCTTTTATGATAAGATAACCATGCATGATGGTAAGACACGGGACAGACAGTAGTCCCGTGTCTTAAATAGATGAAAATTCCATTTCATTCTTGTATATAAAAAAATAAAATAAACATAATATTAGAAAGAAACTGAATTTGGTATCAGGTTTAGTGTAATGAAATAATATAAATTTGTCTTTGGTAAATAACAAATTGTTAGAAAAATATACCAAGCATGAAGTCTCAAATTAAGAATCTTAATATAACACACTGGCCCGAAAATCCAAATTTTTCTTTTAAATATAAAGTAACCTTTTCGAAAAATGTTTTTTCTTAAAACAGGGTCCACCACGCGGGTTCTTCTACAGCTATACATATCCTGTGTCCATCATCACGCCGAAAAGTGGCGCCCAGCCCGGAGCCTCCAACCCTGGACACCCTGTAGACCACGACACCGTCTACGTCAACTCTCATCAAGGTTGAATATCAATTAGGAATTAAAATCAGAGCTTAATTTCGTACTAATGCTAAGTCATAAGTTAATAATTTAAAATTAATCATATATAAGTTGTTATTGGCACATATTATATAGCAATCAATTTTGAATGTATGCATAAAATTGCAACGAATTCCACCACATTAAATATGCAATTATTAAGTTTTACAGTAACTAAATAAACAAACAAAAATAAATAAATAATAAGTAGCTAAGAATAAATACACAACTTGTATGTCCTCGAAAGTAATCACTATAGGCTTGTGTTATGGATAACCACACAAAGAACTGGGGACGAAACCGTTCACAACTATGTAGCTCAAACTTAACTCAAACTCAAAGCTGGCTTTTTAGGAATCCTTGAGTCATAGCGTAAGGCAAGACCTTAACCACTCCATCAATGGACTCGTCCCTAGGCTACGACAACAATTATGTACAAATCCACCATTCTGTCTATCTGTCTAACATACTTTATTATAATAAATGTGCCCTCATTCCTATGTGGACACAAATTTCATAGCAAGTGCACATATAAGTACATATTTATTTAAACTGGAGTTATTTTTGGGACTACTTGCATTCGTTTGACTTGAGGTTCTCAAATTGAGCGTTCTGTAAACACACTGTAAAAATACTGTAACAGTTTAATGTCTTCTGTGGATTTTGCTGTGAAAGCTGGTGTGTGTAATAATGCAGCATTTTAAATGCAACGCAAGCCTATCGTTTTCTAATCACATTACTAAACTGGGCTAAGTTCAAGTTGCCATTTTAGAATGTAGGTTATTAATTTGAACCGATCGGCGTTTAATAGTGTAACGATTATAACAATTCGCTTTTTACTTTGGTTTTGTAATTTTTTTGAATTTCTTTAATAAATTTTTAATTAGCTTTTATAGCTTTTAATTCAATTGGTATATATTTCGTAAAATAAAAGTATGTTTATCAGTTTTAGTTTGAATAGTTTTTCGTCACACCGGAGTTAAACTCTTGAACCCGATCGCATAAAAATTATAAAAAAATAATGTTACCAATTATGTGTGTATAATTTTATTTTATATACAAATTGTAATAATAATTATTATTAAAAGTCTTTTTGCATATTATTTTGTTTTATTTCATTTATCATATCATGTAGATTGTTAATGACAAATCATTAAATCTTAAACATAAATTTTCGTATCCCAAAAATATTCAACAAAGTTTAGCACTAATAATAAAAAAAATCGGCTATCGAATGATGCAGTAAGCCGAGTGCATAATTTAATAAAACAGAAAATTATTTTTAAAAGTAACTAATCAACACATTACTTGTAGTAACTAATAAATTAATACAGTTTTAAGAGAATCTATTCTAAAAAATAGAAGCAGCGTTAGCTTTATAGTGCAGGGGTGGCAAACCTTTAATTAGCTACCTGCCAATTTTACTAAATAAATTAAATGTTATAAATAAAAATTGAAAAAATAAATAAATAAAAATTAAAAAATAATTTTATGAAATATTTATATTAGCCGTAATATTTTTTAGTACCTTTAGGTTGACATTTATAGATACTATTCATTTATTATTATCGTTTTAAGTTAAAACACATTTAATTTAAAACATTAATTGTGTCTCAATTAATTAAATAGGTACTATAAATATTATTTATGGACAAAATTTCATGTACCAATTTGGAATGTACCTTATTATTTTTTAATTACATAAGCATAGTTGAAAAGGGAATTGCAGCAAGAAAAAAGGCTTTCAATAAATAAATAAAATGGTATTAAATTGTTTTACACTTGAATTGGTAATGCAATAGGTCGTAAAGGCATTATCAAAATGGGCATATTAACGAAATTTTGTTTTTTCATTTGTATTCTACTGAGAGTGGCCATCAGTGACGGGTCTTGATCGTCTGTTATTACGGGAGTTGGTCGTCTGAACGGAATTATTTGACCAATGCCTGATATTAAACCAGATATTCCGTTATAAGCCCAAGATATAGAATCAGGTACGTTTATTTCTATCGGCAGGAATGGAATTGCAGAAATAATGCTACCGATAGAGAATTTTCCGTTACCAGGCGAGGTTAAGACTTCCTTATTAGCTTTAATATTAGGTTCAGATTCGATTACTACTGTGTCTGCGTCGTCTTCGTATTGGAGTTGTGATTTTATTTCGTTTTTCGTTTGTTCGTCATTTTGTTCGTTTGGTTCGATAGTTCTCGTTGGCTGCGGCAGATAAATCAGTTGAAGTGGTTGTTCCATGTTTCTGTAAGAAAAAATAACATAATTAAGGTTTTACACACTATCGCCAAGATTCGCTAAAGGCATTGTCCACTCTACACCTTGCAGTATAATATCCATACTAATATTATAAATGTGAAAGTAACTCTGTCTGATCTGGTTGTTACCTTTTCACGCCTTATCTACTCAACTGATCGTCTTAAAATTTTGCAAACGCTTGTCAGGGATACAGAAAAGGACAATAGTGTGCTTTTCATAAAAAAAGTGATTTTCGAGGGATCGTTTAAAAATAAAAAAATCAATCTAACAAACAAGCCTGCCAAAGCTGAGCTGGTGCTCGCGACTTCTTCCGCATTTAAAAAAAAAAGATTTTAAAAATAAAAGATATAACTCCTGAAAATATGCGAAGTCGCGAATAAAATAATCGCCTATCAATTTATTGTCATCATTTATATATTTTTTTACATCAAATAACTTATTTCACTACAAATAAACTAAATGTATAACAAAACTAGTACTGCAGATAATTCGAATATATACATCAACACTACATTACTTTTTTTCCTCTAATGCGAGACAAATAAATTCCTTTAGGTACAAAAATGCTACAATCTTATCAGAAATACTGACTACACAGCATATTAACTCATTCTCATAGCAAAATAACTATCCCAGAAGCATATATCCTAATATGCATCTCAAAACTTACTCATCATATTTTTCTTAATTTTTAAGAACACGTGCTCAGCAAATTTAATAATTATTATAGCAACAATTTTTTTTTTACATTGCATTATTTCTAAAAGCACAACAAATTAACTGAAAACTGTTGTCCCGCGCTTTTTTGCCACTGAATAAATTGGCAGAGCCTGCATAAGCCTAAAGCCTAAATAAGCCTGCAGAGGCCAAAAATGTGCCTATTGGGCAAAAAAGGAAGCGTGGACGCCCCGCGAAAGCAAGATTTTGAATTTTGTATTTTTGTATTTGATTTTATATTATATTGCCGATCTCATTATGTTGTACTTAATAAATAATAAGACGATAATGTCAAATAAAATGCTGTTTTATTTAGGCAAACTGCTGTATGTTATATAAAAATAGAAGCTATATTAAAAAAAAAGAGTTAATAGGTATGATGTGCGTTAGTCATTATTAGCTGTGCATTAATAAAAAAGCGGTACATTAAGATAAATAGCGGTATGCCACGAATATAAATTGCAGTTCATTTAGTAATATTTTGAGTTGAGTATTTTGCTGTGCAATCATTTTGATGTGAATTCGGATTATTTTTGTATACAAAAAGTACTTTTTTTGATATGCGTTTAAATACTACCCTTACTGAATATATTGACGACTATAACGATACGTACATGCATATACGTAAAAACAATATCGTAGTTGACTTGACAGGAAAAAATTCAAGAGACTGGTCTATAAATACATCATCGTTAAAATAACTCTCTACACCTTTTATAGTAAAGATAATTGCCTATTTTTCTGAACATTTAATGTTAAACTGGACTTTATTTAAACTGGTATTGCTTCCTGATCTTATACGACCATACATTACTTACAATGTTTTAATTTGTATATAAATTAAGACAATAAAGATAATCAATTTAAGGTAAAATAATGACTTTAAAATTATATTAAATTTGTGCAACTTAGGGCCTCTTTCTCAAACTACAAGTAAAGTGTTGATTAGTTACTTTTAGAAATCATTTTCTGTTTTACTGCATCATTCGATAGGCGTTTTTTTTAAATGTTTAATGTTTGGGACGTTTACCGTACAAACGAAGGTATATCAGCTAAATTATTCCCGGTGACAGGTGACTTTAAGTGACGCTTTAGCTTACTTGACGTTGGTGAAAGAGGCGCTAAGAAATACAATTCAAATAACCAAAGTGGTAATACTCACAACGCAATAGGTGAATTCATAGCGCTATACTTCTGCAAGGCTTGCAGGTCTTGCAGTGCCATCAACTGCTTTTGCAAAATAGTGGGTTGTCCAGGGAACAGATGCATCTGAGCCGGAGCATTGTACACCGATGATATTTGCACGATTAACGTGATTGCTAATACTAAATTCATTGTTATTTTTCCTACTCCTTCTGCTTACATTAATATCACAGTATCCATGTGTATCGTCTTGTAGAATTCTTTTTTTTACACACCTCAAGACCATACATTTAAGATTTCATGAAATCTATTTAAACAGAAATAAATAACAGAACACTTTAAAGAGAACAAGGTTTTGAATATATTTAGGTGACATAAAAAAGTATATATTACATATATTTTATATCACAAACAAAGTCATCTTTTAAGGGTTTAAAACTTTGAAAGTTGCAATTTTACTATTTTTTTATCTGTACGAAAATGAGGTAGCGTGAATTTCGTACGCGACCGAAACTGAGTGTGAGTCGTTGACATGTGTATCCAGCCACATTATAATTCACGGCTGGTTCACGATGACCTACTGCCTGGAGTCCTGACCTTGTCGAGGCTTTCTTTTTTAGGGTTCCATTTTTAACAATACGATCCACTACTGGATGTGCAATAGTTTTTATTAAAATTTTTTATTTAGTTTTTATTTAAATTTATAAGTAGTGTCAGGGCACACCGCGTTTCACAATCTGGGCATCTGCCCATCTGGTCATAAAAACACGGGTGATTTTTTTTTTCACATTTAAGTCGGTTCGATTCCCAGACGAAGCAAGTAATTTTTAAAAAATCTTTGAACGTAGTATTACTAACTTTTAAAAATAACATCAAGTCTTCTTTCAGAAAAATATCCTTTTTACGATATTTAAGGTACTTTCCCTTCATGTCGCATAGTCTTGGGACGCCCTATATATTACTTTAATTTTACTCATTTTTTAATCTTTTTATTTGGTCTAGGATATAGAAAAATATATATTTCAGCCCTTAGCGCTCTGTCCTAGGAGTCTTCGATTTCAGACAGGGCCAACTTTAGATACCTATAATTTTTTTTAAGTTGGCTCTGGTCTGGATCTTGCTACTAGTGGCAGGTCATTTGGGAAGCTCGTATGGTAACAATAACCAACCTTACAGATGACCGCCAATAACAGCACACATGAAAACCAGAATCAATTTTTCTATCTGTTCAAATTCATTTATCCTTAATGCTACTAGCAGAACCTTTGTTCGTTGCTTTGTGTTAATAGCCGTCGGTAAACCATTTATAATATACAATATCATTTACAATATACCTGTCTGACGACATTTACAATATACATAAAAGCAGGTAAATTAAAAAAAAATCCACTACAAGTCAAACCTAGTAACTAGACAAGTCATTCAGATTTAATCTTTCACAATAACAATAACAACAGTAAGAGAGATTAAAGTGTATGATTTACATATTATATGTATTTTGGCATATATGTAAGACTTGGTTAGATAAATAAATTGTATGGAAGATGTATGAAAGCCTTGAATTTGAAGAGTTATCAAGTCGAAGTTCTGCGAAATGAGGGAAAAAAACAACCCCCCTCGAACCGATTGCATCAGACCTTCGAACGTTGAAGTTGGACATGTGAAATAATATACCTTCTGTTAAGCACCCTCTACTTCGGGTACATTAATTAAACCACTTTATGTTTAGTCCAAATACTTTTATCGTCCGACCGATATTATCAGACCTCTTCGGGGAGGCGTTCGTTCAACAAACTGATACCCTTTCAATATCATACCACCGAATTAATCTGAATGAATAAAAACCTCTTTTTGAAACGTCACAGTGCACTTTTCAATCATCTTCAGCCGACATAAATAGCAGACGCTAACATTTTAAGTTATGTTATTACGATGGTAAAAATAGCTGGCAAAACGTGCCGGTGTAGAAAGTCAAGGTTGATTTTTTTTATATTTTATTATAATAAGTAACGCCAGGGCCCACTTCCCTAACCCCTTCTAATCCCTCATTCTTTATCCAGCAAGCTCACATGCATCCCTTTTTTGGTGAAAATTAATTAAAACGAATTTATTGATTAGTTTATCTGTAACAGTATTTTCATGCACTTCATTTCCTTGTAAATTTCTTGCAAGTTTCTATACTGGTTAATCTCTAAGCTGTGCTTGATGTTCCCAAGATAAGTTGAAAACAATAAAATTTACATTTACAGTTGATAGTAGTAGACAAGTGACTTTCTACTATCAACTATTTTCTCACTTACCATAACCTAGAATTTTTTTTTTAAATAACATAGGTAAACGTATAATTTTTATGTTTACCATTTTTTAGAAATAAAAAAGGCCTTTACGACAAGACAAATCACTGCCATTAGATTCTTTGTTAGGCATAGTTTTGTTAGTCGTATGCGTCGTTCGGAATTAATTGGATTTAATAGGCATTAATTCGAACAACAATACAATGGTGGGTATTGTATAGCCGATAGAACACAGAGAGGGGCTATATCTCTTCTTAAACTATGAGTTTCTAAAAGTAGTTGTGTGAGCATTGGATCATCAACACTTCGACGTTGCAAGGATTAAAATGGACAAGCAAGATAAAAAAGCTTGTAAATTGATCTTGTAACCCCTATTGCGTTAATTTAAACAAATGATATTAAAAAAAAGTATAAAATTTTTTTTAATGAAAATTTTGTTTTTCTTTTGTAATTGTAAATGAAAAATATTTTTAATCCTTACATTATTGTTGGACAATACAACTTGTTGTTTAGTGCATTAGCTTTGATTTCATACGTAATTATTATAATAATTAATTTATAAATAAATTAATTAATTATTCCAATTTGGAGTTTTTTGAAAATATTCGTAAACTTTAGTGAGAACAAACTTAGCATACCCTAAGCATACCTACTTAGATTTTCATGAAACTTGGTAGATAAACACATTTTCATGAAACGCGGACGAAGTCGCGGACGCCAGCTATTTGTGATAAATATTAATTTTTTAATATGAAATAACGACATTTGAAAATGAAGTCGAAAAAAAATAATGTCGAGATGCTTTTTAGGCGGCGTAGTGTGAAAACAGTACAAAAGCGTTGCCCTCAAAGAGGCGCCACTTGAAAAAAAGTACGCCAAAGCATATACAATAACTGCTTTTATGTCTCAGAAAAAAAACGGAGGTACGAAAGAACTCAAGCAGCATCATTAAACGACCAAAAATATTATAAAATATTATGCTATCAAATTTGAAGGCGACTGAAGCCGACAAGTAGGCATTGTACTGTATAAGTTGACATTGACATTGAATTACTTATCAAGTTTTAAGTAAAAAATAATTATTTCAGAAATTTATAAATTATACATATACCTAAACAAAATCGTCTAGAAGCAGTGTCTGTACATTTTTTTTCGGCTTAACCGATTTAATGCGAATTTCACAGATGTACATATCAAACAATATCCGGATTAAACTGTAGAATACTATTTATACTGGAAAATTTTTAGGTTCCTGTGGGGTTTTCAAAAAACGAAGTTGCAGCACCAACTCTCGTAGCTATATGAATTTAATTTAATCTATTCATGAATAAATAGACAATAAAAATTAATTTTTCAATTATTCAATTTCTGAATGAGTTACAAACAAAATGTTAATACACAATTATTTATTTAAACTTAATGATATGGCAATAATAAACATTTTCCTTTTAAATTAAAACACTCAAACACTACTCACTAACGTTAGATAAATGCATAAGAAATTATATAAAATTAATATCACTGATTTTACGAGATTGAATTGGGATCTGATTTGTTGCTATCCGGCTTTCCATCGTCCACCATCACATCAATTTCGACTTCATATGTCCCGGGCTTAGTGCGCGATGGCCTTACCACAACGCCAGGCATTCTAGCTTGAACCCCATCAACTTCATTCTCGGCAGTATCAGCAGGAATTGTAGCACTGTCATGCATTTCCACTCTCTCCGGAGGCAATCTTACAGACATAAGACCTTGAACGCGTTGGACTAAGTATTCTAAAATAGGTCCAAAACGCGAAACGCCGTCAGTCGATAGCAAGACACGATCAGGGCCACCAGGTCTCGGTTGCAGGACAAACATGTTGAAGTTGAGTGTTCTTCTGACCGGCCTGGTAGCTGCTCGGTGTAAGCAGAGTATAGTTATTACAAGGAAGACCGTACGTGGTGTCATCTTTCAGTTCTGTCGCTTCGTGCCTCGCTGCGTGCGACCAGCGCGGTTATAGCGTCCACACTGGATGCGCTGCGTTTTTGCCCCGCATCTAAGCTAACGGGTTTCCAGCAAAAAAATCATAAATTGCCTCGAACGCCGGATAATTGCAACGATCTCTCGACACCTTTCGTTTGGAAAGCGCTTCCATCTTAATTTGATCGAGTCATCATAATGTAACGACCATATAATTATGAGCTTCGGAAATGAGTCGCTTCCTTCACAGTTTTAAACACTTCCTCGTGTGGAAGCGGGCTCAAAATTTAATGGTTAAAATATCAATCCATTAAATGCATTGCATATAAATCGGACTAAAACAAATGAAGGAAAACATGTGTATACCTACATTGACATGTAAAATAAAATATATTCGATTGGTATCATCATCATTATGAATAAAAGTATTGAAATAATGTCAGCGGAAGTACGTGATGATGCAGTATCAAGGTTACACGAGGCGGTCCGACCAAAATAAATGCGTTTCGTCTCCAGACGGCAAATTGATTGAATTGCAAATTGACTAGAAAATTACACTTTTTATTAACTTTTATTTCAATGCAATATACCGTTGTAACAACAATAACATGCAAATGGCGTGTTATGAAGCCATGATATAGAGAGTCAAAAGAAAGCGAGTGGGGATGCGTTCTTTTTGTAATGTAATATTAAATGATATTCCTCGAGAAACCTTTTCGAATTCCCGGCAAGCCTTCGGTGAATTGCAATATTTTATCTAGACACTTTATCTAGTTTCTATGCTGCAAACGTTTGCAGACTTAGATCTAAAAGTCTAGATAAATGCTTAGATCGAAACGATACCCGTATCAATTGCAGCTAATGGTCTAGACTTATTTATTATCGACTTTAACGAGCCATTTTCTTTAGTTTAGTTTGTGTTAGTTTATTCTGTGTATACCTGTTAATAAGAAATCTATCTATATAAATAAAAATGAATCGGTAAATGATTTGCTAAGCATTGTACTCTAAAACGGCTGGACCAATAGAGTGGACAAACAATGGACAATAGAGCAATTCTCTTATGTTTTATGTGGTTAAAATGTTTATTTCAGACTTCAGTTTTAGAACTAGTGTGACAAGGTTTTTGGAAACTCAAGAAAAAAGTTATTGGAAAGGGAAGAATTCGTTATCTTTTTTTTACCAAAGATGTTACTATATTTTTCAACCACAGGAAATACTAATTTTGGACATAATTGTGAATGATCTGTTTGAAATTTAATGCCCCAATATGGCGCGATCCAAAATAAAATGGTTAGTACCGAACGACACTACTTTGATCGATTTAAATCTTTGACTTTGATAAGATCAAATATTAAAACAAACCATAATATACTTAGCTTTAAATGCACTGCTACTGCGCCTTTATCAGGTATTGCAGGAAGATGTTCCGTTACTGTCCATTCAAGGTAAAGATACGGTTGTATACGTTAACGGTAGCTAATAATGATGCGTTAGCACAGCGGCTCTCAAAATGATATCAAGTTGTGTGACATTATAGAAAATAGAAAAAAATGTTCCTTATAGATAACACAAAAGCAATAACTAAGAATCTACTGTACTTATAGATAATCTTAGAAGAAGACTTCAAAAGAAAATCGTTCACATAAATAATAAAGATCAATAAAAACTGTCTCACTAAATAATAATAATAATGAAATAGGCCTATATGCTCCCTGTTAGAACCTGGGCGTACCCGGAAGTGGAGGTACGCCGGCACCATAAATGGGGCAGTCTCCCCAGCTGTGTCCTGCAACAGCTAGAGATACTGGTTCATTAGACTAATGGAAGTTTGAGAACCTCTGTTGTGAAGTGTTTTACATCATTAAGTAAACGTTTTTACATCTATGTCCATCCCATTCATGGCCATATTATGCGGCTTTATGGGTTCTACTTACTTACTGTTTGTAATAGCTTCTTAAACTTCTTCACTACTAATTTCATACAGTTTCTCTTCTATTAGAAGTTTCATTACGAAATAGCCCTTTTATAAAATCAGTTCGCTTTTATGTAAAGAATGAAATACGCACCGAAAAGAGTATAATACGAACATTATTCACCGTATGTCCTTACAAGAACTTATCTTATCGACTCTCCTAGGTCAAGAGATTAAAACAGTAGAAAAGACTAGCATAACTGACTCACTTACAGAAACATCACAGCACACGTGCTGCTTAGTGGTTGCTGACATTAGACGGGCTGTCTAGTTTAGGCGATTGTGGAACGCAAAATGCTTTTAAGTCTTTTTAGACATTTATTATTTCAAAGATGACATAAAGAATGGTGTCCAGGTCCAGAATGGTATTTCAAGGTTTCTTCTCAGGATTGTCATTATCTTGGCCTTTTTCCGGAACCCTAGTAAGTTTAAATGTATAATGACTACCTTGAAGAAACCTAATTGATAAATAAATATTTTGATTTTATTTTGCTTCAGATATTTCATCAAATCCATTGCGATTTTCTCAATATTTGCTCCCACTTTAGAGAAAGCCTTCGTACATCTGAGAAAGCATCTCAGGAAGCTAGAATATTATGTCAAGCGTAATAAATCACTTTTATAAGTTGGAAATCATTTTAATTGCTTAATGATAGAATGTGAAGAAAATGGAGTCGGTGCAATTAAATTATTAATGCCAATGCCAATGAATATGTCAATGAGTGAGCGGATAATTGCTATAGGTTATAGAAAGCAGGCAATCCGGTCCTGCATAGAGGTGCACTATCGCTCCATATCTGACTCACTAACTGTGCTCGAGTGATATCGCGAAAACTGTCTATGCTTCGTTTGCATTTTGCATTTCATTCATACGGTTTAATTTGCCCTTTAGTATTCCAGACGCAAGACAAGAAAATAATGAAGCAAAGCATGGTGGAATAAACAAATTGAAAATAATTAGTCACCAAGAATAGAATAAATATATTTCCAAAATTTGTAAACCTCAGTGATATGTTACTTGGATAATTTATTTTATTTATTATCTATGTAGCAGCAAATAAGATCAATAAGCTTAAAACGAAGGTTATTTTATGCCTTTATAAAGCATAAAATAAATTTAAAAATTCTACGAACGTTTAGAATTTTTAAACTAAGCAACGAATTTTAATGCGGTTTTTAACTAATGAATAGAGCGTTAAACAAGGAAGCTATTATATATAATTTTCAGAAAAAATTGCACCCGTGCAAAGCCGGGTGCGGGTCGCTAATATTGAATAAAATTAGATAATCTTCATTAATAAAAAAAACATTGAGTTGTTAAAGTATGAAATTGTCATTTTTTAAAAACTTTTATCCGGTTTCACCATTCCTTAGATTTGTAGAAACAAGATATAAAGATAAATATGAAAATTGTAAGAATTCGCTAATTTAAGTACATAATTCACAAACAAACACACTGTGTTTCTTAGTAGATAGGTACCATTAGTAATAAAATACAGTATCTTATTAAATTCATTTAATAACCATTCATTCGTATCACAATCAGGTACAATTTACGCGTGTGCTTAATCTTATCTTTCAATATATAAAAAAAATATCCTAATTTTCGTTTCAAAAGGAATTATCGATGCTTTATGACTTCAATTTTTAATTTTAATTGTTAATTCAAAGTTAATTTGATAACACAGTCAAACTTACAAAACATTGTTTTCCATTTGATGTTTTTAGTCGATGTTTAAGAGTCGTATTTGATTTGATTTTACGTCCGAATTTTAGTCGATAGATCGTCATTTTAAGTTTTAGGTAATCGATAAATTTATTTCTTGTAATAATATAATATCTCACCCAGAGATGCCTATTCGCTCGAACTATTAAAAGATTTGAGTTAAAAAACATGTTAAAGTTATCAAAACGTGAACTGAGACTAAGCGACCCCGTTAAATTAAATTGAAGGAATTTATAGTTTTTAAATTAAAATACAAAATTGCTTTATTTTAGCCCTAGCAGTATTTTTTGCATTTTTTTATTCTTTCAACCTTATTGCGTTAAAGTTAAGCTATGGTTTTGCACGTCCCAATGCATGTGGTGGCACCGGTCTCGCATTACGTCTTGGCCCCTCAGCACTCTCTTTTGATTCATCACTAGAAGAACTCAGTCTTTTGGCTTCTGCTGTTTGGGATTCTGTAAAACGTCACGTTATTAGTAGATACAGTGCGATTCAAACTTAATGGCGGCTCGGAAGTTAGCTGCGAGCGCTGGTGTGCACAGGTATGGCCCCTATACACCCCCGCGGATATCTAATATTGTGTTCTGCGCACCATGTTGAACTCTGTGTTTGATTCGGACTAGGTGATCAACTGTGGCATAAGTGAGGCCTCACGGTTTTTAGTCTATGCACTCGTTTTTAAGTGCAATTTTTGACAATGTTGACCATGGAAAGTTGGTTCCTATCTGGTTATCAAAATGAAAAATAATGAAAAAAATATCAATATGAAAAATATTATGTATATGTAGATGAAATCTGACTTATTCTGTCTTATTATGAATCCATATCATTGGTACATTATGTGTTATATTATAAATCCAATTTTTTGAATAGTACAAAATAATTGTAATATGGCTTCCGTAAAGTTATATCAGAATCTTGAACATATAATTATACGGTCAGACAAAACCTATAATTGAAAAAAAAAAAAAGTATTTTGGAAAAGATCGCAGAGTATTATTATTAGATAACTAGCTGGTGCCTGCGACTTCGTCCGCGTTGACAAAGAGAAAAGTAGCCTATCCTATCTAGCAAGTTTCATGAAAATCAGTTAATTCGTTTAAGAGTTATGGAGGAACATACATACATACAATACCTACACTTACAGATTTATTATTAGTATTGATGATATTGATTGATTGATTGATGATATCTAAGAAATAACAAGGTAAATAACAAAAATGCCCCCTTACAATATGCTCACAATATAACCTAGAATGTTTGAAATAATAAAATTGCAAAGTTAATATTACTAGAAAAAATATTCATAACAAAAGCAAAAAAGTATAATAAAATAATGAATATTTGGCTACGGTCATTTAGGCCAACAATTTTATTCGTTTTACTGGAGATTGGTTTTAATTCAAGAAAAAAGATATGGTTTTAATTCCTATTTTAAATAACAGGTGTATAGAGAAGACTGTTACCATTTGTACTTGCTCTGGGATATTCATTGGGTTGAATCGGTTGACTCTGCAAAGCCACCAGCTGGGAGAGACGAACGTTCCCTTTCGTTCCTTCTACGCCCTGCCCTTGGATTGTCTGCACTGGCCTGTTAAAGAAAAAGTAATAACTCATAGGAAAATGTCAATTAAAAATGTAAAAAATTAAAAATATAATATACAATATAATATTATTTGCACACTGTAAATTGATACTTAGTGTCAATGTTGAAGAAATTCATGGAAAAATAGATAAATACTGGTATGTTTGTAGGTATATGAAATTTTTTAAAGGTTGCACCATAAAAGTTGGCAGTTTTTGTGTAATAATTCATTTAAGTATGTATTTTATTTCTCAAATTTTAAGGACAATGCTTTAAGACGGAGTACAGATAGTTTATTACTTTTGAATTACGGTTTAGGCTTGATTAAATGTTTGAGATGAATATTTCGGTGTGATTTTTCAATAGAGCTAAACAGAACATTGAATAATTTTAAACTTACTGGTAACCATAATGTTCTGGGTACAATAGCTCATAGGGTCTATTCAGGAGTGGAGCCCCGAGCAAGACACCATGAGTGCCCGGTTGCTGAACTACTGTCGGCTGCCTCGCGTAGCCCACAACAGACGGGATTATCGCTTGACCTGCTGGATTGACAAAGATGCCGTTTTGGTAACCTGAAACATATAAAGAAATCCGGATTATAACTTTAATTTACTAAAGAAACAGGCCACGACTTAATTTGTGAAATAGTTTTTTCTTAGATAAAGTGCGGCAAGGAGAAAATTAACGGAGAAAGAGACAATATATATATTCTAAATATTATATTCAAGGTTATTATGTTTAACATAAACACTGTCAAGGAGGAGATCCGAATGACAGCAGTGGAGTACAGGAAGCGACTGTCCAGACACCCAAACGAACTGGCGGCGCAACTTATTGATCAAGGCTATCACAAACGCCTTAAAAGATTTGACATAATGGAGCTGCACAAAAGAGAGTAGCTGGTGTAAAACAAACGGGTAGTCTTCTTGATGGGGAGGGCACTCACACTGTGTAATGACCGGATAACACATCTGATTATAGTCAAGGACTGATGGCAGATAAAAGAGAGGAACAAAAAAAAAAAATATTATATTCATGCAACACCAAGTAAATTTGGCAGAGCTATTTACGAATAAAATGCCACTTACCATTGGCTGGAAAAGCATGGTTTCCCTGAGGAGCCGCTGACACGATGTACACAGGCTGGTATCCCCCTATTGTGCCTGGTCTGAAAAGATTTCAAAGACTCAGTTAATAAACATATAATATTTACTTTTAATCAGGCGCTAATCGAACGTTTAAGTATTGCTCTAGAGGCGCAGCGATTGTGAACATAAATTATTATACCTGTAACCTGGTACGGGCATATGAACGATGAACACTCTTTGTCCAGGAACTAATCCGGGAAGATTTGGAGAGACAGGAGTCTGAAAAGATAAATATACGCAAGTATTATATAGTAATATCGTATGATGCTGCTGGCACAGGTGTAATACTTATAAATTATTTTGTTTTCATTCAGCCTTATGTTTGACTCTTACGTTGCTAGAATGTTGCTAGAACAAATTTTCCCATTTATCATTTATTTATTGCTTTTCGTGCGTTTCGCAATCATAAATTGGGCAGTTCGCCTGACTGTAGTGACAGCCTTGTTAAAGAATATCTCCGTCAAATAACAGCTCTTCTATTTTTTTTATGTTTCGCTAAATCAGTTTGGAATACTCAAAATTTAACTTGGAATATAATTTTGAAATATTTTGACCTAATGTAATTTTTTTAATTACCTGCTGGGGGATTTGTGGTTGCTGTGCTCCAGGTATCAATTCCACTTCGCTGTCCGGTTCAAGGTTTTCTAAACGAGCTGGTACATTATTTGGTGCATTGTTCACATTCACTGAAAAATATAACATAACGCCTGGTGAAAAATTATGACAGAACATTTTGAACATGATACGAGTATAACAGCACCAGATTGGTATTTCGTGATCTGGTAGATGACTGAGAGATGTCAGAGTACTTTTTATGACGCAGTCATAATAGCACAACTTTTTATGCCATTTAATTACCTATTCAAAGCTTACTAAGCATTTCATGTAGTAATTTTGCTAACACTTTAGTCGCAGGTACTCACAGATATTTATTAATTGTAATATCGATACCTTAATTCGCAAACCAAATAACTCCTCTGAGGCAAACTTTACAGGGGAGACTAAAAACGTTATAAATTTTTTTTTTGTATGACACGAGAAAAGAAAAAAGAATTTTACATTAGAAATTATGGCTCGTATTAACCGATAGACCTTATAAAAATTAAATTCTAATTGTCATTAAGTTTCTTCCGTATCAAAAAGTAATTTTCAACCAAAAGTGGAGTTATTAGTTTTGCGAATTAAGGTATCGATATGTAAAAAAAATATTTATAAAATAAAATACCTTGTTTCTGTTGCCCTTGATAATAATGATTAACATCTGCATTATCCAAATAATAGTCCAATCTGCAATAAAAAATATTTTACAATTAAGTAAAAGTATTTAAAACCTAAATTGATCATAATAGTTAATGCTAACTTAATTGATAATGAGTGAGGTCGCTTACGGGTTTATTTGTTGAAGTTGTGCCGGGCCTTGTGGAAGTCCATGGGGGAAGAGTCGTGGCGGTGAAGGGGGAGCAGCATTTGTGCAAACAACCATCCACAGAGAAACTATCAAGCACTGAAAACATACAAAAAACTGTCAAAAAAAACTGCAAAATTTAAAAATGTGTGATCAAATATCATAAAAATATCGTCCAGGTTGTTGATTTTCCCCATTTTCAAATAGTTATATATCTCCACGCACACACGAACACATACGTTTTATTAGTTTATGAATGTTTTTATAGACATTTTAGATAATACATCCAACTGTCTATAAAAAACATCAGTACAGTCTCATTAACTGGTTCTGAATAGAATTGCTACATCTTTATCTGCAATTAGGTAAAGACTTTGTTCTGCGATTTTTATCTAAAAATTTGACGAACATAAATATAAAACGATTATTAGAAACGCCAGAAAAGGTATTTTTTTCCTATTTGACAAGGTCATGGGAAAGTCCATTGCATTTCTTGGTAAAGACTTGGTAGAATCATGGGTCATAAATATCATGGGAAGTGTCGGCTAAAGCGAATGCACCAAATTATCTATTTTTAGATGGATTTTAGTACACAAGCATAATAAGTGTAATGAGCAATCTAATACTGACGAAATTAGCCTCCTAATAAAACGCGAACAGGTGTGAAATAGTAAAGTTGATTAGAAATTCAAGAAGAGCGCCGTTACATGGCGTCCCTCGCTTAGCTCCTGCAAAAGGTCGAATGACCGGAAAATTGTTGTCACATTACGAAACGACGTTTTAGGTTGATTGGTTAAGAATTTTTATCGAAGTGCTAAATATGGCTTATACATCTATCATGACTGTTCCTTAGAATACCTTAAAATGTGTATAATAAAGATGCAAAAGAATGCTGCAAAAATGCTGCAAAAAATGCTGATATAATTTGAAAAAAATTAACTCCTTTTGATATACCTAATAGGTGCAAAAAATACTTGATAATAAATTTTATTAATAAATATCAACTACATGGAAAATTATTATAAAGATGGAGAACAAAAGACAGAACCTAAAAGATAAAAAATATTTTGGGTGTTGAAAAAAAACGCCCAGTGACGACGCGACGGTGGCGCTTTTTTTTAATATTTATATAGGTTGATCTTTCGTCAACCTAATATTTTTCTAGGATAAAAAGTATCCTATATATTATATGTTAATCCAGGTAAACTAAACTGTAATAAACTAATCGTATGTGTGCCAAATTTTATCAAAATTTTACGTAAAAGAGTAACAAATGTCTGTGTAAGTATATCCTCACAAACTTTCGCATTTAAAATGTTACTAGAATTAGGATAGATATCAAACATTAGAATTGAGATAATTATCAACTAGCCGATTCGGGCGAGATATTTATATTCGGGCGAGTAGTCTAGTAACTCTAAAATGGTATTAGTTTAGATAAAATCTTTCTATTAATGTGGCAGATGTCGTCAATGGGTCATTCGAGACATTTTAAGGAAGAACGGCCCTGAAATTGAAGCGAAGTGCTGTATTCATTGACCATCCATTCACTCATCACCGATTTGGTAAAACTTGTAAAAATAACTAGCGTGCGAACACCGTGAACTTCTTTTATATAATTATTCATTAATAGATGCGCTACACTTATTAATGCGGTTGTCCAATAAAGGATTTTCCTTGTCATCTTGCCGATCTGATACATACTCGTAAAGAGCTAATTTATTATGTAAAACTGATGGAACGTTATGGCAATAAATAAGATCTAACAAATGCGTTTATTTACAAATAAGGACTTGTACATGGATAATGTAGATTAACAGTTTATCCAACTGTCCTTTTAGTTCTGTATAAATTAAATCAATTATAAATTAAATAAAAATTAATTTAAATAGTTTTAAATAGTATATTAACAATACAGAAAAATATCAATTTTCAGAAGAGTCAACTTTTAAGAAACTTACACGACACAAATTATTTTGGTTAAATTAACCACGACGGTTAAGGTGGAATACATTTTTAACATGGTGATTAAGGTGGTTCAGGTGGAACAGAGAGAGAGTCAGGTTGATTTCAGTAAAACAGAGGTATGTACTTATAATATTTTATATTGAAGAAGACTCGGGTTACAATATCGGAAACTGTACAGTATATTCGGGTTACTCTAGCTCTAGGGGGTAACTTTGGTTCAAAACAAAAAAACGTTTCAAAATTCCGCTTCTTTGCAGATATGATAGTAAACAAAAAAGTTCACTTTAGTGATGTTAGATGGTCTTAGTGGCGCTTGTTTTTTGTTGGTTGCACGAGTATATTTACTTGGTTCAAACTGTTTTTGTTTTGAGCCAAAGTTACCCCCTAGAGCTAAAGTAACCCGGATCTACTGTAAAGCAAAGGGAATAATAGCCAATTGAAAATAAAAATCTGTGATAAAAATAAACATGACATGCATTTGATGATGACAGATAATTTTTAATTAACATAGGCATTCCTTTCCGAGTTCGCTCGTCTTGTGCACGAATATATTAACAATCATTAATGGAAATAAATAGATGCGTTTGGTCCTTCGAACAGGATGCTATGTCATCTAAAATTTATGGATTTAAATTAACTGGAGTATTTACAAATGAAATAAACTAGTAAAGTTGTTTACACTATAAATCAATTCAAAAGTTATTATTGTTTTATTTTTTATATTATAAAGACCACGGATTCTCTCTCTGTAAGGCCCTGTCCGCACTGCGATATTTCACCGCGCGGTTTTTATTTTTGCGAATTATATTCCGCGTATTCGAATTATATTTTTATCGCTCTGTGCGGATACTCGTATAAGATTCAATGTGTTACAGAATTGCGAGAAAAAAACCGCGCGGTGAAATATCGCAGTGCGGACAGGGCCTAATGCTCGATTTATAGTCGATCGACTGTAAACTAGGATACTAGATTTGAGCTTATTGTATTAGTAATAATAAACTGGCACAGATGCAATTTTTGATATATTATAATGAAATCGTAAACGAGCCGATTTTGTAAATAAATATTTTTTCAAAAAATAAATAAATAACAAATTGCGCAAGTTGTAATTATGTTACTGAGATCAAAAAAATAGTATTAAGAATTTTTGTCTGTTTGTTTATCTGTGCGTTTGTGCACGCTCATCTCAGAAATGGCTTAACTTATTTGGATGAAATTTGGTACACTTATAATTTATTACCTGGATTAAATAATAGGATACATTTTATCTTGAAAAAATGTTTCTGTCAGATTAAAGAAAACCGAACTATATCACCTACGACGTCGCAGGCAGAGCTATTTTATAATACGTTTATTGGTTTGGAAGAAGTTAGCAGAGAGACAGCATTATTTCATTATATTATGTACAGATTACTAGCTTTAATATAATTGTACACATTTATTGAATCGACCTCAATGTGAAGACGCGAAGACAATCAAACAGTCATAAAACTCCAGGATGTGCAAAAGGTCGCGTCGGATTTAGTTGTATAATAAAATTGGCGTAATTAACCGTTCGGAAGGAAGCCAGTGAGCTGCAAGCGCGACAGGCGGGCCAGGTGCTTAGTATGTACTTGTCGTCTGAACCTTCACCTACATTGCGTCCATCATAGACCGCCATTGTCTCATCGTTGATTGTGATGTCATAAATTTTGCGATCATGTTACATTTCTTGGACAAACGTGGCAGAAATATTGAATTTGGTTTTGACTAGAATACTATTTTACCTATTGTGTTGTGCACTATTAGTTTTTTTTTTTTGTTGTTTAATTGTCATCGAGTAATGGGATCTGGCATCAAATAATCATTCACCGAAACACAATTATGCTGTTATTCTGTAAGGGGTCTTCTGTAACGGGGTGGTTACCTTATATGTTCTGTGAAACGCAGTCTAAGTCAAGAATTGAATTTAAAAACGTTCATTTTCATAGTTGACTCAGCCGGGAATTGAACCCGCGACCTCTGAGACGTTAAGCAAGTATCATTACCGCTCATCTAAAGGGTTATCAAAACTCGCCATTACTATGCATCTGCTCGGTCGGTATTGGCAGCTAAAAGTTATCTTTAATTGGCCCATTGAGATATTAATAAACTAACTTCGCAACTACAGGTCGTAAACTATTTACGTAGATGTTTTTTTTAATCCTAAGTAATATAACATAACGTAAAGTGAAACATCAAAAGTGAGTCATACTCAAAGTGAATGTTTTGTTGTACTAAAAATTCACAATTTGGTGCGGAATTGTTTTGCAGCTGTGTGCCATTGTTTTCGTCGTAAAATGTCGCAACTCGCAGGGCTAAGGTGAATGCTTCCTTTATGAGAGACACGTCAATGACCGTCAAATTTGTACAAGGTCGCGGATATTCATAATCATAATATTACCGCCCAACATGGAAAATGGCTAAATATTTCATAGGTTGAAGTTGGTGATATTTTTTCAGTCTCACACGAATAAATGCTTGCAAAATATATATATTAATATAATATATATTATTTCGATGAGTAAAAGCTCATCGATCATCATAAACACGTTGTCACGAATACAGAAAAGAACTTAAGGTACCTTTCATTAAAAAAAAAGTAATGTAAGTACACCAAATATTATCAGACAAACTATTCAGGTTTCTTTCTTGTATCTGCATTCTGAACCGGCGGAGGTTATTTGTTGGCGTCAGAAGGGTACATGTCTAAAAAAAGGAGGTTATTTGTTATATGATTGCACCTATCTGAAATTTGTTACTATTAAATATTTTATTTCTATTTTCAATCAATCCAGATGAAATGATGACATTAGATGGCGGTAAACAAAATGAGGAAATTTATAGTTAGTATTCATAAGCTGTGCAGATCGTCTGGTCCACCATCTACCACTATCTAATAACAGCTCACTTTTTGTTGTGTTTGGGTGAGAGAGTAAGAGATGCTTGAGTCGCTTTCTCAATGCGATTCTATAATTTATTCTATCAACTATCAACTAGCTGGCGCCCGCGACTTCGTCCGAGTTGAAAAATAAAAAAGTAACCTATCCTACGTGACATTTTAGATAATGTATCTAAAAGTATTGTGTAAAAATTTGAAAACAATCGGATCGATAGTTTACGATATTTCGATGGTACCAATTCAAAAAATGTAGTTTCGAGATAATCACAAAAGAAAGGAAATTTTTTGACAGAATTTTTTGAGTGGAATTTTTTGACGTTATTCTGAAAGCCCTTTCTGACGTTATATAAAAAAAATAAAAAAATTCCGGCTCATACTTTCGAGTGTATTATTTTTCTTTTCAATATACCCATTTTCCGATCGGCCAAGGTGGCCAGACGCCATAAGTACTTATTACATGAAATATATTGTTATAATATCTATATCGATATCTATTATATTAAAGCTCTCCGCTTCTGTCTATTTCTCCGCTAACTTCTTTCAAACTAACCAACGGTGATTGATAGGTTTACACATAGCACCGATAAACGAGGAATAGAAGCTTTGTGGACCTTTATGATTTGGAGAAAAAAATGTAATATATTATAATTATATCATTAGTAATAGAAATTACTAATGAAATGATAATACAATACATAAATAATTCACTAAAAAAATCTCAATTACTTTGTAATGACAATTTGGCAACAGAGTTTCACGTTAAGAATAAAATTATTATTAGAAAATAAACATAGACCCCAACCCTTTTATTGCAGAGTATATTTCACAAGAAAACAATGTAACTACGACAAAAGTCACAGGTATTTAACTACGCTTAACTATGCGCCATTATGCGCAAATATTCCTTCTGTTGCGTCACGTTTCACGACAATTTTGTGGTCTGTAATGTTAAGATTATAGAGGGATGTCCGCGTGGGACTCGCGCCGTTGCCTTTATATGTGACCTGGATTCGACATCTATCATTTGTTACGCGTTGCATCATATGTGGGTGAAGCCAGTGTTGAAAAAGAGAAAATTGTATGCATTTTTTCTAGTTGTTGTCCGCAAAGATCGACGAAAGATATAAGGGTCATTTAACTTTTTTTATATGTCTTAAAACACCTACTGAGTAATGTTAATAAAAAATGTATGTACTACCTGTTGCCCGCGGATATTCACGATTTAACTAATTACCTATACTAATATTATAAAGAAAAATGTCATACAGGATTCTTATTTGGGAATAATGATGTGGACATATACGAGTACACGAGATTTTTATAGGGTCTTAGGAAGTCATCTACCAACTTGGTCCTTAGTATTGGTCCCTTCAAGAAAAATTCGAAGAGGTAACGTTATAACATTTTTAATGTTAGATGTGATATTAAAACGTGACTATTTTAACTGTAGAGGAATATTTGTTATAAATTTAATTTTAAAACACAAAAATATTAAAGTCAATTTAAGAAAAATATAATATTTACAATCTTAATATTAATCTTAAAATAAAGTTGTTGTACCACAGAATGTGTCTTCTAAAGTAATTATTTTATTGAGTCAATATATTACGATTTAATAATGAACTTAAAATCTGGACCTGGATTATACCTCTAAATAATTTTAAAAATGTTTACAAAACAACTTTGCTCGAAAGGTTTTTATAGAATCGCTAATTTTATTCAAGCGATTACGAAGCCTGGGTGTAAATGTACATGTGCTGAGTTTCATACAATCTGTGAAACGGTTTACACGTACGTTAACCATCTTTAAGCTCATTTAAGCATTTAAAAAAAGTTCATATTTATGCACACGATGAAAAATGTTATGATTATTAGATAGATTTTTGTATAAAAAATAATTAAGTTATCATTACCCATACTAGTATTATCGTTTTTATTTTATTTGGCAAGCAAACTGCTGGTCTCGTTGGCAGTTACCATCGCCTATACACAAGTGAGAGTTGCAAGTGTGTTATCCACCTTTTATTTTTTTTTTAATCAGAGATGGGTTTGCTCTTAGCCACCAACCAACTGTGTAGCAAGGATGAAGCCTATGATGAGGCCTTGAGAGGAGAATAGAAAAGAGAAAAGAAAGAGAATGGGAAAAGAATGGATTTTAGATATTGGCTTTTACTTATTTTACTGGTTTTTTGTTAGGGAAGAGGTGACTGGCGCTAGATAGGCACAATTTGCCCTGCCACTGCTGACTACTATGAACTTGTTTGAATATTTGTTAGTCTATTACGAGTATAACTACATTCTACTAATAATAATTAGTTAATTAGATTATGGTATAGAATAATTTTTATCCCGAACATTAATCTTTTTCAATCCTAACATACCTATTTAATAGAGGACGCGAGTGTAGCTGTGGGGAGCAACTAGGCTCTTTAAAAATATTACATTTTTCGAAAGTTATAAATTCATAATTATTGTTTAGTAACTTCATTTTTATCATCAATCAATTAGTTTCCCCTCAAAGTCTTAATTTATATGAATTATTTTCGCTAAATTTTAATTTAATTATTTTCGTTTTAAATTAAAATCACAGTTAACTGTAACCTAGTGGAGTTTTAATATATGTTAATTAAATTTAACAGGCGTAAACACGTCTATTATATTTAACTTATTTGAGTTAGATTTTGTTCTGACATAGCAAAGTATTTTTTTAAAAAGCGCTAGTTTTTTCGTTTAAATACGTTTTTACTCGAATATAAAGTCTAATTACAACTTTAAATATTAATCTTACAATGTTACAATAATTGGATTAGTCGTTATTTTAATACGATAAATAAAATAGATTTTTTTTTCATTGATTTAGTAAAAAAATGTAAATAAATAAATAACTCACAAATCGAAGAACGGCCATTGTACTTGTGTCTATGACGCGCTGCACGCGCACTCGCGGTCTCTTAAATGCGACAAATAGTTCGTGGACATTACTTATATGCCCTCTGCGCTTGCGCATCTGAAAGGGTCGCGCCGGTCTTTTAAGTAAAATATGTTTTACATAATCATAGAAATATATAGAATAGACACCTTTTTAAAAATAGAATGCCAACTATGAACCTTTCAAAAAACTAATTAGGTACTTACAGCTCATTTGCACACCGATTAGGTAATTCTAAAAGCTTTAAGCTAGATTAAAAGTTCTGTGTTTTGCAAAGCCTTTGCGAGTTCCAAATACTTAGGTGACTTGTTTGGTCACTAATCAGAGAATGTCAAAACCTCCTATTTTCATAGGTTATTTCTGTTACTTTCCAGAGTTCCTTAATGCCCCATTTTCATATAATTTGCATTTCAGATTACGTAGATAGAACTAACACCTTTTATTGTTGAAAAAAAAAGGTTTTAAAACCTTTTTGTGTTGGACGATAATATAGAGATAAAGAAATATAAAATATGCATTTGCAAGACTGCAATATTCATAGAGAAAACTAATGGATTTCCCTATCATTTACTTATTTATAGGATAGCATAAATTAACATTGGTTTAAGTTAGATAGAATTTTCAAGCGACAGTCTATGTTCTTTTTGTTTACCATTGTTAACTTATGCTTATTATTAGAGAAATATAAGTAATATAGAAAACGAAAGAACCATATAGAATGCATACAATTAACTATAATTATTGTTGTCTCTTATGTCTCACGCATTTGGCAGCTTACCAAATGGCTACGAGACTATAAGATCTACACTATTCCCTTCCTAGTTAGTGAATCATAGCCTTTAAGTATATATTTTAAGAGTCTATGTATTTTTATGATTTTTATAAGCCCTTTAATTAAAGATAATTACTGTATTATGCAGTCAGCTTCACTTAGACAATGCTAGGCGGGCTATTACAATATTATAGAACGAATACAGATATTATATTATACAGACTATAGGGTTTCAGGAAATTTGCAACATTCCGATGGATAGGTTTTCTTTGAACTTTTGTATTATTTTTGATAACTTGTGAAATAAAGAATTTATTTTAATAGTTTTACTTTACTTTTTTAAGCGAATTCAGCGTGAAATATCATTTTTTTTAAAATCAAGTTCACAACATGAAACTTAATAATATTATCTCATCTTGATGTTATTTATGTATAAAAACATTGGAATATTAACTATCAGATTGAATACAAAAAAAAAGATTCTTTTAGTTAAGCATATCATTTTGCAATTTTTTTTTAAGCTTGATAAAGCCTATACCTACTGTAGTTTCATGGAATCTAATAACATGTAATACGGCAATGTTATTATTTATCCATACTAATATAATAAATGTGAAAGTAGCTTTGTCTGTCTTCTGTTAACTTTTCACGCCGTAACTACTCGACCGATCATCATAAAATTTTACATACACGTTGTTAGGGATACCGGAACGGACATAGAGTACCTTTCATCCAGAAAAAAAGTACTGTCCGAGGGAGCATCTGAAATTAAGAAAACTGACGCCTGGCAAAGGTGTAAGAGCAATAAATAAGTCAGGTAATGGGTATTGCTTATGTTTAACTTATTTTTCAACGCGGACGAAGTCGAAGGCACCAGTTATGTTATAAATTGCATAAAAAAACCTTAGCAGGAGATTTAAACAAAAAAGATGGTTGCAGTATATTCGTTGCTTCCAGGTAATTTAACTTAAATCCTGTTTTCCTTGAACCTGTCATTAGCGAGTTACCGCAACATTTTAGTCATCGCATGTGCGTCTGTCACCGCGATGACTCCGCTTTCCACAAATTCATTTATTACAGTAAATTCGGTTAAAGGGTTTGTCCGAAATTGAGCACGTTACTGTGACTGCATGAAGATTTATCACGCCTTAACTTATTGGAGTGGTTTTTGTCAACAAATAAAATGTTGCCAAGAAATATTGAATCGTTTGAAAGAAATAATTTGCGTATAAGTGTCTAATCCATCGATGGTCTAATAGTGAGTGAGTAATAATTCAAACTAGATTGGTAGATTTAAAATGACACCCTATCGTAACAAAGTATGTGTTTGCATAAATATGTAAGTATATGCGTAAAAGCATATCAATAAGGAGCGCACTCCATTTTGCGTATTACACAAAATAATTAAATGGTAATAGACAAACACGTGTTGTTTTAGTAATCATACATATACATCCATACAATTTAATAATAATTTCAATAAAAACTTGCATAAATTTGGTTTAATAAGCCACAAATCAGTATTTACTCGTGGAAGTATTTTACATTATTTGTAGGCTATTTGCATTTTTTATTATTGGAAATGGTAGGAAGAATATAAATGATGTAAGAATTAATTCTGTAATGTGAAGTTACGATATTTTTGGAAATTGTCAAGTAAAACCCCTATCACACGGTGAAGTTTTGAAAGAAGCTACATTTTAGGAATGCGGGATCGGAAAAGAGTTCTCGCAGTATTGTCTTTAACATCTCTTACTAAGAAAGTTATTTCTTTATTATTCTTTATAATTTCATTTTTTATCTTTTTTTTCTTTATTTATTATTATTCTTTATTTCGGTGGAAATTCCACTGATTCCACCGTAAACTTTACTATATCAGGATCGGCAGCCTACCATCAATTGGACTGACAGCAAGGCCTTTACATAAAAACTATGCAAAAATGATTCATACTACATAGTTGATAGAAGCAGGAATATTTTATTATGTATGGGACGTATACGAGATAGTATCGCTCCATTTACGTAGTAATAAGATAACGTGATTCGGCATATCTTCGCATGGAACCTACACAAGCAATTTAGGTATTTAGGAATCGTGGAAGGAATAACGGTAGAAAATGTTATTCTTGGAACTTTTTGCCTTTTAACTTTTTTGATAAAAAACAGAGTTGCCGTTAGGAATTTTAAACCAATATGAGAATTAAAAGTGTTAGAAAATTTTTCTCGGGGCTGGAGTCCAACATAACCCACCGGTCTGTCTCCAGGGGTGGGTATCTATGATGATTCCTCTTGTAAAAAAAAGGATAATGTCATCATCATCATTTGGACATAGGCCTCCCCAGTAATTTTCAAATAGCGCCAGTAGCAGTCTCCATTCGTCGTCAACCCATTGCGTTACGCTTCGCTTGCCGGTCCATGGTCTCCACTCAAGAATCTTTTGGCCCCAGCGGCTGTTAGTTCTGTGTACTATGTGGCTACTGTAATGTGTTTATTTAGTATGGTCACTGTTGGACATAGATCTTTTTATTGCGTCCATCTTGCTTGATTGATGTTTGATGAAAGAATATCAAACACATGTACATCCATAGTCAAAAACTTTTGCATTTATAATATTTGTAAGTACTTAATTAGAGTTTTACAATAATTAAAATAAAAGAGAAAAATTATCTGGCACAAAGTTTTATTAAACTACTTTTAACGTCTTCTTAGAGAAGACCAAATGTTATCACATTTATGTTACCATAATTAAATTACATTTGATTTATGAAATAATCTCACAGTTGGTCAAGAAAAAAAGGTAGGAACTTGTAGACAATCAAGTTTCATAATGACTTTAATAAATTAATGATACAAGCGTTTACCTACGGTTTTAAATAAATAAATTTCAAGTCTTAAACCATAAGATCATGACCTATTTAAATTAATGTTTTGAATGATTAATTTGGAATTGTATCCCGAGTGCAGCTGGATTGACGCCAGCGATAGCAGTAGCGATGGGACGAGCAAGTGCTACGCCCGACGAAGCCACAGCAGTTCCAATAGGCCTTGAAGCTGCGATACCGTTTTCACCAACCACAGCTAGACCTGAAACATTTGAAAACATTCTGAAATTAATTTCTAAACAGAATAAAAAAAGTTATATTTATATAGTTGTCTTTCTTTTCTCAATTTCTAAACTCCATCCAGGCTTTTTTATTGTAATACCAGATGGTGCCCGCGACTTCGTCCGCGTTGAAAAATGAAAAATAATCTGTTCTGATCTGTTTTTCCGTGGGTAAAAGTTCACCCTATTAGCTAGTGATTAATTTACAATGTATAGTTGAGGTTTGAAGTTTTAGATAAAAATAATATTTCTCACCGATAGGTTTCGCTTCCGCTATTAGAGTACCACCAAGAATTTCGTCTTCTACCGGTGCTTCAATTCCAACACCTTCTTCTCCAACCTTAAATTGTACAGAGTTTAAATACCATCGTTCATCGTTACATTTTGTTTAAAACCCGAGAACCAGAACATGGACCTCTTCCAAAGATGATTAAATTGCACAGTGCGAATAAAATTCAATGTGACATTTACTTGTAAATGAACCCAGCGTAACGTCTCCCGGAAAATGTAAGCCACAAAAAGAACATGAAATTATCGTTCCTAACGGTTGTCAATTAGTATTCGGCAGTTTATCTGATGGTAATAACGATATCCTTACAGAAGACCATAGTGCAATAACATTTGTGTGGTTTAGTGTCAATGTGCGAGTAAGGGATATCGACGCCAAGTTTCCCATCATTATCTTTTCTTTTATCCTATAAAAATAGGTAGCAAATTTTATTTCCTAGCCGTGGCTTGTGTTTTAGGTGATGGCAACCACATATTATTAAGTGGACCACCAAACTGCCTACTTGTTATTAGAGATAGCTACTTATTGTTGGGATTATTTTTGCCATTTTTGATAAAAATGTCTCTTATTTAGTCATCTTTTAGATTTCGATAAATCTTATGTATAATCATTTAAAAAAATAAAAAACTTACGTCTTGTTCAAAATCGCTATTCTGTCTCTGTGTACCATTTCTGTAAAGAGCGTCAACGTCATCAGCGACTTCATCGACTAGTTTAATTGTATTCGAAGCAGCTTCTACAAGTTCGTTGAGTTGCTTTTTGAAATTCTCTTTTTCACTGTTTCCAAGAAAACCAGTGTTTCTTGCAACATTATGTATTTTCAGTAAAGAGCCTGATAATGTTTCTAAAGTTTTCAAATTAACAGCTAACACTCTTGAGAGAAGATTTTCATTACTATTTTTGACAATATTTTCGCTGCTTATATTTTCTTCTGATACAATCTTTTCGCTTATAACAGTGCCTGATTTATCTTTCTTTAATTCTAGATATTGTCCTTTTGCACCTCCTACGAATGGAATGTATTCTACTGATGCCCTATAATAGAAATTCAGAATGTTTTAAATTTTTATATGATTTGACTTTTTAATAATATTTTTTTATTTAATTGGTTTACAGAATTCAGACTATTTCTTATATTATTTGGTTTATTATTAAGCTTTCGAAGTGTTTTCGGACTTAGCAGATGTTGATTTTATTTTCCATTAAAATTTGATAACATTGAAATTATTTATCACATATTATTTTCTATTATTTATTTAGAAAGTTAAGAAATATTCTTAAGATTAATTTTGACACCAACGAAATGAAACAAAATTCTTACAACAATAAATATTTATTATTCTTAATATTAACAGTCATAACAGTAATTATTATTTATTCTAAAAGTATCGAAAAATAGTTTCAAGAAACGGTCGAAATTATTTTTCGAATCTTAGCCTTTGAAAATATTTCGTATTTTATAAAGTTATATGTAATTGTATTCGTAGAGATATAGGTCTGATTGTGCGTGCGCTATGCCTCCTGGTCCACTCACAGCAGCCGCTGAAGGTGAATGAGCGATCGAACCGATTTGATCTTGGCCAATCACCACATGTGAAATAGGATTCGCTATTGCCACACCTTTACTGTTTATGGCATGGGCAGTTGGTTTAACATAGAGCATGAACGTAGAGTCTTCCATTTTCAAAGGTCCTTTAATTATACTCATGCCGTTGTATAGGTATTCGTTAGATCGGTCGCTGAATCCCGTTTGTACTCTTCCATAGTCTCGCTGGAAGTCTCTCCATCCGCCTCGGAAGTATCTAATAAGTTTAAAAAAAAAGTTAGTAAGAGAGATCAAAGAAAAACTAAGAAAGAAGTTTCATGTTTGTTCTTTGGGATGATAATAAACTACAGGGCCAGTAGCAACAACTTTTCCTTCAGGTATAGCTTCTAATAAACGTGACACAGAACCATCGGTAGCTGATTGCTCTTGAAGACGGGAAACGATGGAATGGAGATCAGCATCAGAAGATAGCGCGACAATACGAGCAGCAGGTCCAGCAACAGCAAGTCCTCCGGGTTGTGTATATGCAAGTCCTCCAGGTCCTACGATAGCTGTTCCTCCTCTTCCTGCTGTAGCAACACCGCCTGGTCCTGCAATCGCTACTCCTCCTCTTCTAACTTTAAGCCTATTTATGAAGAATCCTGGACTGGGTGCAACAGGCTTTTTATTTCCGAACCACGTGAAATCTCCAAAGGGAAAACGTAGGTCACCTTCATTTGGATCTATTGTGCTTTTGATGTCTTGTGTTTGCTCTTCAACGTAAGGGCTTTTGACTGGCTTTTTCTTTGGAATTAGTGTAGTGGACAAGAATTTCTTCGGTTGCTTTATGTTTTCCAATGCATTATCATGAGCTGGTTTTGAGACTGCACGTTTTTTTAGTGCTTTACCTTGTCGAGAATTCAAATCATTGTCAGTGTCCAATAAATTTTCAGTCATTGTTTTATCTATTTCTGTTTCTGTGATATCATTATCAATATTCTCGGACTTTTGTTTTCTCTTACATACGTCAGCGCTTTGACCGTATTCAACAAAATTGTTCCAACCTCCACCGTGAAGGAAACCTTGTAGTGGATCCTTTATCAGTATAGGGAAATATTGTGCCAAAGGCCATTGGAGTTGAAACGGCAGAGACGGGAGTCCTTGTCTAGTTTGGTACGGATTGGAATCAATTGAATTAATATCATTATTGGTAGATAATCCTCCATAAATACTCGATGAAGGCAAAACAATCACTGGCAAACTCGTTATGTACGGTAAAGGTGTTACAGGTAAAGCTCCTTGACCTGCCAGAGAGTTAGTTGGTAACTGGCCATAGTTAATAGCCCTCGAATAGTCATATCTTAAGTAATTACTGTCTTCGTTATTTGAGAAGTGGATTTCCTCATGTGAGGGTTTCTGTAGAGAGTGTAATTTACCAGAGGCAATAATTTCTTGGATTTTCGCTAATGTATCACTGTCAAGTACATAACTTCCACCTGTATTTGGTTCGTTTTTGTTTTTGTTATTTTGTGGTCGTGACGGCTTTTTTAATCCACTATTTAGGGCTTTGATTTTTTCTAAAATATCTTTCGTATTTTCCTGTTGATCCTCATTTATTTTTTCGTGATGCAGAGACCTCTCTTTTTTGTCTGCTGTTGTGTCCGTCAATATTGGTTCTTCGTTACTCAGTGGGATCGTCGACCTGAAACATACAAAACAAGTTTTTACTGTTTTATCAGAATACTCAATTTAGCAAAGTACTGACACCAAGCCCAGGCAAAATATTAATTTAGCGTGTAATTTATGTGAAAAAGGAAGCGGTGGCTAAAGCTTAAATACAATTTAAAATAGCAGCATACTTGAACCATTGCGATGCCCGAATATTTGTTGGTTTAGGTGCCGTTTCACTAGTACTTGTTTTTCTATCTAGAAAGCTAATTTATATGTGTGTTAGTGCTTTATTTTCAATACGTGCAATAAAAAACGTCCGTGTTAAGATTTCAAATTTAAATAAAATCGATTAAAATCTATAAAATGTGACCACAATTATTATTATTTTTTAGTTTCTTCAAGGAATAAAATCCGCACGCCAATTAAATATTAAAATATAATTACTATACACTAAGTATTTTATTATTATATACATTAATTTAAACAAATTTTTAAATACATTCATTTAATATAAAGTTACAGTTTTGAATATCGCATTAATTATATCAAATTTCAATTTTATTAAAATGATCTAATTCGGTTGTAAGGCCGGTTTCTAAGGAACACTGTAAGGCAAATATAGAACTTACTCATTTTGTCTAGGAAGTGCAGTGACACTGAGCACGAAACACGCAAGCAGCACCTGTAATTGTAAAAATATATACTTTTAAAACTTCCTATAGCAATTGTAGGGTGTATTGAGAAAAAACAACCAATATTATGTTGGTTTATAAAATTTTACTGCTGGACATAGGCCTCAAACATTATTTTTCAAGAGGACCGGTCAGAAGCAATCTGGATCCACAATATTACCCGCGAAAGTAATATTTATTTTTTATTTTTTCGCTACCGTCGACAGCAATAAAGATGTCTGTCGTTTCTCAAGTGTCATATTTTTCAACCCGGGTGAAGTCGCGGTCACCTGCTAGTGTGTGATATAAATAAGTTAGTTCACCGACCTTTCCGGTGAATCATATTTTTTTTACCAAAAACGTTTGTGTCTGTCATTCGATACAGGCTTTCAAACGTGTTTCTTAAATGCAAGAACCAGTTTCGTAAAAAATCAACGACTTGTATGGAGATGGAAAGTGATCTAGTTAGATGAAGAAGAGAAATTTGCGGCCTTTATCAATATTACATTTTGATAAAAAGAAATGGGTTTCACAGTATAAAAATCCCTTTTGAGTCAAAGAATTAAGGGCCGGAGACCTTGATGCATTTATCTTTTTAGGACCTTGATTAACTGCACAAGTTCAATGTGCTGAATTTGTGAGCTATTTGTGTTGTGCTATAAATCTATATAAAATGGATCCCAGAGTGTCGCTCATAAATAAATTTATATGAATATAACAAAGTTTTACAAACTTATTAATGTGCGTTCAATAGAATATTCACAATTTAAAGATAAATATCCACAATTTAAACTTAAGAAATAAAAAAAACACATATAATAAAAGAGTATTATTTTGAAGGTTGGATGGAATATGTAAACTTTTTTAATATAGTATATTGATGAAATTTGATAACATATACGCCTGCAGTCTTGGCCTAAAGAGTTACTCTATATATAATAATTCTCTAAGATATTATCTCTCACTTCATATATCACATATCAATATCACATAAATCACACTCAAGATACACAAGGACATATCTTGAGTAGTCAGCATGGATCTAAAATGTTATATTATCCTGGTAGTCCATGGTAGTCTCAGTGAATCAAAAGTTTGCATCGATGGCTACTCAATATGGCGCCAAGCAAATATAAAGAGGCACCTTTAAAAATAAAATTTTTAGAAAAATGTCTGTTGAAATAACATTTCGTATGTCGAAATTTAATAGCGTAATGTCAGAATAATAAAGTGAAATATTTAGATAGATATGCGTTTAATGTTCAGCTATTAATTAAGTTGGTTTTGTCAAATCACTATTTGACCTTACGACGTGAACTAGGATTCGGATTATAGTTTTTATATACATACCTCGTATTTATAATATAAATTATAATATTTATGGATCTTCTGTAATCCACATGAATTTTACCTACATATTTGTTTGAAACGTTATTTGATTTTATATTTTAACTACCTATCCTCCCCTGGCTTTGCACGTATACATTTTTTTTACCTTTTCGTTTATGGCTTTTACCATAGGCATCATATCGAAATCCGTTAAAAGTCTTAACCGAATTGGATATGATAGCGTTGAGAGTCTCAACAGTATACCTATGGTAAATACCTATGATAAATACCTATGGTAACCTAAACCTCTAACCTTGAGAGGTTTTGGAGAAATCAGGGAAGAAAGAAACAGACGTGCAAAAATTTCATCCAGGGCGGGGCCCTACTATCAACTTTTAAAAGACGATTCAAATTCAGAGCAGTTTAATTTGGTTTCCTAAACAAAATCGCTTTCATACAAAAACAAAGTTGATGGTACGAAATAGCAAATGCAATCCAGTTTAGGTCCTAAATTAAATTGTATTAAGTTGATAGTAGGAGCCGTTATATCAAACTACTATTTTTTTTTAACCCTGTTTATACTGTACATAGATAAACTTTATAACTTTTTTTATACACTTTAGATATTAGTTTGTAAATACTGTAAAATTCTTTTTGTTATCTTTATAATATTTAAAAATTAATGTATATATTATAAAAAAGTTGATAGTAGGCCCCCCCTGGTCAGTGGTATACTAAATTTCGAACTTACATTGAATAACTTATATCGAGTATAGAACAGGCAGTTCAATACTGGCTGGCAAAGATAATGGAAGAATTAAAGTATTCTTTATGTGTATGACATAGTAAATAGTGAATCGATAACAGCTTAAATATACAAAAAATAAACATGAATGAGTGCAATTTGCGAATGTAACCGTGTCAGAAGGCAAGTGGACTTTTACTTCGGCAAATGGCCCAAAAATCACTTATTGTTCGAACGGTGAACGTGGATTCTGTTAAAAACACCAACTACAAACAAAATGTTTGTACCGTTATGCGGACACTTGCTTTGTAGACAGACAATGCATAATTAATTATGTTTCTATCACTGATAAAATCGTTATAATGTTGTATTTTTATTTAAATTACCATTTCATTCTTTGCAAGTTACAAAAAAATCAAATTAATTATTATGAACGCAAAAACGTATGAGCGGATTTGGATAAAATTTGGCAAACAGATACTTTATCACCATGGATTAACATATAGGATACAATTAATACTGGAAAAATGTTAGGTTTCTGAGGGATCGTCTATAAATATAAAAAAATTGGCGCAATTTTCATCGACAGTGGCGACACCACCGTTCTCACAGGGATATAGATGTGGGGTAACTTTCATCCAGAAAAAAAGTACTGTTCCCAAGGCATCGTCTAAAACAAAATAAAAAAAACTAACGCCTGGCCAAAGTCTTATAGCATCAAGAGGTCAAGCGTTATATTGATTATATTGTTTATGATCTTTCAACGCGGACAAAGTCGCGGGCACCAGCTAGTATGAAATAAAATTGCACTGTTATAATACTCGTATGAAAGTTAGATTCATATAAAGAAATTTAATTGAAAAATAGGAAATGCGAATCATCAAAAAAGATCTCACTAAACTTAGGTATATTAAGTTTAAAGTTAGTACTCATCTAAACTATGTGGTTTCTCTTTGTTTTCCAGAGCACAGAAAGCGCGCTGTGTTGTTGTTAGTGTATTTCACTAACCTCGTGCCCTTTATCTTATCATCACACGAATATACAACCGGACAGTCTTCATAATTCTAATTTGTTAACCTTATTTGTGGGAGACATTGTCACTATACCTTTTGTGGCACTCATAAAAATTCTTCTGACTCAGTTTGTATCTTCCTAACTCATCGTTCATTCAAAGGACAGAAAAATGAATGGTTTTAGCTCAAATAAAAAATACAACCTATTTTTTAGAAAAGACCCCCTAGAATTAAATTACATGTATGCACAGTCGGGGTAAGAGAAGGTTCATCACCTTAAAGTCGACATTTGCTTGCACCAGGGCAATTATCAGTCAAATTCATTCAAACGTATTCAAATTATTAATTTCAAACCAATAGTGCTTTAGTTACAAATGGTACCTTGATAAAAAATCTTTTATCAAATTGTAGAATTTGAAAAGTGACGAAGGTTTACAAATTGACAGCTGAGTGTTGCAAGAGTTGACGAACGCAAAATAAGCAGAAGGTAATTGTAAATTAATTATATGTTAGTATTTATACCGTAACAAAACATGTGCTGGAAAGTTGTGACATTAACGGGTCTCAGTTCTACTCTGTGGGGCTAAGTAATCTAAGTGATTGCTTTTTTCAACTTGTTACTCTATTATCGCTTAATTCATGTCAAGTAAATTATTGTTATGTTCCGTTTATAGCCAACTAGTTTTTTTTATTCATTTTTGATACTGATGATAGGATTTTTTTATGTCGGATGTGTACCGAATGTGATACTGGAGATAATAATGCTTTTACTTGTGATTTAATCTCATTTTTGTACTTAAGTACTAATTTTTGAAGTGAAAACTTCTTTAGACTCCGCGTTGGGCTTTTTTGAGATGGGGTAAAATCATTAAAATAGAAAGAAAAAGAAATTGTCATGTAAGCGTCATCGTCATATCATAGGCGTTGACAGCTATGATATGACGAAGCATATGAAAGTAAACTTACTAGATATGATAACAAGGATCGATATGGTTTACACTTTCTGGTTAAAATAGTTTCATATAAACATCAAACCTTTTTAATGGTATGTCATTATGAATTTATTATTGTCATTGTGTGTCAGCGTCATATATATATTTTCTCTTGTATTTCTTGCGTTCAATAAATTGCGACAATTTACCTAATTCGATAATGCCAAGGAACTTAAATATCATACAAATATTTTTGTGTTTTCACTTCTTACGTGAGTCCAACGACTGACGTGCTTTTTTTTGTATAAAAATCATGCTTTTAAGAGATGTTAGACAGACAGTTGGGATTACTTTTTAAAAAAGGGTTCTTATATGTTAGCAAAATATCTATCAAAATAACGGAGAGTCCTGATTTTGATTTTGACAATAAACAAATATAAATTTGGGATATAATATAATACCTATTCTAAAGTGCATATTTAGGAAATATATTTTGTAGTATTATTTATCTATTGTTTAGACTGCAATTGATTTTGCACATTATGGTGTGATCTTCCCGTTGATTATTTTTAGACTAGTTTTATGAAAGTTTCACTTTCATTAATAAAATATTTTATTTTAATGTTATTTCCAGGGAGGTTTCCCCTTGAAAATTTCTTAAAAATATTAAATAAATTCTAGCTTTACTATTTTTTTATCTATACTTTATAAAAAGTTTTTAAAGAAAATATTTAAAAATAAATATTAAAAAATAAGATACTAAATATTGGAAAGGTGAAAAAGTGAACGCAATTAGATTCAACAAATAATTATATTATTAATAAACTATAAAGTTATTAAATATAAGACTGATTTAAAAATTAATGTACCATAATTATGTCACATTTTTAATTGTTAGATATATGATTTTAATAATTTCAAAAAAACTTACAGCGAAGCGTAGCCAATATTGCTGAGCCATAATTATTCCAAAGTATTGGACCAATGAACGAAACAAAATGATAGGTTGGACGTGTGTACGAGGTCGCGACTGACCATCGAATGTGAAGGACGAATGCTTGTCGGCAGCTTTTGCTCGATGTTATACCGCTCGAATTACTACGGAACCAAAACTCGAAATAAATTCGACTAAATTTAATTTTTTTACTTTTTGCTTTTTTTAATTGTTTGTATGAAAAATTGTATGACACTGTTTTTTAGCTAATTAAATACATAAAAATAAAATAGATTATCACGTCGACAAGGTAATTAATATTTGATTATATTAATATGATTAAGATTTTACAAAAAAAAAGAATCTCTAGCAAATGAAATATAAATAAAATGAAAATGTGTTTGTGTGCTGAAAAAAATAACAGCAGAAAAAGGTGGAAACTTCAGTCACCTCTGAATAATTATCAGTCAGGCCCAGAGAATTATGTGCACATTTTTTTTTTTTCAGAAAATTAGATGGCACGTAAATATTTAAAATTTTCAGATAGATTTTATTGCCCACATTGGTACCTACATAAATTTTAATTTCAGTCAAAAACCTGTTTTAAAAGGGCATATTGTTATTGTTTGAAAATTACTGTCATATAAAATAGTTATTTTAGATTTAGTACATAATTTATTCTTAATAATCTCTTTTCCCCGTCCTGTGGCTGAGACGATGATGAGGATGAATCTTTTTTTTGACTCATTGTTTAATAAACTCACCAAGTTATGAAGGCACGTGATAAAATCGAGAAATCTTAGTAGTGTAGGAGGGATGTGATGTGAAATGTGAAAGTTTTTGTCACTCTCTAATTAATAGCTTTTAAAAAATATTGAATACATTTTTCTATTAATGTTATTTTCAACCGTCCCCATCAAAAGTTTATGATTCCATAAATAGACAGATTGATAACTTCATTATAGCAGGTTGAAAATTTTTATTGTCCAAAAGATTTATGGAGACAATGGTAGATGAGATAGTGGACAAAAATCTGCATCATTTTTTTACGTGGGAAGATTAAGTATAGTGGATTTTTAAATTAAAAAAAAAACTAGTTGAGAAATTTAACATAATAAAAAAGGGTTCATCCAATTTAATCGTCCGATATGTTATCCTCATCAAATGTTCTGCGCTGCTTTTCATTTAATTAAATTGACTATTAAATATTGATTATAAAGAGGTAAAGTTTGTATCTGTTTGTTTGTATATTATGTATGATGAGGTAATCTTGGCAACTACTCATCCGATTTAAAAAATTCTTTCACCTATAGTTAGAATAGAATTTCTGGATGGACATAGGCTACATATTCCAATAGGGCATCACTCGCTATCTCTCTAAAATATACAGATCCATTAGCATGGCAAAAGTATAATTTCAGTCGTCAAGTCACTACATATAAAACAAAGTCCTCCGCCGCGTCTGTCTGTTCGCGACAAACTCAAAAACTACTCAAAAAATCGGTGAAGATTTTCGTGCTGTTTTCACCAATGGATAGAGTGGTTCTCGAGGAAGGTTTTAATATATAATTTACAAAGTTACCCAGGCAAAGTCGCGGGCACCAGCTTAGCTAAAAATATTTTTGTTAGTGCACAATGCACATTGAGAAAATTATCAATGTAATAAATACATTTATAAAAACGAAACAAAAAAAAATCCTTAAGTGACCTTACTATAAATAGAGTATTTCTCCTGAAATCTAAAACTTATCAATTGTCTAAATCATACTCTATTCTTATAGCAAAAAGGCGATCAGTATAATTCTCATCATTATTATTTTTGCGGCCAGCGAACTTTGAACTTGGCCAATGATTACATCTTGCATGACCCACTCATGAATTAGAAGCATCATTATCGCCGTGAGCTTTCGTTGTAAAGCTTTTGATGTAACTAGCACAGGCATTTATTTATCTAGGTGATCATCTTGTTTATGCTGAACATCAATATTTTATTTAAAAAGACAGGAAGCGCTCGACCGTTAGTGTTAGAATTAGTGACTGTGTCTGATCAACTATTTCTTTGATCTGGCTTTGCTTGTGGTAGACTGCCACACTGTTTACAACAAGATTTGATAAGGCCTAGAAAGTGCAGGAACACATACAATGGAAGAACACATTCAAAAAAGCAATATACGTATTAAAAAGAAAATATGTTTTTTTTATAATATTTATTTACAATTATTAAAGGTAATCAAATTAATATATTTATATTGATAATAATTATTTTCATAAAATTGGCCAAGATTAAATATTAATTTAAACTGTTTATATTTCAAAAACAAAATAAATGTCCTTAAGAAAATAAATTAATAAAAATAATAATTTAATCACAAACACAAACACAACAGCAAACCAAACAACATGCAAGATATATATTTTATACAGTAAAATATCTTTATTAGTCTAATTTTAGTTGATAGTATGTCATTTATTTTTTATTACTAATAAACTAGTATTGAAATTCGATATTATAATTCTTATTTCATTAAGCGCCTCTTTCACCAACGTCAAGTAGGCTAAACCGTCACTTAAAGTCACCTGTCACCGGGAATAATTAAGCTGATATACCTTTGTTTGAACGGTAAAAATCGCCTATCGAATGATGCAGCAAACCGAGTGCATAATTCAATGAAACAGAAAATGATTTCTAAAAAGTAACTAATCAACACTTTACTTATAGTTGGTGAAAGAGGCGCTAACTAAACGGAAACGATGAGTAGAATATTTAATATACAATTTTTTTATGAGTTCTAGATACATTAATATTGACTTCATTTTATTATTTAATTTCCTATTAGCTCTAATATAAAGTTTGTAGTATCATAAAAGTAAAATTTGATTTGTGAGTGTAAAACTGTAAAATTAAAAATGTCTAATATTATTTATACATAGATCAGTGGAAATTTTAAAAGTAGTTTAGAGAGGAGATCGTTTACTTATAGAAAATTTATTCTAAAAGAAGCAAATAGGATGCCTAAATAGAGTGAAGCCGATTGACATACATTTATTTATCTATTTATTAGCTTTACAAAAGTATCTGTTATGGCTAGCACGTATTAAAATAAGTTTCTATAAAGTTTATCATTTGAAAAAGGACTCGATGGGAAGCAAGTCTTTTTATAAATAGTGCCTTTTGATTTTAATATTTAGTGCTCTTGGATCACCCATGCAAATTTAACAGTCATATTCCAGCCACAGAAAAGTATCATACATTCCCGAAATTTTCTAAAAATACTTTCGTAGCGGTCTCTTCTTAAATTATATACTTAAAGTATCATCGGACCAAATTTTATAATTCTAGCTTTCGATATTAGTAGATTTTTATAATTAATCAATCAGTAAATCTTTTCTTCGCTTCTCTCAGTACCGTCTCCTATCGAAGGTCGGCTATCATCATACTATATTGAGGCAGCGGCCATACCATTCGCGACTTGCGTCTGCCCTGTATTTTCCTTTGCACTATCTGCTGCAAAAGATCATACTCGTACTGGATATGAACAAAGTATTCCAGTTTTCTGACTTTTATGGTTTTCATTATTCATAAATATCCAATATTCAATATTGATTAGTCAGTAAGCAGCCACTGACTGATAAATATTTACATAATTTATCCAATCAGTAAGAGTGTTTATATTCGGCCAGTAAGACTTTCTTGAGAAATAGTAGATTTAGATTTTCTTCGTGATACTCGTTACTATTCTCCTTATTAAATTAACCTTTTGACCTGTAGGTCAAACTGTACACATTTAAAACTTTCCCATGTGTTTTACCATTGTTGCATGGATTTACGATAAGTGTATCTGTGTCTTCGCCTAGCTAAGGTGGCACTAGAAAGTTGTTGGATTTTAGCTGGACTTGTAAGAGTCCAGCATAACCCGTCAGCAGCCTTTCCCTTTCCCTAACGTTCCCTAACGTTTAGAAAAGGTGCATCTGACTACATCTGTAAAACAACAATTAATTTTATAATTAAAATTTGTTTATTAGGCGTGTATAACCTTTCGTGTAAGCTTTTTTTTACTAGAGATGGGTTTGCTCTTGGCCAGCAGTCATGTAACGAAGATAAGGCCTATGATGGGCTTATGATGGCCTATGATGAAGATAAACTTCGACTAATAATGACTATTATAGGAGACACTTGTGTCTCCTTTAATAAAGTATGCCCGAATATTTTAAATTTGATATAATCTATCAGATTTTTAATATAATATAATATTATAAAAAAAAAACTATATTAATATGACAAGAAACCCAATAAATCAAGTATCAATAATCAAGGTAATTTAAAGCACTAAAAATGAGTGTTTTATTTTTTAATAATTATACCTATTGTCTAACTTCATATTTAAATTAGAAATAAAACACGTGTATCAAAATAATATGAAACGTTTCCGTTCGATTCAGCGAAAAAATAAATTAAAAAAAGAATAGTTAAACATACTTACAATATTAGATCTAAGCACTAAAAAACTTGAATATAACTTGAAGTACCTTTTATACTTTGACACGCGCCGCTATTTTTAACAAAAGATTTTAATGAAATGATTTGATCATAATAGATTTATTAAGTACATTACCGCTTTGAAACGGTATTTAGATAATATTGATAATATTGCCTGCAAATTTTAAAAGTTATTTGCAGACCCATGAGGTCAGCATTTATGCTTCAACTTAATGGTTATGTTAACATATTATGTTTATGCAGACGCAGCTTCAAATACTGGTTAGGCCCGCAACTTAAATTCTTTTCGTATTGAGGTATTGAGGAGAATAAATGTCTTGTTCTGCCGGTGAAAATTGCATTTTACTAAAGGCTATATATATCCTCACTTTAAGAAGTAATATTAGTAGATTTATTGTTTTTTCTTTTTAACGGGACTTCGACCGCGTTAAAAAGAAAAAAGTAGCCTATCCTGTGTCTTGTACGTCTAAGCGCCTCTTTCACCAACGTCAAGTAGGCTAAACCGTCACTTAAAGTCACCTGTCACCGGGAATAATTTTGCTGATATACCTTTGTTTGTACGGTAAACGTTCCAAACATTAAATAGAAAATAATAATAAAAAATAGCCTATCGAATGATGCAGTAAATCGAGTGCATAATTCAATAAAACAGAAAATGATTTCTAAAAGTAACTAATCAACACTTTACTTGTAGTTGGTGAAAGAGCCTATAAACACTATATCTCTGAAAACAAAGTAACTTACTCCATGACCAACCATTACAGATTTATTATTAGTATTGATTGATAAGGAAGGTCATTTCCAAAGTTGGCTCAGCTGGGAATCGAACTCGGGACCCTTGAAACTCAGTCTTTTACCACTCGACTAATGGGCTCATAAAAATTCAAAATCAAAACCTTGTTGTTGGATATCTGCGAATAACGTTGACATCAAGTACTTTTAAATGTAGAATCCTTCTCTCATACTTTGCATAGGAGGACAAACATTTTTGGGAATCTTAACAGTTAGTTCAATTAAAATATACGAGTATATAAAAGGTTTATGACTTAGAGGAACTTGTCTATTATAAAGAGACTTGCTTCTCGTAACTTCCGCGCCATGATTATCTTTCTCTCGATTTATCAGGTTCTGTGTTGATGTTTATAGTTTACTTAGATGACAATCTTTTGAGGCAAAAACATAATGTCTCCATATGTATCTGTGGGCTGCGTAGGCCCACTGGGGCATTAACGGTGTCAGGTCGTAATGAAACCCAGAAATGGACATAGCCCAGAAATGGTGTGTGGTCAGTTACAAGTATTTTATCCAATTTTATAGTTTTAATCTAATTCGACTTTGATGTTCAAAGAAATAATACTATAACTTGGTTTAATTATAGGTTAGGTTACACTAATTATTGAGTATGATTTTCTTGTCATTCAGTTTCATCGGTTAAATTATAATTAAGAAAGTGTGGAGAAAAAAATAGGACAATTTTATTAAATGGAGCCCGAATGAAGTATTGTTTAAAAACATAAACACACTTGTGCTCCGATTCCGCGTTGAATAATAAATAATAAAGAATTTTTGGTTTCAAAGATAAAAATGTAACTAAAGTTATAAAGTAAGTAAAATTTAAATTAATGTTCAAGTTCTTGTTGTAAATATTTTAGTACATTAACCCAAAATGTATCCTTAGATTACAAATCATATAATTAAACAAATAAAATAGTGACTTCTTACACTTTCCATAATTTTTTTATTGATAAATCAACCTCATTGATTAGTTATACTTCAAACTTAAATTATTACAAACATAAATTTAAGGCTTGGAAATTATACAACAATCTTCTCTTAAGACAGTGCATTTTTGTATCACAACTTAAAACTTAATATTATCAATCTTAATATATTTGATGCCCGTTCGGATTAAGACTACACGATTTGTTGACATATTACAATTAATCATACTTTCTAATGTCTAAGTTTAAATATGTTCTTGTGTATTTTACTCAAAAGAGAATAAAATCTGCACCGTGTTATCGTAATTTCGACCTTCTCGAGTATTGTTTTCAGAGTTCATATTAGAATTACCACATACGGATATTTGTTCTAATTGTGTTGCATCTTTACCGATATCAGATTCGGATTGCGGCTTCATACTTTTAATTCCGCCATGACTTCCCATGCCACCTACGAGTTTATCGAATCTGACTTCCTGTTTTATATTGAAAATATTACGCAGTCCGTCTGTTCGCGTTTCGCTATCATTTTTTCTACTCTCCAGCTTAATGTCGCTATCAGTATGTTTGACTGTTCCTCGAAAATTAACAATTACAGTGGGTTTAATTACCATTTGAGTTTCCCTATTCCCAATATGACTTTGTCCAGACATTGTGTTACTCAATGGGTTGTCCGTTTGACTGCTGTCACCTCCATCTGATTCTTCTTCGTTATCTTTCTTCTTATTTGTGCCTTTATTCTTATTAATCACTGGTCTTTTCTGCTTCTTAGGTTTTTGAGTTGAAACTTTTGGTTCCTTATTTGTATCGATATAAAGTATGATTTCCTGTTTATCTTCTTCAGCTGCATCTGCAAATGTCTCATTGTTTTCAATGCTTTTTGGGAAACGATATTTCATGGGTGGCATTTCTATTCTATCGTTTCGTCTTGGAATGAAATCCGCATCGCTGGGTAGATGTGGTGGCTCATCTTCATATCTCTCGTAGTTTTGTGCTAGATTGTTTTCCTCGTTCTGATCTTCGGGTAACTGAGACCGTATCCTTAATGATTCAATGACGTCACGAAAGAGAGAACGTTCTTCCTGTTTAGGTAGCAGATCACGGTCTCTTCCCGGATGACAACTTCCCAAAATTATCATGTAAGTCACGCAGATGAAGCAATGCATCTGAAAAGAACAAAGAAGACTTTTAATGATTCAGCTCCGATAAAATTAATCTAGTGTCAAAATTTTAATTGATTTGAATAGATGAGTGAACATAATTAAAATTGTTTGTAACTATAATTTTTTAAAGAAAATTTTACTTAATTTTTTTTTAGAAAAACATTAAAGCTTAATGGGCTCTACTTGTTCAGATCACTTCATAATCAAATAAAGTTTATCCATTAATTTATAGTTCAGAATCAACAATCAACAAAATTTTAATATGTTTTAAATTAAATAGTTAATTTATATACACTATAATACATTATGATATTTAAAGGTAAACGAACAAGGTTAAAAATAAATGTAATATTTGTATTGTTATTTACCTTGAATATTGTGGCAATAACACAAGTGGTTGGCAAGCGTCACCTTAACCGACTGCGGGCTGCGAGCTCATCTCATCCGCGACCGGGAAGCGTTCCCGAGGGTTGATTGAACTCATCTGAACTATGTCAGGGGTTTCAAACTTCTATATCGATGTATTTATCAAATCGATTTGATTTATTTACACAATCTATACCAATATATGAGAGTTTGTTTGTTTGTTTGGTTGTACGCGCTAATCTGAGGAACTACTGCTTCGAATTAAAAATATCTTTTTTTTATTGGATAGTCCGTTTATCGAGGAAGGCTATGGGCTATAGAGAACGCGGACGAAGTTGCTGGCACTAGCTAGTCATATATATAATGACTTCAGAGGGTCGCAGAGAGTCCACCAGTAGAACGTAGGGTAAGGGACAGGGAAATGGTAAGAGATTCCTCAGCTACGTATTACTTAATATAGAAAGTAAAATAATACAATTTGAATAGTCTCCTATAGAGGAACTATCGCCCCCAATAAACGGTAATCCACTATGGAAAAAAATATAAAAAAATTGAATTATATTATTGTTGTATCGCCATTATAAGCAAACAAAAAAAAAAGACGAAGCCAAATTATCTCTTTCATGTAAAGTTTGATAGGCTGGCCATCTACTTAATGGTAGGTGGCTATCAGGTCAAGCAACGGCATAGGAACGCCATAGATAGGTATTGAAAGTGCGTCACCGACATTAGTGACATAATATATATTAGAAAAATATAGGGAAATAGGTTCTCGCATCTCTTACTCATTCAGCACATGTGCTCTTCATGGCCTGTGCCTTTACAAGGTAAGTGGTTGCTGCCTCCGACGGGCTGCTCATTTTATGACTACGACTTCTACATTAATTACTATTAACATTATTAGTATTTGAATGAAATGACGGAATACCAAAATTAAATGCGGATAAATCAAAGATACACCAATAAAATATATACTTTAATTTAAAAAATATATTTTATACAAGCAAATCAATAGTTGAAATGTTGGTAACGCCTGAACTGAATTAAACAGCAACTTGTCTATATCAGTCGGTACCTAAACAACTCACCTGATATCCGGAACCGTGTGTTTTGTTAGCAAATTCGTTGCGTTCAAAAGTCAACTTTATGCGTAAGTTTACAAGATCATTTGAGGCGAAGTTCTATTTAAGTGGTTTTTTGCTAAGTGCTCGTTTTAGTATAACAAGATATAAAGTTCACGTGCAAAGATATTTCTGCGATCGCCATTACAATGTTTTTATTTAACTTGATATTACACCAGAGATTCATTAGGAATTTTAAGAATGCCTCAGCGTCTTATTGAAAACTGGTAAAGGTTAGGGACGTGAAGAAGTTAATGCAATTAACAATAGAAACAAGTCATAACTGACTCAGACCTTAAAATAAGCTCCTGCATCTACTTACTGAAATGGCTTGACTGGCCATTTACTCTTTGGCAGTTAGGTAATATGTGTTTCCGCTAAAGTAAAAACACATGTATATAAAGATCGACGTTTTTTTGATATATCCTCGTTTATCGCTTTTTCTATTAGTAGAAACCGTATTTCACAAATGTCATGATAAATCATGAAAATCAGTTAATTCGTTTAAGAGTTATGGAAGAACACACACACGCACAATACCTACACTTACAGATTTATTATTAGTATTGATTGATATAAAATGCTTGTCTATGTCTATGTATAAAACTTTTAATAAGAATCATTAGAATTAATTTCGGAGACATTTGTGAATTTTGATATTATTTACTTTAGGTCTTATAAATTACATCATGTGTGAAATAGACTTCGCACCACTTGTGAAGCCCACATAAGATATTGACTCTTTTTACACCTTGTGTACACATCTTTAGTATAAAAATAGTGCGCAAACGATATTCTAAGCTTTAGTTATATGTCACACCTTCAGCAACAGAACTTATTAGGACACATTTCATTGCTTTAGAAGATACCATACGAGTAGAATCATTTTACTGGAAGTGTTAATAATAAAATGTTATTCCAAGTGTGTTTGATACTTGTGGTAACTTTATTAGTTGTATTGCGTTGGCAGAAAAGGGATTTGTACAAGTTATACAATGAATTGCCTAAGGTGTCTAAAAAGTGTTGGCCGATTATTGGACACGGATATGTTATTAGTGGCAGTGATGAAGGTAAGACTAAGAAAAAAAAAATAAGAAAAGAAAAAGAAAGAGCAAGAAATATTGAAGGCAATGAATTGTAGATTCATTAAAAGGGTGCAAGAACAAATATTAATATTTATTGAAATAAAATAAAGTATAACAGCATTTTTAAGTCGACGATGAAACAAATTTATATCTTTTTTATTAGATATTCTATCTAAAATTATATACAAACATCTTAAGTACGAGTATAAATACTGTATATAAGTACTTATTGAAATAAAAACTAAAAATTATTCTGAAAAGTGAACTACTGTCTACTGTATATCAGTTTTGTTTAAAACTAGCAATAATAATAGCAATTTTAGCTTAAATTCAAAAATGGGAGACAAAAGAAATTTCACAATGTTTAGATGAAAAAGTTACGAATCATCTGTATGAGAGGCGGTTCATTGATACGAGTAGTAATAAATACGTAATACTATAATTGTTATAATTAAAAGAGACAAATGTAATATTATTGAAAGTGATAAAACAACGAATGATAATTTCAGATCGAATGAAAACAGTTCAAGATTTTGGTCGCGAAGCGATCAAATGTAACGGGATGGTTGGGCTTTGGTTCGGTCTTAAATTTTATATTGGTAAGTGACTAAATAAAGTAAAAAAAAAACTTTCATTGATTGAATATGCTCAGTTTGAATCTTCAGTGTTAAAAACTTTGAACTTGGAACAATAAAATAACATAAAATAAGCATAAAACGTAGTTAAAAGGAAAAAAATAAAGAGAAGTGCCTCACTTATTTCATGAAACGCCACTTTCTTGAGTAATAATAAGGACACAGTTTTTGTAGAAAAGAACGTTTTTGCTTTCGTTGATTCAAGTTTGTATCAACTGTGGTAAAAATAGATTAATGATATATAGATATAGATGTAGCAGAAAGATAGAATGTGCATGCATACTTAGCAGTGGCTCATATATTTATCATTTAATCTAATGCTCTAACATTTAATTAAAAAAATATGAATAGTTGCTTAATGTTGAATTATCTAGTTGTAGCTGATGCGGAAATAGCAGAGTTTTTGATGAGGACGTGTCTGGAAAAGGACGATATTATGAGAATATCTCGAAAATTCACGGGTAATGGAAGTATTTTCGCTCCAGGTTCGTTGTAGTTTGTGTTTTTCTATTATTTTCCCTTTTCAATTTGAATAAATACCTCGAAAGACTTCAATTAATTTCTATTATACATTCTGCAAAATGTATAGTCTAGTAGGTGGTATAATTTATTTATTTATTTATACATCCCATTTATATTATTTTATTATCCCTTTTATATTATTTTATTTATTTATTCACCAGCCCGATATACGCGTACAAGCCCCGCAAATTGCTAATGCCCTTGGTCGCCATTTTGATGACGTAATCTCGTGACACACTCGGTAACAGTTTTGTTAGCTATATTTTTTAGTTGAAGATGACGTCACGTGAATGTTAAATGACGATGTTCCCATGCATTAGCAATTTGCGAGAATTATACAACAAATCAGATATAACATAGAATAGAACCAATACTTAGCATACAAACTAAGACTAAAGTTTAAACTAAGCACATTTAAAATTTGGAAAGAAATTAATTGATTCCTTTACTTACATAATTATGGGAATATAATTACAATCAAAAATATTTTTAGTAAAATATACCTATAATACTTATTATATGAAATTTCCAGTTTCAATATGGCGTCCTCGAAGAAAGATCTTAGCACCAAATTTTAAGCCAAAGAACTTACATCAGTTTGTAAAAGTATTTTACGAACAAAGCAATGTTCTAGTGAAACAACTTCGACCAAAAGTGGGAAAAGGAGCTTTTTCTGTTTGGAAGTATGTTACTACGTACACTTTCGATGCTATTTGTGGTAAGTGCTGAACTTAGAGAGTAGTTGACAGTCAAAATATGTCTTTTTTAGAAGGTAATATAGTAATATTATAGATCTTATAACACCTAGGGATAATGGTGGTGAAAAAAAATATCGAACCTAAATATAAGAAAGACCCCATAGAATTGGGTTGGAGAAAAACTTTTGAGGATTGATTAAATTTTTTAAAGACGTAATTAAAGTCTTTGTAAATTATTTTAAATAAAATTATGTTTCATCCTTGTTAAAATAATAATAAAATATTAAATTATTTTTCTAATTTGTTAGAAACAAACTTGGGCACTAAAATCCAATCTCAAAAAAATCCGGATCATCCATTTTTGGCTGCTTTTGATACAATCTGCAAGTTAGACGGTGAACGAATGTGTAAACCCTGGCTGCACATCGACGCAATAAACAACATTCTGCCTCGCTATGAACAGTATGAAAACAGCAAGAAAGTAACTTACAACTTTATGGATAAGGTAATTTTGAATTTCTAAAATTAAATTGTAGTTGAAAAGACTTTAATTTTAGTATTATTAAATCGATTAGATAAAAGCTGTGCCCCGCCTTCGTACGCGCTGTTGTTTGTTTTGTTAAATATTCCACAGAAACCTATAATTTTTTCAAGATATATAGTATCCTATATGTAAATTTAGGTAAAAAACTATCTGTGTGCAAAATTTAATCTAAATCCGCTTAGACGTTTTTGCTTGAAAGAGACAAACATCCATACATCCATCCTCACAAACTTCCGCATTTATAATATTAGTAGGATAGGATTGTTAACCCACGATAGCTTATTGGATATAAACTTTAAACCTTATTATTATTCATTATTACTAAAGCTTTTCTATGTACAAAAATCTTCTATTAGCATAACGATTTTTTTTACAAATAAATCATCAAAATTCTCGTTTTTAGATAATAAAAGCTAAACGCGAAGAGTTAAACAACAGGAAAAACGCTACAGATAATGAAAAAGGTATTTTTTTTCTTTTGAAAATGGTTTGATTGAAAATTGAATTTGAAATTGAAAATGTTCAGGAAATTACCTGAATGATTATTTTATAGATGGTGAAACGAAAATGAAAACCTTTTTGGAGATGCTAGTAGAGACATCTGGCGGCGAACAAGGGTACACTGATCAAGAGTTGAGGGAAGAAACATTAGTCATAACGTTGGCCGGAACTGACACATCAGCAGTCGGAGTCGCCTTTCTTTTAGTAATGCTGGCAAGACTTCCTGATGTACAGCAGAAAGTATACGAAGAGTAATCAAGTTTTTATATTTTTCTCAATCATTCTTTATAAAGAAATGTTACTCTATAATAGTATTATTATATCCTGAACGACTGTGTAGTAATTCCGATTTTTAAAAAAAATTATGTGTAATTTAGTTTTAGTTTTGAACATGTCCGTGTGTAACTACTAAAGGGCCATAAAACAAAAAATCCAAAAATGTTTTTATTGCAAAAATACAATCACAATCCTTCATATTGAATGTTACAAAAAGACTTACGGTAATTTTATTCCATATTTAGTATATTTGATCATTTTTTATATATTCAAAAGTAACTTATAAGCTTATATCTCTTCTAGTATTTAGTTCATTGTAAAAGTACTTAAAATATTTGATGCTACTTAAAAATACGCTTCTCACTATGTAAATATGCATATACTTGATATATATCTAATAAGAAAAAAATAGACAAAAAATAATTTAATTTTTTTCGATTAGATCTCCTGTAAAAAGTGTAATTTTGATTTGTGGCCCTTTAGTTTTTAAGCAGCGATATATTTCTTAATGCATGTACTTGGCAACGTCATAATGTGGTAAAAAGCGAATGTGACGAATGTCTCGTAGGCTCATAAGATAATGCCACCCTCTCTAAACTAGTCTTGGTAGGATCTTAGTGCTACTTGACTTGTGTAGTGAAATATTTCAGGATAGTTTAGTGTTTTTCTTCATTAATTACTTTCCCTTTGTTGGATGTTAAAGCCCTTTTACATCAGACCACCGTGAAATGAAAACACGTGTGCTGTTGTGTTTCGGTGAGTGATTAAGCGATGCCAGAGCCCATTTCCCTATACTTTTCCACCTACCATCAAGCTTGTCTACCGAACTTGACATAAAAAAAATTGTGTGCGTCAGCTCCGAACACGACTGGAGTTTACTCCTTACGAACGATTATAAAATTTAATTTTTCATTTTTGCGAAAAATGCATCATATAGCTAAGAAATCCAAAAATAATTTCCAGATTACGTGAGGTGTTCGGCGATTCTACAAAAGCTATAGTGACTGAAGATTTGACGAGACTAAAATATTTGGACGCTGTCGTTAAGGAAACTCTGAGATTGTATCCTCCTGTTCCGGTTGTCACAAGAAAAGTTGTCAACTATGTTAAGTTACGTAAGTTATTACGTATACACAAATTAAAAAAATAATAAAAATTAATATGTGTTGCGAACTTGCGATAGATATTGCATTCATTGCTACTGCCATTTATACTAATATTATAAAATTAAGGTTGTATGTTTTTATGTTTGTTCGTATGTAGGAACTTCTCATCCAATTTGAAAAACCTTTCACCAATAATTAGAATATAATTTCAGGATGAATATTTCAACAAGGCATCAGCTATCTAAAAATAAAGGCAAAAGTATACTTTGAGTATGACAGGCTATAGGTTTTATTTTTCAACGCGAGCGAAGCCACAGGCACCAACTAGTCTCAGATAAAATCGTCAAATTATTAGAACAGTTGCGTAAGAATGACTGTTTATTTTGGAAATATAATGCTCCAAAAATTGAAGAGTTAGGTACACAATATGCGTAAATATGTACAAATCTCTTCAAACGGTGTGTTGTTGAGTGTTATGTTTACGCCTAGGCCAGTGTCATACTTTTTAATAATTTTTGTTTACTATGTCAAGGAACATGTTAATTCTAGGAAATCTTTGATTCTAGGTATGGGATTTATCTATCATAAATAGGTAAAGTAAAGACAAACAGCTTTCACCCTTTTAAAACCTTTCAGTATTTGTTTTAATTTCTTTTTTTTTAATTTAGTACCTATAGACGATCTTTAAATAAATCAAAAAAAAGTGTATTTACCTACTTATATATGCACTAAAATACACTAAAATACTAAAATACAAATACAGTGTGGTTTTCTGTAAAAAGAATGGTTAAGGGGACGAACTATAGAATAAATATTTTAATATAATATGTGAAAATGACAGTACAGTACTTTTTTTATGTTAAGGTCGACATACAGACTGACGTCACTTGATAGCTACCGTCGCCCTACCGACCATAATAGGCATTATGGGTATAGGATTAGGAGGGGATATAAAAAACAGCCTTACACACTCACCGAAACACAACAGCACACATGTATGCTGTTAATTCACGGTGGTCTTCTGTGAGAGTTTTGGTTACTGCAGTGGAAACAGTGTGCCTTGCCACTACTAAAAACAAAATACCAATTAATATACTGAAAATTAAATATGCCTAACATTTTGATGAGAGCAAAATTAATTACAGCATCCGGAGTGACTTTAGTACCAGGCACCGGCGTATTGATGGATATTTGGGCGATCCATCGCAACCCACGTTACTGGGGTGATGATGCTGAACATTTCAAGCCAGAGAGGTTTCTCAATGGGGCACCAAACCACCCTGGCGCTTTTATGGCGTTCAGCTACACGCCAAGGAATTGTGTTGGTAAGTGTTATCTATAACAAATACGCAACAACAACGATAGAGTTCTGATGATTACTGTACAACACCAAAACCGTTATTTGCAATCTATACTTTAACAATAATAAAGCCGTTAATATTACAAAGCTGAAGATGTGTTTGCTTGAACGCGTTAATCTCAGGAACTACTGGTTGGAATTGAAAAATTCTTTTTACGTTGGATAGTCCATTTATCGAGGAAGGATTTAGGCTATATAACATTTTGAACGCGGATGAAGTCGCGGGCACCATGCACGTGGGACGTATTTCTATAAAAGGCAGTAGATAGCTCCGTAGCCTATTATAAGGTACTGCAAGTACGCTGCTGTCCTAAGTAGGAAGGCAATGGATTAGAGGGGGTGTAAGGAAATGCAGAGGCACAGGAGCGGTTAGAAGCCGCACAATATATAACCACAGTATAACTGCGAAACGCAGTACACCATGCCATCACCAACTGTAGCAGTCTTATTAATTATTTGTCTTAATTAATTAGGTCCTGAGTTTATTTCTACTATTTTTTATCTAATACCTAAAGGTCATTTTGTTGATACAAAAGCTAATACTAAATATAGCCAACGGTTCACTTGATGGTAAGCAGCCACCTTCGGCTAAATACACAAGCAAAATCAGAAGTGGTAGCAGACACTGCAGGAATTCCTTTACAGTTTACTTGAGGAAGATTCATTAGTTTGTGTTATAACGTGATAAAGATGGCGCCTTATTCAGATAATATTGCATTAGAATAAACAAACAAGGCCATATTGTCTTAAGGTGGCGCTGAACGAGCGTGGGAACTCAGTAATAGGTATTTGGGAGAATTTGTTGTCTCAACTTACTATAATGCTAATAACCTAAGACAGAATGCGAAGCAACACATTCGCGCACTTATTCAACTAGCGAAACATACGCCAGCAATTCCAATATTTTAGAAAAACCTTTATAGATAGTAACTATTGACATCCCAATTTTTAATGTACACTATAGCTAGGATGTTTTCATTGGAAAACATTATTGGCTTTCAGTCAAAAATTAAGAGTTCTCAACCAGAGAAAATGTGACAAATTCTGCACATTTTAGAAATTAATTATACTAGATATAAAATAAATTTCAGTTTTTTGTTTCGATGTAAACCTTCATATTATGTCTCAGAAAAGTCATATTTTTTCATGTATAACTACGACCAATACCTAATGAGTAATCATGGAATTACGTAGTATGGAATTGGTACGCCGCTCGAGTTGGAAAGTGGCCTCTTAAACTAAGGTTTTAACCGCTGTAGTGGATCGCTGACGATTGAGACAATTCTAGATTGCTTTTAGTATCGACAAAACAACTCTTATCTTAATTCAGAACTGAATTCTATTCGCAGGTTACCAATATGCAATGTTATCTATGAAAACAGTATGCACCACTGTACTTCGTAATTATAAAATATTGCCAGCTAAAGAGAATATCACGTGCAATGGTAATGCAGCAACTGATGAAGATGCTGAACCTCTGAAGGTGAAATGGAACATTATGATGAAGGATGTTAATGATTTCATGATACGTCTTGAACCGAGAGAAACTGTCGCTTAGTAATAGAATGTTTGTCCGTTCAGCGAACAATGCGTTATCAATATACAAGTTATAGGTTGCGGGAAATATGGTACCTAGGGTACCTACCTACTACATACACTACATAATAAAAAAAAACAACTCTAGGAACACACTTGTTCAAAATTTAAATAAAGTACAATAATAAATATAGGTTTTTTATTTATTAAGGGCCTCTTTCACCAACTACAAGTAAAGTGTTGATTAGATACTTTTCAAGTAACGCTAATTGGCGAATAAATGTTACGAGTATCTTGTTTCAATTTCATTGAAATTGCCCTTGAGTAATGCTACTCGAAAATGGTGAAACTCGTACGTTTTCTTACTGGTGACTTTAAATGGCGGTTAGCCTACTTGACACTTTACTCAGAGATAGTGAAAGAGGCCCTTCGACATTTGAATTTTGCTTGCTAAAATAGGTAATAAGCGCAATATGCCATCTATTGACTTCAATATGAACGAACATTTAAAATGTTACGCATGAAGCAAACAATCTTCAACAATCTTATTACTTTACGATACAGTGAATAGATGGCGTAATTTAACCAACGTAAAGGTCTAAAAATACTTTTTTTCCACTTCCATGGGAATCATGGAAATAGCTTCATTCATTTTATTAAAAAATAAATACGTCAATGGACTTCCAAAAAGGACAATAAATTTTTATGACAATTTTAAATGCGACAATTTATTTTCGGCATAACACTAGTTTACAAGGTTTTTATACCCCAGCTGAAAGTTGTTGAGTTTTATCCAGGAAAAATATTAAAAAAATTCCATCACGTCCACATTTAGAATAATTTATTAAAAAAAATAATAAGAAAATTTACTTTAGACTTTTTTATAGGTTCTGAATCGGTTTCTTCTAAAATAGACCAGCAGTACTCTCCAAACATATTTTCGTCCCTATATCCTTGATGGCGATCTTCAAAAGACGGATCAAAAGATCTTCAACGTCGCTCATACTGCCTAAGTTTTCCAGAAAAAAATTCAGGTGGGAATGCAGGAAATGGATCTTTAATGACATGTTAACACCAATCTTATGATAATTTTGTAATAAATCAGCCACTATGTCTATAGTTTTCACTTTTATTATTTCCTAAAAAGTTGAATAAAATTTATAAGAGTTGAATGAATTCCAAACAACTCTTTCATTCGTAGATAAAAGGGTATCAAACTTAGAATCACTTATGATTTTTCTTATTTGTGGGCCGTCAAATACCCCCTCTTTAAGTTTGGCTTTGGTGATATAGGGAAAAAACTTTTGTAAGCATCACTGTTTTTGTCTTATGTTTTCTTGGTTAGCCACAAAAATCCGAAATAATGAAGACATGCACTTTGCAACGATTCTACTATATGTCTTTTCTTTTTTATAAATATAAATTGTCCACAAACATAACAAAAGCGATTAGAACTTTGTACTCGACATTTTAATTGAGTTAAACAATAAATATCTCTTAAACTAAATAAGTAATGCAGCACCAAACCTAAGCAATTAAGTATGATTCTTTAAAAGTAAATATACTTATTATAAGTAAATAAATATAAGGGTAGAAAAAAAATGTGATGCGATAAAAATTTTATGTTGATACTTTTAGAACTCATAAGGTTTTGTGAGGGGTATATAAAAAAAAATCAAAATTTGTAAACTAGTGTAATCAAAGAACTGTAACGAAAATATTACTCAAAATATATTATGTAACTGCCATCTGCAGGTACAAATAGACACTAAAAAATGTCTTCGGCCCATTTTAAATTCAAAAGATGTTTTTTTTAAAGCTGATATTATGATCGAGATAGTTCTTAGCTATATTAATGAAGATCTTTCCAGGTTTTACGATCTTTCGTACATTATTAGGTATATTAACAAAGAAAAGCCAGGATATAAATTATGTTAAGGAAATTAGCTTACTAATCAGATGGAAACATCAACAAGGAAGCTATATAAAGACACGTAGGAGTATTTCTCTTATTTTAACCAGGTTACTTAATAAGGAAATTATATTTAAATAAACGCACGTTGCTACGTGATAATAAGTAAACAAGAAATTGGTTTAATTTGCATTCCACAATTAGACAAAAATCCTATGTAAGGTACATACAATACAACCCCTTACACAGGCAATTTTTCGCTTGATTTGAAATTGTTAAGTACTTCGGTGGCATTTCCATGACACGGTAACCTTGAACATGCTATAATGAATATAAGCAAAGATTTAAATCGAGAGATGCGGCATTACTAGCGAAAGTGTGTTACAAAATACAACATACATTATACTAAAGACAAAAGTATAAAATACCTTTGTCTAAACACACTTTTAAACACAGAACACATTCCTTACTTCAAACGTGACTGTGACCATAGCGACGCTCTCAACAAGCGACCGTCACTCACTGTAGCTGGCGTGCAACTGTAGTTGGGTTGAGCGCCTGCGCCCAACCCATTGTTAAGAATTTTCGGTGTGTTTTTAATATGGCGCGAGGAGATTACGCCGCATCTTTCGATTTAAATCTTTGAATATAAGTATAGATAAAATATGAAGAGGGCAATGACATTTAATTTTGTCTGAAAGATTTGTTTACAGCACGCTTAAAGAAGCTCATATTTTAGCCAGGCATCTTAGATCAATCTAAATATGGGGCACTGCTCTCGTCTGTTAGGACTTTTGACACTTTTTTTGACCTTTTGACACTGCGTTGAATTGTTCGAATTGTTGAAGATCCATTAGTTTAGCCTCTCTTTGTGTGTTGTACTTGGGCGCATATGTAATCTTGAGCTGATGAGTTTTTACCAAAGTACTGCGCGTCATATATGCGAAGTTCATCCGAATTTCTTGGAATAAAGTACCGCTGCGCACGGTCCGAATGGGTGGAAACTTTATCCGGCGATCACACGAACTTTAGAATACTCTCTTGGGCCATATATAGAATTACCACTGCTCCAGCGTGAAATACCACTTTGCCCTGTTCAACACTCAAATTATTTTATGATCTACCTATTCGAATGCTGTTCTTATAACTCGCTGAGAATGATATTCGTACGACGGTTATAAGGCAATTCTGCCATGATAATGTATGACGTCTGCAAATTGGAGGTGAGAGATTCGTTATTAATGTTGATGAGAAGTCAAAAGCTTGAATAATTCACCCATTTAGGCGAGATTAATTTGGGCGAGTAGTCCATTAACTCTCTCAAATTTGTAAATTGTAGATCGAGCAAATTTGTAGATAGTTTCGTAGAGATAGTGTCCCCCATCTCACTCTCTTCTGCAGCTGGATGGATTCCGTGCCTTTGTTCAATTCAGTGCAATAACGCCTCCTTGGATGAACAAAATATTGCTTAGTTATAATCTAAATTAAGGGCGAACCGAGGAGAAACAGCTAGTATTTGCTCCAATCTTTATAAATTTTAGTTATAAATAACCTATATTCCTTGGGATTTATTTATGATAAGTAAAATAAACAAACATTACTTTAATACACACTTGTTTTTAAGTTCCCTTAAAGAGCAGTGATTGTTGCTTCGTAGTAAATATCTTGCTGTTGCCACTTTATTCACTGTAGCAGTTAAGCTGTTTTGAGTTCTCTGCCTTTGAGATAAGGTTCACCTGGAGTGTCAGTAAACAATGGAGCATTGTTAATCGTGGTGTCAGAATTCCGAGCACGCTTCTCTCCTCTGACACAGGAAACAGGGCGAGGGGGATGCAGGAAGAGAAATGTAACGACCTCTATCCAGTGCATACAACCACTCAGTTACTTCTTCGCTTTTCTCTATAGTAATGGTTGATATATAACTTTAAACCATATGTGGTTTGATATGTAACATATCTTTTTTCCGAACTCATATAACCCAAATAACAGGCAATAGGCAATCTCTTAAAATAATAGGCATTTTCTGGGTTAGCTCGCTCTATTCGTCAACCTCGTCTTTCCTTCATAAGATGTTAGCCAAGAGTAAACCTATACGAAAAAAATAGTTATAAAAAACTTTATCGTTATAGTACCTATCTATAATATTGTAAATTAGAGTCGCTATCGAGCATTCGTGTCTTGGCTTTTTCTCCGCTAACTTCTTCTAAAACACCCAAAGAAAATTAATTTGGTTTCCCTAGAGACATAATTTGCAGAAAAAAATGCAAATATATATAACTAGTGGCCCGCTCCCGGCTTCGCCCTGGGTGCAATTTGTATATCTTTTAAGTTGGACCAAATTACATATAGTTACGAAGTTTTTCAAAATCGGTTTAGTATTGTAGTTTAGGAGTCCATCGGCGACAAACATGTGACACGAATTTTATATATCTTTATATATATATTTCTTCTGTGCGTGTGTATGTCACTGAACTCCTCCTAAATGGCTGGACCTATTTTAATTCTGTCTTCACTTATGGATAGAGGGATAATCAGGAAGGGTTTGTATGTAAAAAAAAATTTGGTCGCGGACGAAGTCGCGGGCACCCACTAGTATTTTATATATATTCTACTTATATATATTATATAAGTAGATACAAGAATCGCTCGTTTAAAGTTATTAGATGAGTAAGCACGGTGTGTAAGTTTTTGTTTGTAAGCTACGAGCTACGTAGCTTTTGGTATGTAAGCTCAAACCGAAAGCTACGAGTAACATAAGTTCGAAAAAAATATTATTCCCTCTGACAGGGATATGTTTACTTCTTTTAAGTAAGTAGATTTAGCGCCTATTTCACAAACGTCAATTAGGCCAAACTGTCATTTAAAGTCACCGGTAACCGGGAATAATTTAGCTGATATACCTTTGTTTGTACGGTAAACGTCCCAAATATTAAATAGAAAATAATAAAAAAATTCGCCTATCGAACGATGCAGTAAACCGAGTGCATAATTCAATATAACAGAAAATGATTTCTAAAAGTAACTAATCAACACTTTAATTGTACTTTGTAAAAGAGGCCCTTAGTCTACACTCAATCAAGTATAAGATGTGATAGTTTTCATATTAGTGATGCGTTGGCGATGACAATTCATGCTAAAAATCCAGTCCGATCAACAAACGAAATATGGTTATTTTCTCAGTTATTTTTTACTTCGCAAACTAAATCGCAAAGTCGAATTAATTTACGGTCGCATTAAGGGAGCCTTACACAAAAATTTACTACGTTTGTCCTGCAATAAAGAGGTCTTTACTGAGCTTCGGAGCCCGAGGTGAGTGCTTAAAGGATATAAAACAGCCCGCCACACTTATCTAACAGTATGGCCAACTATAAACTTATGTACTTTATATATTTCTTCGTACACGATTATTAAATAATTAATGTGACCGTGTCCAAAGGTTATTTACGTTCCACGCGGCCTCCACCCTTGGGAAGAAAAGGGATGATCTAAAAAGCTCAGGTAACGTCGCCGAAAGGTCTACCAGTTATCAGGGGTTATTATTATAAATCCTTTTTAATATTATAATACAAATGCAAAAGTTTGAAAGCATGTATTCTTTCATATTTCATTCTTCACGTAAATACTAAACAGATTTTAATGAAACTTTACAGTAATATAGTTTACATAACAAAATAAAGTATAGGCTTCAATAAAACACAAGAGGTTGGTTGTGTAATATTTCAAAAATTCATGTCTTGAAAATTAATAATAATATGTTCATATTAACACGTACAATTATCGATAAGATTTTCAACAGCCTCTCTGTACTAATAATAAATATATCTCACTATTAGCCATAGTATTCCTCGAGGTACAATAAATACTGTTAGTATAAAGGTAGAATATATTATGTGTGAGTTGGAAAGGTCATTTTATTTTTAAATTTCTTTTATTTTCATCTGAAGACTGCTTTCATGTGCGATTTTCGTGTCTTTAAGTATATTGTTTCTTTTATTTGAACAAGTTCTAATGGATATGTATTTTTGCGTTTATTAACTTTTGCTGATCCATCAACTAAGTATACTGTTTAGCTGCGACATTTTATAAAACAAAACTGTGCGCAGTACAGACAATAGAGAATTTTCTTCTGCACAAACATTTAAAAAAATACAGTTGAATTGAGAACCTTCTCCTTTTCAACCGACTTCCAAAAAAGGAGGGGTACTCAATTCGACTGTTTTTTTTTAATGTTTGTTACCTCATAACTGGGTAACAACTGGTGAACTGGTGGTGGTGGGACTGGGTGAAAAAATTTTGATGATTCTTTTTTTATTTGAAAGCTGGTGCTTCCCGTGTGGTCCCATTTCAATTTGGTCCAGTTCTGACAATGGCATCCATGATAAAACGGTTTGAAGTCGGTTGAAAAAATATCTCATTTATTTTTGTAACCGTAACGTCAGGTCACGTTTAAAAACCGCGCGGTAAACAATTAAAAGTGATTAAATTTTACACAAACTTTTAGAATTTAACGTTTGAAAAATATCTTTTCATTTTATGTATGGAGAAAAAGTGTGGAAAAGTCGGTCGTAGTTATTACGCGGTTCGCAGAGCTTTCGACTTGAAACGGTGCGGCTATAGTTTTATCTGAGCGGAGGTGGGAACAAGGAATAAGTTGAATTATTTCTATTATTTGTATTGTTATTGTTCTCGTAGCTTAAATATAAAAAATCAAAAGAGTTTGCCTCAAGTCTCATAGGCCCCACAGGTTCGATTCCCGGCGGGAAATGAACTTTTCAAAGTTGGCTTTGGTTTGGATTTGGAAAGTAGTGGCTGCGTTTCGTAGTCATTTCCTTTTTAATCTCTAATCCTTAATCATATTGTGTTTTAACATTGCTTGTGTTATAGGTGACGGTAGCCAGCTATCACCAAGTGAACCGTCTTGTTTGACAACCTTTGGATTAAAAAAAAGAATAGCTTTGCGAGTAAGAAATTAGTAAAATATAATATAAAAGTAATATAGGATAATATAAAATAATACGGTGATATTTAATATAATAATTGGCTACAGGCAAAAAGTCTTGTAAGTAGCTTTATTTAACTAAACTATTGTCAGGGGACAGTCCGTAGCTCGGAGGCAAGGAAGAGGGAACATCCTCGTGACCCCCTCAGGGGTCATACCGAATTCATTAGCTTCTCTTTTTGGGTTTCGTCCCGAATACAAACCAAAGTAAATAGGCGCGTTTAATGAAAACCCGGTTCGTATAATGTGAGTCAAATCTGAATAAGATAGCACAAAGCTACTGAAAGTGTACTAATTATTGATTAGTCCTGATTTCTTGTTTTTTTTTTTTTTTGTTTATACTTAAATGAGAATTTCACTGTCTAAATAGCACGATACGCTAGTTTTATAAGTCAATTTAAATCACTATATTTTTTATATTGTTTCGAACACTATTCTATACAAAATTTTTCATAATAGGCTGTCCCGAACAATAATTAAACTTTCACGTTGTAATTTTAATTTAATATTCAATTTTCCCTCGTTTGTGCCATTACTCGTATTTACAAGTTTAATTTGTAAGTGTATGGTGGTTGTAATTGGAAATTTGGAGGTTGTTCAATGCGAACACAGCCATTTGTTTAAATAGTTTTCGCTTTGATCGGTCTACGCCTTAATTAAATGCAAATGTGGCAGGTGCTTTCAAATTTAATGAGAATTGTTAAAGGCAATAGGCATCAAATGGTTAATTGAAATTAAAATAATCAGCAAAGCTTATAAAGTTGTACACTGCAGATTCCATTAAAATTGTAGTAAGATTTTTTGCATTTAATGTTTCTATCGATAATATGGAAGAATATATTTGTTATTTGTATTTAAATACACCAATCACAATAGCTTTTACACGCTACTTCGTCCTCATAATTTTATAAAACATATCCTAGGTTTTATAGGTGGAAGAATTTTTAAAATCAGTCCAGTAGTTTTTGAGTTTGTTCATTACAAACAAAAATACAAATCTTATCTCTACAATATTAGAATAGATTTCACATACATATATTTATATTATGTCAAAGTGGAAGGAAAAGTAGCTTATATGGACTGTAAGGTATTTTCTTACTTTCTTTACTGAAAAGTTTTTGTTTTTTTGTTCTTTGATTACATATCGTGAATTGTAAAATTTTAGAAATTTTGAATTAATTCAATAACAGGATACTTTACAATAAATGCAGACGTTAGGTTACGAAACCTGATTTTAATTTGTCTAATGAGCAATAATTGTTCCAAATAATCGCAGTATTTACGTGTTGTATGGATCGTGACTGAACATCAATCATTAGAGTAAATTCATTAAGCTAGCGCACTTGTCCCATAATCATAGTAATTTCATATTATGCTCATTTGAATATTAAACGGTTTTCTGTGTAATGGGCTACGCAGCTTCAAAATCTTCAAAATCTGGAAGAAGTTATCATTTACAATTCATACAAATTTCAAATTAATTAACTTGTAAACATTTATTGCTTATTTTTCACTCACTTTGATCTTCGCCGCAGGTATTCTGACTCTGATAGTAATATACATTAACATTGTTTCTGATTTGTCTTATTTGTATGTCAAATCTTTTTATAGTACAATATTTTATAATAATAGATATATGTATTGATTTATCACACTGCAAAAATCTAATGAAGATATCATAAAATATCTAAGTGAACAACACCTCCTAAAGTAGAAAGTGTAAAGTAGTTATACATTATTCAAAATAGTTTAGTAAACAGATAAAAAAAAATCATAGTACTGTTTTCAGTATAGTGTGTGTGTGAGTGATGTGCTTGAAAATGAGTGCTCATCTCAATTCTAAATAAAACATTATTCGAAAACATAATATATGTTCGCATTATCACATAGAGTAAGTAATAAAATGATGATAATTTAAAATATGAGCAATTATCCAAAACGACACCAATTAAAAGTGGTCATTATGAATAAAATATGTCGTTGGCAAAATACAATTTGTGGTTGTAGTCATAATTAAGTTAATAGCGTTCAAAGTAAATGGATAAATTGTGGATAATTTGAGAACGTGTGTGTTTCAGTCGACAATATGATAATGTAGGTATTTACAATAAGTTACTTGAGCCAAGTATACTTCTACTAAAAGATACGATGGTATGAAGACAGGCTGTCTTTATTTGAAGCTTGGTCTTTATTGTGAAAGGAGCTTAAGCTTATTTAAGTTCAAAGAACGGCCACGTCATAATGATAAACTTGGTATGGTCTCTGCCAAATCAAGAAAGAAAAAATTATGTAACGTGAATACGTTTATGTAACGGGTTATATTTTTTAAATAAAATAAAACAAATAATTATTGTGTTACAATATAAATTTTATGATCCTTTAGCTATCCAGTGGTATAATTTAATTTTTAATGTAGAGCATACATTCGAAAATACAACGCCAAACTGTATCCCCCCATTTTGTTATCATTAGATTTCTTGGTAGCAAATTTAAAGACATATTTTTTCTAACTATACGAAGTTCACCTATTTTAATTATCATCAATAAATACAAGTTTACTTTTAAAGTGAGCAAGTAACAATTTGCGTGCCCTGCCTGAACCGCAATACGTGGATATGTTTGATTTCCCAATGGAGTTCAACGTGTAGTCGTGAACGCACAATTGTTTTATTGTCTACCGTCCGACCTCCGACCGGCTATAAACTAAACAAGCCTATGCACGCCAACTTCTGTCTCTATGAGAACATTTACATACAGTTGGATTTTTCTGTATCCTATATATTTTTTGTACACCATCAAATCCTTTGTGCATTGACCCACACTGAATTGAAACAGACGCATGGAGAATAATGGGTGAGGACTATGTCCAGCAGTGGACGTCCTATGGATAGGTCATCTAGTAAGTAGACGTCCACTTCTAGTAAGTACTGATATGTATTTTTTATCATAAAGAAACTAAATTTATTAATATGTGGAGAGGAATCTCCACAACTACTGGGTATTGAGAGCAATTTTAGTACACGTATATGTATAAGCGCCTCTTTCACAAACGTCAAGTAGGCCAAACTGTCATTTAAAGTCACCGGTAACCGGGGATAATGGAGCTGATATATCTTTGTTTGTACCGTAAACGTCCCAAACATTTAATAGAAAATAATTTTAAAAAAATCGGCTATCGAATGATGCAGTAAACCGAGTATTCGGTTAATTCAATATAACAGAAAATGATTTCTCAAAGTAACTAATCAACACTTTACATGTAGTTTGTGAAAAACGCCCTAAGACTGAGATAGGTATTATACCTATCTCAGTAGTTTTTGTACCCCTTGAAACGTGTGTGCAAAATTTAATGATTTTATCTATTGAGTAGTTAAAGCGTGAAAGTGTAAAAAACAGACAAACTCACTTTCGCATTTATAATATTAGTTAGTAGGGTCTTACAGTAATAACTACCCGTGTGTGAACATACTAAGTGGAAACTCATTATACTATAAGGTTCATAACACAACAACCTCTGGCGTGGGAAACATTAATTCTAATGGCTTGACATCACTCTATACCTACTTCTCTTTCATAAGTTTCTTCTGTTCAATCAATCTGTTCAACAGAGGAAACTCAGAATTGTTTTTTTTTATTAAGTTTATAAAATAAGCTCCAGAAAAATTGTTAGTTACTTTTGTAATGTGATTAATCCGTGATTTAATCGCTGCTTAAAAACTAAAGGGGCACAAATCAAAATTACACTTTTTACAGAAAAGCTAATCGAAAAAAAATAAATTATTTTTGTCCCTTTTTTTTCTTATTAGATATGTATCAAATATATTTTTGAAATACCAATCAAAAATCAAAAATCAGTATCAAAAATACGTTTCAAACAGCATTAAATGTTTTAAGTACTTTTATAATAAACTGAATACTAGAAGAGATAAAGCATATATGTATGTTATTTTGAATATATATAAAAATGATCAAAATATACTAAATATGGAATAAAAAAACCATAAATCTTTTTGCAACATACAATATGAAGGATTGTGGTTTTATTTTTGCAATAAAAACATTTTTGGATGTTTTTGTTTTGTGGCCCTTTAGTTTTTATATATGCAATATTGTTTTAATATAGATGGTGGTGTTAGTTTTTTATCATCTTTCATCTTGTGTCTTATTACTGTTAGTATATACTCGTATATGTATATATATTTATGTTTTTTACTTATACTTTTTAATACAGAACTGTCTAGATATAATAGATTTATAATAGTGTGACATGCGTGTCCAGTTGCCTGAAAATAAAGGGATTTTAATTTTAATTTATTTTTAATTAAAATTTATTTTGCAGTTGAATATAAACTCCACTGAATTATATCTATGTAAGTAACAAGTCCATAAGTCTACGTTTGTTCTATTTTAACAGGTTCATTGTTCCATCGTTGTGTGAAAGAGTGCTTTATATGTTAATTAAAAACTTACCTCCTTTTAGAATTCCTATCCTTGCACCGTTCACAGAATACTTTATTAATGCATCCAACTGTTCCAAATACGAAAAAAGTATGTTTAAATTTAGAACAATGTTTGAAAATTTTTACTCCCTCGTTCTGAAAATTCATCAAAGGAATTTAAAAAGTTAATCTGCTTCGGAAATGGTTGATTTTTTTTTTATCCATGGTCTTTTGAACGTAACAAAGGCTTCGACGGCGTCACGTAGCCATTTTCAACAAATTTTACTTTCTCAAAACTCCCTCAAGGTGATAATTTTCTTAATTTAGTCACGTTTAATTAATTCAATACACGATCTGAATCCTTATTAGATAGCGGGGTGGTTAAAATTCCCTTTTAAAAGCTGAAAATAATAATTTCTCTTTAAGTCCTCTGGCAGAAAGCCATGGGCAGGCTTAACCACTTAATCGTTGCACTTTTAAAAATATTTAGCGAATATTGTTTTTAAGGACTCTTTTTTTTTAGGTTTTTTTAAGTTTTAGGTTTAAGAAATATATTTATTATTTGAAGATTTAATTACTAGTTTTTGCTTGTCTGGTTAAAAGCTACTCTAATAAACTAAATGAATAGAAACCTAACGACATGCAAAATATTTCTTTGTATCAAAATTTCTAACACCAAATACTATGTATAGCAGTCAATTTAAAGAGGTAATATCTAATTTCAAATAACTTGTAGTTATTAAAAATATTTATTCAATAAATTAATGCATATAATCTAAAATGAGAATTTTACGTTTTATGCTCATAATTTATGTAGTGTACTCTGCTCATAATTTATTTACTCTGCAAGAATGCTGGATCTCTTGAACTTGGACCATATTTTTTGAAAATTTTAGAATTAATTATAAAAACAAAGATTGTAAAATAAATGAAACTAGCGACAAAACTAAGTGAAAAATTATCTTGAGGCTCTGATATAAGAATATTAAAATTTATAAAATACTGTACTGCATATTTGTTACATGGACAGACCTAACTTAGATTCAGGCTGCTTCTGACAGTCCTACTGGAAAATTATTGGGGAAACCTATGTTCAGTAGTGGGCGTTCTACGACTGAGGTAATGATGGTGATATTTGTTCCGTATAAGGGTGATAATTATATGTAGTTTTCTAAGACGTTTCACTTACCATCTAAGAAGCTTATATCGTCATTGACACGACCACGACCACTCTGACAAGAGTGTGCAAATTTAACGATTTGCATAAATGCATTTGAAATATATGCAAAGTTTCTGATGTGAATTAACCTTTAGGTATATTTGTTGAAGCATACGCCTAGTCATAGCCCTGCTATTATGCGGCTCAGTTCCTCAGCCAGCGATGAAATACAGCGCAAACACAATGAGGGAACAATGCGGAAATATCGCGCGATATCACGCTTACCGGCATCTCTCACAGTGTGGCCACTGAAACAGCGATTCGGAGGTATTATTTTTAGAAAATGTACACCTTCATGATTTGTTGCTTTATTTCGTTAGAATCTCCTAGTGTTTTTTTGCTAAACTATAAAGTTAAAACTATAAACCTAAACTACATAACGTTAATGAAAGTTCAATGCCATCTAAGACATCTAAGTTTTTTATTTCACTTGTGGATTAGAAATCGCTATCAACTCTAACGCTGAAGAAAAACGTCTTGTTCGAGAAAATATGTAATATAATTTAAAAAAAAATGTGGTTGCATAGTGTACCGAACAACCTCGTATATATGCGAAATAAAATAATAAATATAAGAAATAAATAAAATAAAAGAAAAGAAACACTTATAGTATAGTCAAAACCTTTTTTTGCTTTTCCTTGGGAGGATTTTGATGTGTTTTTTTTTTATTAAATGAAAGTTTTTTTTTTGATATAATGGTTTTTTTCGAAAATTTATTTTAATGAATAAATCGCTGGTTTCCTAGCCATTCACTTACCTGTAAGCATAGCAGTTCACTATCATTCCATTCATCATGGACGCGTCGCAGCGCGTCGCTCGCTTTCTGTCGGAATTTTATTAATACGTCTTTAGGATTGTTACACACGAGTACCTTATTTTTATTAGATCAAATCCTGTTTATTTGTATTGGAATGGAACCGAACTTTGGGCATCAATTAACTAACTTATCACAATAATATGGAGAGTTGTTCATATGAATAAATCTCTATATGACTTAAATGGTTGTAAAACGATCCTGTTTGAACAAATAATTTTAAAAACTAGTTAATAAGTATTTATATCATCACATTCATCCTCCTTAACCTGAAAGCTCTCGTATCACGAGATTTCTGTTTCATCACGTATTTTCGGATCATATCCTTTAGAGAAACCCTGAGAAAAGTCACCATGATGACCTAATGATGTAATGTCACATGGTGATGAACCAAACCCACGAATTTGGTAGATTACATGGTATTTTTACTACTTTGCAATTATATATTGGTAAAAAAACTAAAATATCAGCTAATATCAGAATCGTAACTTTATGTACCATTTCTTTTTTAATTTTTTAGTCTCAATTTTATTTACAAGCAGATTCAAAATTCAGTAACCGGGTACAATAAAGTAAAATAACCTTTTGTGAGGCTTTTTAAAACGTAAATTCAACAAATGGAGTGCTGACTCGATTTAAACACGTGTTTCGCGGCTCATGCACTTTTTACCGCTAATTTGTGGAGCACCCTTTAAACTTTTGCTATGCAAAATTTATACCTATCACAGTAAACTCATTCGTCAGACAGTAATCACCATGAAAACTGCAGAAGTATGTCAATTGAACTATGATCATTTATAAGCACTCTGTAGACTTAACCAAAGATTCTATTTATTACAAATGCGAAAAGGAGGTTGGTTGTTACGCTTCGAAGCCTTATGCATGTACACGTTGTCAGGGATACTTTTCATCCAAATAAATTATGAGGGATCATCTAAACTTTTAAAATAAAAATGATTGTATCTTTCTATAAAGTAACAACGAATCACAAAATGTGTTACTAAGCACAAAACCCGAGAACGGTTGGACCAATTCGTCTAATATTTTTTAAAGTACGAGGAAGGTTTTTGTGAAGAAACCTTCCTCGTACGCTAAATAACGGTAAATACCATCCGTACGAAGCCGTAGGCAGTTTGTTAATATTGTAATAGAAATACAATATATTTTTTTAACAAATTTAGCATTTTATATAGGTCTGTGATGTGGGAGCCACAATAACACTGCTATGTCACTAACGAGCTGTGTAATGGGGCCAAAACCTGCCTGAGTAAACGTTTCCATCGTTGTTATAGGACATATGAAACACAAAAAGTGATTCCGAAAACGTTCTCTCGATTGCTGGTTTTGGTTGGTTGGTACACGATTTGGCTGGTTGGGTTTCAAAATTCACTTTTTGACGAAGATAAATGTTTTGTAAAAACTTACATCTAATAAATGACTTGAATTTGAATTTGAACTGAAAAAAAAAATAAAAAAAAAATTGTATGTAAATTGAGATGCTACCGTTGACTACTGTGTATATGTAAGTTATACTGTTGTTAACGCTTTAACATATCCATCAGGCCGCAAAATTTTCAACGCCTGGGCCCTTGTGGGATGCTTGCGGTTCATATTTTATCATTTACCCCCATTTTCGCATAAATGCGGGAGTGTATGTGCGAAAGTTAATGTAAGTAAAGAGGTGAAGCATTTTGTTAACGGACGGTCTAGTCTGCTTCCTTTTATTTTTTAAGGGTAATTAAAAAAAATTTAACTTTAGTCAATTGCTAAAAATGAGAGCAAAAATTATCGTAACCTATGATCGTAATCATGGCAGGATTAAAAATGCCTGAAAATTCTAGCCATGTCCCATGACCAAATGCTGTTAGTCGAGCATTCCTAACATAGGACCATAATTTTGCTTTACTTACTTTTTTTTAATGCTCATAACTCACAAATATCTTCTATATAATATACCAGCTGGCGCCCGCGACTTTGTCCGCGTTGAAAAAGAAAAAAGTAGCCTATCCTGTGTCCTGTACGTCTAAATGTTTATCTACCATGTTTCGTGAAAACCAGTTAATTCGTTTAAGAGTTATGGAGGAACATACGTACATACATACATACATACAGAAAAAAATCTAAAAATCGTCAATTTAGTTTCAGTATCATGTATAGAGCCTATAAACACGATATCTCTGAAAACAAAGTAACTTACTCCATGACCAACCCTTACAGATTTATTAATAGTATTGATATAGAATTCTCGTGTCACAGTGTTCGTAACCAAAGTCATGTATATTCGGTAGGTCGTAGCCCCCTTAGTGATAAGGGTGGCCCACCAAATTTATTTTTTTATTTTTTAGAAAAGCAACGTTTGCCGGGTCAGCTAGTAATTAAATAAAAAATAAAGGTCAAATAAAAAAAAGTGTTTCATCGTAAATCCAATGGTAAAAACGAAAAGAAGTGATAATACTGCGGATGTAATGGACGAGCATATCACAATAGATCATGATATACGAGCTGTCATCGGTGACCGGCGCTAACATTCTAATAAAGAGAGATGTAATTAAGCATACCATAATGAAAAAACGTTACGTGACGGGTGAAGTTAATATTCGTTTGTGTAAAAATATACAATACAAAATAACATTCATCCACTATGTTTGATTTTCGTTCATAATAATTAATAATTGAATCATGAAGTAATAAGATTCATGTACCTATTTATTTATTGGCCATGTAATAATTTTACCCTACTTATGTGCACTGTAATTATGTACCTATTTATTGTATTGTACATAGTAAAATATTATTTTTTAAAACAATTTTTTTTTATTAGAGAAGGGTTTGCTCTTGGCCAGCATCCAAATGTGTAGCGAAGATGAGGCCTATGATCCAACGGATTTTCTTTTGCTTGTTGTGTTCATTTTGAGTTTTGTGCATTTTGCGTTTTTTTCATTATGCTTTTGTAAATAATGCTACTGAGCGTCTATGATGGTCTATGTCAAATGAAATACTTTAAAATTATAATTATCGTATTTAGTAGGACATTCAGTCTGACCTTAGAAGTTATTTAGTAGTGGCGGGACACACTACGTTTCATAGTAGATTGGGCAGTTCATCTGGTAGATGTCATTCACTCCCTTACAAAGATCATCACAAAATAAAAAAAAATAATGAAAATACCTATCTTTAAAATACGCTTGACACACATGAGAAACTGGTAAAGTTTGTACCGTCAGAGAATAGTTTTGGAGTAGTTTTAAAATCAGCTCGAGGGAGTAATGAATAATTCAATTGGTAGGCGAGATCGAAGTGCTCAGGCTTCAATATTAAATCATTGACATGGATGCGCTCGAAACAACGTTCTCATTCCCGAGGTACGATATTATCGAAAAAGTACTCTATTTTATTTGTAACATTGGATTCCGAGTGCTGAAATTGAGATATGGTGTGCAATTTCAAGCTTTGCTCAATAATAAATTGCAAAAAATAAAAACAAAAGAGTGCAATAATCCATTAGCTTGTCCAATGTGGTTCGCTTTATTTTGTTGCAAAGAACTCAATTTGCCTTATGTGTGCTAAAAAGTCAATTGAAAAATCTGCTTGTAATGCCAATATAAGTGTTTTTGTTTGCTAGGTAGGTATCATATATATATATATGATACCTACAAAAAAAAATTTTAAATGATTTTTGTCTGTTTGTTCTCGCTAACCTCAAACATGGCTGAACCAATTCTTACTGACAGATAACTGATTTTATAGAAGCAACTTTTAAGCAAAGTAATTCAAAATCAAATTCCTCACTTAAAAAAATTAAAAAAAAATCTCATTTATACTCTATGTTTAAAGTAACTTTTTATGCACAAATCTACATAATTATTTAATATACATGACATATACATATAAACTCGTTTCATCAGTGAACGAAATACACACACAAAATCAATACAAAAAAAGAGTTCCAAAAATTATTACCGACTGAAGTAGCAGATGTCACACGAAAACATTTCACGTAAGAGTATAAATCTCGAAAATTATATTTATTATGTATTTTCAATAAACCCTGGACAGGCCAGTTCGATTTCATTCCCTCTGCTGATCAGCTATTCATTGAAGACAGAGAGGGGTTAAACTCCCACCTCTTCCCCTGGGATTATACACTCGTATGTTTCAGATGCGCTTTAGAATCGGATACATATGATCGGATACTATTAATAAAATAGGTGTTTAATACACAACACGAAAATACATTTGTAACAACCGTTGATATACATATCGCACCTTCGGTAAGACAAGGGCATTAGTTAAATTTTTTTTTTAAAATGAGTTAAACTCAAAATATATATGCAGAAATGTCTTGAAAACATTATTAAATTAAAAAAGATTGTACGAGTATTTCTAAATTTTTCTAACTAATACATACTATGGTTTTTCTCGTTTGTTTAATTTTGTTTAATATTTAGGATTTTTAATTTGAATTTTTTATTTTTATTTTTAGATGATCCTTCGGGATTAGTACTTTGCGGATGATATTTATCCTATGTCCTTTTCTGTGTCCCTCACAACTCGAATTTTCATATTGACTGGTTGAGTACCTAGTTAAGGCGTGAACAAACAAACAAATTCACTTTTGTATTTATAATATTACTAGACATTATTTATATGTACACTAATATTCTGTATTTGTATTAGAACATCCTCCAAAGGGTCCTGGGTTCGAGTAAATATAAAATTCACATTATGTGTTAGCAAATAAGGTCCGCGTACAGATATTATATTGTTATCGACTCGTATCTAGTTGGGATGTTTTGAAATCAAATCTGTAATACGACAAGAAGGTTGGCAATACTACACGTCTTAAAATTATGATTATACAAAAAATGTCGTCATGAGTATAGAACCTACTCCAATTATGATTTCAATGTAAAAAAGCAACAGCTGTGTAAAATTTGAAATGACATATTTTTTACGTATTAGTCGTCAGACAGGCTGACGGCTGACGATTGATTGTAGGTGGCTGTCGCCTAAGAACATAAGAAACGCCACAGATGCTGTGAGTTCCTGCCAATAATAGTAGGATTAAGGATAAGAGATTAGTAAGAGAAAATGGGCTCTGCTATGATTTATTGTGAGTAAATAAATCATAGAAGAGCCCAGCAATGACAGCACATTTGCTGTCATTTCACGATGGTTGCTGGTGCCAGGTAGGCTGCCCAAACGATTTCGAAACGCAGTGTGTCCTGCCACTGCTTGCCAGATGTAGAGCAAAGTCAACTTTGAAAAAAAAAGTCAAACTTGGCCCTGCCAGGAACCCCCGAGACTAAACCACTAGACGACACGTTTGGTCTAGTGGCTAGTAACCCTAGCTGTTAACCAAACGGTCGCGGGTTCAAATCCCGCCAAGGGCAAATGCTTAATGTTAACATTTTACCTTTGTATCTGAGTCATGGATATTTTGTATTTATAATATGTATGTATTTACAAAAGAAAAATAATCTATGTAGTATATGAACTGTCTGGTATCCATAATACAAGCCTAGTTGCTTAGTGTGGAACTAGATTTTGCTGTGAGTAATGTTTGAAGATATTTATTTATTTATATATTTGTGTTTTGTGTGTTTAAAAAAAACGTTAAGGAATAATGGTAAAAGTGAAATATTGCAAATAGTAATTACTTTTATAAAAAGTAATCGTGCTATGAAAATAAGAAAGAATTGTTTTTCAGTTACATAATCCATGCCTGAAAAGTATCATTTCGAACTATACAAAATAAGAGTCGACAAGCGACAAGTACTTTTCCCATTTATTTCAAAAGATGCGAACTGATAGGTACCTGCGCTCGAATCCAATGAATAGCTGATCAGCCTTAGGTGGATTAGGTATTGGAGAAAAATGCATGAACGTCTATACTAAACTATACTAAATAGCTTCTTCTATACTAAACTAGACATTTGGTTCACTTGTTAATTATTATTGACAATAAAAAAAATGTGTGTGTCAGCTCCGACACACGACTGGAGTTTACTCCTTGCAAACGATTATAAAATCATTGTTATTTTTTTAAATAATATTGTGTAGATGGCGCAATATCTCTGAAACTTCAGATATTCTAATACGAGTATATTAAAAAAAAATAGAACGTGACTATAACGCATAAAATAACGCAAGTAAATTTTGATTTTACTGCCATAAATTTTCATACCACGGGCTTATATATATGCAAATCGATTTTTAATGAGTAAACTCCAAAAATATTACTTACAACGACTCAGAAGATCTTCCCAACAAAGTCGTTATGTAATTAGTCTTTGGAACATTGTTATCAGTTATCACAATCACAAGCTGTAATGAATTGTTTATATATTATGAACAATTTGAAGCGATTTTTTTTAATACTATGTAAAGAAGATAATATAGTAAAATAATTAAAAAAAATACATTTACGATGACAATGTTTGTAATTATGTTATGAACACGTTTGGCATAGCGTTACGATTTCGTAACCCAATTTGTGGTGCCATGTGCGAATATAATAGAAACTCGAAAAAGTGTGGCCACGAAACTAGCAAGAAGCATAGACCTATTCGTATATTATTATATAACAATATTTTTATAAGATTACTCAGTGTTATACTGAATATATACACATATAAATTCACAAAAATATCCTGAAACTGCCTCTTGAAGTAATTAAAATGCTCTTTCTTTGAAATGAATATACTGTTGATTAACATTGCATTGTACTATATGTTACGCAAAGTAGCAAAACTTACATCATATTTAGTTTTTTTTTGGAAAAACTTTAATGATGTTACTTTTGGAATACAATAGTAAGGTGTATGTAGGTGTTACTGACCAATTACATTTTCAAAATTTATTTTCAACGTATTATTAATACCTATATAATATATTTATTACAATCTTACTCCAAGGTATCCTAGTTCCCCAGGGACATTACTTACACAAAATTATAAACATACTTACTCGTATGATACTTCTGCACTCGTTGTAAGAGTAAGTTTCAGTAATAGGTGTGGTTTTAACAAAAAAGATAAAGTCTTGGAGCTATAATATTTAAAGTATCATGAAAATTACTTCGTCTAAGATCTTCTGATATTTATTTCATTAAGGATTTTTTATGACAGTGGAATTCTAGCACATCAAGGTTTGCTCTGACGACTTTGTCAGCATGAAGGGTAAGGAGGCAAATCAGTAATTTTATATATTATTTAGGAATATCATTGTATATATTTAATACAAGAAAACTTGAAACCCTATTTTTAAAGTTAGTTCTCAAGCATAGCTACAACAATGTAAATTATATGAGGGAGAGGGAGGTACGTTAATTAATTTGTCTCTTTTCTACAGCTTATCTTGATTGTATGTATAAGAAAATGTCCATAACTGAAAACCTATTATAAAAATATAATATTCCAATTAACCTTCTATTAACACAACACTGTTATAAGATAATTTCATTAGTTTGCCTTTGTTTTCGACACGCAAAATTCATTAAAACTTTCTCTTTGTTTTTTTTTTGCTTCAATTTCAATTCCTCCTGAAATCCGTAAAATATTTATTTTGTTTATAACACTGAACATATTTGTAAATGAATAATTTGGGACATTAAATTAATAGTCAATTGATTATGCAAGCCAAGCCAAGCCACAGGTGTAACAAAATTCACCAACAACAAAACCTAGTTTGAAAAATTAATTAAAGTAAATATTAGAAATTGAAACAAATCAATATCTAGTTTCGTGGTTTCGATTATCTTATTATATTATAAAAACTAGCTGGGGCCCGCGACTTCGTCCGCGTTGAACGATGAAAGGTACCCTATGTCCTTTATGGTGTCCCAGACAACGTGTATTATATGCAAAATTTAATGGTGATCTGTTCAGTAGTTTTTGCAAGAAAGAGTAACAAACATCCATACAAACTTTCACATTTATAATATTAGTATGGATGTATATTTTTATACATTTTAATTTCTTGGCCCCAAATGTAATACCTGTTTATAGCATTTATCGTAGAGCGCAGCTCGCTACGGTGACGTCATTACCACAACAAATTCGTATTTAGCATAATGAAGCAATAACAATACGAAGAATTGAAGAAAATTTGGGTCGAAATCATGTCTTTTTATTTGTTGCTTAGTAAGCTCATGCACACTTTTGCGTACAGATATTGGACTAAATTGGACAGTCGTCTTCGACTTTTTATTTTTTTATGTAAAGGTCGTCAGACAAGCTGATAGTAAGAATTGATGGTAAGAATAAAAGGTTATAGGGTTAGGAAGGGACAGGAAAATGGACCCTCACGTAACCCTTCCGTAAGTGATCACAGAAACAACAGTACGTCATGCGTTTATTTCAAGGTCGATATGATATGTATACTGTTGTAAATAGTATCTTTATACCGTCTGATAGTCTTTTATTATTCTAAAAAAAATCTTTGTACATTCTTAATATCTGGAAATGCAGGATGTACTTAAATCTGCGGTTCCACAATCGTCACAGCAATATTAACCAGATTTAGTAGTTAAGGCTGAAAAGGTAACAGACAGACTGAGTTACTTTCAAATTTATAATATTAGTAAATATGGATGTTCTTCTATTATCTGGTTTTTATAAACTTTTTTAGCACAATGCTTTCTTTACATGTTGCAATCTATCTTATCTAGGTGTAGGTGATCTAGGTGTAAAATATGCTACGATTGTAGCTTAGTATCGCATCGTATTATCGTATAAAGTTATTTGCAGATTATCTTAGGTGTGCGCCGCATTGTTTCAGGGGCTTATGTAACGGAGCTTACTACTAAAACTGGAGCATTGGTAAGCCTTATATTTAAGTGTTGAGAGAAACTGTGTTCTCTTTAGACACCGATCTACATATTGCACAGATAACACCAGCGGAGTCCGCACATGGAAAATTTTCAATGTGTTTCGTTTTTAATAAAGTCGAAAAGGATAAGTTGAAATGACTTTATTTTGTCGGTTATTTTGGAAGTTTCACTTCATTTCAGACAATGCAAAGCCTCTATTTTTTCTATTTTTCAGTATTCAGTAATAATATATTATAGGGATGTGCACACTTCACTTCATTCCAGACAATGCAAATTTAAGCTTCTATTTTTTCTATTTTTCAGTATTCAGTTATTACTGAATACTTATATTATTATATATAGGGATGTGCACAATTCACTTCATTCCAAACAATGCAAATTTAAGCTTCTCTTTTTTCTATTTTTCAGTGTTCAGTAATAATATTATTATATGGATGTGCACACTTCTGTGCATGTGCATTATTACATATAGGTCATAATAATAATAGGGGAACATATAAATGGGAACCTAATTTCGGATAGTTAAAAAAATAATAATAAATCCTTAAAAAATTGCAAATTATCCTTTGTGATTGGCGTATAAAGATTGAAAATATTTTTCTTGAATAGAGTCCATTTTTAACGCCACCAAAACAATTAGCTGGCCGTCGGGCACAATCGTTGTGCTATTAACACAAGTTAATAATGACGCTCAGTCACGTTGACTTTACGCTTATAATTAGCGCACCGGACAATGCCCGAACAGACGAATACAGTATGTCAAGTACAGATTGATAAATAAATTAATCTTTAAGTAAATTACGATGTATACAACTAGTGTAACAAAATAAAGTTTCATAACTTTGTAAAAGTAATACATAATTTACTAAGGGTCTCTTTCACAAACTACATGTAAAGTGTTGATTAGTTACTTTTAGAAATCATTTTCTGTTATATTGAATTATGCACTCGGTTTACTGCATCATTCAATAGCCGATTTTTTTAAAATTATATTCTATTTAATGTTTGGGACGTTTACCGTACAAACAAAGGTATATCAGTTCCATTATCCCCGGTTACCGGTGACTTTAAATGACAGTTTGGCCTACTTGACGTAAGACGTAAGCAAATAATCACAGGAAGGCATTCCAAAAAAGTAGGTACTTTTACACGGAAATTACGTATTATTATGTTATTATTACCTTATGTTAATGGTTTAAAAAACATAGTTAGGTATTTTATTTCTTTTCATTTATTAAGTTTGCATTTTTCAGCAGACAGTGATTATAAATATATTAAATTCGAACAATAGTTATTATCTATTTTATTTTGAACAAAATCCTTAGAGTATCTAATACCAAAAGCAAATAACAAGACATCATTAATAATTACATTGTCACTTGCAGGATTTTATTATGTTAACAGATTTATAAAACAAAAAATGAAATTAATTCTAAAATCTAAATGAATTTTGTAATCAGGGGCCCTAGCCAAGAGCAAACGCAGTGTTTTCTACAGTCGTAAACGCTACGCTCAGGCTACGCTACGCTGGGAGAAAACTTTTGTGATTGGTCAAACTTTTATGTCGGCGTTACAACAACCAATCATTGGGCTTTATTTTCTATCGTTTCATAAGTACGCAAAGGGAGCGTTTGCATTGGTATGCTCATGGCTAGGGCCCCAGTTAACATAGAGAAATTGTTATGTAGAGGGCACCAATAAAGAATTTTGCTTGTGTTGTATGAATTGTTTATGTGTGTGTGTGTGTGTGTGTGTGTGTGTGTGTGTGTGTGTGTGTGTAAGTATGTCTCATAACGAAGGGAGAATAAAAGCAGAGTGACGTCTTCCCTCTAAAGAAGAACACAATAATTGTAGGCCTGGAATGATTAAGTTACGCTGCTGTTTTATAATTTGTGGAGAGAGAGCGTGATCGGAATAAGTTGTCGGGCAGAGATTAATTCGCAAATAGTTGTCGCGCTTTTCGCTGCGGTCGGCTACGTGACGATAATTTGTTATTATGCCATTTGTTTATGAGATTTCAACGTCGTTTTAGTGGAAGGAGCGGTAGTTTTCGTAGCCTCGTGGGTCTTGACTGTGGGGCCTTATGTAAGGGGTTAAACAACCGCTGACATAAAGCACCAAAATAAAACAAAATAAAATAACAGCTAAATAAGGCCAAATTAACCATTAGTTGGTTGGTTTGGTGGCCTTGGTTAATTTGGCCTTATTTTGTTGTTGTTTAAGTTTATATACTTAATTTTTTTATAAAAACTTCAGTTGGTGACATTATCCATTTGAAAGTCCATTTCAAAATACCAATAAATTATTATATACCAATTTTTTTTTATATAGAAGCCTCAGAAATCACCGGCATCAGCATAGTATATGGAATAAACTTAAAGCCGAATAATCCTGTCTTAAAGTTAATAATATTTATTTTGTTTATATAATTCTTTAAAGTGTGTTATGTGCAAATACGGTCACGTCTTCGTTGGCGGAGCCGACCGATGTTGTTTGTTAACTGTGAGCTGAGATTAAGTCGAATATTACCCATTAAACTCGGTACGTGTTAAGAATCTTATGGAATACGTGATCGTGATTAACTTCGTCTTTCCACTGTTATACTGTACTTCATAATGTTATATTTAACTTGTCCTGTTCAATAACAGGACAAGTTAATCGTCACCCATCATTCCTTGATAGCAAAAATTCCAAGTAGCCAAACTAGAAGAGAAACCCAACTAGAAAGAAAATTTTTGGTGACTAATATAAAAATTAAATTTAATGGTATAGTAAATTAATATAACTAATCTTTTTTTTTTCATATAAAACTGACGGTTCACTTCTTGGTAGGTGGCTACCGTCGCCTTGTAACACAAAGTAGGCTCATGTATGGCCGACCAGAAAAGTGCTTTATCAGTTTCGATAACAAATTCCATTCATTTCAAAATTCGCTAAGGCTTAGATTTAAAATAGGTATTGATTACTGATTGACATAATTGTCACTTTTAATTTTCAAAGGAAAACAGACCTTATCATTCTACAACATAGGGTGATAAAGCACTTTATTTGTCGAGTATACATTAAAAAAAATAAAAATGTCACACTAATAAACTAAAGTCACAAATAACATAAAGTTAGTACCGTTAAAAGTTAGAGAAATCCCACCAGAGCTAATTACAAATCTTCTAATAAAATCCAATCGAAAAATCCTTCCTTTTCAGTTCATAAATCACCGTAATCACTTTGGATGTAATTAAAGGACTTCCTTAAGTAAATATATAAACTGGCCCATTATAATATAGACGTTCAGTATAAAGCGGTCGGTTGTGCCGTAACAATTCTAAAGTAGCAAAAAGTATTTAAATGAGCCGTAGTAATTATGCGCGAAGTTTGTCTTTTGGGCCCGTCCTGATAAAAGAAACGCTCTACGCACTGCGACGCACGGACTCACTATTTTTTTTAAATCTTTAGTTTGACATTTTTAAATACGTGACGATGACGCATTTGGTCTAGTGGCTAGTAACCCTAGCTGTTAAACAAACGGTCGCAGGTTCGAATCCCTGCTAGACGCAAATATTTATGTGTTAACTGTTATTTGTTATAATATTGTATGTATTTACCAAAAAAAGTAATCGATGTAGTATATCAACTGTAGTATCCATAATACAAGCCTAGTTCCATTAGTGTGGTACTAGATGGTGCTGTGTGGTGTGCTGTGTGTGAAGATATTTACTTATTTATTTCTTATATATAAAGATAAAGATATATAAAGATATAGACAATATACAGGGAGATAGTCCACTTGATGGTAGGTGGCTACCGTCCCCTATAACACAAGCAACGCTACAGGTGCTAGTATATATAGTATATAGTAACTATAGTAGTAGACAAGAACTACCATTGAGTTGACCCTGCCAGGAATCGACTCTTGAGACAGAGCCTCAAGGCAAGCATCATAACCACTCAGCCAATAGGCTCGTCAAAATCTATAAACGTCAAATGAGGTTTTCCTCGCGCGTTCCATTTTCGAAATAATCTCATATTCTCCGCAATGTGAATTATTCTCTCCATATTAAATTCGCGCGCGTTCTCTTTAAATCCTCATTCATTTTCACGTGTGACGATAAAGACGTGTTATTAAAAATGTTTATTTCATTTTAAAAATTATAGTAGCTAGTGCCCGCGACTTCGTTCGCTTTAAAAAATTAAAAATATAATACCTGAGAAAATATAGTACCTATTATAACGCCTTGACATCTTTACCACTGTGACGATGGTTGCACACAATTTTTTGAGTTAAGGTCAAGTTAAGGTAGTCAGACTGGCTGACTGTCCACTTAATGGTATGTGGCTACTAGCTGTCTTCTATAACACAAGCTAGACCACAATTGCTGCAAGTTGCTGCCGACCATATATTAAGGATAAGGAATTATCCTTATTAGGAAAAATATAGGTCTGGGATATTAATTTTACAATGTGGTTTTCATGTTAGTTTTGTTATAATTTTAAACAAGAAGTGTTTTTCAGTAAGTTCTAAGTTCGCAGGGTTCTTGAACAACTTGTATCCGTTAACTAAGAGGTCTTCAAACTTAGAAGAATCTCATTTATAGTTTCCAAGTAAAGCCGCTTAAATAGTTAAAAATGCATTATTCTTAAAACTAGGCTATCCTAATATAATATTATAAATTCGAAGTTTTTGTGTGAATTTTTAGATGTTTGTTACTCAATAACGCAGAAATTTTTAAATGAATTTGGATGAATTTTGATACACAAACTATCTTAATTACCTGGATTAACATATATACGGGATATTTTATTTTTGTTTTTCAGTGTACTTATATTAAAAAAAAAATTCTATCGATATCACTACATATAATGTATCGTCATATCTAAACAGGTATCTCCTCCTCCGTCAATAAATTCATGGAAAAAATTTTTGGGATAAAAATATTAACTTCTTAGATTGCTCAACTAGACCAAGTGCGTAAAATAGACTTGTCGCGCAACCCGGCGTTGCGCATCCATCATAATAAATCATTTTAATTAGCTCCTATCTTGAATTGAGATTTGTTTCTTTCTATTAGTTCCGGCTGCGGACGGCTACGGCGCGAGGTGACGAATTGCTTCGACTGAACCTTTGTTGACATTCATTACAATTTTCGGACGGTTAAAAGGGGAATTAAGGCGACCTTTTTAACAATTTTTATTTTGACACAAAAATACAGAGTACTGTATTTTTTATCTAAAAGACTTCAGACGTGCTGACGGTCCACTCAGTAGGCTACCTTCGCCTTTATAGGCATTATTAATATGAGCTTATCACTATTGGCAAGCAAGCACTAAACGCCGAATGTCTAATAACTTAATGTTAATATTACGTTATGACTAACAACTTTATTTTTGTAGACGTTAGCATAAAAATGCTTCTTCATAAACAGTCTTATAAACGAGGTTGTTAATACGAAACAAATGAAGTGCACGTAAAGCAAGAATGTGCAACAAGACCTAGTTGTTAAAGAGCGGAGTTTGCACAAATTCCTTTAACAAGACGTTCTGTGCTGAACTTCAAAATTGGTGTTTTCTCGGTACAACTGCACCGCGATCTTGCAAACTCCGAGTACCTACATGCAGCCTCAACGCTTTTGTCATTAACCGTTTCCTTAACTCGCCCTGTGGGGATCGAACTCGTACTAACAAGAAATGTTATGTTTTTAGCAGCCATTCGCACTTCTATCGCGAAAATACTTAAGAAAATAGAGCAGCGTATATATATAATACACACACACACACACACACACACACAATTTTTGTAATTTTTATATTCAAATGATACAATTGTATTGATGAATTTTTTAAAGGATAAGTTATAGTAGTTCTAAAAATTACTAGCACTTGAAATGGATTTGCATACTGAAAAAACTTTTTGAATGATCATATTGGAAAAGATTATTTTTTTTTACTATATCGAGGCATCGCCTGGCCGCGATCTCACTTGATGTAAGGTGCAGATGCAGCCGAAGGTGGACCACGCTTACCTAGTAAGTGTCCATTTACCCAAGATTTGAAGACCCCGAGGTTGTAATTTCGAGGAAACACGGACGCAGGCAATGAGTTCCACTCCTTAGCAGTTCGGACAAGGAAGGTGGAATTGTAACGCATCGTGCGTGACCGAGGAACATCAACCACGAAGGGATGAAACCTCCGCCCGCGCCTCATGTTCCGCAAGTGGAACGGTTCCGGCCGGATCAGATCGTATAGAATGGACACACACTCTCTATAGTGCAGACGATAGAAAATCGATGGGCATGCTACTTTTCAGCGATGCTGCAGGCTTTGAAGTTGAGACCACAAGACTCCATCAATATAATCTAATATAACACACGTAATCTCTTCTATAATTGGTATAGTATTACTTGAAGTCCGTTAGAAACTCGTATAGAAAGTACGCTTAACGGACAGGTGATCCCGAGGGCATTCGTTCAGGGCATCCTACCACATTGTTCAGGGTACCAACAAATTTGACTTCGAGTTAGTTGCTTTATTAGTTTGCCTACTATACCTCCGTTGAGGTTTCAGAAAACCGATACTTTTAAACACATAATAAAGAGTATATATTTTCATGTATTTAAATAACGATTTGTAAACCAAAAAGAGTTTTTAACATAATCTTTCATAACCTATGTAACTTCATAAAAATTAATAAGTGTCGAAATAAAAGACTTTTTGAATTAATTAAAAGTAATATAGGATAAGTACAGGTATTCTTTGAGGAATAACTTCAAGAAAATCAAATGCATATAAGCAAAACATATTACCTATATAATTTATATTACATAAATAAAAACAAGAAATTCTCCGAACCGAACCATAACCGTTAAGGTAGAATTTCATGATTTTAACACAGAAAATGTTAAAAAACACCTACATATATAAATATTTACAGAACAAGGCTTACTTCATAACAAAAGCCCAAACCCACGCCATATTTAACAGGATACCTTCAAAATATTCGTACTCAATTCGATATTTTCCAATCGGATCGGAATCACAAATCTGCCAAATGTTTTTCAAACTGTGTGAAATAAATATGTATATGCGTAAAGAGAAAATCAATTAACAAAGGAAAAATATCATTCTTGTAAATACTACTCGGAATAAATTAATAAAATATTAACAATTTATTTTAAATATTTAAATATAGATAAGATTATCCAGATAACACAAATCTAGATAAAATTTATTATAACAATACATTCTTGTACGTGCTTTTTCAATTCATTAATATCAGTTTGCGATTGAAATACGTGATATGTACATAAACAGTTGAAACAGAATTGCTTACACATAGAAAACGCAATGAAGTTTTACTAATAAAAACTTCATAATTTCAATATTAATTACGTTTCGTCGTTACGTTACTTCGAAGGTTCCGCAGTGGGATCGGCTTCTTCAGGATCGGCTTCTACGGGTCAAGCGGGTCGACTGTCATGAGGTTGTTCCCTAATAGTCTAGTAAACAAGAGCCATTTTGGTGAAAACCTCGTAGAAGTCACCGAAAATTGAGGGCTCATTCGATTGATGGTTGAGGGCTCATTCGATTCGGAATGACATCTAGAAACTTTTTGAGAAATTTTAAGTGGGGTCGATAAAAATAACAAAAGTTATAAACAATTTAGCAATATAAAAGAAGGGGTTTGGTTTTTTTGCATATATCTCGAAAACTATTAAAGATATCCGAAATGTGAAAAGAAGATACTAATAGCAGGAAATTTCCTGAAAAAAAAGAATAAAATAGATAATTACAAGTTATATTTTAGATTATAATATATTTTTACTTACACAATTTATATAAATAAAGGACATGTTGCATAGCAATAAAGGACATCGTTCAAAACCAGTCTATTGTTTTTTTTTAACTTACATTTTGGAGAATTTGGTAATAAAAGTCTTTCTTAATTCCAGTAATTTTCTGTGAATATTTCGGATTTTGTTAACGGAGAATCATTCTAAAATTACAATATTTTTGTACTTCCTTTTTTCTAATTTCAAATTTAAATATGTATATGAAACCCCATTACCAAATTACAGTGTATTTTTCCAGTAAAATCTATAATTTCTTCTTACCTACAGGTACTTGTATCAATCGTTAAAAAGAACGTATTAAATTAACTGATGGCCTCATCTCCATACAAAAACTGATTGATCTTCTTTGAACTTTTATAATAATTCGTAGAAGCGCAACGCATTGGACCTCTTGTAAGCTAATAGGAACTCTCTTTTATTTGGGAATAGCTGACCCGACAGTCGTTGGTTTTGTCAAGTTTTTATGTTTTCCCGGGCAATTTTTCCAATCCAATCTTCGTAAGAATCTTCCTCGGACTTTATAGAATATTTGAAAAAAATATCAAGTTGTTCTCGAGTTTTAAGCCATGGCCTACATAGAAATTAGACGCAATTTCTTTTTGAGAACAGGCTTCTTGGTAGTAGTCACAATCAAGCAGTGTCAGTGTTGCCCATACTGATAGGATAAAGGCTAAAGGATAGGTATAAGGATACGCGAATGGTTCAGGAATCGCTTATCTAAAACACAAGAGTAAATTTTTTTCTCATTGGCCCGGTCAAAATAGACATTGACCCTAGCCTTAATTCACAACTAGCTGAAAATTTGCAGGCACGTAAGGGATACCACACTAATGAAACACTGAAAAGTCCCCATTGATCCTGCGTGTGCAAAATTTTTTATTCAAGGTCAAAGGTCGCAAAAATTGGTTTTTTGGATTTTTTGGCCAAACGGTTAGTTTTACGATAAAAATAGCTCAGACTAAAATTGTAGATCAGGTTATCAATTATCTACTAAAATTGTCCTTATACTTTTTTCTCTAAAATTTACCATTTCTGAGAAAAAGCCATTCGAAAGTTGCTAATACTATTTTTTAGTTTATGCTGTATTCAGTTTTTAGAAAATGTTGGGAATTTTAAAATGCATCTACATATTTTTTAATGATTCAAATTGTAAAATATTATAATTTGACGGGCCCCTTAGTTGAGTGGTTAATGTGCTTGCTTTACCCTCTGTTTCAGAGTGCCGGGTTCAATTCCAGGCAGGGCCAAATTTGAAAATTAACGTTTCACAGTTGGCTCTGGTCTGGATCTGGTAAGTAGGGTACATTGCGTTTCGTAGACATTTAGGCAGCAGATCACTGCCACCAGCAGTATATTTCACGGGGGTCTTCTGAGACCCCGTGAAATATACAGCATGTGTGCTGTTGTGTTTCGGTCAGTGAGTAAGAGATACCAGATCCCATTTCTGGTTCTATCCATGGTCCCTATTCCAACTATGGTCGGCAGCGCACTTACAAATGTCGTTCGTTGCTTGAATGGTTAGACATTTCTCTAGTTTTAATGTCTTGTTAAATAAGTTCTAAATATATTCTGTAGATAAAATTGGCTTATTATTACATGTATACGCTAATAATCCAATCCAACCCAGAAGTAATAAAAAAAAATAGTAAAGTCACCGGCAATAGCTTGTTTTATAAAAATATCGCGTAATCAGAAATATTACAATACGAGTAAATATAAGAACGCAAGTTGAACGTGAGAAATTATACAACAATAAATTAAAAGCGTAGATGAAAGCAAAAAGAAAGATGCGGTACATTCTTACAATACGTAATTGATAAATGAGTTATATGAAACTAAAATGCTTAAATGCTCATTCCTAGAAGTACAATTCCAATATGGATGAGAGTCTAAAAATATTTCTTCAATAAACTCTGCGTCCGTATTTTAACGGCGATCTTTGCTTCTCCGACGATATTGAGGTCCTGGCGAAGCCGATGAGAGAATTCAATGCGATGATGGTTGGCTTTAAGATGAATATAGACAAGACGAAACTTAGGTCTAATGTCCATGTTGTGCCCACCCCTCGTAATATTTGGGAATTCAACTCTTGAAGTTGTGGACGAGTATTCGGCGCAAAAGTTCAATTAGGTAGAGCAATCGTCGAGGAGGTCAATTGTCGAATCCAGCTCAGATGAACAGCGTTCGAGAAGCTGAGACTCGTCAAAAATTTCTCAGTGTCTTAAAACAAAAGTTTTCGACCATTGCCAATGGTCTAATATGGCGCTAATACGTGGTCTCTAATTATGAGCCTCGTAAGAAAGCTCAACGTCACTCAACGAGCTATGGAGAGGGCTATGCTCGGGGTTACACTGCGAGATCGAATCGGGAATGAGGAGATCCGTACACGAACAAAAAACGTTTACTGACATAACCCGGCTGTTTAGTAAGTTAAAGTGGCAGTGGTCAGGACACATAATGTGAAGAGCCGACGGCGGCGGGGGCCGGAACGTTCTAAAGTGGAGGCCACGTACCGGCAAGTGCAGCGTAGGACGTCAGACGTATAATAAAGGGTCGCGGGTCGATGGTGGATCCAGACTGTTTCTGAGCGGTATTTTTTAGAAAATTACTAGCTGCTGCCCGCGACTTCACCCGCGTATAAAAAATAGATAAAAACCTATTTTCAGATCTACCAAGTGTAAAATAAAATAAAATTTCATCAAAATCGGTTAAGCTGTTTCGGAGGAGTATGGCAACTAACACTGTGACAAGACAATTTTATATATTAGATGGGGAGGTTTATGTTCAGCAGTGGACGTCCTACGGTTTAGATGATGACGTGTAAGCAAAACAGTGTCTTTTGAGCCACTGCACGAAACTGAGTTCATTGGACTCAGTTTATAAGGCCCATGCACGGATAGTGTGTCACATCTTTCTTTTTGCTTCCATCTACGATTAAAAGGGTTTATTCAGCAAAAGCGATAACAAGCACGTTTTGAAGACAATACTGAGCATCTCAACGATTAACATTTAGTATAAATACCAGTACAGAATCCGAGTAACTTCACACATCACCGAAGCATAAAATAATGAAGACATTAGTGTTGTTCTCTACTTTAACAGCCTTAGCTGTGGCTATCCCGAATCTATCGGGTAAGCAATTAGAAGAATCGTCGTTGCTTCAAGATAAGAAAACTTTGAAGCAAAACACTGAACCCTTCGACAGCGAATTGAAGACGCCCATCATGGGATTAGTTTCAGAATCAAACGAGAATCAAGAACGCACTTTTTTGAAGAAGCAGTTACTCAAGAAATTGAAAATGTTACGCAATACCGAGGAAGAGGCGGAATCTGAATCTCAAGAAAAAAATATGACGAAGTCTGAAGGAACGCAATGCAATGAACACAAAAGTAAAGAATGGACATCACCTAAATTGGATCAAGCTGTAAAAATAGTTACAGAAGCTATAAATCGCCTAGAAGGTGATATAAATAAGCAAGAAGAGGAAAAGAAAATGTCCGAATCAAAAACAAGGAAGTCTCGAAACGCAGAAAATGAATCAGGAGAAGAATTGGACGAGGCAGTTAAAAAAGCAAAGGACGCTTTAGAAAAACTTCGAATTTCCCTCTTTAATTTGAGGGAATTACACGCCTCTACAGAATGCTTAAATAGTACAGAATACCTAAATACTCCAACTTTGGCACATGAAACATTAAACGAATTTGAAAGGCTAGCTCAATGGAAAGAAGCCATGGAAAACATTCACAGAAATGTAGAAATTGCAAGAAATTTAGAAAATAACTTTAAATCTGAGAGCGTTGAAAACAAATCAGATTCTAGTTCTCTAGAAAGTGAGAAAATAGAACAGCAAATGACTAATAATAAAGAAAATCAATTAAAAGGGGATGAAAAAAATAAAACATTAGGTCCCCTTGATAAAGAAAATAAAATTATGGAGAAGATGGGACATAATAACACGAAATCTGATTCTGATATTGACATAGCCGAGAGTAAACAGGAAGACCAACTAAAGAAAGTCGAAAGCGACTCACATGTGTCTGCTTCTAATCAAATGGCACATGTGATAAAACCAGAAACAAAGGCCGAAAGTGGAATGCAAAATTCAAATAAATCGATGGAAGCTAAATCTGAAAATAACCGACTAACCGAATCACAGATGAATTCTAAGTCGCAGCAAATGGGTCAATCCAGATTTTCTCAACAAGATTCGATGAGATCAAACGATAAATTACACGAATCTCATGCGCACGCAAAACACGATCAAGACCTCATTTCATTTATGAAAGCATCTGACGAACACAATCAACGCTTCCACTCGATGAAACAGAATAATCATCACGAGAGTCCAATGGGTTCACATGGCATGATGCCGCAGGGAAGATCTGCCGAAATGACGAACGTGATGTGGGATAATATGTCCGATATGAGATCAGCACCTATTCATAACAGATGGCAAGAAATGCACAGGCCTAGAGGCTCTTATGGACCAGGTTTGATTTATGGCACACTGCAACCATCTGCTGCTGCTGGTAGTGCCAGCAGTGGCTCGGCAACAACAAGCGGTGGTGGCGGTAGCGGTTCAGGGGCTGTCGGCGTTTTCCCTAACGCCAAGATCAGGGATTGCGGTATTCCGTTGCTACTGAGTTGCTCTCCTTCCGTGGTGCAAGGTACATTGAGTAAAACGAGCTCGTACACTGCTCCCGCCTACAGAGCTGAAAGTAAGCACTTCCACTTCAATAACAAACGGGATACGAAGAAAGTCAACCGTTTCTAAGAAGGAAGCCACTAAATATTTAGAATATTTACATTAGAAATTAATATTTTTCTTTTATTATATTAAATTATTTATTTATAACAATTTGTAAATTTTTTATAATGTGCACATGGTATGAAATAAAAAAGTAAATAAAAAATAATACTTACGTTTCAATTTTCCTGCCTAAATACATAGAGATGTAAAATAATATTTTCAAAAGTTTCAACATTTTCACATCGATAAAATAAATATAATATTTACTTTATTGTGTAACTTACTATAATATATATATCACAAACATATCCAAAAAATATATGATTAGATTGTATACAAAACCAAAAACCAACTTTTACAATGTTAAAGCGTTCTATTGATTTATTTCAATTATAATAAATGTAGAAAATAATACATATATTGAGATAACAGCAATAGTAAACTAAATAATATTTCATTTAATTCTAAGTTATATTTACATATATTTTAATCTCATTGACATTTGTTGATTCATTTATAATTTAATATAATTTAATTAATCTCAAATAATGTTGTACTTTCCTATAATTTAAATTCATACTTGAGATGTTTATTTCTGTGTTGTATTAATGATTAAGTATGTCTAGTTGTCAAGTCTTTTTAAATAAATATATACATTATGATATATATATTATATATATACTATAGAATATATATATACAGTCGGTCCCCTAGGTAGGGTCCCAAGCATGCTGGATGCATTTACTTGTTGTATGACAATGCTAATCTGTTGCCTGACGTACCTAATTGCCTAGCTCTATAATCGCCGGTTATGTCGAACAAATGTTTTGACAATATGTTAAAAAAAATTACGCGTTTTCACCCCACGGACCAATAATTCGACACCGAAGAGAATGAATACTCGTATTAGCCGGTGTTGATGTCTGTATTTCGCTTTTTAAATTCAATAGTGCCACAAATCAAAATTATACTTTTTTACAAGATATAAGCATATAAGTTACTTTTGAATACATAAAAAAATTATCAAAATATACTAAATATGGAATAAAAAATGCCATAAGTCTTTTTGCAACATGCAATATGAAGGATTGTGATTGTATCTTTGCAATAAAAACATTATTGGAATTTTTCGATTTGTGGTACTTTTGAATTTAAGCAGCAATTTGTGGATTTTAAGCTTCTCGGCCGCCTTCGCAGGACCAGCTGTGGCAAGTCCTTACTAATATTATAAATGCTAAAGTTTGTATTTATGGATGTATGGATGTTTGTTACTCTTTCACGCAAAAACTACTGAATGGAATTCAATGAAACTTTACAATAATGTAGCTTATACATCAGAATAAGACATAGGCTATATAAGACATAAAACGCGGACGAAGTCGCGGGCACTAGCTAGTGTTCCATGAAGGTGGGAAGGTGCCAAAGTGTCGACGCAGGTAGCATCCCACACTAGTGGACGACCCATCCTCCATGGAACTAGAGACATCCCATCAGGTCCCTTGCCATCATCACGTCAAAAACATGTCCTATATATCGACAACTCTACTCGTCGAACACATTGTTTGAAAATATATTTTTAAAATACAAAATTACATATTTTATACAAAAAATTGCGCTTTATTTTTTATTTTATTTAAATACATAATTAGGTTTTATTACACACTAGCTGCTGCCCGCGACTTAGCCCGCGTAACTTTTTAAATTATATACTAAAACCTTCCTCGAGAACCACTCTATCCATTGGTGAGAACAGCATTAAAATCTGTGCAGTAGTTTTTGAGTTTATCGCGAACAAACAGACAGACAGATGCGGCGGAGGACTTTGTTTTATAATATGTAAGGATTAGGATATTTGTATAAAAATCATCTAACTGATATTGAAAACCGCATCAAAATCACACAGAATACTAATTAAACTATGTAAAGTTACTTATTAAAACTTATTATTATTATTGTGAAGAACGTTACTTATTAAAATTCAGCGAAACTGCAATGCTTTAGTTAAAAAGATCTAATATTATAACGATATTTCGTAAATTTAATTAATAGAGAAAAGCCGAGATAAAAAGTATGTTTAGAAATTTATCTTATCAAGCAAATTTGAGACAATAGCCATAAGAATGTAAAATAAGCACGTATAGTTGATTCGCTGATTACTAAAGAAAATGTTATTATAAAATTCACGTTATTACGTGCAACGCGTGATTATAAGGAAATTAATAACATAAATACTCGTAGACAGTACATGCCTAAATGGAAATTTTTAATTGTATATTTACATATTAAAGAAAACTAGCTGTTGCACGCGAATTCGTCCGCGTAACTTAATAAAATATAAGCCTATGTTAGTCGCTGATAATATAGCTTCCCAACAGTGAAAGAATTTTTCAAATCGGTCCAGTAGCCTATTCAGTTCAAACAAACAAACAAACAAATCTTTCCTCTTTATAATATAAGTAGATAAAGATTCGAATAACGACCATAATTACAAAACTTTTTTAACTGACTGTACCTACTTTTTATCTTTGAACTTGTCAATATCAAGTTTATCTTGTAAGTATTGTATATCTTTTTTATATTGTATCAGTAATTAATAAAATGGTATCTGTTTGGAATAGAAAATAGATATGAGTTCAAACCAATTTTAATTCTGTCTTCACTCATAGATAGAGGGATAATTAGGTAAGGTTTTTACGTAAAAAAAATGCACCCCGGGCGAAACCGGGAGCGGGTCAGTAGTAGGAAATAGAAATCAACAAATGCCAAATTAATTCTCTACATAACGCGTTAACTTTGCAACCGCTCTCCCTGGAGGGTCTTTTGATAAATTAAATTCCCTCATCAAGTATGTACACTTAATCAGGTTTGTCGGACCTCAGATGTAACGAGCTAATTGTTGCTGGGCTTTCGGCGTATCGTTCGTGATTTCTGACGCGCCTGTGGGACTTCTAACGCTGACTGTACTCTGATCTTGAATCGAGATTAAGTTGGTTACTTGTCAGCAATAATAGTTTTGTCAAATTACAGTTTAAATTGTGGAACCTATTTTATTTTATTTAATCGAATCACAAAAAAAAAAATCAAGTACCTACTTAATATTTCAATCCAAAAATTCAGAAGTGAGACAAAAATGAACACACAATATTAAGACTTACTTAAGATTTAAATAATTATAAAAGTCAAAGTAAAAATTCGACATGTCCATTAGTCAAATTTCTGACTAATTAGTCAGAACAATAATGAATCAACTACATTATTATTATGAATTAAATATTGTGGAAATAAAACGACTAATTCTAATTATTAGGCATTGAAAGTTTTTTTCCTTTTAAAACAATTCAATTTATCATGGTTTCTACTTGGATTAAAAATTTTATTTTCATATAACTAACAAAAATTTAGTTAAAGTACGGTTAAAGTAGAAGAAGTGTAGACAAAATTTCTTTGAAACTAAAATTATTTATTCAAATTCAAATTCAAATCATTTATTAGATGTAAGTTTTAACAAAACATTTATCTTCGTCAAAATTACAAACTACCACCGGTTCGGAAAGCTGTTTCTAGGAGGAAGAACTCGGCAAGAAACCCCCTAGTTGCTCTTTTCATAAATCAATTTACAACATGTAACACGTAACAATACATATATATCAATCTAATAACACAATATTCAACTATATTCAACTCCAAGGACGTTCATCATTTATATAATCTAATATCCTATAATAACCCTTTTTGCACAGGGTTTTCTTAATATAAACTTTAAATTTATTCAGAGATAATTGTTGTATATTAGCAGGAAGTCTGTTGTAGAAGCGTACACATTGTCCCATAAAAGAGTTGCTAACCCTGTGGAGGCGAGTTTTATTCAGTTGAAGCCTATGCTTGTTTCTAGTATTCAAACTATGAACGTCACTATTTCTACTGAAAGTGCTAATATTTTAAGTGCTGATCAACGCAACGCCGATTCTATTATTCACACATAATTATTAGAATTTACAATCGATTTTATTCCAATAGTTACCTAATCATATTCATGTAGAGGCTACATGAATATAATTAGGTAATATATCACATGCTGCTTTCAAAGGGTTTTGAACCTTAACATGCTCTAGATTAGGCTCAACACAGTTTCAAGTTTACAGTGTGCAGTATACGTCTATACCGAGTGTCTGAAACTAGAACAAGCTTAATTGTCCATTGTCCCCTAATTTGTTCGTGTCACCACTCTCTCCCCAGAGGGAGCCACTGGTCATTAGAACGAACAAACGTTGAAACTATCAGAAATACAATTTTAAACTTTAAAGTCGTTGGAATAAGAACGAATTAGGGTGAAAGATAGTTTTGTTGGTCCGAAGAAGAGCAGAAGGACAATTGTGCAGGGATTACGTGAGACCTCTTTGTGTAACGCAAGAAATTAAGACTAGATTGTTTTGTATGACCTAAACGAACTAAAAGACTGTACCTATTTTTACCGTTGTTAATTATTCAACTAATATTTTTGTACATAAACTTTGCAAGCGATTAATATGCATAATAAATTATTGAAATCTTAAATCGTAGAATAAAATCATGTTAAATAAATACGACACATCAACGTACATATACTAGTGAAATAAAAAAAAGTTAAATTCTTAAGTACAAAAGTATACGGTAGGTATCTAAATTGAAATAATATCTAAATAAATGAAAATTATTATTAGAATAAACTTAACTTATAAGTAGAGAAACAAATAATATTTAATTTAATTTTTTCTTAATTAAACCATATAAGTTTATTAAAACCATAGTGGTTTTCCAATTTAACTAAATAAAATGTTCTTTAGTTTTATTTATAATTGTTATAAGATAATTTCATCAATAAAAAATGTTAGTTTTTGAGAATGTATGGATTTTATTACTCTTTCACGTAAAGTTTACTAAAATAATTTTGATGCAAATTTACAGTAATATATAATACTATTGTTTTATATACACTTACATAATATAGCTTCAGAGTTAAAAGAATATTTTACTTCAGACCAAAAACAATTTTAATCTTATTAAAATTTAGGCTCAGCTCAATTTTCTATAAAAGGTAAATTTATTAACTTCGGTTGAAGAAGTGTTTTAAATTTATGTTTTGTAAAAACAGCTCTACGTTGAAAAATTGTATTGTTTGTTCATTTTGTAGGTATTTAGAGCGGTCGTGTTCGACGATTTATCGAATATTTTGAAATAAAATTTCATACTTTCGAAATAGCTTTTTAATGAATAATAAAATTACAATTGTTCAAATTTGTACTGATATGTATTGAAAATATTTGGGTTATATGAGCTCGCAAATACAGACGCCGCAAGTTCCAAACTTTGGCAGTGCGCATTATAAAGTATGGTTTAAAACTCTTGGTCCGAAAAAGAGGGATTTCGATTAGATGAGGATGGTAACCAGCCTTAGTCTGTATGTCAGATGGAAGAAAGAGGAAGGCAGTATGAGCTCATACATTTCTGAGCAATCTCCTCATAACAATGATGCCGATTCATTTGTCACTTGTTTTGTCTAAAGTGCAAAGTACAGTAGTCGCGTCCACAACATGCATTAGATTAAAATAACACGCCGCTGGCTTATATGAACGTCAGCTGCACTTAATGTTCGCGAATGAAATATGATAGTCGGTTGATGAATGAATTTTAGTTTACATTTCAAACGGATTGACGTTGAACTCGTGCCAATTTTTTGTTAACTTTTTTTGTTAACAAATGGACACTGTCATTTATTTAATATTCAGAAATACAACACTAAACTAAGCGTATACTTACTAACTAAATACTGTACCATTTTATGTTTTTTTTTTTAGTGACCGCAGACGGGTAGACGGCTTTTTTTAACATTGGGAAATTCTCTTGGATTCCCGGCAGTGTAAAGGTGCGTACCCACTATGTTCGCGCACCAACCTGGAGCGTGCAACGTTGCACGCACCAAAGCGTGTGCTCCAAGCGGTGGCGGTTTTTTAGCGAACACAAGTTGTGATGCGCGTAACGTCTACACTTGATTTGTTGCAGGTGCGTGATGCACGATTGATGCGCGAACATAGTGGGTATGCACCCTTAGGGACACTGCGGGGTTATGCCGGATTCGTACCGGCTAAAACCCTGAAAATTCAAAAATTACAATAAAATATTGACGTCCAACATATTTGTTACACATCAGCTTTCACAGTCGAACAGCTTTTGACAGTATGTCGGATCGGCTAGTATCTAGATGTATAAAATTTTGCCAAAGTCCAAAGCTGTGAAAACATAACGGACTTAGCTACTTTCGCATATCCAATATTAGTTGCGATGTTGTTGTCGATGAGGAAGTATATTTCGAAATGTGTCGTTTCCTGTTGAAATATTGGCAGCCGTGTGCCGGTTTGTTTTTGATATTACGCAAAGGCAACAACAACTTTTGAACGGTCCCTTCAATATTAAAGGAAAGTTAATTTTCTCATTTCGGCCGCGAACAAATTTCCCACGGATCTCGTCTGTAGCCGCAGCAATATTTAGGCTTAAGTGTGAATTTATTTCGGTAGAACCTTTCAACAAAATCTTTTCAACCTACTACGCGAGATGTGCTGAACCAACTTTATGAAGTCTTTTTTAGCCGCTCGACGAAAAGCCAAGGTTTCACAGCTTGTGAGAAATAGCCCCTTGAAACTGTTGTTTTTTTTTTGCCCTAAATCATAAGAGTTTATTGCAAGATTTACTTCAAAAAGTTACCAAATGACTACCAAGTACCTACGGTAGTTCAGTAAGTTACCTAATGAAATACATTTATTAAAAAAAAATTAAAAAAAAATAGTTTTGGTGAATAGAAATATTCGTCAGTTAAGACACATACGAGTATGTCATAAATCCATGTTTAGTAACTTGTCACTAAGCTCCGCCTCATATTTTAACCATCATTTTTTAAATATGATAAATTGGTATCTTACTTAAAATGGCTTCATAAAAATGGAAGCTCAACGTCGCTAAACGGGCTATGGAGAGGGCTATGGTCGTGGTAACTATGCGAAATTGAATAATTAATAATAGTATGTTGACGTGGCAATGAGCAGAGAGCGTCTACGAGTCGACCTTGGGTTCGGAAGGTCTTCGAGTGGATACCACAGACTGACAAGCACAGCGTAGGACGTCCACCCACAAGGTGGACCGACAACCGATATTTTTTGACTCATGGTGGGCCACATTACCTATAGGTTTTGATCATAGTACGAAGCACAACTACGATGTAATTGCTGTTGACAGAATACCTACAGATAAATTCACTTGAGTCATAATAAAATAATACTATAATATATATTACTAGCTGCTGCCCGCGACTTCGCCCGCGTCACTTTGTAAATTATATACTAAAACCTTCCTCGAGAACCACTCTATCCATTGCTGAAAACGGCATGAAAATTGGTGCAGTAGTTTTTGAGTTTATAGCGAACAGACAAACAGATAGGAGGAAATTGTTTTATAATATGTAGTGATGTAACTAGTTTTAATAATTCCAAAAATATATCGCTAAATATACTTCTAAAGTAACACAAATTATCTTAGAAATTGATATGTGTTTACTTTGTACTTATTTAAAGTTTACTCCAACAGAAACTAAGTAATCTATCAGAGAAAAGTTTAAATAAAATAAGAAAGTTGAAAGAGCTTCTCGATACTCTACAGGGATATATGAAAATAATGCACATAAAAACTTTCAAAACGCCTGTAATGGTTATTTGATGGTGCTCGCTTCGTATACTAGATACAAGATTGATGTCTCGGCAAATTATGATGGAGGTGAGGAAAGGTAGTCCCAAAAGACATGTCATTTTATTCTTTGGTTCCGCTATGTTTAATGTAGTAATCATTAACATTGCGTTGCATCCTTTTGATATATCTTCAACCTTATTGTTTACATAGTTAGTTACGGAAGTAGATGGCGCTGTCATCTATAGGTACTAATATTATAAAGAGAAAAAAATTGTATTTTTGTTTGTAATGAATAAACTCAAAAACCACTGAACCGATTTTTTAAATTGTTTCACCTAAAGAAAGCTACATTACCAGTGAGAAACATAGGATATATTTCATAGCCTACACAGCACAACTATGACGTCATACAGAAGCGTCATTGTATATCCTAGTATTTAAATGCGAAAGTGAGTTATCAATCATCATGAAATTTTGCGACATTGTTAGAGATACAGAAATGGACGTAGGGTAAATTTCATCCAGAAAAAACGGCTAAGTCGCGGTCAAAAACTAGTAAGCAAATTTAAGCTTTACTTACTTTCCAAATCTTTAATATTAAATAAACGAAAAAGGATTCCTATAAGAAGATTTTTGCATAATCTTATCAATAATTCGCGATTGTTATTAACATAAAACATTTTGGTATAATGCCGAGTTGGGTTCGTAATACTAAAAAAGGTTCTACGGTTATCTTGCGGAACCCAAGAAGGGAAAGAATAAAAAAAATCTCATTATTCATCTTTGTCAGGAGGGAGCAAAAGAGCAGGTAACCGATTATGATGGAAACCTATTAATCTTTCAGGCCCATATTAAGAACGACGTTCGTCGGGGTTGCTCTTTAAAATTTTAATTGTTCTTATCTTTAAGCAGCTGCAGCGCTTCAAAATGTCATAATAAGTACAACCTTTTTCGTTTGTCAATTATATCATCATCATCAATACTAATAATAAATCTGTAAGAGTTGGTCATAGAGTAAGTTACTTTGTTTTCAGAGATATCGTGTTTATAGGCTCTATACATGATAATGAATCTAAATTATATAACTCTTAAACAAATTAACTGTTTTTCACGAAACTTGGTAAATAAACATTTAGACGTACAGGACACAGAATAGGCTACTTTTTTCTTTTTCAACGCGGACAAAGTCGCGGCCGCCAGTTAGTTTGTAATAAAAATAGAAAATAACTCCAATTTCACCCAGTGTATATACTCGTACATACTGTTGAATATACACAGTGAATAATTCTAATTTTATTAAAATTAATTAAAGGCATTTCCTTGTCTAACATTCGCAATATTTGAAAAAATAAATCCAATACTAAATGTTTCACTAAAAAAAATAATCTTAACAAAATAAAATCTTAAATAATAATATATTTTTCCGCCGTAATAAATTAAATATTTTCCGCAACAAACAAGATGCAGCCAGTTTGTTAATGTTATTGAAATAGGAAATTGGAAAAGCTTTCTCCGAACGGCGTCAATGTTATTATAGCAGTCTATGGTCGGCGCCTTGAAAGACTACGTATAATAGCACTAGTGACTTGCCTTTAGCTTCGCACGGGTGCAATTTCTTTTTGCAAATTATACACACAAAACTTCTTCGTTTTACGTTCTTTCCATTAGCGAAAACAGTATCAAAATCTGTTGTGTGGTAACAGAAGTAGTTAGCAGATAAATAGACAGAAGGGGTATGCGATATTGAAGTGAAAACTTCTTTAAACGCCAAAAATGCCAAACGCGCCGTTTGGCGTTTTTGAGATGAGAAAAACAATTGAACTCTCGACCTGTAACGACACCGATAGCTCTGTTGACAATTATTATTATAAAAGTAATCACCAATACTAATAATAAATCTGTAAGGGTTGGTCATGGAGTAAGTTACTTTGTTTTCAGAGACATCGTGTTTACAGGCTCTATGCATGATACTGAAACTAAATTGACTATTTTTGGAATGTATGTGTTAAACGAAATATCTGATTTTCATGAAATCTGGCATTTTTGAGATGGAAAAAAACCATTGAACTCGCGACCTGTAATTGTGTAACCGACACCTCTGTATATTTAAGTATGTACTTTCCTGACGATTTAAAAAATACACATGTACTTGTTCAAGTTTTCACTTCTGTCGGCACTCCCAGTGCACTGTTTTTTTTATTTCATAGGAAACACCTATAATTTTCATGCAATTCGTCGTCAAATTCATGTTAATTTTCGCTGTGAAACGGGCCAGTAATCGTTGTACATATTTTGGAACAATGTCAACACATTAATACGATAAATGCGTTCCCATTTAGTGAGTCATATCATAATGTGAGTACAGTATCGGCTGGCTGCAATTACCTTGGATCACTTAATTTGTGTTATTTCAATATATTTATGTGATGTACACAATATCAATACTAGTTTTAAAAATGATTTAGATTTACCTAAAACGCAACTCCACAAGATAATAGTCAATGTATACGGTTTTATAATAAGATGTACTTTACTGAGATAACGTACTTTTGATTTTGTTTATAATCAATTGAAATGATTGTAATTGTTGTTATTTTAAAGATGATTTTATTATTATAAGATGGTATCCTAAGTTTCTTTAGGGGTTTTGGTAAGAAACCTAATTGATAAAAAAAAATATTTTGATTTTTTAACAAGTAGGTAATGTCTAACAATAATCAAAAGTATTTAATGCAAAAATACCATATATTTCGAGAACGGATTCGGTGATAATCCCCAGTATCAAATATAACATAAATATAAATATACCTAATAATTTGAAGAAAAAAAAACAGGATTAACTTAGAATTCCTATATTATCTATTATAAGGGAGATCAAATCTAACGTAATATTACTCGTACCTAAACTTCTCACAAGACGAGGTCTCTATGAAATAAGAACCGCTTTCAAACTAGAGAGCACAAAGGCTGCAATGATGTCATTCACTGTAACTCTAGATATGTCTGCTTCATATCACGTTATGTTATTACTCAACTAAGAGTCTTATTACTAACCTCATTAAATTGAAATTCCAACAAACAATTATATCCGTATTTATGGATGATATACAAATTTATAATTGCTATTCGAATTTAGGATATTATTGAAAATGAACTTAAGGCAAATGTATTTATGGTTAATTTTGCATATTAATAATTTCTTTGTAGAATGCATAATATTTTGAACAACATGTTTATATTCGAAGCGTGTAGTAATTATCTGTTTGTAATCATACGTCTGGTTGCTGCTGAATTTGTATTAATATTTTGATACAATTTAGCATTTCGATTGAAATATTTGATAATTATTATTTGCAATAAAAAGTAACTTCTGATACAATTATGTTATTTAAGAATTATATATCTTACAGAGAAATTACCTTGCAGAATTCAGAGATATCATGCAGCCAGCATGTTGTGTACCTTATTACCTGGAACCAGTTTCTCTTCCATTTATGAATAAGTCTCAATTTTCTTATACTGTTTTGTAGTAAATATTTTATACATTATATTTATATTATAGGTATTTTTTTTGTTCCTCTTTTCATTAGTAAATTTAATTACACAAGTTAAAGTGACAAAGCCAGCTTAACTCCGCTGTCATACCTACTTTAACCATAAAACAATTAAAATTATTTTCTGAATAAAATATTAAGGAAATTAAGATATAATTGTAAATAGTACGTTTTATAATTTATAATAAGTATCTAATGTACAAATCTTTGTTACCTAATCAATTTTTATGCCTTATCAAAATTTAAACAAATACCTATTGTATTTTTTTTATGAATACTCGTATCATCCCTTCATCCATATTCGTAACTGAATTTACCTAACCAGTTGCAATAGAAGAAATTTTTTTTGCTATTTGGTAACTAGTTGTGAGAAAGGAATTATTATTCCACTTTTGTAGATCAAATTATTTCCACTTTTGTAACCAAAGACATTAATTTATATAATTCTTATTTCTATATTAATTCTTCTCTTGCAACTGTTTAGATAATTTCAGTTACGAATATGGATAAAGGGAATATCATTAGGCATATTAGGCCAGTATATTACGATGTCGGTTGCATCAGATTCGAATCTCAGTGATGGGCATTTGGTATTGGCATCTCAGTGATGAGATCTGGGCATTATTCCTGGATAGCTACGGCTATCCAGCGCGGGTAGAGCTACGCTTCCTGTCGGAACTTTGGCGTACCCGGAAGTGGAGGTACGCCTACCATCTCGGGGGACCTCACGACGGTAGTCTCCTCTAGGACTATCGCCCGGTCCCAGTCAAGGAGACACCCAAAGGCCTGCTCATTATCTATATTGGGTTATCATGAATAACTATCCTTACTAATATTATAAATGTGAATGTGATTTTGTTTGTTTGTTTGTTTATTACGCATTCACGCAAAAATTACTGAACCTATCACAATGAAATTTTGCATGCACGTTGTCTGGGACACCAGAAAAGACATAGGGTACCTTTCATCGTTCAACGCGTACGAAGTCGCGGGCACCAGCTAGTAGCTCACAAATATACTGAAGAGAAGTCCTGTGTCAACCAGTTGGGTGTAAAAAACATAATTTAGTTGATATAGATATACGTAAGAACTTCCAGTCTGATATTAGTGTTCTGAAATTTGAGATTCAAATAGATGGGTATCTATTTGAATGTAATCGATATATTGCCTCGCCGTGTAACGCCTAGACGCTGGCGAAGGCTAATTACGTGATCCAGCTTGCTCGTAGATTATAAAGCCAATGCTTCTATCGGGTTTTGTGATGCAGATGAGAACCTCTAGTGTTACAGCCAATCTACATTCTGCACGAAAACAATGCATGTCTTATGTAGGTAATTTTGGGAATTTCAACCAAAAATATTGTTAGGTCTACACCTACTAGTCATATAACAATGTATATGAAATGTCAGTACAAATTTATGAAATATTAGAATTATGTACTTAAAATGAAATGAACATAATAAACTTTTATGGAGTATTAATTTACGAATTTAATTACGGTATAGAAAATATGTTGCTAGATTGTGGTTTCATATGTATATGTATTACATTTTCTCTCAATTGCCAAGAAATGGGTTCATTTTTAAAAAAATATATATTAAGAGAAGAATTAGTGCTATAGTGAAATTGTCGTTGATATTCTTTTATTTTAAAGTTCAGTGTTGTTTTAATTTCCCTCTTTGCTCTTTCTGAGATTGTGTTAACTGCATTTAAATGTCTATTGGTATTGTCAGATCAATACCAGACCATAGAGGGGCAATTTAGAACGTTTCACAAGATAGTTGTTCGGTAAGTTGGCAAGCTAGTTGGTGCAAGTGAAACATCTTGAACTACATTTTTAACGGTTAAACGCTCCGTCTATTTTTAGCGCAAACAGGACTTCAGATATACACCAGCAGCGCCACGGTCTCTTCCCGCTCGGTATTTGCGCTTGCACTTTGCTTCCAAAGGGAAATTAATGGACGCGCTTTACAATTCATTTAAAAATCTATTACAATTCATTTAGCCATCTAAAATAATCTATATATTATGTGTATTAAATTACATTTTTAAATTATATTATTATTATCGGTGCCCCACCACGGTTATCCAGCGCGGAGAGGGCTGACGCTCCCTGTCAGAATCTCGGCGTACCCGAAACCGTACCCGTACCCGGCGTACCGGCGCTGCGCTTGCCGGTTCGTGGCCTTCATTCGAGAACCTTCCGGCCCCAGCGGCCGTTGGCTCTCTGTAATAAGAATCCTCAACACCTTAAACAAGAATAATATATTCTGTGCTCTAACACTGTCAAAAACGTTTGACGTTTGACAGTTTTGTCACTAAGCTGTAGATGTTGAGGTCACTTTGTGACGTTTGACGAGGTTCGTTTATAAGGTATGTCATCTGATTTAAAGAAGGCACAAAACTCTACATTATGCGGGCACACGTCGCCGTAATGAAGTGGCCCACATATAAATAGTGCACGTCATCAACGTCTCGTTACCGAACCGGGCGCGGAGGTTTCAAACGTAATGCCCCGCGACTGACATGATCAGAACCTGCTGTCATTCGGGCTTCAACACTTTCAACGTTTTAATGATATATAGGGTGAACTCTTTAAAACTTTTTTTAACTAACTTCTCTAAGTTACTTACTTCTGCTGCAGCAGTTCGTTTAACAGCAGTTTTAAATATAAATTATCTTCATGTCTTTAATTATCATATGAATGTCATTAATGAAAAGTCTTACCTATGTTTTTCTTACATGTTAGAGAGTGCTCGAATAAACAAAAAGGATTCTAAGCTCATCAGGGTGAAGCCAGAAATTTTATGAAATGCTTAAAATAGTTTTTTTTAAAATTGAATTTTGATTTTTGGTTATATCGGTTAGATATCAAATATAACAAAGAAATACAAAATAAAACGTTATGGTTTTGTCACGGTGGTCTTCTCTAGGAATGATAATCTCATAATGTCTATGGTGAGGCCAGTTTAAAACTGATAGGTACTAAAATGCCCTATCACTATTATTAGGTAATTATACTGATTTAACTAAGACTTTTTCATTGATTTAATTATATCACTAGCAACACCTTTTTGCATCGCTCCTGTAAATTTTATAATGAACATTTGCTAGATCTAGATATTTTTAATTGTCCTATAGGAGCCTATAAACGAAGCCTTAAACAGGCCCTCGAAAATATAGTTGTGTAGGGACTTCTTTTTGTAGCGGTCAGTTTATTTAGGTATTTATTTGGTATGTTATATGTTATTTGTTAACTGGTGTATTTGTTTCTTTTTCTCTTTCTTTTTCTTTTTTTGTTTGCCTTTGTGTGTTTTCTCTCAGCTTCAATGTTATGTATTCTGTAGTCTTGTAATATGTTTTAGTAATTTAGTGGAAACTTTGCTGATTTATGTTTTTCCTGTATATATGTGTATAATGTGTATCGAGATATTGTATATTTCCCTAAAATAAAATAAAAAAATAAAATCACCTTACATTTTAGTTAAATTTCATTAAAGTATCACAGGAGTATAATAATTAATTTATTTAACAGCAACATTAAACCTTAAACGTCAAAATCACAAAGTTGCTCAAATAACAAGGGTTAGAAATTGTTTGTGCAAACAAATTTCCTCTTTAATCGTTCTCAGAGAGGCGTTTTAATAATAGATTTGGAGGTCATAAATAAAGTTAATTATATCGTTGCGACCGCGGCCACGGCTTTGTGTTGTACGGGTCAAATTAAGATCTATTTCTCTATAGGTAGCTTTTATATGTTACATAATTGTTACTGTGCTGACTCCAGACAAAGCTTTATATGGGATAAAAATATATCGACACCCATACATTTTCACCTTCAGCCACAGGACAGGCAAAACAGGACATTTTTCAGGTGTCTATTTTTTATTATCTGAAATCTTTGTTTTTATTTTATCTCATATACTGTTTCATTTATTTTATTTATTTTACTCAAATTTTTCATTTATTTTAAAAAAGCGACCCCCCTCCTGCGGCCCCGCACGTATGCATTTTTTTCTGCAAACTTATTTATATACAAACTTTTCTCTTTTATCGCTTTTTCCATTAGTGAAAACCTTATAAAAATCCGTTGAATGGTTTAGAAGGCAGGAGCAAATAAATATAAAGAGTACATTACAAAGTTTTATATGTCAAACTAGTAGTTAGTTGGCTGGTTGACGGTCCACTTGAAAGTAGTTGGCTATCGCTACCTATTAAGAAAAAAGAATAGGGATATATTAAAGATCTATAGATCAAGGAGAAAGTGTGGGCAGAGAAATGCGTTCAAGCAAGCCTTGATTACTCATAGAAATACTTTAATTTCAGTTGGTTGTTGCCATTCTTAAATATCAAAATCTCAAGTCAATTTTGATAATGGCTATAAATTCAACGCGTACTTATACCTAGGTACTTGTGCACCATTTGAAAAAAATAATAATTTTTATTTATTTACACACAAAAAAAAATACAATCGATGGTACACAGTTTAGGTGCACTATAAACTCAATTGAGTTTCTGCCGTACACCTGAGTTGTCTAAATTAACAGAAATACACTCAGAACAAACAAATACAAACAAAAGAAAGAAGTACGTTACATATTTAGAAATCTCTGCTCATGTCCTGTTTTAATGTTCATAATGAAGAAAGTTCTAAACAGATTTTGTTGAAACTTTACATTATTGCAACTTAAGGTATGCAAAACATATTGACGCTGTAAAGAATAATGCCGTGAAAGTTGTAGCAGTGAATACACGGCTTAACTTTTCATATAAGTAACTTACTTACTGCAGTTATTCAATTTAGCTACTTACTCATCAAAATACAAGCACACATGCTATTATTTTACCGTGGTCTTGACTGCCAAACGGAGTGTGCCTTGCCACTACTAAACTCTATACTTTGCAAACTTTCTTTCTTTCTTGTCTTTATCATGACAACTAATTCTACATTTTTTTCAACGATTATCATTATTAAAATTCATTTTGTTTGAATTACGAAGAAAAGACTAATTTGGAAATTAATTTTGTATTAATCAAGTTCCCTCACGGGATCGAGTAAAACTCGAATTTTATCATTGGTCCAATTAATTTGAAATCAATTACGGTCGGTCGTCCCTCCATTACATTAACACCGCTCTCATTTAACCTTTAAACCTGGATTTTGTAACACCGTTTCGTAACAAATATGTATATTATTGGATAATTTTTGACGATACTTTTGGTCTAGTGGCTAGTAACCATAGCTGCCTAGCTGTTAACCAAACGGTCACGGGTTCGAATCCCGCTAGGGGCAAATGTTTATAGGCCTGGGGGGAGGCCCCTGGTCCCCTGCTCGTTGTTGAGGTTCCCCCCGGCGGCTGGGGCAGGGCTTGTAGCCCTCCATGCATGTCTCGTCAGCTGTCGTCGGGGGTTAAGGTGGAGTTCAGGGGAACAGGGAGGCCTGAGGGGGTGGCCCCTGGTCCCCTGCTCGTTGAGGTTTTGGAGGTGCTGAGGGTGGGGGGGGATCCAATGGACACTGCTGGTGTCCATTGTGTCCTCCCGTAACTTCATGGCAGATGGTCGGGCAGGAGAAGGCGGGCACTAGCCCGTCTTCAAATGCCCTTGGGGACCTGCGCACACAGCTGGCCAGCTGTGTGTGCCTGTACGGGTCCCCCCCGTCTGGGGATTGCTCGGGTGTCTCCGGGCAATCCCCCTCGTTGGCGTCAGCCTAGCCAGCAATGGCTAGGCCGCCCGAGGAGGGTGGGTCGGAGCAGTTGCCTCGGCAGAGCCCGTCCACCCCCCACTTAAAGGGCAAGGAGACACCGGGGAGTTTTAGTGGGTATGGGCCAGTTCCGCCTGCAACCTGCATGCGGCGGAGTATGCTGGTCGAGTCCCACATACCCCTACCGCCTAGCCAGCGGTAGGGGATTAATAAGACGATTTCTCCTCGATAAAAAAAAAAAAAAAAAAAAAAAAAAAAAGGGGCAAATGTTTATATGTTATCATTTTACCTTTGTACCTTTGTATTTATAAAGGTAATCTATGTACTATATGAACTGTTTGGTATCCATAATACAAGCATTAGTTGCATAGTGTGAAACTAGATGGTGCTGTGTGGAATTTGTAAAGATATTTATATATAATTTTATTGAAACCGTACATACGATAGAATAAAATTACCTATATATAGGTTTATTAGATGATCTGACAGACTTTGCCTTCTTGAACGTTGGCTTGCCTGCACAGCTCCATCAACTAGATCCAATTGTGAATTTAAACCATCAAGGGATTCACACAAACACATACATACAAAAAGAAACATCAAGCCGTTTAGAAGGAGCTCAGTGACATAAACACAGTAGACTTGATATAGGAGTGTATACTTATATTAATACAAGTTAGTTTTCCTCCAAATAAACGTAGAATGTTAATTACTCCGGTGTTTTATGTTTAATTTACAAAAGTAAGCATGATACCGATTAATATTGTCGTTAACTAGGTTTGTATGCATACAAACTTTAAAAAAAAGTATTAATTTAAAAGATATGATCCTTGAAAAATCCATATTTTAACACAAGTTTTAATGCAAATTTGAGGGTGAACAGGTCACTCTAGTGTACAAAAACTCCAAAATACTTTGCATACGAACATTGATTAGTTATTCAAGAGTTCAAATAACTTTACACGAAATAGATATATGCAGTAGTTTTGTCAAAAAGAGCCTTGGCACAAGGGTCTGTTTTGGATTTTATTTTTGGTATGAATCATTGTGCAACTCACTCGACTGCTCTTCCCGCGCTTTGTGCTGTGTGAGACAGGACGCATTCTAGCCATGAGACCGATGAGTTCGGGCCGCCACTTATTTCACTTTATTGAGTAATCTTTCACGTAACAACGGTACGAGTATACCTTTGCAACTCGTAAAAATTTTGAAAGCAACTAATATTTTTAAGGATATTGAAAAACTAAAAGTATATATATTTAAAAACATAAAATATACAATGATAAGTCTTCACCCGGCGAGTCCCCACACTCAACCTCGTCAACGGGGCGTACAAGTCATCTCTACTAAAAAAAAGGAAGAAAAAAAAGATACAGTTGTGTGTAATAGACGTCGATTGAACATTTCACCAAATATTTATATTCATTGGATTTATTTTATTTTATTGTCGAATCGAATTCAATTATTTACTCAAACACACAAGTGTCTCCGGACTCAGTGAACAACCGGATATCAATCAATTATATTATAGTACGAGCTATGCCCACGGTTTGATAGTGTGGATTTTTTTTTAATTCTGACAATATAGTCCGTTGTCCCTACGATCTGTATACTACTCGACCTTGACTTAATCTATTAGGATTAAGTGGTCCAAAATTGGGAAAAATTGCACCCAAAATTAGTTTTTCCGCTCTTTCGAATTTTCGAAAACCGCATTTTGAAATTCGCAATAGTTTTCAAGATATTCGCGAAAAACCAATTTTGGGTGCAATTTTTCCCAATTTTGGGCCAGTTTGACGGATTTCGATTTCTCGACCCCGAAAACATAAAGTAAGCCCTCAAGCGGAATCCTAATAGATTTTGTCAAGGTGAATCCGTAGGTGAAGGTGAATTATATTTGCCTACTCTTTCTGACTACATTATAAATAAAAGAGACAAATATTGTCGTATTCTTAGCTTCATGCCTAATATCACCTAATATGTATAAGACGAGTTGGTCATAGTAACGTAAATGTTATAATACGAGTAGGTATTTGAAGTAGGAACAAAGATAAATACAAAATGTGCACACGAAATTGTTCCTTACGGTGGGACTGCTCCCTTGACCGCGATAGTACATATAATTTGCAGAAAAAAATTGCACCAGTGCTAAACCGGGAGCGTATTGCTAGTTTAATATATAAAATAAATTTATATAACTTTGAATAATGTTGTAAACTCCTTCTCAATTTATTAGTACATGTTACTCAATTTAAAAAAAATCTCATACATACATACATACAGAAAAAATTTCTAAAAATGGTCAATTAAGTGTCAGTAGCATGTACAGAGCATATAAACACGATATCTCTGAAAACAAAGTAACTTACTCCATGACCAACCCTTACAAATTTATTATTAGTAGTAAGTATTGATAAAATACTTGCGTATAAAGTAAACAATACTTTTAATAGAACAAAGAAAAGAAAAACTAGGAAAATAAAAGTGAACGGCTCAAAAGAAACAAAGGGAAGTAACATAAAGGAGCGAATTCCTATGAAGAACTTGTGAACTTGGTACTTAGTTAACAAATACGAGTAAAGTTGATGTAATTACACTCGGAAATTGTTGAAACTAAAGTAACTAACAAGTTGAAAGTACATAATGGAGACGTTAGCAGTTGTATGTGCAGTGAAATCAATTTTCATCATGTACACTCATCATAGTCACTGCACATCACACCTTAGTTATCTCGAACGAACAGTGTATTTTTATTTATTTATTAATTTTATTGTAGGGAAATTTACAGGTATAATTACATAGTAACAGTCGTGAGTTAAATTATTTTTTTATGTTACAACTCTCGTCGACATTTTTATAAAGATAGATGGGACAATCAATTTGATATAAAATATAAAATCGTACAAATACAGATTCCTCACAGCTGCCAGTAACAATAACTTAGTAAATTAAAAATTAAATCATAAATAAATGTCTAATTGTATATTAATTTAGCAGAGAATTTAAACGGTTCTTATTAATTTAACATTTAGTCTCAGTTTAATCGGTCTTGAATGTTATTTTAGAATTACTTCACGAGGAGTAGGCGTAAAATTCTGAATTTTAATCAAATAAAAAGGTCAAACTAGAACACTAGGGTAAACTTTAAATTCCTTTTACACGAAATTGAACAAGAAATGGACTTTATCGCCTAAAGGGGCTTACAAGCAAACGAGCTGATTGGAAATATACGTCACTGGAACACGTTTCTGAACGCTCTGATCCTTCTCTTGATCGGACGATAAATAAAATTAAATCATAATTAATTATTTTAGCAGTAGAATTTCTTCTGCGGCCATGAATCACCCCCTTCGTCCTTTAATCTTAATATATAAAATGCGATGTGTGTATTTATGTCCCTATAGACTCCAAAACCGAAGTTTTGATGAAACTTTCAGACAATCTTCAGATTAGTGCAGCGGGTTTTCCTGTGAAGTTTGGTAGCGATCGGACACGGACAAATTCGCAGGCAAAAACACTAGTAGTATATAGTATATATGTAGTAGTATGTGGAAGTCTAATCATATTCTGACTAAATTATAAAAAATATGTGATCATTGGTCATGCCTATAAATGCACCTATTAACTCTCAAATACATAAGGACACAGGGTACCTTTCATCGTTCAACGCTAACGAAGTCGCGGTCACCAGCTAGTCTTAAATAAATCACCCATACCTCCTTACAGAAAGCGGAAACGGAAGTAAAAGGCGTGCCTAAATTCCGAAGCAATTCTGAAAAAAATCGTTTGTTTTAACAGTACTAATGTTAGGGCGCTTAATTCATTAGCTCACCCTAAATCACTAATAAATCCCTGGGTCCTCGTTAAGGGCGATTTGGTACAGATTTATCTTCACGCTAACGTCGCGTGAGGGGTGCGGTCGGATAATATTTTTCGCCGGACAGCTGTTTATTGCCAGAACTACTAATAGAATTAGTTTGAAGCGTTCGTTATGTAGTGTTATGGAAATTAGTTTATTGCTTCGTTCGGCGCAGTTTGGCCGAAGGTAGTTACCGAACGTCTTGAGATTCCAATTTACTGTCTATTGTGCTCTTTCTATTTCATTATTTAGATTAGAACAACTTAAGTTTACGATAAAACACAACTACCCTACTTTAGTATAATATATTATATATTTGTCACGCTACTAATGGCATATTACTATATGTGGCATATATACATTACTATGTTGTGTTTGAAGTAATTTTATGTGAGCCAAGATTCCTCATTCCTATATTTTATCCTATAGGCGACGTAAGCCACAAACCATCAAGTATTATTATCATCAAGTTTACCAACTACTCCTACTGAGTGTCATGAAGTTGATAAGAGTGAGATGGAGTTTCGTGAATAAATCACGGATATTAGAGTATTTTTATAATCGATCATCAATACTTTGTATGTTTGTAATGAATAAACATACAAAGTATACGCTGATAATACATTATCAGCGAGAAACATAGGTTATCAATCAATCAATCAATACTAATAATAAATCTGTAAGTGTAGGTATTGTATTGTATGTATGTTCCTCCATAACTGTTAAACGAATTAACTGATTTTCATGAAACTTGGTAGATAAACATTTAGACGTATAGGACACAGGATAGGCTACTTTTTTCTTTTTCAACGCGGATGAAGTCGCGGGCGCCAGCTAGTTCTTAATAAAATTGTAGATACTAACCATACTTTCATTATAACAATAAGGGCCTCTTTCACAAACTACAAGTAATGTGTTGATTAGTTACTTTTAAAAATAATTTTCTGTTTTATTGAATTATGTACTCGGTTTACTGCAGCATTCGATAGCCGAATTTTTATTATTATTTTATATTTAATGTTTGGGACGTTTCCCGTACAAACAAAGGTATATCAGCTCCATTATCCCCGGTTACCTGTGACTTTAAATGACAGTTTGGCCTACTTGACGTTCGTTAAAGAGGCGCTAACTGTCAGTTAAAGCAGCATGAATAGATAGTGTCTTAAAAATAAAATACTCGATGTCATTACACTATTGAAAATAAACTATCCTCGCGGTGTCTACATCAGTTAAGCTCTCGGATCCGTTTGACAGCGTAGAATGCTGAACTAAGCTCACTCAGTTGACTCAGTTGAGACAGGAAATACAGATAGCCATGTCCATGTTTAGTTTCTAGAATAAATAGAGCGCTTACAGACCCCAATTTACATGCTCAACATATTTTGAGCTTATTAATAAATAACATGATTTTTTAAATGAAATGGCTTATCAAGTTTATTTTTGAACAACCAACTTTGAATTTTTTTATTTTTGAATTTTATATCCGAATCAAAATAAATTATTATTATTATTGTTATACCTAAGGGGGTCAGTTACTGCGGCCAAACAGGCTATTAAACGCAGTACTTCTACTTCAAATATCTAACAATCTTAAAAAAACATTCATATTTACAGTATTAGAAGGTATTGTAAAGACAGGAAATACAGATAGCCATGTCCATGTTTAGCTTCTAGAATAAATAGAGCGCTTACAGACCCCAATTTACATGCTCAAAATATTTTGAGCTTACTAATAAATAACATGATTTTTTAAATGAAATGGCTTATCAAGTTTATTTTTGAACAACCAACTTTGAACTTTTTTATTTTTGAATTTTATATCCGAATCAAAATAAATTATTATTATTGTTATACCTAAGGCGGTCAGTTACTGCTGCCAAACAGGCTATAAAACGCAGTACTTCTACTTCAAATATCTAACAATCTTAAAAAAACATTCATATTTACAGTATTAGAAGGTATTGTAAGAAAGTTCCAAAATGTCCGACGCAATATCCAGCACCATTATTCGTACGTAAAGGGGAATTCGCTTTATCCGTGCGGGCAGATTCTCGCGGGAGTCCATCCGGATATACAGCGGATACGTCCGGGTTACCCGGTCCATCGGGTTTGGATTTTTTTTGCTTTATACCTCGCGCTTTGGACTAGGCTTTGATTGTGTTTTATTTCTTTCTGTTATATTGCGATAAAAACAATCTATGCCGCCTTTGAAATAACTGAGTTTGGCTACTCTTTCTATGCATGTATATCCAGAGACTTTCGTTGCGTGGGAAATATCACGTAAATTATATTTCAGTACACCACTAACAGTAGAGAAAGTAGGTGATGGCCAATGGAAAAAAATCTAGTGGAAATGTTAATCGATCTCTATACTATAATCTAGTTGTAGTAGTTATACTCGAAGTATAGTTTCATAGTGCATGTTTTTTTTTATTTTTTTCTATTATAAAATTAGTAGAACATTTTGGACAGTCCAAACTGACCTACTGTGCAGTAGAACTAGTTGATTTTTTTTTGTCCAAACAGCTCTATCGTAAAACTAATAGTAGAACTGTTTGGACTAACCCATTTTGAAAGGCTTTTGGCAAATTTTCCAATCGTTATTGTATTTTGTAAAGTTTTTGTAGGGAAAATTTAATTATAGGGACATTGACCTACCTTTAATGCATTTCTTATATTAGAAAAGGTCAAGTAAAATATATGATAGTATTATTTATATACTTACATAATCAATACTAATAATAAATCTGTAAGTGTAGGTATTGTATGTGTGTATGTATGTTCTTCCATAACTCTTAAACCAATTAACTGATTTTCATGAAACTTGGTAGATAAACCTTTAGACGTACAGGACACAGGATAGGCTACTTTTTTCTTTTTCAACGCGGATGAAGTCGCGGGCGTCAGCTAGTATATAATATACATTATACTCTTCTATAATATAATTAAATATTATTATATTGTATTAATAAATTAGTTTGTTGAGTATAATCCATTCGAATGCAGACGGTAAGTGGTCGACAATGGGTTGGGAGCGGCTCATTTGGCTCGGATTAAGATTTAATTCGCCAAAGGGATTGAATGGATACGCGATTAATTTCTCACGAGAGCAGTCGCAGTAACTAAAGGTACCACAGGATGACTTACAAACAGTATATTGCTTCCAAACAATATACCAATATTAAAGATTATTTTCACTACGGTAGCAAGGGATTCTTTATTCCCATCCTTCATTCTCTCATGGCACTCCCTAATCGTTTATCCTATTACTATCGGCAGTTTATTGAGCATAACATATTATATAAAAACTATTTTTTAAAATTGTTGTCCGTCTGGTTGTTTACAGCAATCTCCCTGACACTAAAGAACGGAATTTTATACGTTTTTTACAGATAGATTAATCTTAGTCTGGAGTATCGAACCGCAGGGTTTGCAAGTTCGGTCCTACAGGTATCAATGACTTGTGACAATATAAAACAAAAGTGACAGCTCGGCTGCATTATAGCAAATGCCCAAAATATTAGGCAGAATGTTATATTGAATATAATTTAGAAAAAAAGGCTAACTTTCACTACTGCTCCAAGTTTATACTGGTCAATACGAATGGGGCGAGATTAGCTCGTTGAATTCAATCGAATTGGATTTTAATTGAATTACCTGATTTTGTTCAACGTGGTGAAGATTGTTGAACCTAATTAATTTCGGGCTATACTGTGTCTGCAAATATACACTGTTTGAAAAGTTTATAATATAAAAAAAATCTAAGTAGGTCATAAAATGATTTTATAATAGGTATTTGGAATTTTGTTACTATAATAATACTGTATTGAAATAAGTGTAAAATACAAATGGTCACATAGACGGTCAACTTGACAGTAGGTGGCTACCGTCGCATATAACACAAGCAATGCCAAAGGCGCTGCGAATGCGCTGTTGACCATAGTAGTATGAAGTAATAAGGGATAAGGAAGGGATAGGCAAAGGATTCTGGCATCCCTTACTTACTTATGGTTATTGCCACCGTCTGGGTTGCCCAAATGATTGCAAAACGGAGTGTTGCCTGCCACTACTTAAATTAACATAACTAATAAATACTTTATGCATAGAAAATACATTTTAAAGCCGAATTTTAAAGGAAATATTTACAATTTTTTCTTTTTTTTTTACTATGAATAAGTATTATACTATACCGGGTGTCCCTGTCTATGTGACAAGAAGGGAAAGTCCCTACCTTAAATATCATAGATAAGATATTTTGCTGAGAGAAGAATTTATGTTATTTTTAAAAGTTATTAATACTGCATTCAAAGGTTTTCTAAAAATTACTAGCTTCGTCTGGGAATCGAACCGACTTAAATGTGAAAAAAAAATCACCCTTATTTTTATGATGCCAATCGAAAGAATGGACAAAAAATAATAATTCTTCTTGAGTACATAGTATCTTAAAAGAAAGGAATAACGTAAAATGTTTGATTCAAATTTTAATAATATTATTTATTGCCGACGACGACGTAATTTTTAGAAAATCTTTGAATGCGGTATTACTCAGTTTTAAAAATAACATAAAGTCTTCTTTCAGCAAAATATCCTATCTAAGATATTTAAGGTACTTTCCCTTCATGTCGCATAGTTTTGGGACGCCCTGTATGTAGTTACAAGGCGACTTAACATCACAGCATTTAAAAGACATCCTGAAGTATTTCTTGTAGTAGGTAATTTATGGAAATAAGATAAAAAGATAAAGAGACAATTGATTGAGATAAAGTCACAACGTGCAAGATAAATTTTGGCTCGATGCGCGAAACCGTTTCAATCCGTCACTCCATACAACGGAGTCTGTGCATTAATTACCAAGTTACTCCAACGTATCCGGGGATAATTATTTGTACAAACTCGCACCTCCGTAAACTCAGCCGCCTTTTCAACGTGGAACTCTAGTGCACAAATGTGACGTAACGAAGTATTTATCTTTTTTTATGAATTTATGAATTTTATCTTTGTTTTTATGAAGGAGGTAAACTATACTCATCCGATTGAAGAAAATAATAATTATAAAGAAAAAAGCTGTGATTTTTTTTACTTTACGTACGAGTATAACTTTAGAACAACATACTTATTGATATAATCTATACTTACTAATATTATAAAGAGTCAAGATTTGTATTTTTGTATGTTTGTAATGAATAAACTCAATTCACCTATAACATAGGTGATATTTTATAAAGTTATGCGGGCGAAGTCGCGTACAACAGCTAGTATACCTAATAAAATAAAATGAGAGTTTACTAGTAAAACTTTATACAAACCTTATGGTTAGGGAGCCCACGATGCTAAATGTGTAGTCACTCGAGCGTCGTGGGGACCTATTGGACTTTGAAGATTGGATGGTAAGAAGAAAAAAAGGTTATATGAAGTTTTTCATTTCAGCGGTGGAGTGAGTGTCTACAGGCGTTTAAAATTTTGTAGGCGCTATATTTTAAAAAATTCTCCATATAATCGTCAGATTAAGAATCAGCACGATCAGGACTTTAGGCTGAACCGTCTGTATGAAAATCTGACGCGCTCGAGTATTACAAAATATGAATCGTCAAAAATATTTTTTGCATTTTCAAAAAGCTGCCACGAGCTTGCGTTACATCCGAATCGTCTGAATTTTAAATTGGAGCTTAGTTTAGGTTCACCTTACATCCCCTATAAAATTCTGACGCGCTCGAGTTGTATTTAAAATTTTACCCCCACCCCCGCCATCCCCACCAACCAAATCGTCAGATTATTAAAATGCACACTTTCCAGCATGTACTTAATTAATCTACCATAGCTTAATCTGACGCGCTCGAGTGACTCCAGAAATTCCCTCTTAGGCTCCCCAACCATTATGTATTATAATTTCATTTAAAAAATTGTAATAGCAATTTTAATAAATTATGTTTTTGTAACTACAAAGTTTTCCGAAAATATTCCAAATATTTTTAAGTCTTTAGTTGGTACTTCCAGTGACCAGATATTCTTTATGTCCTCACGATACCGTTCACCAGCCTAACTGCGTTAACGCTTCGGCTTAAACAAAATCTGACTTGACTTATCCTCCCCTGGGTGCTTCTGATAAACAATATAATCTTTGGAAAAGCTTAAAGCCTTAAAACTGATCCAAACTGCTAAATAGGATCCTTATACTGAAGTAACAAGATTTAGAAATCTGAGTAAGTTTGAATATGAAGTCTGACACGAAGCGCACCATGATCGAATTTGCAACCATATCGGTTTAAATTTTAGTTCAATAGGTTAGATTTGATTGAATAGAGACCATTATTATAGCTGTTTTTAAAAATAGGTATTAATAAAGATTAATTTTAAATTTTACAGCATCTATTTGGACAAGGTAATTAGTGAAGTAGGTACTGTACTGATGTTTCTTTTTGTTTTTAAAACTAGATTAGACCACCACGAGTAAAAGTTTTCCTTGACCCTTTTCCCTTTATCCTATCAATAGAAGCAGCGCATATTTACTTGTATATCCCTGTTTTAGCATGCCTTTATGGCCAAGGAAATCTGTGCGAGGTTGTCTGAGCATAAAGCAAAATTTGCGAGAAAACATTAGGCGGGTATTAGTGAGGCTCTATTAACTGCTGACTGTGATGATTATTATGATGAAGTATGTAATTAAATAGGCAAAAGTTTCTCTACTTATTCGAAGTATGAACCGTCTCATGATTTTACACCTGCTTAAACATGGACAAATTGCTATCAGCGTTCGACCGCGAAAAATCTATCCTAACTTACTTATATGCAAATCCTATATAAAATTGGCGAGGCGCCGACGGATTTAGGACATTAATTTGCGGTAAATCGGGTGGAAAATGGAAATTTTGTGCAGCCTCCAGCAACACTGTGCCAGACCAGACCACATTTGCAGGTGTACAAATTGAATATTTTCTCCTTTTATTGAATTTTGAGTCGTATTGAGACAGAATTAAGTAGTTGATGGCACGCTAGAAACTTTCGGTAACTGTAAGGGGAGGCTTCTTTAGTAACGTTAGGAGGACGTGATGAGAATATTTTGTACGTTTTTAATGAGTTTCGCGAATTTAGTACAAACTTTTCTATTAAATCTATTTGGATTTCAGGATTTCCTTTAACAAAAACAAATAGTCTTTATGAATTGTATACTTTTATAAACACTTACTTTTAAATGTTGGTTTTATTATTTGACAGTACATAATTAGCATGGTACCCGTATTTTTAAGATCGTGCAAAATAGACCACATAAACTCATGTACCTATAGTAAAAGCTCAATTGATAATTAAAGTTGCAAAAATTAAACAAATAGCATTGTAATAGCGTCCTTTTGATACGTTACTTTTCTAGGTTGACATCAGCTGTCAATGTTGTCAGACGCGTGGCAGTAGAAACTTCTTCTTTCACAAATGCTGTGTAATGTTCAGGGTTAAATAGCATTAAAGCTATAGTTTTTTAATGACCTGTCTACTACATGATACATGTACATGAAATTATACCGTCACTAAATATTTAACCACGTTATTCTGTTAAAGTTCACACAGGAGTTATCTATTGTGTTTGTGTGACGCATGTCACGCAAGATTGACACGCATAGCGTTAAATGCATGCGACCACCCGTCAGATCCCGGTTGAGTAACTGCAGCCCAAGGGATTAAATGTGGGATTTTGTCGTGGTTTTATTGGGGCATAAAATAGATTAAACATTTTGGTGTGGAATATAAATTTATTTATTGACGTTATTAATCCATCGAATTCTGATATTTATTCCTAAACCCCGAATTGTGCCCAATTCTTAAACTCCCGTTAAAAATGTAGTAGTGCCTTGAAATAGGTACATTATACTTTTTTTTGAGTTCCTATCCCATCTTACAAAGAGCCCTCTCTTTGTAAGACAATGCAGAAATAAACTCAACGGATCTCGACAGTCAAATTGATGGCATTCTTTTGCATTACTGAAGACAGTCTTACTGAAAAAACGATCGCGAAATATAAAAGAAACTGTAATATTTCTGTGCTGCTTGTTAGTATGTTGTTAGTGGAGGATGCCGGATCCAATTCCCAAACATACTCGGATTTGCTTCTTACCTTTTATCTAAGGTGAAATTCCTACATACAAGCTTTTATAAAATAATATTTATGTATATGAATATTTCGAGATATAAAAGGTGTTTAGTTGTAATAGGGTTCCTATCCATTACAATTGGTCATCTTAGTCGCATGGTATCTATAAATGCAAAAGTAACTCGGCATGTCTGTTTGTTAAATAACTTTTTAAGGCTACAGTATACATACAACTGAGCTGATTTAATGAAATTTAGCCTGAAGATGATTTGACTACTCGGTGAGTTATACAATGTAATTTTGACAATAAGAGCCTCTTTCACCATCTCTGAGCAAAGTGTCAAGTAGGCAAACCGCCATTTAAAGTCACCGGTAAGAAAGCGTACAAGTTTCACTATCTTCGAGTAGCATTACTCAAGGGTAATGAAATTGACACAAGATACTCGTAACATTTATTCGCCAATTAGCTTTACTTGAAAAGTAACTAATGAAGACTTTACTTGTAGTTGATGAAAGAAGCCCTTTAATGAAATAAATAAAACTTCTTTTTTAATTCACGCATAATCACTTTATTAATTCGACTTGTAGCTAGGCTCTCAACTAAATCAATTAATCAACATTAATTGACTATAATTAAATTAAATACACTTAAGTAACTAGAGTACAAAAATAAAATGTAAAAATTACTACCTACTTGTAGCTAAAGTACATACTTTAATCGCAGTAATCGCACTTATAACGCGAATATTTCGTAACTTGAGCTCATTTTACACACCATGTAGAACTGCGCGTCACGTGACTAGTGACGACGCGTTGCCACGCGACGACCGCATTTACACACATGATATTATGACGTAATTTAACTGTTCGATTTGTCAGGTTATTTTAATCCTTTAAACTGGCCATCAATATTTATATGTTGAATTTGTGGTCATAGCTAGTCCATATTTTTAAGGCGTTAAAAATCACGCGATTAAAAAAAATTATTTTTTCATAAAAATAAAAACCGTTTGAATAATTGTTATCAGTACTGTTTTTCTATGTATAGGTAGGTCGTCAGACAAGCTGAAGGCACTTTGATTGTAGGTGGCAACCGTCGCCTGTAACAGCAACGTCACAGGTGCTGCAAGCCTACCATAGTAGTATTAAGGAACGGATAGGGAAATGGGCTCTGGCATCCCTTAAAGGTCTTATAGATCACTACACTACAGTGAGCACAAATTCAACTTTTAATTTTGAAGTCTAATATGCCGACATACTGTATCTCAGTATTATTATATAATATTTCTATAACTATCTGCATCCCACCTATCGTTCGTTTGTAAAGGATTTCCTGTGAAGTGTACCTGCTTGAAGTCTACAGTAGTTTGATTACGCCCAATTTTTAATATAAGCAGATTAATTAATTTATCAGTAGTCAGTAGATTTTATTTATTATTATATAATTTAAAATAAAAAGTGTGCAATACCTCGTTTGTTTATAATTTTCTAAGTTCTTTAGTACCTAGGTACAACAACAATGTAACAATATATTTATTTATATTACATTTCTATAGTTTTTTTTTACATTATTAAATAAGTACAAAACACCTATTTACAGACTTATTTACCTATGTTCTACAAGTTCCAAACTTTTCTGTTACACGTTTAATATCAGCCCTTATGTAAAAAAGTAAAGTTTAGCCAAACGATCAAAAATCAGCAACAGTTTAGTCCTTGCTAAGTGTTGTGCTTTTTAATTCCTAAACTTTAAGCATCACAAGACATTGTTTTCCATTTTTGAAAGCGTTTTCCTTATTACCTACTTTGTTATTTAATATTGAAATATCAAATAATATTATAATTTAAACTTTAAAGTACCTCTCCTTGTTTAGACATTGTAATACAATTTTCAGAATAACATATTATTTTTATTATAAGGGGGTACATCAATATACAATTTCCTGGCTAACTGCTAACATCAATTATGGCTCTCAAAATAAAACTGAATTCAAAATAAAATTACACCTGTTGGGTAAAACCTAGCTCACAATTACCAACGCCAATTTTGAAATGTTATTTTTGTAGATGACCTTACTTGTCGAATACACGTAAGGTCATCATGGGACCCTGTAGTAAGCCGATTAATATCTTACAAAAAGTCGAGTCTGGCCCTAGGCTGCTTCTGACAGGTCCTATACTGTACTATGTTATGGGGGACGCCTGTGTCTCAGCAGTGGACGTCCTACGGCTGAGATTATTATTACAAAAACGTTTGTCTAAGCGCCTCTTTCACAAACGTCAAGTAGGCCAAACTGTCATTTAAAGTCACCGGTAACCGGGGATAATGGAGCTGATATACCTTTGTTTGTACGGTAAACGTCCCAAACATTAAATAGAAAATAATAATAAAAATTCGGCTATCGAATGATGCAGTAAACTGAGTGCATAATTCAATATAACAGAAAATGATTTCTAAAAGTAACTAATCAACACTTTACATGTAGTTTGTGAAAGAGGCCCTTAGTCTCAAAGTACTTTGTACTCGTACATAACATTCACGAAATTCTGACAAGTATACGCGGAAACTTCAAAAGATTTAAACCAGATATCTAGATAGAATAAGTTCATTGCGAAGTTTCTTTCCATATCTGTTCCAATTTCTTTGATAATAATCTTATGGGAATAATATTTTGTTGAAGGCCAATTAAAAATATATTCCGTGAAAGTTTATTACAAAGTTACAATTAAGTAACAATCAACTGACTTTTTGGAAAAAAGTACTTGAAAGGACAATAAAATGTCTAGTACTAATAGGAGTTAGTTAAAAGAAAACCTACTAGAGACTACATGATTTTTATTTTATGAAATTAATGTAATAAATTAGGTCGAAAATGAATAAGGTATATTTTTTATAGATTTGAAATATATAAATGTAAAATAAAATATGAAAGTACCAGAGGTAATGTGTGCTGGGGAACAAATATTTCGAAATAATCTAAATAGTAGTACTTAACTAAAACAGAACAGTTATAATAAAATAATAACTCATTATATTTAATATATTAATTATGAATATATGATAACAATTTAAATTTTCCAATTTAATGTCAATGAGGCTCGAAATAAATTCGTGAAGCATCATCGGAATGGTAAACTAAGGAATAAATGAAGACGTGAGTGGATGAAGGTGATATGTCGCATTTTTGGGTTTTTTCGTTTTTTTGCGTTGATGAAGGTAATATGTCCTTATAAATGATTACACACCTTAAGATCGTCGATTTAAGACATTTTTGGAAAATAAAAAGTTGAAAAAGATATTATGTACAGATAATTTTAAAAAGCAAAAGGTGCAGAAAAGTTTACTTTTGTTAATGGAAGAGGGAGCTATGTACACTTTTTTTTAAAATTTAATAATAGAAGTGTTTATTTGCTATCATACGGATCATACCATTAATATTTTAGGTTGTTTACACAACTTTGCATCGTAATTTAGTACAAAAATCAGTTGCGTGGCGACTTATCTCAAAAATTAAAAGTAAAACTTTAACCTCGATTTATTCAAAATTGGAATTATGCGACATATCACCTTCATCCACTCACGTCTTCAAATATAATGAAATATGCACTTTGAAAAGATTTTAATAAGACTGAAAATGTGTTTGGCTCAAGTTCAAACCAAATGCGGTCACGAGTCCGCTGATTCAGATGTACAATTTATTGTATTATCATAAAATCGAGTTTCCACTACTTATGACTTGGCATCGTTTTTGGTTGAACCGCAGAGCAATAATTTACTTCGTGTATAAATAAAATAAAATAAAATAAAAAGCCTTTATTTGACCAAGCTACATTTAAATCTAATTTTTTTTTTTTTTTTTTTTTTTTTTAATTACTAATTGCTAGGTAGATAAACTTAAATTACTATTTCCTTTAATACTAAATGTTTATTTCTAGTAATCTTAATTAAGTGCATTAAGCTAGGTCCCCAGGCTGGGTAAAGGCCTCCTCCAAAGATGACCATTTCTCTCTATCCTGCGCTATTTGCCACCAGTTTGAGCCAGCGACTTTTTTGATCTCGTCGTCCCATCGAGTAGAGGGTCTTCCTCTCCTTCTCTTTCCTTGAGGTCCTCTCCATATAGTGGTAATGTAGGTCCATCTATTGTCTCTTAGCCTCGCTATGTGACCGGCCCATCTCCATTTTAACTTTTGTGCGTAGCTCAGAGCGTCAGTGACTTTTGTTATTGCTCTTATATTCGTGTGACGGATCTTGTCTAGTTTTTTTAGCTTAAGCATGCTTCTCTCCAATGCTCGCTGACAGGTCGTAATTTTTCGCATGGCATTTGATGTAAATTTCCATGTTTGGCACCCATATGTTAAGCATGGTAGAATACTAGAGTTCATTGTCCTCGTTTTTAGATTTAAGGGTATGCTACTTTTGAAAACTTCTTTCAAACTCCAATATTTGTTCCAAGTTCGCTGTACTCTTCTTTCAATCTCTAATTCGTTGTTTTCTTTATCAAAGCTAATTGTTTTTCCTAAGTAAGTGTATCTGTCTGTATATTCCAGTGGATTTCCATTGATTTTTACCTGTTTTTTGTGACTATTAGTCATTGCCATGGTCTTAGTGAGATTGATTTCAAGTCCTACATTGGTGCTGGCAGTTTGTAGATCTTCAATCATTTGCTGCAGTTGTGAGCCTGACTCGGATATCAATACCAAGTCGTCGGCGAAACGTAAATGGCTCAGATAGGCATCTCGAACGTAAATTCCACGCTTGCTCCAGTTCAATTTATTAAATACGTTTTCGAGTATAGCTATGAATATAAGTGGCGACAAAGGGTCGCCCTGTCTCACACCTCTCTTTATGGGGAAGCTCGGGCCCAGTATGTCTAGCTTTATTCTACCTGTGTTGTTATTGTATATGTTTCTGATGACTTTTATGTACACTTCGCTTACTCCCTGTTCCTTCAAGCCCCGCCAAACGCTGTCGTGCGATACCGTATCGAAGGCCTTTTGGTAGTCGATGAAACCGAGATATAGTGGTCTCTGCTGTTCACGATATTTCTCTATAACTAACTCAAGGGTATGTATGTGGTCTACCGTGGAGAAACCCTTCCTAAAGCCGGCCTGTTCCACGGGTTGTCTTGCTTCGATTACGGGGCTGATTTTTGAGCCAATAATAGAGGAGAACAGCTTGTATAAGGTCGGTAGAAGGCTTATTGGTCTATAGTTACCTATATCTTTTGGGTCCCCTTTTTTATAAATTAAGATAATATTCGATTCGGACCATTGTGTAGGTGTTTCAGATTTTTTTAATATCAAAGTGAACAGTACTGCAAGTGGTGTTGCCAGTATATGGTAGGCTGCCATTAAAGCTTCGTTTGGTATGGTGTCGGATCCAGGGGCTTTTTCTACTTTTAGTCTTTTTATTGCATCTATGATTTCATTTTTATTAATTGATTCTATGCTCTCTTCGCTGTCTTGATCAGTAGAGTCGACTTGTAGAATACCATCTAAGTTATCGTTAATGATTGTAGGTTTATTTAAATGATTTTTTACGCTGTATAGGTTCTTATAGAAATTCGTTGCTGTAGTGATGATGTCTTTCCGTTTGTTTATGTTCTTGCCAGAATCCTTTAGCCCTTCGATCCAGGTTTTGCTTGATCTGAGTTCTTTGTACGCCTTTTTTGTGCTTCCGGTGAGGTTAAGATGTTTTTCTATGATGTTATGTCTATATTTAGCATAGTCTCTTCTCATATATTTATTTACTAGCTTGAAGAGTGCTGAGAGTTCATTTTTCATTGAACGAGTTTTATTATTGGCTCTTTGTAAATCTTTCCTTCTTTGTAAAAGGGATAATGTTCGTTCCGATAACAACTTGTGTCGTTTGTGTTCCTTTCTCGATGTTTGGACCACTCTTAAACTCGTGGTAATTGCCTTTGTAATGTTATCGTACTGAGCCTGTACTGATGTGTTTTCATGGCAGGCACAATGACTAGATAACATTTCTGATAAGGTGTCCCTGTACTTAGAGATTTCTTCTACATCTTTTAGTTGGAATGTATGATAATTAGTGTATTTAACTCTACTTTCCTTAAGGTTCGCTAGTTTCACTTTGGCTCTGATTATCCTATGGTCTGACTGGAAGTTTAAGTTCATAGTTCCAATATTCTGAAATATTTTCGGCTGGTTTGATAATATGTAATCTATTTCGTTTTTACATTTTCCATCAGGGGATCTCCATGTCCATCTTTTCTTTGGCTTCTTTCTAAAACATGTATTTATTATATTTAGTTTGTGCTCTAACGCGAAGTCCACCAATCTCTGGCCTCTTTCGTTCCTTAATCCGTAACCAAATTGTTTTGTCACTAAATGTTCATCTTTTTTAGGGAGTCCGATTTTTGCATTGAAGTCCCCCATTAATATAATGTACTTATGTGCGGTATCTAGAGCTTTGCCGACCGTTTTATAAAAGTCATCAATCTCAACCTCGCTTGCCGCTTCCGTTGGGGCGTAAACTTGTATGATGGAAACCCTGAAGCCTTGAATATTCATATTTAGTACGGCAATTCGTTCCGTCAGGCCAGTAAAGCTCTCTATATTGTTTCTATGTTTTTTGTTCACTATAAAGCCTACTCCGTAAAGGCCTGGCGTGTGACCCACGTGACACAATATGAAGTTGTCATGTTCTTCTATCTTGGTGCCGAGCCGTCTCGTTTCGGATAATCCTATTACGTCGTACTTAATTTCTTGGATTGCTTCCTCTAATTCCAATAAGCGTTCGTAAGATGATAGGGTTCTAACATTGTACGTTGCTATATGTATTTGTTGGAATCTGTTTCTGTTCTCGTTTATTGTTACTGCGGGGATTAACTTTGGAGGGTTATGGTCGTACTCTTCCACGGTGACCAGCCGGGTTGGAAGATCATATATGTTTCTTGTTTCTATTTGTATGTTAGTTTTCTCTATGCTGGTGGAGGAAGCGTTTAATTGCTATGCTTGTTTGTTCTGAGTATTATTCTTATTTGGTGTGTTTTTGACTACATAGTTTAGTAATCCCTGTTTTGTTACTCCCTCCGGCAAGCTGCCAGACCTCTTGACCGATTCACCTATTTGTTGTATTTTGTTTTTCTTACTTATTTGTGCATTTTTCTCTGTATTGGTTGCAGTGTCATTATCGGGTGAAGAAGGCAATTTTCGTTTTGTGTTGTTTTTCGTTATTATCAATTTGTCGTATATAATTTTGGCTAAATTTCCCTTTTCTCTTTCCAAATGTAGTTGTTCTTGTAGTTCCTTTCTCTTTTCCAGTACGTATTTTGGATAATCTTCTTTAATGTAAAAATTTGTATCTTTTAACGCTCTTTTTTGTTTCATAAATTTGATTTTTGTGCCTAGATTTGAGAAAGTCACTACAATGTACTTCGTGTATACGTGTTTATTATTGTCAAAAAATAAGTGCTTGTCAAGGAATATTTAAAAAACGCGTAATTTGATCAGATATGAGCGGTGTTAATTTTTTTCTATTCAGAGATCCGATTGAATGTTTTTTTAATTCTGATTATTTGATTTGATGTTTGGTAGATATAGTTAAAAGTGATGAGGAATGATGTCTGATTGTGTGAAGATTTTTAACTCAGCATTAGCAGCAAGAATATTTATATAACAATTTTTTGCTTGCCACTATAGATGGAAGCAAAGAAAATATTTTAAACAATCTTATTACTCATCTGGTTTAAAAAATTATTAATTTTTCAGCTAAAATTAGGCACTTTGCTGACTGGCAGGCAAAGCACAAAATTAGATTGAATTTGATTCTCCTTCGCGTAGGTTAAGAACTTAACTTACCTGTGCAAATGGATCAAATTTTTTTTAATTATTTTATTTTTATTTTATTTTATTTTATTTTATTGAAACACCAACAGCACACAGAATCATCCAGAAATTGCAAAATCAGAAATCAGAAAATTGATAGGTAGGTACAAAAAGTTTTCGAGAAAATCTTCTTACAACTACAACTACAACGGAAAATTGCCAAAAAATAACTAAAAGCTTCTTGCGGGGAAAAATATAAACAGCTGTTCTCATAATATAACTTCGTTAGCGCTATTATTTAAGCATGTCAGCAACACAGTCCGTTGTGGTCTAGCCATTGCCGGTCATAACTTAAGGGGTACAACCTCTACTTTCCTACAAACTTCGTAGTTATAATACACCGTTGGTTAATTAAAAAGTTAAACTACACATTGCGGGCTTATTGAGAAGAAAAAAATATTGGCTCAATTTAGGTACACTTTTATCCTCAAGTAACTGTACCCTATATTTTAATTTTGGCTCAATTTAGGTACATACACTTTTATCCTCAAGTAACTGTACCCTATATTTTAATTTTGGCTCAATTTAGGTACATACACTTTTATCCTCAAGTAACTGTACCCTATATTTTAATTTTGGCTCAATTTAGGTACATACACTTTTATCCTCAAGTAACTGTATCCTATATTTTAATTTTGGCTCAATTTAGGTACATATACTTTTATCCTCAAGTAACTGTAACCTATATTTTAATTTTGGCTCAATTTAGGTACATACACTTTTATCCTCAAGTAACTGTACCCTATATTTTAATTAAAATTAAAATACGGGGTATAGGCATGCTCAATTTCGGTTGTTTTCGGTAGTGTAGTTTTAGTTAGTTAGTTTTCTTATATTTCTTTTTGCTCTAGCATGCTGCTATATTATATATAACCTTATTGTGGAATTGTATTATTAAATGCAAAAATCAAGGTCAATTCGACATCTAAGTACTTGCAAAGTGATAAAAAATATTCTTTAGCTATACGTAATTCCATGATTACTCATTCATTTACAGAAATAAATGGTAGAATTTATAGGGTTCATATTGATTTAAAAAAAATAATAATGTAGTAATTTACCAGTAAGCCATTCCAAATGTTTATCGTCACTTTAATATTTTTTTTCAAATATTCGTCTGTAAAAATATTTTATAATAACATATGCTATGTTGATGTCACATAGCAGAGAAAAGAGATTTTCGTATATTTCATTATAAATTTAAATAAAACGATAACATCATTAACATTCTATTTATTAAATATAAATGTAGGTTACTTCGTATTTACATTTCGCTGACGATTGCATTTTTGCAAGCAGCTACTGAATATACTAAATTAACGTATCTAAAGTGGACAATATAATTTATATAGGCACGTATTGGGTTAAAAAGAAACTAAATTACATATATAAACTGTAAATTACGACAACGCGCTTCACTTTTATTTTTTTTTTATTTCAGGAAATAAGTGTTTTCTTTAACTTTTTTTTAATGTTGAGATCGTCAGACAGGGTGACGGTCCACTTGATGGTAGGTGGCAACCGTCGCCACAGGTGCTGCAAGTGCGCTGACGACCGCAGTAGGATTAAGGATAAGGGAAGGATAAGGATTAAGGATAAGGAAGGGATAGGAAAATGGGCACTGGGGCAGCCCTTACTCTCCGAAATACACAAACTATTATTTCACGGTATTCAAACTATTCATTTTCATTGCGAAAAGCAGTTTTACTGCATATTATTATAAACACAAACCTTCCTTGTTTATCGCTCTTTTCATTAGGGAAAACAATATCAAAATCTTTTAGGTAGTTTAAAAGAAATAAACGGAGAAACAGACAGAAGCGGAAAGTGATTTTATCATATCAATATCAATATTTCAATGTCAATCAATCAATACTAATAATAAATCTGTAAGTGTAGGTATTGTATGTATATAATATATTCCTCTATAACTGTTAGGGCCTCTTTCACAAATTACATGTAATGTGTTGATTAGTTACTTTTAAAAATCGTTTTCTGTTATATTGAATTATGCACTGCATCATTCGATAGCCGATTTTTATTATTATTTTCTATTTAATGTTTGGGACGTTTCCCGTACAAACAATGGTATATCAGCTCCATTATCCCCGGTTACCGGTGACATTAAATGACAGTTTGGCCTACTTGACGTTTGTGAAAGAGGCGCTTAAACGAATTAACTTATTTAATGGAACTTGGTAGATAAACATTTAGACGTACAGGACACAAGATAGGCTACTTTTTTCTTTTTCAACGCGGACGAAGTCGCGGGCACCGGCTAGTTTTATAATATGTATAGCTCTGTCTGGCATTTTTTTTAAATAAAAGTCTATACTTAGTAGGTATAGTGAAGCGCGTATTCGTAAAGTATAGGATCTATTACTAATAAATTTATTATCCTAATTCATAACCAAATTAACTGCAAAATTTGGCGATTTTATCACCAGAATATTTCATTTAAAAATTTCTATTTCAAATGGTTAACCCTGAAATATTTCGTTTGGTATAATGTCTTTGGTTTTGAAGCATAACGTACAGTACAATTTTAATAATAATAATAATAATTGTTAATATAAAACCTGAGGTATTTAAAATGTGTTATTTTTTTTATTAATATAGCTACGAAATTACATCGTTACTTCTCTATCTAATCTTAAACCATAAACTACAAATTGCTAATTTTATTAAAAAAAACCATGCAAATGTAGTTTTACGCACCCTTTAACGATTCTAAAACTATTCTTAATTTTTCACTCTTTCCGTATTTGGATAAAACTTTTCTTATTTATATTTAAATTTTTGAAACCCATTTCTTTATTACCTTTCGGCAAAAAGTGAATGCTTCATTATAGAATATTCGGTTAGTATTGTTTTTCAAATAACTGCTTTAATTTATTTTATTTAATAATAATCTATTCACTAACAAATGTTAGGACAACTTTATCTATTATTTACATAGTTCCAACTAAATTTAGTTTTTTACAAACTAAATTAAGTACAGTTAAGTATTAAGTAGAGTTTCCACGCCGAAACTAAAATATTAAAAGCTTAAAAATTTGTCTACCAAACTTAATACAAATATGCATGTAAACCAGTCTTCACCAGGCATTATAATATAAGTAAATTAGTCCATAGTGTCACATCACTAAAGTCGAGTTATACACTAAATAGTTTTTGTAACAACACTACTGTCGCTCGGGCTGGAGCTGTCCTCTGAACGCTGAATTTTCAGATCCTGTAACAATATGAAAGAAACTTGAATGGTTAGTGACACGTTTGGTCTAGTCTAGTGGCTAGTAAGGGTCAGCGCGGACCGACGGAGTGGCGGCGAAGAGACTAATGAGCTATCATTTGAAAATCGACTTTAGTTACTTCAGTATGTGATTGAAAGTGGTCTAATAAAAAAACACTCTCGCGTCGGCAAGCGCGGTCGAGCGGCGCTCCGTGAATCTTCAGCTAAAGAAACTAAAGACGATTTTCAAATGATATCTTATTAGTCTCTTCGCCGCCACTCCGTCGGTACGCGCTGACCCTTACACTACTTTTAACCAAACGGTCGCGGGTACGAATCCCGCTAGGGGCCAATGTTTGTGTTAACATTTTACCTTTGTACCTGAGTCATGGATGTTTTGTATGGATGTTTTTTTTAACAAAAAAAATCTATGAAGTATAACAACTGTCTGGTAGCCATAATAGAAATATTAGTTGCTTACTGTGGAACTAGATGGTGTTGTGTGAAATGTGTAATATTTATTTATTTATTTACTGATTACTGAATGTTAGTTCGAGAGGGTGACCATACATTAGACCATTTTCTCGGTCACTATAAAATTTCCTCGAGGTCGTATACCTACATTATGTTTATCTGGCAATCAAATTATGTACATAAACCTTCCTCGTTTATAGCTCTATCGATTGGTCAAAACCGTATCAAATATCCGTTGAGTATGTTAGCGGAGAAACAGACAAACCCTGTATACTAGTAGATGTGACAGTGATTTTTGTTTGTAAATAGATTTCAATGAAATATTACGGGAAGCTTCCTGCTATACATATGTGAAAACCGCATTCAAATGGTTCAATGGTTGTCACAGACAACCAACGATTTTATTACATTTATATTAATGTTAGTATTTATGTATGATGATATCATGATATAGATAATGTAAATTTTCGACCAAAGAAAGCGTATTTTGTAGTTTTATTGTGAGCAGCCATTTTATTAAAGTATATTCTAGGCACAGACGAGATAGAGGAAAAATCGCTAAATTTATTTCAAAATGTACGTTTCAGAAATGCTACGAAGATTGGAAAAGGCGTTGGCAGAAGTGTGATATAAATGTTACGCTGAATTTGATATTTATCCTATTGACACTGCATAATTTAACAATTAGAAAACCATATTAATCTTACTGATAGATCAACTTACCCTAGACGTGGCGAGTCTTTGAACAATGATCTCCAAGCGGTCACCAGCAGCTGCGATCAACGGTACCGTCAGACAGCAATCGTAATCAACCGTCCTTGTACCATTTACCTATTAAAAATATTTTGATTAATAAATATTTTGATCAGCAAAATATCTATTTGGTCAGCAACTTTTTTGCCTGAACAATTTACTTGCTGACCAAATAGATTTATTAGCTAATCAATCATTTATTTAGATTAAATAAAAGCCTTAACAATACATTAGATATTAATTCCAACAATGTTTCTTTTTATTACTCGTATATAGTATACGCTTAATTATACATATGTATCGGGATATTACTGGAAGAATTACACCCTTTTAGATAAATAGATAGGCATAGATAAATGAAGTATTAGGAATATGGTTATTGCGCTAGACGAGCTGCCTTGTTTATATAGATAATAAAATATTTGTTTGGGTGTGTACTTCCAATGGTAATATTTATTTAATTATGTTATATAATATAGATCTCTTACGTTTTAGCAACAAAATATTGTATGAGTATAATGTAGGATTGTCAATATATTCAAACCTGCAAAATTCTGTCGTAAGGCCTCAACAAGCCGACGATGTCCGCCGGACCACCCTTCCGTATCCGGTTAATGTACACGCCTCTTTCGTAGAGTCCGTCCGATACGGAGAATCCGTAGTCATCGTAGATGGCGTCTTTGTAGAGTATCACGTGATGCACGGAGCCACGAGCAGGTGAAAGTGTGTCGCTGCTGTATAAACCTGGTGATAATCATATCAAGTGTTACCTTTTAGATATAGTTTTATCTTTCAAATATCTTGAAGACTTTTATATGTATTTTAACTCAGAAACTATGACTAAGAACTTTAGCTTAACTTTCATTATTTTTTATTTTTCTTTTTCTCCCATCACTTTATGACCCTATTTAATATTAACTATTAGCGCCTCTTTCACGAACGACAAGCAGGCCAAACTGTCATTTAAAGTCACCGGTAACCGGGGATAATGGAGCTGATATACCTTTGTTTGTACGGTAAGCGTCCCAAACATTTAATAGAAAATAATTTAAAAAAATCGGCTATCGAATGATGCAGTAAACCGAGTGCATAATTTAATATAACAGAAAATGATTTCTAAAAGTAACAAATCAACACTTAACATGTAGTTTGTGAAAGAGGCCCTTAATATTATTAATTTATTATTATTAATACTGATAGTGAAGGCGGCGAACTTGAAGCACTTGTGGCTTTGCTTGTGTTAAGACGATAGTAGTCACGGGGATCAAGTGGACTGTCAGCCTGTCTGAATGCCTTTCTATAAAATAAAAATTAAATATATTATACTACTAGGTTCAATGAAAAAGTGTTTCGACTTAGATGTAGAATGTGTTCGTTATTAGATGTACCTCTGATTTTTTTAATTAAATTTATAACATCCTCCGAAAAAGATGTATTTTTCAATCCAAAACATTTTAGAAGTTTAAGTAAAATGAAGCAAAAATAATACTCACTTGGCACGTCATTCTCGTAAATTGGACTCGTCGAAAACTGAAAACTGGTGCCCGGAATGTTTGGCTTCAGCGGCGACTTTTGCGGAGTGGTCACTGTATAAATCCCGTTATTCAAATAATCGCTATCCCAGTTAGGTCTTCGGCTCTTTGGAGAAACGACACCGTATGCGCCCATCTGTACGTAGTCGCATTTGCACGAGGACTTCTCCATATTGTGTAACTGACAATCTTTCATGTTTGTTGTCAATATTTCTATTTGCTGCACGTCGTCCTCTCTAGTGATATTTTGCTTATTCTTCAGAGTGCTATCGGGTATAATACACGTATTCTCGTAGTGGAAAGTTTTTAAAGAGTTATTTAAACTGTAGTTCGGCAAAGGTAGATCGTTTATGCTGTACGGAGCCCCCGCAAGGTTACACGCCATCAATTTATCTTCATCTGTTGGCGAGTAAAGTTGCTTTTCTATTCCACTTTTGTTCGGCACCGCGTATTCTATAACTTCAGAGTTGGCTGCAATAAAGACTTGGTTATTAGTTTTTATACCCCACTTTAGTTTTGGCACTAGATATGAATGGATCGTTAATATTTAATGGTTCATTAGCCCGTGTACACGTGTTTATTTTGTACCTCAATTAATCAGTTTTCCAAAAACAAAAATAATGTCTCGATTTCGTTACCCTGAGCAAGATAAAAATTGTGTTACTAAAAACGGTTTGGTCCCATAAAGTCAGTTTTAAATCGTCTGAGACAAACTAAATAATTATAATTATTATGTAAAATATTTAAAACAATGCAATTATATAATCTCCTTTAACACAACGACCTATAACCAGTGATATGTTAAACAAGACAGGATGCGCCCTTACCATACTACTAGTGACAAAAAAATGGTCCTCCAATTTGCACATCTACTACAAATTATTTGTTTTCATTGCCATCTAAATACGTATTTTTATTTCTTATTGGCGTATTCTGTTATTGTAAAGTGTTCTCATTGGTTGCTTGGACATATCACTGGTAAGTAGGCATTTTCGTATCTTTCTACGCACAAAATGAACACCCGTCATTGGTGCCAATTTCCGATTTTGACACCGGCGCGTCGGTGTCACGTACTAGGAGCGTTAGCCTTGTCCTTGCAAAGTAATATAGAAGTCATTGCCTATAACATGTCGGGAAATAACATTAGTTATCGAATCCTCCAAGCTGGGACGTAAACTGTCTCGTCTTCCCTTTATGTTTAAGTGCCATGGATTGTATCCATTTAACGAGACTCTCGAGAGACTCAATCTGAGCTCATTGATACAATTTCCATCACAGGACAGAGTGATACTCTGTGTATTGTGGGTTTACTATGAATACGCACTCGTTGATATTGTATAATTGTTGTTAGAAGATTTAATTTTATTTATAACTAGATTTAATTTTATTTATAAGGACGTCGCCCGCATAACTTTGTAAATTATATATTAAAACCTTCCTCGAGAACCACTCTATCCATTGGTGAATACAGCGTGAAAATCGGTGCAGTAGTTTTTGAGTTTATCGCGAACAGACAGACAGACGCGGCGGAGGACTTTTTTTATAATATGTAAGGAACTAGCTGTTGCACGCGACAATAGACGACAGATCATATAAAAACTAATGTAGAGTTAACTAACATAGGAATTTTATGAAGTGAGATTATTTTTAGCTTTGTAGTTTAGTTTATGGCCTTTTAACAATATTTAATACAAATTTGTAGTCGATTGAACGTTTTGGTAAAATTTCAGAGAGATTCTAAGGAATGATGTATATTTACCGCAACTGGCGCTTGTCCTGACCGGAGTATTCTGGTCCCAAGACTCGACGGCGCTGTCATTCGATAATCCCGGACTTGACGTCGAGTGGCTTGAGTCTCTAGCACTCGACTCTGCGTCTAACGAACCTGTACGTTTAACCGAATCATTGTATGTTTTATTAGAAACTAACTGGTGTCAACGACTTCGTCCGCGTTGAAAAATGGAAATTAGGAATCCTTCCTTTATCAAATTCAAATTCATTTATTTACAGGCAACTAGACTATACAGACAACTAGACTATAATCTATACAGTATTATCCCCTTAATCCCCTTAATGCAAAAACCAAATAAGTGCGCTTATGGCGAAAGTGAGTTATATACACCATTAGAATCGCCGTCTTGAGATCTACAAGGTAGATAACCCGTTTTTTGATACATAGCTTGGTTCCCAATTTAGCCTGTATCATAAAGCAACTTAACGGTCATTTAATATCACTAAGAACAGCCAAATGCCAATGACTGCATGATAAATCCATCTTCTTCTTGTATATTTAAAATGTAGTATCAAACATATTTATAATATGTGTTAATAAAAATATAAAGGTTTCAAATATACAACCTGTTTTTAGGCATGTAAAACTTCAAACTCATTTTTCTCAAAACTATCATTTTGCACTTAATTGGTTTTTGCAGTAAGGGGACGATATATATATTATCTATAACTAACAGTAATAAGATATAGTACAACATGAAAGAAAAGAAAAGAAAATAATAATAGAAAATAATGTTAACAATAATAAGAATAAGAAAGTGCCTAAAAACTACAACCAACATGTCTATCACAACAATTTCGAATATATATACAGTTTAGCCTATTAGCTATCATTGATATGACTTTGTTAGAGCTGTCCCGCACTCGCCTAACAAAGTGATGCACATTTTTTACGCATATTAGCATAGAAACAATCAGTGCTCATCATTGCAAACATCCCTGAAGCACTACAGAATTATCTCTTATCCTTAATCCTTCTATGATCGGCAGCGCACTTGTAGCATTTATGGCGTTGCTTGTGTTATAGGCGACGGTAGCCACCTACCTTCAAGTGGACCGTCAGCCTGTCTGTCGACCTTAACATACAATAAATATAAATATAAATATAACGCCTGACAAAGTATATGAGCAATCTTTATTGCTTTATTAACGCCTGCAATCTTTATTGCTGTTATAGTATAGTCAGGCGTTCGATTTAATTTTTAGGTGTTCTCAGGAATTGTACTTTTTTTGGATGAAAGGTATCCTATGACTTTTTCTGTATCCCTGACGCAAAATTTTATATTGATCGGCTGAAAAGTTGGACACGAAAAAGTAACAGACAGACAAAGTTACATTCTAATACTACAGTATCAGTATGAACAAAAAACAGGAGTAAATAATAAAATCAATTTAAAAACTTCATACCGGTGATCTTTCTGCACAATTGTAAGTGAACTCGTTGACCACTCTGTTGCAGTAACTTGATCGCTTCTGACAGGGGTTTACTTAAAACACTCTCGCCATTAATACTAAGAAGTTCATCGCCTATTGCTAACTTTCCAGATTTTTCCGCTACACCACCTAAATAGGAAAAAATTACTGATTTGTAACCATTTCTAATTACAATACTTTGTGAGCTAAAAATACTATGGGTGGATCAATAAATACCTTCAACAAGCCCATTTAATATGATAGGCTGATTCACATCCTCGCTACCAGCTATAGTGAGGCCCAAGGGACCATTTTCTTGTTTAATTAGTTCTACAGTGAACACTGCAGTATTTCCATTATCGGTACTGCAATGACTTCTCTCGCTTTCTTTGGCGCTATTATTAGGACTTTCTGTGTGATGACCGGAGTCTTCACCGCTATGTATGACAGCTTTAGTTTCAATATTACTGAAGCTTTGTAATGTCATCTTGGGATTATGTTTGTGTACATTTGACCAGTCCTCTGTCAAATCTCTTTTTCTGATTTTCAACGTTATAATGTCTTCAGGAGAATTTTGAAGAATATTGAATGCTGTGTCCTAAAATAAATAAAATGAATAAATATATATAACATAAAATAAAACTATTTCATCGCGCGGCCACACTTCGTTGTGACTCGGATTCCATTCTAGTTATATAAAAACTCAACTTCAAAACAATCCATTGTTTTGAACATACGGAATTAATTTAACAGGATTAACATACGGAAGCAAAATTTTTATATAAATATTTTAAACTGTTATTAAAAACCAATACATATACAATACGAGTATATACTCGTACTTGTAATATGTGTCACTTACTAAAAATGTCTTAAAGTAGTTACTTTAAGACACATTTAAACGTGCTTACTTACTACTTTAATTTACTTACTTTACTTTTTTGGTTTTTTTCTCTCTTTAACCTGGTTGGGTTATTAATAAAATAGGATTTAAAAAAAATCATAACAATAAATCCTATTTCCAATAGATTCTAAAAAAAAGAGTGAATCAGAAGAAAAACTTACCAATGACAAGTTATGTAATGGTTGACCATTAATAGCCAGTAGCTGGTCACCGCGATCAAGTGCTCCGCTCCGATGTGCTACTGATCCCGGCTTAATATCTGATATCACCATAGGCTCCTCGTTGCTTAGTAGTTTTTGTTTACAGCCTGTTATAATTAATTAAAAAACTTTTTTTTAAATCATAAACAGATAATATTTCTTCGTATTGACTACTAAAATTAGTGTCATTGAGCCACAAACGACTAAATTACGTCGAAGAGTCAGCATATTATGTTATGCTGTAATCATACCTGTAATAGTAACGCCCAAGCCAGCACAGGTCTTTGCCAGTTTAACGTTGAAAACACCACTGGAAGCTTCTATTGTGTTCGGCATACTGAATTCAATATTCAAAGTCAAGTACTTCGGGTTGTGAGAGTCATTTCTTCTTTGAAGAATCTCATTAGCGACATCAACTGTTAAATTTTCGTGACCATTAATCGCCATGATCCTATCTCGAATTTGAAGACAAGCAGATCTAGAAACAGGAAACTTAAAGTTAGCATGAGCATCATCATAATTGAAATTTGACATTATACTTTTAATGACTTCAGAACTAGTGCTATGATAAACGAGTGCTCAACCCTTCTCCATACTTTAATACTTAGAAAATATAAACAGCAAAGAAACTACAATATTGTATATCACGTATACAATATATACTTGTGATACAGAAAAAAAGTTTATTGTTTTGGTAACGAATGTGTGTTTATAATATACAACAAGAACAGTAAAAGTAATATTAATAAATTGTAACCTGTAGGCAGGCGATTGTGCCGCAACGTGTGAAATGAATAGTGCTCCATTGTCTTCGTGCACTGCCAAACCGCTGGATTGCGCTGGTGGTACTTCTAGTTGAATATTTAATGCTTCTGTTCGACACACTCCCATACTCATGTAGTTTTGTTGGCTATCTGTTAAGAAATACTCATACATGAGCAAGTAATTGTTGGTTAAAGAAAATTAGGTAGTCAAGAAAAAATATTCCAAGCTAATTTTACAATTATAATAAAATATAAGTGTCACAGTGAGACTATCTAAGACACAAAACTGCATCACACTGTTATTTGAACAGTGTGAAGGATAGTAAAAATATTTGCTGACCATAACAACAGTGTGAAGGCTAGTCTATTTATTGATTTGAAAAGAGAGTTAGTTAAAAGAGAAGAAGTAATGGAATAATATTTAATAAACTCCGAAATCGAAAATACTAAACTTTGCCAATACATCGCCAAAAATGAAAGAGTTTGATTTGTCTTCATCACTGAAGACCATTGAATGCAGAGAACCAAATCATATTTTCATATAAATGTCGCTAATAAAAGCAGCTAATAAAAGTCGGATTTAAAGAGTTCTTTTTGAATATCATAGAACATTCCCGAGGAAGGCTATTTAATATTAGACTACTTTCTCTACTTCCTAAAACTAAGAAACACGAACAATATCACGAGCAGGCGTTGTCGATTCAGTGCTAAATCACTAAGTGCCGCCGCTAGATCAAAATTGAGCATCACCAAGTACAGCTAGTTGATTAGTTATAAATGGACCTCGTAACTTTGATTTAGATAGACTAAATGAAAGTTACGAGGAAAAACTTTTAATACTTAATTAACATTTACCATAATCATCTTGCAAGCCTAGTTTTGGCATCGAACTTTGCCTGTAGTTTCGCTGACGTTGCTTTTTCGCGTTCAGTGTCGATGTCCCCGATATTGAATTCTCTGAAAAGATTCGAGATTTAAAACTTTATGCATATCTATTAGCGTTGGTCTATTGATTTGAATAATTATCAATATTTAAGTCTTCATAGCCTACTTTTTTTAGAAATTACCATGAACTTTTGTTATTTAATAATACATTCATCTATATTTATATTATTATCTATATATTCTATATCTTTATCTATACATATTATATTTGTATCTTCGTTAACTACTCAAAGGATTTTGATATGGTTTTCACTAATCGAAAGATATGAACAAGGAAGGTTTGTGTATATCTATAATTTGAAGAAAATATTGCATCCTTGGGAAGCCGGCTCGGCAGTAAATTGTAATTAATTACTCTAACATCGATCGATATAATATCAATACATGTTCACTTAAAACTTATCTCATAATATTGTAGTGCTGTATTGACGACATAACTTAAGTATATAAAGTTAAACGAGCTAAGTTTAATGTTCTCAATAAGTATCTATGTCGAGGTGCATTCGAGAAGTGCTATAAACGCGAGGACTGGTGTAGACTTTTAAGGGTTATTAAAATGTATTAAGTGATTTATTTCTTGAGTTTTCTAGACGCGAATTGTTATTACTAACTAGAAATTTATTACTTGTTTTTAAAAATATTGTTTGTAATGAATACAAAATATTTATGTTTTCAACATTTATGTTTATGTTATGTTTAACTTTTAGATTTTTTCTCATAAATATTAACACAACCAAAGAAAAAACAAAAAAGATTTTTTTTATGTTCAAGTCGTCAGACAAGTAGACTGTCCACTTGATGGTAGGTGTCTACTGTCGCCTATAACACAAGCAACGTCACAGGTACTTAAACTGCACTGACAACTATGACTTCTGCAACTTCACTATGGTCTTTAATACGATGGTATTTACAGCTGTCAGGCGGGCTGCCTAAATGACTGTGACACGCAGTGTGTCCAGCTACTACTAATAAAGTGATATAGATTTAGAAAATTTTAGAAAACAGGCTCACGTTTCACTTCTAGCTAGGTGGTTACTGTCGTAAAGGGAACAGGGGCCCTAGCCACAGGGACCCTAGCCAAGAGCAAACCAATGCAAACGGGAGCGTTGCGTATTTACGAAACGATAGAAATAAAGCTGGATGGCCCAATCACTGGGCTGTATTTCTATCGTTTCGTAAATACGCAACGCTCCCGTTTGCATTGGTTTGCTCTTGGCTAGGAGCCCTGATATTGGTATCACTCATTCTCTCTTACCTCTAGTATACCTTCCACCGTGCGTCACCACGTGTCTTGGCGCAATATGTAGCCTCGTAAAGCCTGCTTCGCAGTTCTCTAAGTAGCACATTACTTCCTCAGCCGTATAGTTATTTCCGTCTATCACGTGGTCATCGAATGCGAGAAGTTGGTCTCCAGGGTGAAGGGCGCCGCATCTATAAAACAGTAAAATATCATTCAAGTCTAAATAAATTCTTTTACCAGAATCACGTTAATTGTTTCAAAATAGTTTAGTGAACTCATTGAGGAAGTATTAGACCTATATTTTAATCACACATCAAGAAATATAGCGTGTTATTAATATTTAGGTAACTCTTTGTAGTTGTTTCATTTATATTTTCATTTATTTTAAATTATTGTCTTTGCAGTTGTAAAACTATAACAATTAGGAGTAAGTGTAAAACTATAACAATTATGTTTAGTAATTCTAACTTGTAAACCAAGAGAAACCAACTAAACATTAACTTCTAAACCTATTAGAAGTATTCTTTAGTTAGACTGTTAAAACTCAAACATCCAAATAATAATGTAACAACATGTTACACTTTTACTGGCTTTTACTTTTAACAAAGTCTCGCGGTAAACGTTACTTATAAGAAATCACCGAAAATTTCCTGAAGCGTACAAACTTCCTAATTAGCATCAATTACTGCTTGTAAAATGTTCCCGATGTAGAGAGTGCCCCAGGGTTGAGCCGTGTTTAAAGGCCGAGATACTCTTAGAGCAGATTGAAGGAGGATGTTGGAAAACTTCACAGACACAGAATTTGATGGACTTTGTAAATGAGTTTTAAAAAATTTAAATATTTCAAGTTGTTATTAAAATTGACATTAAAAATAGAAGTCTTCTTATATTGTGTACTTTCAGTCTCTCACGTGTATAAAATAAGCTAAGAATAAGCGCCTGTTTCACAAACATCAAGTAGGCCAAACTGTCATTTAAAGTCACCGGTAACCGGCGACAATGGAGCTGATATACCTTTGTTTGTACGGTAAACGTCCCAAGCATTAAATAGAAAATAAATAAAAAAAATCGGCTATCGAATGATGCAGTAAACCGAGTGCATAATTCAATATAACAGAAAATGATTTCTAAAAGTAACTAATCAACACTTTACTTGTAGTTTGTGAAAGAGGCTCTAAGAGATATGAGCGCATTTAGTATATTAGTGTTTATATACTGTGTTATAATTGCGATTTTGATTTCCACTATTAGTGTAAGCGTAAAAAAACCTCTTCATATTTTATATATATGGGCAAATTTTGAATCTTTTGTATAATGATTATTAATAAATGTATGGTACTAAACTTAATAGTTCTGGCTGCAGCACCACTAAGTAAGTACGCCCACACTTGAGACTGAGTAGTTAATAAGAAGAATAAACAAAACAGAACATTCTACTGAAAATTACCTGTCACTAATACTGGCCGGTAAGATGCTGTCAATGTAAATGGCATTACAATTACCAACCCTCTGGTAAGTGTCCGATCCGGAACTGTAAACATCGTCGGAATATTTCTGGTTCGCGAGGAACAGCCCTAAGTCTTCATTGCACGGCCTCTCTATTTCAATAAGCAACGGACCAGTTGCTAATTTCACGGATTCCATAATGGAAACGTCGTATTCTATCGTTAAGCTTGTTACTTGAGGACAGTTTTGGAGTATTTGGTGTACTTCTGACAAGGTTTTGTTGGTCAAAGATATCTGTGAAGAAAGAGTCAAAATTCATTTTCACAATTGTACAATGAATTTCAATTATTCCTTTTTATAACCTCAATAAAGTAATTATGTTAGTATTTTATTCTTTTAGATGTATGTAGAATTCAAATAAAGCAGTTCTAATTTATCAGAATTTACCCAATATTAAAAATAAACTTAATTTACTTACATTATCAACCTTCAATAATCTGTCTCCAGGTTTAATTCTAGAAGTATTATACGCGGCGCCTCCAGGCCTTACATGTGTCACAATCAAGGGCTGGGCGTCTAGAGATCTACTATTCAAAACCAGGTCTGCACTGGCAGCCGAATTCTCTGGAAGGCCTCCTCTGATTGTGATACCAAGGGACCCGTTGATCTTCTCCACAGGTACCTCTGCTAACTTGATTGTAATATACAAGGAGTTTTGTGACGCTAAAAAGAAAAAGAATACACTAATAAAATTTAACAGCCACAGTTATAGATAGAACGCACGGCTGCCAACAATCTGACGTATTTTAGTCTTTCTACCATTTTCGCTTGTCTGATTTTTTTAAATTTTGTGTGTGAAATAAATACTTAATGATCGCAATAAATATTTTCTCAAACAGTGAAGGAATATAACGTAAGAAACTCGAGTGTTAGGGAACACTAACTTTATGACTAGGACAAAGGCATATAATTAAAAAAAATGTCGTAGCCACCTACCATCAAATGGACCGTCATTCTTCTGACGTGTTTTACATTAAAAAAAAAAATAGATTTAACCTTTAAACGAGTGCCAATAGAACAACCGAAAATTGCTGAGAGGCTTTTGAGTCAAATATTTTAATTGGGCAGCCAATTAAAATTATAAATTGTTATAAATATAGATAAAATCAAGTGCTGTTCTCCTATAAAAGCTACAATATGAAATATTTCAAGGAAAATAAGATTAATTTAATAATAATAAAATGTTATAAACAAATTATAGTACGTAATTATAATTAGAAAGTATTATAATAAAACATATAATAATCTTCGACACAAATTAACCTTGAAATTAGAAAAAAATTATACCTCAGTACAGAACCTCAATGCTCGTTCTTATAATTTCAAAGATCTAGTTAACTAACAAAATAATATTAAATTTCTCACCATAATTGGGCATATAATATTCAACTTCCAGCGATGCCCTTTCCTCCACATTGTCCAAGAGACGAAGCACCTCATCATTGGTAAGTCTTGCAGTTGAGATGCCATTGACGCTGCAGATCCTGTCTCCAGGAGCCAATCGATCTGTCTCATGCGCTACTGAGTCTTTGGTGAAGCCCACAATAGAGGGTACGATGCCTGGCTCTGAACGACCTGGAAACAATATCTCTTATTTAATTATCAGGTATTATAATATAACACTGTGCTAAATGACTTAATTTATTTGGAGTACATATTTCCTAATTAATTAAGGTTAAGAGTACATAATTCAGAATTAATTTAGAGGCCCTCCTTAAATAATAAAATGGGAAATTGAAAATAATAATAAATAATATTCTTTGAGAAAATAAAATACGGCGTTTGTAACTAAGCACTCTAGCCCTACTGCTTAGTTAAAAATTCTTAGAATCAGTTTACTTGTTTCATAAAAAAAAAAACAAATAATAATAACCTCCTACATAAAATCATTTTTATTACATTATTTAATTAAATTTAAAAGCCAACTTTAATGGTAATGTATGTTTTTTACTCTTTCACGAAAAAACTACTTACTGAAAGGGTTTTGAAAAATACAGTGATATATTTTTAACCTAGCTACAACGCCCAACGCAAAAGAGGGGTTTTATAAGTTTGAAACGTGTGTCTGTGTTTCTGTGTCATGTCTGTAGCATCGTAGCTTCCAAACGGATTGACTGATTTTTGTCCGTTTTTTTTTTGTTTGAAAGCTGGCATGATCGCTATGGTTCTTGGCTATAATTTATTAGAAGATCATCAGCCATATTCCTAGGGGGATCTCACTAATTTCAACAGATTCGATTGATGTGAAATTTGGTATACCTACTGTTACTTCGCTGGTATTTGGAACCCATTGCTGGAAACCCAACTTCTCAGCAACTTTCAACAGATATAGCATGTTTGAGCTCAATAGAAATTCGGCGGTTAGTTTATAACTTTTAATTAACTATACCAATATATTATAAAGCTGAAGAGTTTGTTTGTTTGTTTGGTTGTCTCAGGAACTACTGGTTCGAATTGAAAAATTATTTTCGTGTTGGATAGTCCATTTATCGAGGAAGGCTATAGGCTATAGAAAACACGGATGGAGTCGCGGGCACCAGCTAGTAGCTTATATAATAAGAATAACACTGATAACACATGAGACTATAATTGATAAAGATATGCGGGCGAAGTGGCAAGCAAAATAAGTGTTACAAAAGAAAATATATTTAGTTTTCTATTTCGTAAACACAACAAAATGTTAGTATTACTAATATGATTAGTAGTAATAAATATTGACAAAGCGTTTCTACAAATCACTAGTTTAGTACTATTAGGAATAACGCAGTGAAGTCAAAATGGCCGCTCCGGGTACCGCCATTTCGGATTTACGATCCCATTCAAATACTTTTATGAAGGTTGGAACTACTTAAGTTTATGACATTGTTAGCGCCTCAACACTTAACACTTCAAAGGATGTCACATCGAATCACTATGTTGTATGGTGATTTATTGTGTAAGCCTCTGATTTATCTGTCTACTTTGTAAATGATGGTACGAATACTATATTAGCATTTTATTAGATAATAATTTAAATAACTTTTTTTAAAAAAAAAACAATCCCCAATTGTTTTAAAATATAGTATGGAATTAGCTTTCTATAGTAGGTCTTATCGTGATTTTGGATTATTATATTATACACTAGCTGGCGCCCGCGACTTCGTCCGCGTTAAAAAAGAAAAAAGTAGCCTATCCTGTGTCCCGTACGTCTAAATGTTTATCTACTAAGTTTCATGAAAATCAGTTGATTCGTTTAAGAGTTATGGAGGAACATACATACTTACATACATACAGACAAAAAATCTGAAAATCGTCAATTTAGTTCCAGTATCATGTATAGAGCCTATAAACACGATATCCCTGAAAACAAGGTAACTTACTCTATGACCAACCCTTACACATTTATTATTAGTATTGATATTGATAACTCCAGTAGTTATGTATAATATAATAATCCAATGGTCTCATCAATTTCAGTATAATATAAACGTGGCTAGAGGCATAATTCTATTTGCATTTCTCATTGAACAAGCAGTCCTTAGCTGACTGCTCGTAATTGAGATTACTAAGTCCATACGTACATTGAATCTACATGAAATCTATAGGTTTAGGGAACACGATCGGATCTAAAGCGAAACGGAATTAGATTTAATGGAAATGGTGCGTCTTGATGTACCTCCTCTAGCTTGCACTTAATACCAACAAGATATAAGACGCCGACATCTCTTAGGAGAGATTATTATTAATGGAGAGTGGAAGGATTAATAAACGGAATGATACGGCAGAAGCAATGCTTATAAAGGGAGAATCGTAATCAATAATACAACTTTTTGTATTAATGGATTAATGAAAATTAAAAAAATTTAAAAAAAAACTTCACACATTCCACACACATAATAATAAATGTGTAAGGGTTGGTCATGGAGTTAGTTACCTTGTTGTCAGGGATATCGTGTTTATAGGCTCTATACATGATACTGGAACTAAATTGACGATTTTCAGATTTTTTTTCTGTATGTATGTATTTATGTATGTATGTATGTATGTATGTATGTATGTATGTATGTATGTATGTTCCTCCATAACTCTTAAACGAATTAACTGATTTTCATGAAACTTGGTAGATACACATTTAGACGTACAGGACACAGGATAGGCTACTTTTTTCTTTTTCAACGCGGACGAAGTCGCGGGCGCCAGCTAGTAAAACTATAAAATTTGTCTCTCAAAAAGCTGTATTCGCTGCATTACACGCTTAAAACACTATTTTGTTAATATATGATCATCCGCTAACCATTTTCATCAAAATCACCATCATTACAAGGCCATTCCGAACATGCTACCATTTGGACACGCTTCAAACGACTCTGTTAAGGCGATCTGGGAGGTCGTTTAGACCGCAAACTGCTTGTTACACCAGTCTGCCGGTGTCCGGTCTTACAAGCCAACATAAGCCAACACGGTTTCCATATTTAGGAAACGTCATAAATACAAACGACATGAAATTATATTATATTATTCAACTATATCTTTTTCAGTAGTTATGTAATAAGCCTGAGCGCCTCTTTCACAAACGTCAAGTAGGCCAAACTGTCATTTAAAGTCACCGGTAACCGGGGATAATGGAGCTGATATACCTTTGTTTGTACGGTAAACGTCCCAAACATTAAATAGAAAATAATTTAAAAAAAATCGGCTATCGAATGATGCAGTAAACCAAAGATTTAAATCGCAGTAAACCGAGTGCATAATTCAATATAACACTTTACATGTAGTTTGTGAAAGAGGCCCTGATAATATTAAATACGAAGATACTTGTGCTTAAAATGAATTGTTTCGTTCTATCTCCTCGTAAGTATCTATCTAAAAGTTTTTAAATAGCTTGAAGTATTGTCTATGTTCCTAAGACAGTCTATTCTTACTTGATTCTTACCTTAAAAAAATTATGAGCTAATGCTAATCTAATGAGATGGATCGTCACAGTTAAAATTACATACATTTATCTGATTTGAGACCTTTGTTCTACTCGTAATATGGTGTTAAAATATTTTACTAGAGACAATTCCTTTATTGCCATCAAAACCATCAAAACAATTTTATCTATGTAAGAAAAACATATGTAAGAAAAATCTCAACTTCATTATAATTAAAAAAAATGTTAAAATCAGATCAAATAAAACGTTCATTCATATGAAATATGAAGCATTGATATTTTTGGTATGAAATCTTATGTTCCTGGTTGTCTATGAGAGCGTGAGCGTTTGCGGTACGTTTCATATGTAAATGACTTCCACGATTTGAATATTCCTCACCTCGGATTCGTGTTTGTAGTGAATGAGATGTTTTCGCACAGATATAGCCGTTGATTTCACATTTAACCAATATATTGGGGGTCTACTCTGAACGCCAATCGGGCATTTCGTACTCTGAAATCATTCTTTGTATATAATATACAAAATCGTTATGTATATAAATCATCAATTTAACTTTAGTTGGACTGGCCGTAGGATTGGACCTCTAACGAATGTTTTTAGAGTACTAAAAGCCCAAAATATTCGACGAAACATCGACCTTCTAATAGAGCAGAGTTCAAAGTAGACCTCTTGATGTTAACTTTTACTGTCGTTTTATTAAATCTAAGGGTCTCTTTCACGAACTACAATTAAAGTGTTGATTACTTACTTTTAGAAATCATTTTCTGTTATATTGAATTATGCACTCGGTTTACTGCATCATTCGATAGCCGATTTTTTATTTTTATTTTCTATTTAATGTTTGGGACCTTTACCTTACAAACAAAGGTATATCAGCTAAATTATTCCCGGTTACCGGTGACTTTAGATGACAGTTTGGCCTAATTGACGTTTGTGAAATAGGCGCTAATTATTTTATATTTTATTAATCACACCTTAACACATTATTAAAAAATAAACAGTTGACTAAATTCATGAAATTGTAGGACATCAGCAGTACCACATTTATGCTTTTGCATGCATTCGGATGTAGCTAAATGAAATACTCAATAGCTTGAATCATATATTAACTGATAGAATTTACAAAAATTACATTTTCAAATTAGCCTATGTACATAGCAAAAGTCCGGTAGAAAAACTATAGCACAATAATAATTACAAATGTTGACAACCCCTTTTATACACAAATTTGACATGACAGTTTATTCGTTTTCATATTTTCGAATCTATTCTCGATTTTTCAAATCTTCTATGCCAGCGTTAGTCGGAGAGGTTGTATAACTGTGGAGTATCGCCACAAAATCGATAGAAGTGTTCTGTTATACAACATACACCTAGCTTATACACAATGAAAGCTAAAACCAGAGTTGTCAGCAATAAAAAATTATTTACTCCAAACAATTACGAGTGAATGAGTCAAAAAAGGCAAAGGAAAGCATAAATTTTACGAAACGGCTAATAATGCTAATGACACGAGTGACTGGCAACGTTTGAGTTAAAACACCTTCCACACAGAGGCACGAAACGCCGCGTTTTAATTTAATTTATTTGAACCACAAAATAAAATCGTTTACTATTAAAGGTTGACTTCTTCGTGAAATATAGTTAATTTATTTTTAAATATTTAAAACTCTATTCGATATTTTATTCGATTTTTTTTTAATAGTAACATTTTTCCAGAATCACATCATACAAATCTTAATCCAGGTAATAAATTTGGCACACAGATAGATAGTGATTGAGTAACTAACATTCAAACTATCGCATTTGTAATATTATTAGGATAATATATTAAGAGCATTAAATTGTGTTAAAATATTTTTTTTTCCATTTCAGAAAGAAAATGTTATAAGTAAAATAACTTATGTAACATTTAAAACGCTTTATGTATGGACGTTTTACGTGTAGTGTGGAAAGTGTTTTAAAGGGATTAACCCCTAGCTCATTTACAATTATACGAACCTGAGGTGAGTGAAATAAAGTGACTCACAAATATCACGCAACCTCGTGAGTCATTTAAAAAAGGGTTGCCTTTGATACTTTGTTGTTATGTTGGTAGCAACAAAATATGCATGAATTTGTACAGAGAAAATTGCTAGATGTACTCGTATAGATTGAATTGTAAGTGTTTATATAAAAAACCAATACTACTAATACTAATACAAAATAATTTATTAACTTTCTTAAGACTAGGTTCAAAAAAAGTGTAGGGGGCATTCCTATTAAGTATAAAAATCAATCAATACTAATAATAAATCTGTAAGTGTAGGTATTGTATGTATGTATGTATGTTCCTCCATAACTCTTAAACGAATTAACTGATTTTCATGAAACTTGGTAGATAAACATTTAGACGTACGGGACACAGGATAGACTACTTTTTTTTTCAACGCGGACGAAGTCGCGAGCGCCAACTAGTATATAATATATCAAGAGGCAACGCTCCTACAACACAGAAATTAAATCTTAGACTAATTTAGAATAGAAAAACTACTTATCTGTAGATGCTGTAGTAGAATAAAATATTTTATTACAACTAGCAATAATAATAAATGGGAACTAATTTTTGTTTTTGTAAAAACATGTTTCGCTTTTTACCTAGCTGCGAGTGTTGGTTTTGTGGATGATATAAATATAGGTTTTATAAAGGTTGCTATACTTTTTACTGCTAGAAATAATAAGTATGTAGAGTAAAAAATATTAGTTTTGAAATGTTATTCCAAACTGAAACGCATATCCGCGTTGGGATTCGTTTCGTGAGAAAATATTGAAATATAGACAGTGAAGTGAATCACAAAATATCTACGTATCCATTAACCCCGTACAAATCATAAGCGAAAGCGATTTTGTATTATATTTGAATTCATTTAGAGTTTCCTATCATTCATGCATATTATTAACAATGTTTTAATAGCTTTTGTGAAGAATTGTTACTAATTAATTGTTTTTAAATGTTATTAATAACTAAAACTTATTTATTACGTTAGTGCAGTTTTATTGTGGTTTTGTCAGGGACCATACAAAAATTTTCATTGTCACGTGAAATCACTGGATTGTAAACACAGAAAGCATTTTCGAAGTTTTCAATTGTGAAAATCACAAAGTGTACCCTACATAAGTACAGCCGTAAGTATTCGACCGCTTTTTGTTCTTAAAATGCGCCAAACTTCACTAGTGGCGCTACCCTGTGAGCTTCTGAATTAAAGATAGCACACGTACTACTCTAAGCTAAGATGATTCACAGCCCCCACTCGACTTACACCGCCACTCGTAAATGGATAATGCGCGTGTCAAGGAAATTCGCCTTACTGGTGGCACAACTGGTAACTTGGTAGTATTTAAATACCGAAGTGTACCCAAAAATATAAACCTATTACGAGACAAGGGTTTTGGAATTATAGTTACTTATTTATAATATCAGTTAATTTTTACGTTCATAATACGCACTGGCAAGGATTGGAACTCCTATCCGAGCTCGTTTAACCCTTTTTTTTTTTTTTTTTTTTAACGTTGGGAAATCCTCTTGGATACCCAGCAGTGAAGGGGACACTGCAGGTTATGCCGGATTCCTACCGGCTAAAACCCAACGACTTTCTATCTATCGCGGCCGTTGATGGGCGGGGTCGTGGGGACGTTTTTACACGACTTCGGTACCCCGCCACGGCTATCCAACGCGGGGAGGCCTGTGCTCCCTGTCAGAACCTTGGCGTACCCGAAAGTGGAGGTACGCCGGCCTGCTCGGGGAGCTCGTTTAACCCTAATATTTTTAAAGTTCGATTGAATAGGTATTTTCTGAGTTAACTCGCTCCATCGTTATTCCTGCTCGGCAAGGTGCTAAGAGCAAACCTATTTTTAATAAAAAAAGTCCTCATTGAAATGATTTTAAAACGAAATACGTCTATACATTATAACAAAATATAGTTGCTTTGGATTTTCTGTCTGTTTCTCTGCTAACCTTATTTAAACTACCCAAGATTTTGACATGATTTTGACTAATGGAAAAATCAATAAACGAGGAAGCAAATATAACTTGTAGAAAAGTTGCATACGTTTGAAACCTACTTATTATAATGCTAGCTGGCACCCGCGACTTCGTCCGCGTTGAAAAATAAAAAAAGTAGCATATCCTGTGTCCTGTACGTCTAAACGTTTATCTACCAAGTTTCATGGAAATCAGTTATCATTTTCTAATTTACATACAACCGCCACCTTATAATTAATCTAATTTAAATTAGTAAGTATCAAATAGTTACTAATATATCCGACACCCACTAATTTTAATTAATATAATATCAAATTTGAATACACAACATTAAATCAAAACTTACTTTCTGTCCAAAACAAATAGTTGTAACCGATGCGAAGAGGCGAAGCGTGTTACCAAAACTTCCACTTAACTTTCTCGGAAAACGTAAATATCATTTACTTGAACGTTTAGTGGCAGAAGTAATAAATAACTAGGGAAAACCGAACGCAGTTCGGTTAACGGTTGCAAGTTCGATAATGACTTCCAAGTTGCTGATACAAATTTAGTTTATGGAGTTAACAATGGCAAAGTAAATATAGTTCAGTAGTATTGCGGACGAGATGGTCAGTTTTTAAGATAAAGAAACAAGGCCACGATTAAGTCATAACCGTATTTCAAGCTATAGTATTTTTAGTAAATGCTTTTGTTTTTTGGTATATAAGTTATAATACCTTTAATGCATCTCTTTTTTATTAGATAAGTTAAATCCTAGGACCTAAAAAGGAAAACGGAAACCGCCATCAAATATTACCAGTGTGTATTTTTTTTAAATTTCGGTGTCTGAGATTTTTTATATTTTTATATATGACAGACAGACTGACAGACAGATGTCAGATGGGCTGACGGTTCACTTCGCTAATTAATTAAGACTTACGTAAGTTATACATACTTAAGGTAACTCAACTACATTCTTTTATGTAACTACTAGCTGGTGCCCGCGACTTCGTCCGCGTTCTGGATGAAAGATACTCTATGTCCTTTCTGGTGTCCCAGACGACGTGTATGCAAAATTTCATGGTGATCGGTTCAGTAGTTTTTGCGTGAAAGCGTAACAAACAAACTCACATTCACATATATAATATTAGTAAGGATTACCTAAGAGTAAGGCTATATATCCTACATTGTCGGTATTTTGGTGTTTGGTATTATATAGATTAGACAGTGTAAGTAGATTAGTCCAGCCAAAAATGAGGATGAATTTTACATACAGAAAAAAAACCGTTATTTACCCGTTGATCTCTTCTAATTTAGACCAAACCGCAAAAGTGTTAAGGCAGCATTCAGCGCAAACTTGTCCAGTTAACCGATTCGTTGGACATCAGCATTTACAGAAACAGTTGGACGCCATAACTTAGTTTAATAAACGCCTATTAATATAAATGTTCTTACTAAATTAGTATATAAGTTTTGTTTAAGTTAAAATACTTATCAAGTTAAAGACTTTGTGGGACTTTGTAGTGAATACTTTAATAAATTAATATTGTTACTGTTGTTGAATCACTTTAGTGTATATGTTTATTAATTTAAAGAAGTAAAATAAATTAGTTTAATTATATGTAATTGGTAATCTGAAACTATGGTATGGCTTGCTGAGCAAATTATCTCCTTATGCAAAGATTTAAATCGAAAGATGCGGTGTAATCTCCTCGCGCCATACTAAAAACACACCGAAAACCCACCGAAAATAGTTGGGTTGGGCGCAGGCGCTCAACCTTAGACATTTAGACAAGGAACATTTAGACGTACAGGACACAGGATAGGCTACTTTTTCTTTTTCAATGCGGACGAAGTCGCGGGCGCCAGCTAGTTAAATAATATTACAGTACGGATTTCTGTCAACATTCATTTTAAATTTCGATTACAGTTTCAAACTAAAATTGTCGAGTTTAATTCTAATTTCTGGACGACCCTTATCACACGAAACACCTAAACTCCACCTCTTCGACCACAAATAGATATATTTATTGTGGCCAAGTCCGAAAGGTTGACAGTTTCCAAATTCATTGTTCAGTTCACTTGTGGGTTATGTTGTTGTTACAAATAAAATTTCCGACTTAACGATTAATAATTCGTGTGATGACTGGACTACAAACAAACACACCTATTTTTCGATGCACATCTGGACTTGTTTTCTATGCTCAAATTTTGCATATTTTTGCACATTTCGCGTGCAGTTTGTTTGAGGACAAAATTGACAATTTAATATTTCATAGATTTTTATCTGTATATTTTTTTTAAATAATATTTACGTTATCAATATTTACTAATAATAAATCTGTAAGTGTAGGTATTGTATGTATGTATGTATGTATGTTCCTCCATAAGTCTTAAACGAATTAACTGATTTTCATGAAATTTGGTAGGTAAACATTTAGACGTACGGGATAGGATAGGCTACTTTTTTCTTTTTCAACGCGAACGAAGTCGCGGGCGCCAGCTAGTATTACATATAAGTATAAATTTTATTAATTAAACTTATCACCGGTTGTGATTGGCTACATACTTATACGAGTATGATATACTAGTTGGTGCCCGCGACTTCGTCCGCGTTCTCTATAGCCTATAGCCTTCCTCGATAAATGGACTATCCAACACAAAAAGAATTTTTCAATTCGAACCAGTAGTTCCTGAGATTAACGCGTACAACCAAACAAAAAAACAAACTCTTCAGCTTTATATATTGGTATAGATTTTTAACATAATATAAGACATATTATGTGTGATAATAAAGGTTGTCAGGTTTGTCAAATTTCTGGGCGGACGAAGCCGCGAGACACAGGTAGCATAAAAAGTGGTGTAAATAAAATTATTTTTTAAATTAAATTAAACCACTGGCTGTTAAAAGAAAACTGAATATTTAGAATATTTAGTTCACGATCGGAGCTTTAATTTTGTTTGCGCTTCGAGTTAAGGGAATTGAACTTTTTTCATGATTCGCGCGGACACGCCGCCAGGCGACTTTAAATAGATTATTCATTTGATTATTGGAGCCAGTCGTAAAGAAATCCAATTTTGAATTCCGCGGAATGAAATTTCTGAAACCTCCTTTCCACTGTAGCAAATAAATTTACAGCTGGTAAATAGGTTAAACTCGTCGGGGCTCGGAAGGACTGGCGACCGAAAAGCGTTGTGTCAACACACTTTTTCAATCTTTCCTTTATTCCATTTTTAAATTCAATTCGTATATCAGTCTATCGGAATTCTGATAAATTATGACAAACGATAATGTCAATTTTAAGATTTTAAAGTTGGAAATATCTATACTACGAATCAATCAATACTAATAATAAATCTGTAAGGGTTGGTCATGGAGTAAGTTACTTTCATTTTCAGATATCGTGTTTATAGGCTCTATACATAATACTGAAACTAAATTGACCATTTTTAGAATTTTTTTCTGTATGTATGTATGTATGTAAGTATGTATGTTCCTCCATAACTCTTAAAAGAATTGACTGATTTTCATGAAGATTGGTAGGTAAACATCTAGACGCACAGGACACAGGATAGGCTACTTTTTTCTTTTTCAACGCGGACGAAGTCGCGGGCGGCAGCTAGTAATATATAAAACTGAAGTTTGTTTGGTTGGTTGAACGCGCTAATCTCAGGAACTACTTGTTCGAATTGAAAAATTATTTTTATGTTGGATAGTCCATTTATCGAGGAAGGCTTTAGGCTATATAACATTTTGAACGCGGACAAAGTCGCGGGCATAAGCTAGTCTTCAAATAAAATAGGTAAGTAAGTACTGGTAGTACCCTCACCTACTTGTATTGATTGATCACAGGTAAATAACAGCATGACTGTGTGCTGTTGGGTTTCAGTGAGTAAGGGATACCAGAGTCCGTATCCTTACACCTTACTCTCAATCTTATCCTCAATCCCTTATCCTCAATCCCACTATAATCGTCAGCGCACTTGCAGAACTTGAGCGTTGCTTGTGTCACAGAATAAATAATAATAATTACTACAAGAAGTACTACTATTTATTCTTGTGGTTCGGTAACGGTAGCCACCTACCAACAAGTAGCTTTCAGATCTTCAGCCTGTCTGACGAGCTTTACATAAAGTAAGTAAGTATATACGAGTAACTTGTCAATTACGAATAGTCTAAAACTTCACTGGAGTCCATATAAAAATGAGTATTATTTTATGAACTGAGTCCACAGTTCAGACGTTATTAGGAATGTGATCTACTGCTAGCATATAATGTGATTCAGACTTTAGCTATTATTATATAATAGTTTATATAAACAGGCTTAAAGCTAATAACTGTGCTTTAGTGGAAAAAGGAAAGGACTCACAGTAACTATGACTTTCCTACCGACTTTAACATAACAAAAAATAAATTTTATCAGAACACTAAGTTAATCTAGGGTTTATAGTGAAAACCTGATTTTATCCAGCCTTCAAACGGTTGACGATTCGCAAGCCTTTGAAGATTTGCCTTCACCAACACGCAGCTTCTTTTTCCTCAATGGCTTTTCTTTTAGAAAATATTTTAATGCCGCTTTGCATATATACTATTACCGCCCGGCATCAAGTGCCTTTTTAAATCGTTCAATATAATCCTCGAAGTCAAGTCAAAATGGAATAACATGACACTCTTTGTCCCCTCGTGATATTACAATACAATGTCAGAGAGTAAAAACGTCATATCACCGTATTACGTTACGACAAAGCCCCGTTCACTCGTCAAAGTATTAGCATATAATTCATTTTCATTTTACGATAATATCGTAAAGGAAACCCATTTTCTTTAAAACCGTCCGCAGCGCTTTAAAGCGCTTTTTATAACCTCTCATATTCCTTATACTTAAAGATAGGAATAATATTGAACGACATATTAACTTATAAGAGTTTTTAATCTTAGATTTAAGATTGGTCAACTTAACTTTTTTTATTAAAAAAAAGAATTCAGGGGAAAGAAGCCTGGAAATGGCATATTAAATTCCACTATAACTGTACAGTAGCAATAAGAAATTCGTCTACGAATTTAGCAAGAAAGTTGAATGAAACAAAAAAGTAAGAATACAACGGCTGCTGTTCTTTGATGAAAGTTAATAAGTCACTATGTCACTGTCATAATGAATAAATGACATTTGGCATAGATAACTAACGAAGCATTAGTTTATGGAAAGCTCGTTGATTGCTTCGCCAAGGTCAGTCACAGACACGTAGAGTGTAGTGTAACAACTGATTGGTCGAAAGTAATTCAATGTTTTTGGGCTGTTTATATATCAAATAAATAAATATCAACAACTAGTCTGAGCCATAAATTAGAGATCCTTAGCGTATCAGATGGAGCGTTCCTAGACGTCGTCGGAAAAAAATATATATTTGACGAGTGGGCCATTTAAACTAGCCATTTTTATTTATTTTTAAGTAGTTCAAATTGGCGATGGTTCACCTACCATTAAGTGGACCGTCAACCTGTCTGCGGACCATACCAGCCTTATTTTAAAACTTAGATTTCGGTGATTCATTAGAGAACTTTGGATTTAATTGATTTTTTCACATATAAAAATCTTTTAGTTATAGGCATAACGGGACAGATGGGAAACATGACTCAAATGAATCACGTAGTTTATTGGTCTGCAGTAAATAGATGCGTAATATTGCTTCAAAAGCGGTGGTTCAGCGTAAGCTGCCACTCAAATTGTAATTGACAACAATTTTGACCGCAACTGTCACCTATCAACTAGGGTTGTTAATGTCAATGAAAACTTAATCACGCGATTTCTGTAAGTATATTTTTAACTATAATAGGGCACGTTGCATTTGCAGTTGTTTAGACAGCCCGTCTGTCGGTAACCATCCCCTTATAGACCACAGTGAAATAATAGCATGTGTGCTGTTGTGTTTTGGTGAGCGAGTAAGAGATGCCAGAGCCCATTTCCCTATCCTTCCTAGTTCCTATCACGCTATCTAGTATTGGCAACACCGGTGGCGCCGTCGAGCGAGAGCGGCTGAGAGTGTGGTTGCCAAGGTTACGAAAAAACGAAGAAAAGAAAATGGAAGCGTTTTGATATCTCGATATATTTTATTTGGATTAACTTGTGAATGGCAGTTGTTTATCATTAAATAACTATTTCATTGTATTTCAGTTTACTTTCTGGTTGTAGCTAATATCAGAAGTGGCCCAGCACACGCCAAAATGGGCAGGAAAAGCCGAGACTGTGAGGGATCGCTATGAGGTTGCCGATCTGCAAGGGTATGAAAGGAGCAATCGGAGATCAGGCAATGCAGCTGATGAAAATGTGCAGCTGTGAGAAAATAGATGGATGAAAAGGGTGATATTTGGTCCACATAATAATGTGTTGGAAACTGAGGTAACAAGTGTACTTTACTTACAGCCTTTGACGGGAAATTTGCTTAAATCTTTTCTTGTATTCTTAAAGTTTTCTTATAACTTACATGCTTATTAATCGAAAGTCAGGGAATGTTCGTATTGGCAAGGGTAAACTGAGTAAAGGTGTATACTAATATGAGTAAAAAACATATGTTCACGTTAATACTTATTGGCTAAATTATTTCTTCTGTTTGTAAGACAAATTATTTTTGATGTATATCGTTTTTCAGAGTTGGGTAGACCGAAGTGGGCCAAAAACTATATGACAAAATAGTTGGACATGGACAGTCTTAGACCTGAAAAAACGAATCTAAAAGTGCCAGTGGTGGTCGGACCGTTAGCCTAAAGCGTACAGGGACTGATCTAAGGGTGGCCCCGACACTAAAGGACCGTATGCCTAAACGTTACAGGGACGGGGTTAAAGGTATAAAGAAGGACCGTTTGCCTAAAACGTACAGGGACGGATCTGGAGGTGGTCAGGTCACAAAAAGGAGATCGTCTGCCTAAACGTTACAGGGACGGATCTGCATGAGTTATATTGAGGCAATTCAAGAGTTGAGAAATTTATTACGGAATGAGAATTTGAGAAAGAAAAGAAGAAATAATTTGAGCCAATATCTAAGTCAATAAAAAGTTAATGTCATGATCGGCCGAGAGGTTTGGATATTAAGTGTAATAAAACTTAACTTGTTGTTGTTGGTTAAAGGGTAACTGCAGTAGCCGGTGGATGAGGTTGGAGCACCTGGGGCATGTGCTCTGCAGAATGGCCGTATTGGCAACACCGGTGGCGCCGTCGAGCGAGAGCGGCTGAGAGTGTGGTTGCCAAGGTTACGAAAAAACGAAGAAAACAAAATGGAAGCGTTTTGATATCTCGATATATTTTATTTGGATTAACTTGTGAATGGCAGTTGTTTATCATTAAATAACTATTTCATTGTATTTCAGTTTACTTTCTGGTTGTAGCTAATACTAGCATAGTTAGATTAAGGATAACCCCTTATCCTTATCCTTAATCTTAGTATTTTTAAGTATGGAAGGATAGGGTAATCAGCTGTGGAGAAAAAGAAAATAATTGTTGAATTAATATAAAAATGTTTAATACACTGCTTAGTGACAACCCTACGAAGACACCTACACGAGATTTATAGGGTCTAATTATTCCACGCTTCAATGTTCCGATGGAATAGCTTGATTGAGTTTACAATTGGCGAATTTATAATTAGTTTTTGCTATGTAAAACCTCAAATTGGCAAGTTTAAGTATGTAAATAGATAACTTACACTATAAATTAATGGAAAAAAAAAGGATCGTCGAAAAAAATTGGCCTAATGAGACTATTGAGTCTCATTGCCTTTAGTAATTTCTTTTAATTTTGGATACTTTATACAAATTTTGAAAATCCAACCGATTAACGATTGCGAATTTTTAGAAGTCAAGTAATTTTAGAATATTATTACTATTGCATTATTACAAATGCAGCACACAAGACGTTTTAATAATCATATTAATTGGACATTCTATATTATATTGACGAGCCCGTTGGACGAGTGGTAAGGGTGCTTGCCTAACGTCTCAGGGGCCCCGGGTTTGATTCCCGGCGGGGTCAACTTTGGAAATTTTAATGTAATTTTCAAAATTGACTCTGGTCTGGATTTGAAAAGTAGTGGTAGGGCACACTGCGTTTCGCAGTCATTTGGACAGCCCGTCTGGCGGCAGTAACCACCCCCTTACAGAATACCACCGTGAAATAACAGCATTTACGTGCTGTTGTGTTTCGGTGAGTGAGTAAGGGATGCCAGAGCCCATTACCCCATCACATCCTTATCCCTTATCCTTAATCCTATGGTCTACAGCGCACTTGTAGCACTTATGGCGTTGCTTGTGTTATAGGCGACGGTAGCCACCTACCATCAAGTGGACCGTCAGCCTGTCTGTCGACCTTAACATAAAAAATAAATAAATAAATAAAAAAATAAAAAAATCTTGTTATAAATAAAATAAGAAAAAAACTACTTGCATTTATTTCATTACCTATGTGAAGTGCGTTCCCAATTGAGAAGTTAAAAACAGGGTTACAAACGATTTAAATTAGCAAAAACATTTCAAACATTCTATTCCGAGTTAATGTTCTGGCTTTTCGATTCACTCCAAATTTACTCACACTACAAAGTCCTCATTAGCATAAGCTCAATTACTTACTGGATACTATATTTTACGAACGGTCGCGAACGGATGCAATTTGTTGGATCGTTGCCTTTTAAAAGAATTAGGTCTTTGTTTGGGTTAGTGTTCCTGAAAACTATAGCACTTAGGTAAAAGCAGTATTACTTTGAAACGCAGTGGATATTTATAAAGAATAATATTACCTTGCGAAAGTACATTTTCTTTATTCCTTTCTTGTTAACATAAATGAAGTTATTTTCAATTTTAAGAACAAACAATTTTAATTAACTCGAACATAAAATTATATATAAGTACATAAAATATATATTATAATTTGTTCAAATTATCAATATCAAAACAAAGAAAATGAAACTAATTGGAAAATGGAGACATAATGTTTACATTATGAAAGTTTGGCCGTCGATTACATATTAATTTTATCTAATATTATAAATGCGAAAGTGATTTTATTTGTTTGTTTGTTACTATTTCACGCCTTGTTGTTACTATTCTACTCAACTGATCATCATGAAATTTTGCATACACATTGTCGCCTAAAAAAATTCTGTCCCCGAGAGATCATATAAAAATTATAATAAAAAATTCAACGTCTGCCAAAAATATACTTATGAGCAATAAAGATTACTCCAATCTGTATTAACGCCTTAATAACGCCTTTAAGAAAAAGGGGCGGGGACGAAGTTGAGGCCAAATCTAGTTGTGTAAGTTCGAGCTAAAGTATGTTTTCTCGCTTATAAGTGAACATCCCACTTTATTTTTTCGGTTTACCCAAAGTTTGTTTTTTAATCTCAGAGACAAAAATGACATGCATTACATACATTACATGATATCATTATATGCAAACTTGACATTTGCATGTGTCATTTTTGTCTCTGAGATTAAAAAACAGAATTTAAGTAGACTCACAAAATATTTTGAAACAATTTAGACAATTTTTGAATTCTGCAGTCATAAACTGATGCACCCTTTATGATTTATGCTACGTATATATTGCACAGTCAAAAAATCAATTTAAATAACATGTCCTCTTGATTAATAATAATAATAATAATAAATAAAGCTGAGGGGCCATTTAATTTCTTAATACCAAAGCCTCTTAACCTTGCGGGATATTTGATCCGATTTGAGAGTATCTCCTGAATAACTTACAGCGAAGATAGTCGTTTTGAATAATAAACGAGGTCCCTTGCTCTCTGAACAGTACCTGTGGTAACTTATGACTCTGCTGTGTCAATACTGTTCCTATCAAATATTCATAACATCCTTAATTAATACTATGTAAAATACATTTGCATGCGAGCATTTGGATTTGCAAATTTCTACAATATTTCAATTTTTGGCCTTACGAATAACTTAATTAAAAACAGTATAAACTATTGTATTATATTATATACTAGAGACATTGCTCCCGGCTCATCCAGGGATGCATTTTTTAAAATATATACACAAACTATCGTCGTTTATCCCTCTTTCCATAAGTGAAAACCGAATTAAAATGGGCTGAGCGGTTTTGTAAACCCTAGAGATGGTTTGGAACCATGTATATAATATTTAAAAAGTACTTCTATGTCTATACTAATATTATAAAGAGATGTGTACATTTGTGATGAATAAACTCAAAAACTATTTTGAAAATTCTTTTAGCCATAGAAAGCTCCATATATTATTAGAGAGTAACATAAACTATATTTTATAAAGTAAGTCGCGTGCAACAGTTAATATATTAATAAAGAAAGACGTGAGGATGTATAATAATAATAATAATAATAAAGCCTTTTTATTTCTTACTTGATACAAAGTTACATATTTAATAATATAACAATTTTACTATTTTATTTATTATTTAGTAAGTTAGTAATTATTTTATTTATTTATTTTTTGTTAGTAATTGTTATTCTTCTATTTTGTTATTATCAGTAAGAACCCCGGTTTGGGTAAAGGCCTCCTCCAATGAATTCCATTTATCTCTATCTTGTGCTACTAGTCTCCAGTTTGTGCCAGCTGTTCGCTTGATGTCATCCTCCCATCGACTCAACGGTCTTCCTATATTTCTCTTGCCTGGCGGACCATTCCACCAAGTCACTTTCTTAGTCCATCTCTGGTCTGTCAGTCTTGCGATATGGCCCGCCCACTTCCATTTGAGCTTTTTTGCGTAACTTAAGGCGTTAGCTGCTTTGGTTATTTCTCTAATCTTGGTGTGTCTTATTTTGTCCATTATCTTTATTTTGAGCATACTTCGCTCTAAACCTCTTTGGCAGGTATTAATTTTGTTAATTACTTTGGTAGAGAATTTCCACGTCTGGCACCCGTACGTCAGGCTCGGTAATACGGATGTATACGTATAAAAATCATTTTGTAAAGGTAGAGCAAAAGTAAAACAATACGTTTGATTAATACCTATTGAACAAGCAAACCTCTGCCGTATAAAATGTTCCGCAGCGTCCCATAAAAGGGAAGAAATAAGGTGTTGATGCGCAAAAACAGGCGAGCTATAAAATCGGTTACGAAAATTTATTCAAGCCTATTTCGGCAGGATTATGCAACAGTACAAGTGATATCAAACAGTGTGGGAACTACAAATTAATTTCTTTAAATGCACGAATTCACAAATTATAACATTGGGTAGCTTTGGATAGAGAAGCTAGAGAGATATTCATCTGGAGGTAATCTTTGGGTGTTTATAGTTTTTGATGCATAATATTTGGGCACTCGGAATTAATCTTTTTTTTTTTTATAAAATTTAAACAGTGAAGTTAAATGAAGTAAAAAGGAAGCATTTTATTCAGATTTTAAATAATAGGTAAAAAATAAGTATTCGATTAAGGGCCTCTTTTAGCAACTACAAGTAAAGTGTTAATTAGTTACTTTAAGAAATAATTTTATGTTTTATTGAATTATGCACTCGGTTTACTGCATCCTTCGATAGGCGAATTACCGGTGAGTTTAAATGACAGTTAGCCTCCTTGACATATGGTGAGAGGCCCAAAGAAAATATAATATTCGAATTTTAAGTATCCGCCACATTCCAATTTTAAAAATTCTAATAAGAATTGTAAAGCATTCTTATTACATCGAAATACTACAATGGAATTTGCGTCACAAATGCCAAAGCGGCACATAAAAAGAACGCCTTTGACAGAATCATGGCGGACTCTTGCCTTCACGCGTCAATGGTAAAAGGTAGTAACGATCAACTTCTACTATTTCATTTTAAACTCTAATGGATTGACGTAAAGTCACATTTTCTTTAAATTACGTACTTATTATTATGTTTGTTTTGTTTTAAATGACAGTTCATGCTCTACGCATATGTCACTTTTAAATGTTCCATAAATTCGTAGTGTTTTGTATGGCACGCGGGTTCCATGTTGTAGTAGTTTGATGCACATATAAGTATTATTGCTTTAAAAGCGTCATATAGTCAGTGCTGTATGGCGTATGAGTGACGGTGGGCCATATGTTGCTGCATTGTTGCTGCATTGTGTGGGAATCATTTTAATAATTAAAAAGTACTGAAATTTAAAAAAAAAAACTGATTTTTTCTAAAATAGCCGAATACGTCAATCCCATCCAACAATAGTTTTAAGAATTCTTGTTCTCAATTTTCTTCTATAAGATTTCAATCTCATTTTTCATATTTAAATAAAAAGTAGGTAAGTAAGTATTACATGGTTCAATTACATCCGACGAATATTAAATATATGAATGCTAAAAAGTTGAACTGCTGTGTTCTTTGTACTGTGACCGGCATTGTCTTGAAGATTGGCGAGTTAGTGCCGGGTCAAAGGGTCGAGAGGAATGTGGACTTGGTCTTTCACAGGCTACCGCGCTTCCTTTACGTTGTTATAACACTATGAGCATAAAATAAAATGTAGCATAAGGTAGGTTTTTTATAAAAAAGTGGCAAGCAGGCTGACGGTACACTCTATATTAGATAGCTGCCATCAAAGAAGACAAGCAAGACACAGTATGATAAGCCACAACTAAATATTTGAGTATACTTTTGAGTATACACTAAGGTCAGCAACGTCTGGTATGTACCTACTCTAGATATCAATTATTAAAAGAAATAGAATGGATGAGAGCTAGGTTCATGTTTTATTTATTAAATAGTCATAGTTAGCTGTAAAACTTCGTAGGCATATGCTGTTTTCTTATCAAAATAGGTAATATAAATAAATAAATAAATACGTTCATACGAACGGTCGTCTAATATGTTGTTGCAATTGGAAGGAACGTTACACGAGTTTGCTTAGTTCTTAGATCAACATTTCAGTTCATAGATCAAATACGAGAGCAATTTAAAATGTAACCAATCCATTTAATTTGAAACAATATATTAAATTGGTACACATAATAAAAGAATAACATATCAGATCGACTTTTAAGAATAATAAAAAAAGTATGTCTTTTATGCAATGACCTTGATTTGGATTTTCTTTTTAATGTATTCTTAATTTCATTAATATTTGAAAAGCATAAAAAAATTTCGTCTTATTTTCAGGTTGTTTATAATTCTACAGTTGGAAACCGTAAGATTTTCGTTACTGTAACAAAATTTGTGACCAGTCATAACATTTTTATTTTTTTATTTTTATGTACGTACTTCCTCCAGACGGTGTATCTATGGCTTGAGTCCAAAGAAACCATAATTAGGGTCAAACATCTTTACGCAATATTCTAATTATAACTATCTCTCAATACCGAGTTGTCGCCAAAGGTGAATTTTACGTCACATTAACTAGTTTCCTAGAAAAACCGTGAATTAGATTCTGACCACATAGACAGAGAGAGGATTTTTTAAAAGTTTATGTCAGCAGGTAGAATGATGGTGGGTAGTTACCGTCATGGAACCTAATGGTAGGTAGTTAAAACAAGCAACGCTGCCTGATTGTGGTAGTGAAACGCACTATGCCCTGCCCCTACTAAAAGTTAAAAGAAGTTAAGACAGGTTCTAAGAAAGGACGGGCCCTTTAAGGTATTTTTACTAAATTTTATGTGCAGTATGCAGTCGACCGCACGTGTTCTCTTTAACACAAGATTTGTTTACAAACTTTCGACAACTATTTTTATGACAACTCTACTCACCAGATCTCGCGCCAGACACATTCTCAGTTTAAAGGATTTGGAATGTTTTTGAAAATTTAAATAAGGAAGTATTTATTCAGTCAGTATGAATAGTTCTCCAAGGATTGTGCTAAGAAAAACCTCGGCGGAAATTGTTGTCGTACTTTGAAAAATCAGAATACTCGTATACCGCGTTGACGTTGACATACTTATAGCATGGTAAACACGAACTTATTGAAATATTATAGTTTCTTCGCGTAAAAGTTTTTTTCCGCCGTTAGCTAAAATGTCTGAAAAACACAACCGTTTAGGAATATTTGTGTTTGATGTTTTGTTAAATTTTTGGACACTGTACTTTCAGCTACCTTATAACACAACCATAGGTGTTTTCAAATGCGCTGCCAACTTTAAGATAAGGGATAAGGAGCCCATTTCCCTATCCCCTCCTAGGGGATAAGGAAATGGGCATTCATTACTCAATCACCAAAATACAATAACATACGTGCCTTTGATTTACTGCGATCTTCTCTTTTGTAAGGGGACTACGGAATACATTATGCCATATCAGTAACAAAAATGCTTTTTTCGCTATAATATTTCTTCCCTATGGTGCTGTTATATTGTGAAGTTGAAACGGATGGCTTTGTGAAATGCGCTGTTCAAGTATAATAAATGAAATAGTATAAAAATAATGAGTTTCTTTGCATCAATTTATATTTTGATTCCATTGTAGACCTGTTTCCAAGTCAGTGTTAGTGTAATGATAGCGACGGTCGAATGTTTACGAATCTTCTCGTCGAGTTTGGAGTGTGGAATGCCACGTTCGTGCGTCCACATGTTTTATCGCGCGTTTGTTGGCACAACGGCGACAGAATTAACGCAAGCGACCGTCCCTTCTTAAGAGCAAATCTCCCACTTCCAATTTATACGGAAAGCGAGTGTTTACACCCGCCAACCGCGTCAGAGGCGCTTATCCCGAACATCTCAGCCGTTCCCATTAGTGAAACATCTAATTTCGGAGTTTGTACTGAACAAACAAAAACGGGGCCGCACCTCATTAAGCTGTATTTATTTTCGCATATACAAATTTCAAACTTACGCCTTTGATGTCGCCGCGCGCGAGACAGGGTCGGTGTCTTTGGCGGTTTAGTTTTGACGCTTCTGTAGCAGTACAGGGGCTCATCTTTCGCCTCTTTCTGCCTCATGAGGGGCAGTTTGAAATTAGAAAACATGCTTCCATAACCACAGAAATATTCCAACCAAAACACATAACTAAATCACTTCACAACACTCGCGTAACCTTTGAAATCATCCAGGAGTTGAGAAGTGTAGAAGCGCGCGTGCGGCCGCCGCAGCTTTCTCGCTTTTGTGACTTGTTGTTTTCTCGACCGACACGCGGCTTTGCTTATATTTAGAACGGCGCGTCTGCTAGAGCCGCGTCCGCTATGATTTTATATTAATAAATAAAGTCTGATACAAATATTACCGGCAATAAAACATTATAAATAGTCGGGTGTATGTAATAGTGTTTTATCTATGTTTAATGGACCGTCCCAGTTGGGGTAACTGGAACACGTGTGATGCAACTTCAGTGGTTGTTGTAATAATCGATTGTGGAGAGTTAAAGTATCTCAATCGATGTTAGAGAGGTTTTTGTTATCATATCAACTAATAACTAACTTTTAACTAACAACAATTAACTAATTAGCAGCGTAGGATGCACCCGCAAGGTAGACAGACGATGTGATAATGGCCTCGGGTCGACAGTATGTCTAGTTATCTAGGCTGCTTCTGATAGGTCCTATTGAAAAATTATGGGGAGGCCTCTGTCCAGCAGTGAATAATCTACGACTGAGACGATGATGATGACTTTTGAATCATAATAACAGCACAAGAGTTCAATAACCTGTCCATATCTAGCTTAAGTAGTGGTATCACTGCAGTGCACACTGCGTTCCGCAATCGTGATGTGGGCAGCCCATCTAGCGATATCGGGCGGGCGGGCGAGTAATCCATGGACTCGTAATCGCTCCCTTACATAACACAACCATAAAATAACAACATGTACTGTTGTGTTTAATCTTAAATTATATAGAACTAGACCCTGCCCGCGACTTCAGCCGCGTAACTTTGTAAATTATATACTAAAACCTTCCTCGAGGACCACTCTATCCATTGGTCAAAACAGCACGAAAATCGGTGCAGTAGTTTTTGAATTTATCGTGAATAGACAGACAGACAGACAGAGGCGGCGGAGGACTTTGTTTTATAATAATATGTAAGGATCTAAAACTGTATTTCTGTTGTTATTTTACGGTCATCAATTGATGGTAGAAGATTGCCATTGTTTATTAACCTCAACCAAAGCCAATATTATGTCAATAAAATTACTACCAGTTCGGAATGCTGATTAAATAAATAAGTGAAGGATAAGAAATTTTTAAGAGCTGCTACGAGTATTTTCAATCATTAATTTTCCACATAATAACACATAATAGATGAAATTAAATAAAGTAAAATGAGATTTTTCATTCAATTACTTCTTGCACCAATTTTTTTGTTTTGTTTCAACACTATTTTATATCTATTTATGTTTTAAGAGCTTTTGTAAAAGCGGGTTCATTAAAATATTTACTGACTTCGCTGAACTTTTTTTAATTTTTAACGAAGCCAAAAACAAAAATATTTAATTTAATATACATAAAATAACATTTTAGCCACTGAAATGGATACCATTGAAAGAGTACTCTAGAAACTATTAAGGTCTCACAAAAAATGCGAAAATATAATTGCGGAACGTTGCTTCAAGAGGAAAATGGCGCAGCGTTTACATTGCTCATATTTTTTATTTAAAAAGCAAAGTAAATAGAGCAAAGAGCCTCAATGCAGAGGAGAGTTCAAGAATAAATGGTAAAGACATTCGAGAGATAGGAAAACAGACTGAAATAAACATCAGTGATTCACTCCGGAAATCGTCGAAGATGAAAATAAAACTAAAGATTAGTATACTTGCGTTGAGGAACCGCTATTATTGCACCATTAAAATATTAGAAATGTTTATGATTTATACAAACTAGTGTTAGTTCACTGGACGAAAATCAACCATGATGTTCCGTATGATATTCCATTCTAAACTCATCAGAAGAATGTGAAAAGTATTTTCCGAACTTTTCACAACACGTATTAGTCAGGTATATAAGAGGATACTATTATAACGAGGGAACATTAAGCCTTCATTAAGTGCGTAATTAAAGCGTGCCCCCACGTACACCGCCAGTCCATTCTCGGTCCCAAAAGCTACGTTACTGTACCTGGTCATACATGCCCAGTAATGTAATCATATGGGAAAAAAAATCGAACGTTTTACAAAAAAATTTTTTTTTTTTTAAATAAATTGCATGTTTTACTCAGATTGATTTTTAATTAAAAATTGCAGTAATAAGTACTAAATTAGTAAAAGATTAATTGATAATGCTTTGTTTACGGCGGTGGTGAAATTATGCAATTCTTCCCTTGCTTTTTTGGTGTTCCTTGAAAGTGAAAGTATAACCGATTTTCACATACCTACTAGAATCGGATTGAAGTTCTATAAGTTAACACCAGAAAACATACTCAGGTAAAGTCACAGGGTAATAAAAATAAAAATAGGTTATTGTAGCACATGTAGTTAATGTAGCTGTCAGATAATTCTTTATATAATATTATTTTACTTCTTTATTATATTATTGTAAAAATATAATTAAAATTCGAGTTCTATTATTGAATTCAGTCGATTAAAAATTCAGTCTATTTGGGATTCAGGCGTATTCACATTTCATGCAATTTGGGATTTGGTTGTAATGGACCGGAAGCTAAATAATAACAAGTTTATCAAGATATTTTTACGTCGTTTAATAACACAATTTATTTTCGTGTGTTTTCATTAACATGCCTCACATTGGCCCACATTATGTAAGTCCAACTACATTATACGCATTGGACAATGAGCTAGTTATGTTACGGACAATGAAACTAAGTTTATTACTAACTGTTTATTACATTTTTACTTTGAAGTATATGACCTAAATTTATGAATGATCTTATTAAGATACCAGTACAACTTATTACACCCTTTACAACTTATTCAGTAATTGTTATAATACAAACTAATTCACTACTTACTAAATGAATTAGTATACGTAAAGACAGTTAATTATTGGCATTTCTTTGAAAAATATGATCGGAAATACCGAGATCCATGAAGAATCTAAGTGGTCCACATAAACTAAAAGAATTAGATGGCTGAATTTGGAATGGGCAGGATATAGGATACTGTTGTTCAGTAGATGGGCATTGGAGTATAGAAGACCACGCCTTGTGGGTTGACCCACTTTCTGTTCTGGGCCTGTATTCTCTATGTGTAGTTTTGCCGTGGTTATCGACTCGATGCGGTTATAGACTCGACAATTGTCTACTTTTGTATTCACTAAGCACATATCAAAATGTCTGCGACGTTTTTTTCCGTAGTAATACATGTCGATGAAGTTATTGGCGCCTTATTGTGTGGTTTTTAGTTTGACAAAGTATTATTTCCAATTTAATGTCGACATTCGAGTCGATACGTTTTTTAAAACCACAGATAGAGAATAGGCCCGCTGGATTGAAGCGAAGACCAGAGAATCGAGTATAGGTGTAGTGGTGCTAAATTTAAAAAGGCCTATTATGCCCAATAAGTGAATTGTGGGCTGATGATAATGATTATGAAGAAACCTATTTCAATAAAATAACCTTTTAAACAGTTGATATATCTTACAAAAAACATGAAAATTTCTCTTAAAATTGTATCTGTGACTGATTCAGATGTAAAAATTCAGGTAATACTCATTTCAAATTCAAGTAAAATGGGTTAAGGAAAATTAATTTTGGTTACCGCAATAGCTCGTATGCTATCGCGGCATAAATCACTGAACTAAATCCTTCGAGACAAGTTTAATTAACTCTAAGAAAGTTATTAGGTTTAGGAGGGGTTAACAAGCCTCCACATTAGTTAATGAATAAGGTAGATAATATAAGTATATGTGTGTATTGTCTGTGAAGTCAATTTAGTTTAATATTTAAAAGATTTCGGTAGCAGAATTAATTTTTATGTTAATTCAAAAATCACCCATAACACTACTGCCAGTGCAGTCAAAGGGAGTGGGTCAAATCAACTACTTACCCAAAATATTATACTTTATTACAAGAGCTACGCGTTCCCGCTTCGCTTATGAGCAATTAGTGCAGTTGTTATAAATCAATACTAATAATAAATGTGTAAGTGTAGGTACGAGTATTGTATGTATGTATGTATGTATGTATGTATGTTCCTCCATAACTCTTAAACGAATTAACTGATTTTAATGAAACTTTGTAGATAAAAATTTACATTAATTACGTACATTAAATTAATTACGTACAGGACACAGGATAGGCTACTTTTTTTTTCAACACGGACGAAGTCGCGGGCGCCAGCTAGTTAATAATATACTCATGCACGTCTGCAACGTACCTTTTAAACTATGAAATAATTCGAAAGAATTCATAGAAATGCGAATGTGAGTCTGTTTTTTACGTTTTCATGCATCCACACGTTGTCAGGATACAAAAAGGACATAGGACTTTTCATAAATAAAAAGTAATGTTCCCGAGGTATGGACTAATAATTAAAAAAATAACGACGTCAACATACATGAGCAATAAAGATTAAAAACCACCAAAAAAGTGTGCGATCGAAGTTGCAAGAAAAAACTAGTATTAGTATAGAATTATATATAAATAATGTATATTATTCTATTACCTAGTATGGGTATACAATATACATGAACTTCCAGCATAAAAATGTATACTTACATCAAAACAATTAACCACGTGTCCTGAAATATACAGTATCTTTGTAGCTCAAAGTAACGTTAGATGCCTAAGTGCGTGTCTGCAATATGAAACTTCCAATTTCCATTACTTTGTTGTGTGTAAAATTGATACTCATACCTTACTTTACAGGCAATTTATGTCGGGTTATTACGTGATATTGCGTTTACTGTTTCATATTATGTCCCTTGCTTAATATAACATTGTAGTATTCATAGGTATTCATGCCACAACGAACTCTCAATATAAGCCAACAGTGTTCGTAATTGTTTTTATATTGAAATGATCTACGTATAAAAATAGCTCAAGTGCCAAAAAGAAGTCAGCATCTATATGAAAGAAATGAAGAATATTGTTAAAAAAGGCGAGTTTACACATTTAAAAAGATACTGAACTTTACTAAGAGTGATGTTATAATAAAATTTTGATTTTGATAACAAAATGGGACCCTCAGTAAGAACGACAAATAATGTTATCTAAATCAATGGGGATAGATTTATTAATTTTAAATAATTTTTATAAACTAATAATAATACATAAGTGAACCATATTAAGTGCACTTATGAATATAAACTCAATGTTCCTGAACGCTTCATTGTACCCCAAAGTTGTCATCTAACATGACTTACCAGAGCTTGTGAAATTTAACAGTAGCCAGTGTATGGAGAACTTACGAGTAACTATCAATAAATTCCTTTAAAGAAAGCCAATGCAAATGTCGCAGACAGTGCACAACTTAAGTTATTACCGAAGAACTTAAACTTAATCAATAAACTTGTACAATTGAAATAGAATTATTGTGGCGTCTGTCTCTCTCTATATAATTTTCGAAAGGTAATAAAAATCACAATACTATGCTTTGTTTTCTAATCTTGTGAATTATTTTTTATGTTTGTAAATCATAAGCAATTATTGTATAATCAATCTAGAAGATTGCTTTTGTTATATTGGATTATTTAGTAGGTAAATATTCGATTTTATCTAAAAATGAATTAAAAGAGAAAGGAATATCTCATTTCCTTAATATGTTATGTAATTATACATACATACATTTTTTATACATATACATACATACATACACATTTTTTTATATACATACATGTTTTTATGTTATGAAGGGTAGTAGGCACAGTGACGGTCTATTTGTTAGCAGACAGATACCGCTACCCAAGGACAAAACCAAAATTAATAATGCAGATGCGCTGCCGACATTTTTGAAGCTAGAGTAGCCTTGTTTATTCCAAGAGACATGATACCAATCCTCACTACGCCTTACTATAACCCACTAAATATTCTCTGATACTTTAAGGGGAGTGCCCTGATACCTAACCTATGATTACAATAACTATGGGGTTGGATTGAACAAGATTCGAACAACCCCATTGTGAAACCTCTCCATCAACTAAGAAATTGATATTTTCTCTAGAAATAAAAATAAATTGCCACATGTACGACGAAGTAGGACCGCACTGTCGATTTTGCGGGTTTTTTGTAACTGCATGACAAAAAACCCGCAAAACAAGGTTTGTAAAGGGTTTTTCAATAGGAACGCTCGAACTTTGACAGCGTGTAGCGGCCATCTTGGTTATGTGATTGGGTTTGGCATTTGGCGGCTGACCCTGCTTTCGGAAAACAATCATCTTCAGTGATAAGGCCCATTTCTGATTGTTGAACCAACAAAATTTCTGGACTTGGAGCAACGAAAATTTGTGGGAGATTCATCAGGTGCCTCTTCACTCCAAAAAATCACTGTTTGGAGTGGGTTTTGGTGCGCTGTTATCATCGGTCTTTATTTCTTTAAAGATGCTCAAGGGGTCTCGCTCACTGTAAATCGGACGATGATAACAAAATTTTTGTGGCCTAGGATAGATGATAATGGATCTCGCAAACATGAGGTTCCAACAGGACGGCGCCAGTTGCCATACTGCATGCGAAAATTAAATTTATTAGATAAGAAATGTAAAGGCTTCGTCATCTCATGCGGTAGCAACATCAACTGTCCACCGAGATCTTGTGACTTTACACCGCTTGACTACTTTCTGTGGGGCTATGTAAAATCTCTGGTCTATGCAGACAAACCACAGCCAATAGCCGCTCTGATCATTTGCGTTCTTCATGAAATTAAGCCCCATTTATGCGAAGATGTCGCCAAAAATTCGTCCACCAGGATAAACCACCTGCAACGGATCCGCGCCGGCCAATTGGCCAAAATTATATTCCTTACATAATGTCATTAAATATACTTTATAATAAAAGAAAAATTGTGGCAATATCACTCAAACAGGTTGTTTTATTTCATTTCAAAGTTCGAGCGCTTTTAATAAAAAACCCTTTATAAAAGAAAATTCTTGGAAACTTCCCGGGAAATGTTGGTAATTTGTATGGCATTTTTACTAGAAATTGTCAGGACAACGAATGTTGGGTCAGCTATGTATCTATGCTATGCAGCTATGTATCAGCTAATGTAGTATCATATATTTTATAATACTAGGAAACCATTACCAATTGACATCATAAACTGCGTAAAACGTTAAGTACTTACTGTTTGGGAAGCCACAACATTGTTATATTACGTAGAGGAGGTGCGACCGGAGTAAATACAAGGGCAGTGAACAGGTCATTACTAAGGAGGTGGCGATGTATAAAACATGAGCGAACCGAGTGTTATTAACGACCTGAAGTTTGTAATGACACGTTTATCGGCCTGTATTGCACTAAATCGGCAGTGACGAAATGACACAACGACGAAATAACCACAAGGCAAATACTATTTTACTATTAGTAAAAGCCCGTGACTTCATCCGCGCTCCTTTTTCTTAGATGTTAAAATGGTATTGTAGGTATTGTACCTATGTAGATATGTAAGTTCCTCCATAACTCTTAAACGAATTAACTGATTTTCATGAAACTTTGTAGTTAAACATTTAGACGTACGGGACACAGAATAGGCTACTTTTGTTCTTTTTCAACGCAGACGAAGTCGCAGGCACCAGCTAGTTATAAAATAAAATTCTCGCGTTTGTCTCAAAAACTACTGAACTGATTTTCATGTGGTTTTCACTAATGTGGTTTTCACTAATGGAAAGAGCGTTAACTGGGAAGGTTTCAACCCCCGATGCTCGACGTAAAAAAGGGGTGTTACTAAGTTTGACGTGTGTGTCTGTGTATATGCCTGTGACATCATAGCTCTCAAACGGATGGGCCGATTTTGGCCTAAACAGATGATCGAGATGGTTTTAGCTATAATTTATGAAGATCTATTCAGGCGTTCGAAAATCATCAGCTCGTTTGCTAGTTGAAGAAATCTTACTAATTTCCACAGATTCCACTGATTTGAAATGTTGTGTACTGTCACTTCGGTGATATTTTCATGATATGAAAACCTTGATCTGATGCTACGTGTTTGAGCTCATTAGAATTATCTCAACAGAATGTCGGAGATTATTATAATCTATATATTTAAATATATATGTAGATTATAATATTTTCTAACTGTAATCACAATAAACTTTTCTTCATTAGATTATATTAGGTACATACATATTCTAACTGTGTCATTGATATACAGCTCTGTTTTAATCTAATGGATTACCTGCTTATATTTCTAGATCCAGCCCAGACTTTAGGGAGTGTTGCATTGTAAGTAGTATAAGAAAATTACCTGAAACAAAAAAATATATTTGTATTGAATCTGTCACTTTATTGTAAGGAAATTGAGACTGGACAGTGCTTAATAAGATTCGAGTGCTTTAAAATGAAATTTATTTATTTATAAGTTCCTAAAATAAACGTAATTCTTTAATTTCGTGTTTTATATTTGTTTGTTTTATTGCAAAATAAATAAATAAAAAAAGATATATAAAAGGCCGGACTTGTTAAATAGAAATAAATCTTAACATAAATTTGTATTGAAGTAACTCCAAAAAAAAAAAAACTTCGTATTAAGTTTGACTGTGTGCTTTTATAACCATATTACAATAAAGTTGCTAACAATACAACAAAAACAGTTTGAGACATAACAACTCGAAAATACTGAAGTAGCGAAAAAAATTTACAACGTTTCCCAGCCAGAGCCAACGCGGGGTAGTATGATACGATCACCGTACACACAAGCTATCTTATGCCAATGAACTTAAAGCTTAAATTATCTTGAAGCGACTACACGAGAAAATATACATGACAAAATTACTCACAATTTCTTATTGTACACAGTCCAAAGCTCTTATGCGTAATACACATAAAGTTCATATTCAATGAAGTCTAAGTCTCCGTAAACATCTAAAGATGTTATATCAGGGAATGCTTGCGCGAGTTTATGGCGATAAGTAATATGAAAGAATCAAGTTTTTCTGCTCTATCGCCGATTGGATAGCTTGTTTTTGTTTGTTACACTGTGTGCGTTTTGAAATTGGAACACTTGTAAAGTTTCATAATAATCGCCAGACAATCAGACCAATCGCGTGGACAAAGTCACTTTGAAGCAATAAGAACTTAGTCTGAGCCGTTCCAGCAACACTTTAAAACAAAAGAGGGATTGGGTATAATCTTGTATGGGGATTCTTTGGCATTGTATCTGCAATAGATGTTCTTGCATACCTAACCTTAAACACTGTTAATTTTATACAATAAAATATAAAACACTAAATGTATGAGGTAAGTAAAAATGTCCATTAGAAATAAAACTGGATTATTATTTTTTATTTTTTATTAGTAAAGTGACTGACTAAATCTGTGCAATGTCAAGTTTGCCCTGATCGCCAGCACCATAACTTCACATAAGTTATCAGAAACTACGTCAAAGTATTTTAATGATATAATTATTTTAGTATCAGGAGAGTTTTGCACAAAAATACATATGGTACAATTGTAAAAAAAAATACACAAAATGTTTGATATGTGTTTAAATTAATTAAATTAAATTAAATTTTTGTAGACGAGTTATTCTCGTCCATGTAAAATTTTAAATATAAATTCTTGTATGAAACTATTTTGACAATTCTATACGGGACGCAGTCAATGACGCGAGCTATTTTAGTTGAAAATCTGCTTGGTAACGAAAATGTGGCAAATGAATTCAGGTGAAACATTTCGCCCATCGAAGTTTTAATTAATACGACCGGCGGCTAGTTCTGCCGTTGGAAATGCAACTTTCATAAAATTCTCGTCATTGATACGCTTAATCGGTTCGCCTTATTTCCAATATATAAATACCAGCCATTTTCCAATTAACAATCTCTAAGTGTATTGGATTGAAATGAAAACCTCATTTTATATTGTACTAGTGTTTTTGCCCGCGAATTTGTCCGCGTCCGATCGCTACCAAACTTCACAGGAACACCCGCTGGACTAATCCGAAGATTGTCTGAAAGTTTCTTAAAAAAAAATGAAAGATTTTGTCGAGGTGCTATATTTTTAGGCCCTTTTCTCATAAAACTAATTTGTTTCAAGACATTATTCCAATCAAAATTTTTGTAAATTAGCAAAAACGGCACCTATATTATTTATAGTGTTGTACTAAGATAATAAAAAATTGTTGAAAGAAGTGATGTAATTATAACATTTTCTTAGATATCTATATTTTATTAAAGCGGGCGAAAGATTTTACGTAACAAACATGAACTTCGCCACCCTTTTTTACCCCTAGAGCGTTTACATAAATGTGATTTATGTGTATAATACTAAAACAAGCCAAGTTTCTTTAGTACAATGTAGAGGCGCACATTTACATACATTCCGCGCCTAAAACATTACATTACTTTCAATGTGACACTTGATATATAACTTGTATTTTATTCAATTACGCAGCCATACTATTTTATATAATACTAGTGACCCGCCCCGGCTTCGGACGGAGTTGAAACTGTCAAAAATCCTTTCTTAGCGAATGCTTACGTTATAAATTAAACTTAGGTTCGAAATTTGAGATTTGTAGACAGTAGTTTTGGCTGTGCGTTGATAGCTGGTTGATAGTCAGTCGGGAGTAGATTTATTTATTGGTTATTTTATATGGTACCTTTGTTTATGAAGATAACCAAAGTGTAAGTAATGTAAGTAGTAAAGTAGAGTAGTTTACAGACCGCCTTTAAATGACGGTTGGCCTACTTGACAGACGGTGAAAGAGGCCCTTACACTTTTAACACAATTAGTAAACAAATTACCAAACTCCATGGTTGTTGAATTGCGAATGTTTGAAACATTCGCAATTAATATGGCTTTGGTAGTTCATAATCCCCTTTTATGTTTGAAATTACTGCTTCCGCATTTGGAATATACAAAATATTAATTATTGAGAGTAAGTCGACTCAAAATGAAATACCTACTTAAAATAGTAAATAATAACAATACTTTATTAGGCAAACCTACCTATATGTTTTGGTTTATTTATAATTAATTAATCAATTAAAACCATTTAACAAATCGAACCTTTCTGTTAAATGTGCCCATTTAAACAAACAGAAGACAGTGATATGTTAAGTAAGTACTAGATTCAGCACTCCTTACGATTTCTTGCTAAATTCATGTTCCAACGCGGAAGGTGCGCGGGTGACGGCGCGGCAGTAGTATCAAGGTCAATACGTCAAGTCGTAGACAACTGAATATTAATATGGCCGACCCGATAAGCACGTCGGTTTTAACAAATTAAATATTAAACTATTAAACTTTTAAATATTAATAAAACTTACCTATGGAACGTCACACCAGCAGTTCTTCCAATATTTTTTGTTGTATTTTTGCAATATCTCATCACACAAGACGGCATTTTTATTGGTTTTGAAAATAATAACGCGCCTAATCTCTACGAGCGCGTATGACAGACTGTGAACGGGTAGGACGTCGGAACTCCAATCACTTGGAACACTCATCGCGTCTTGAGTGTTCCATCTAGTACGTAGTACTTAACATATCACTGACAGAAGAATCCTACCGTAATCAGTCAATATATCAGTCGCTAATTGTGTTCTTGTATAACTACCTGCCACTGTTTTTGTATACAGTATTCCTGGTTTTCTTTTCTTGAAACTTTTGAACCACTTTGATTTTAAATGGAAATACCCAAAGGAACTTTAATCAGCCTAATAAACCAATTATGATTTACAGATATTGTTATCATATTGTGTGTAAATATATGTTAGATAATAATAAATAAATAATTAAATTTTGAACTTACATTTAAACTAGTTTTAAATGTCATTGTGCAGAATATTTTATATGCTACTGCACAAGTAGGTATGGTATAATAAACTGAAAATATTATGTATGTATAAAGACAAATTATATATAGCACCGAGTAAAACCATTTTTAAATTCTAAGAAATGTGATACATTACTCATTCTTTAATACCGTGGTTCGCATTATCCACCAAACTGTAGAAAATTTATTGAACTTTCACCGTATAAAGAGGACGAGAAAAAAAATTAATGCCCTATATCATTATCAAAAAGTTATTAAGGCGGTCTTTGGAGCGTTTCGCCAATTTATGACACTGCTGCAGAGACCGTTTTATTCACCATTATAACACGTATAAAGAAGGGTTTTCATCCGACGCTCAAACGTTATCTGGAATAGGTTCTTTTATTATTCGTCTTTAGAAAAGCACATGTAAAACAAACACTTCGTTTAAAATTTGTAAAGAAATTTCTCTTTGACTTTATGAATATAATTTGTTCGTCTTTTCACTGACTTGCCTTTGCATGAAAATCTTTGTAAGTTTTCCAGTTTATTTAAATTGCAATTCAAGCATGGCGTTGTGCAATTATTTTTTTATTCATGTCCTTTCACAAAAAAGATAAGCAGACTTATAATTAATGCAGTAAGAACTAAGTTATTATACTGCATTAATTAAACTGAAAATTAAAAGTTTATAGAGTAAATTAAATATGATAGCTGTCACTGCGGATAGACCTTTTCATAATACAATTATACACTATGAAAGTAACTTTGACCATATTAATTATTACTGTAGTCTATTTAAACAGATAAATAGACTAAACCCATTTGCTTTAGAAAAACGGTAATTTTTGTTGTAGAGCAATATTTTCAGAGTATTGAATTAATAAAATTAGCTCACAATACAAGTAAACAATATTGCAATACTGTTAATCCATAACCGATTACTGAATTCCTATCAAGCATCGGTTTCGCAAGCATCGCGAGCCGGAACTTGTGTGTAAGTAAAGCAAATATGGCGGCCGGAAGTGGGTCGTAAGTCACGCCACGGATTCCCGGTCGACTTCCGGGGTCGTTTGATTCACGACAAGTCGACGACTGGGCGACGACTGGCTTAGCTTTGTGTATGGCAGTGTTTAATTTGTTGTTAGTGGACCTCATTTCATAATGGCCGATGTAGAAAGCGGATGAAATTCATTTTGAAGTTGTTGCCAATTTGCTTTGAAACAAAATTAATAAAACCGTCAAAATGCCATCCACATTTTAAACAGCCTGTCAACTTTGACATAACAGGTAAACATAAGGTAACATATATATATATGTTCTCTTTAAATACGTATGTATAAGGCAAAACTGTGTTTAAACATAGACTAGCGACCCGCCCCGGCTTTGCGTGGATAGAATTTTATACATACCTCCGAACCTTAATTGTTAATTTTTGCTCTATTTGTTAGTGTAAACCGTATCAAAATTTGTTGTATCGTGATTCAGTGAGAGTTGGTGGCACCCACCCCCCATGTGAAGTTTAACGATACAGTTGTATTTTTTTTTAAACGGACAAAATATAATATAGAATCTCTAGTTTTTGCCCGTGACTTCCACCGCGACGATTTTTCTTAGGCGTTTATTCCATTTTTATGATATATTTTTGTCAGCGCTGGTACTTTTTTCTGGATGAAAGGTAACCCTATGTCCTTATTGTATCCCTGACAACGTGTATGCAAAATTTTAAGTAATAGACTTTGGCTTTCGCATTTCTTCTTGTATTATTGTTTTTTTTACAAAATTATATATTTAGATATAATATCTTTATATATATATATTTCTTCTGTGCGTGTGTATGTCGCTGAACTCCTCCTAAACGGCTGGACCGATTTTAATTCTGTCTTCACTTATGGATAGAGGGATAATCAGGAATGGTTTGTATGTAAAAAAAAAATTGGTCGCGGACGAAGTCGCGGGCACAGCTAGTATTTTATAAAGATACATGGACAAATTAGAGTGCAAAAGCTAGTTTCAGATATAAATGTATCTAATATCCACTTGGAAAATCGCCATGACGAAAAAAATTAAATTAACATCCATTTTTTTCTCAATTTTTTTTATACTTTTTTACTCGAATTGATGAATTTTTTATTGCGTGCTGCATTCGCTTGATAACGTTTTGAATATTGAAACGAGTGAACGACTGAATGGAATTACTCCCTTATCCTTTGTACTCATCAGGTCTATTGCATTTTTAATTTGGTTGAAGTTTTATGGATAATTTAATAAAGATAATAAGTTGTCTTATTCAAAGCTAAACTAAATTTTAACAATATTTAACACATTTTAACGACACAAAATAAATAAGAAATATATTTATTTTCTATTCTAGATATCCTTACTTAGTAAGATTTATAAAAAAACTTTTTCCCGTTACTTCGCCCCTTGTAAATTATAGAGTAACATTATTCTAATGTTTAAACTATACATAGAATATAACTAAGTTCTAACTATAGGGTTTCATTAAAATCCATTTAACAGTTTCTGTGTGAAAGAGTAACAAACAACTATCCATCCTCATAAGTTTTCGCATTTATAATATTAGTAGGATGATGGGATTGTGTTGGGGCCACAGTTTTAAGGATAAAATAATACTTGTGCCGGTTATACTAAACTATTTAAAATAACTTCAAAATTTTAAACCAGCTGAACTGAACTGAAATTGAACCAGAATTCAGACTGTCATGTTTAACACATGAGTCAATTTATAAGGCATTTATTGTTAACTAGCCGGTGCCCGCGACTTCGTCCGCGTTGAAAAAGAAAAAAATAGCCTATTTTGTGTCCTGTACGACTAAATGTTAATGTACCAAATTTCATGAAAATCAGTTAATTCGTTTAAGAGTTATGAAGGAACATACATACAGTCATACATACAGAAAAAATTCTAAAAACCGTCAATTTAGTTTCAGTATCGTGTATAGAGCCTATAAAGACGATGTCTCTGAGTAACTTATGGTACTTATGTAACTTATGCCTAAGTAACTTATGACGTTGCTTGTGTTATAGGCGACGGTAGCCACCTACCATCAAGTGGACCGTCAGCCTGTCTGTCGACCTTAACATAAAAAGAAAACTTACTCCATGACCAACCCTTACAGATTTATTAATTAGTTAGTGACAAGAAACGATCACGTGTCTGATAGAAAATGTTCTGTTGAGATTCGAAAGATGTCAAAGTTGATTTGGTCCTGTTAGCGCACTTGCAGCGCACGGTCAGTCTGGTTCACTTAGGGTCAGCGTGGACCGACGGAGTGGCGGCGAAGAGACTAATGAGTTATTTGAAAATCGACTTTAGTTACTTCAGTATATGATTGAAAGTGGTATAATAAAAAAAAATACTCTCGCGTCGGCAAGCGTGGTCGAGCGGCGCTCGGTGAATCTTCAGCTAAAGAAACTAAAGTCGATTTTCAAATGAAAGCTCATTAGTTTCTTCGCCGCCACTCCGTCGATCCGCGCTGACCCTTTATAAGTAATAAGTACTAAGTTGTAGTAATCGCTACGTTATTTACTAGATCTCCAGGTCTGTATGGCTTGAATTTTACAGTAAAATATGTAAGGTGAGTATGATTTACGCTGGGGCGGTGACGTTCATCATTCCTGGGGAATTTCCCTTTTGAATAATGAATCACAGAGCAATAATCGTGCGTGGGTTTGTAAGTCGATGTCATTCTTATAACAATTTACCTTAATATCTTTCGAAAATGTGTTGGCGTATATTTCTTTTTTTTATTACTCTCACTTGGAGAGGTTGTCTCTGTTTATAAATATGACTATTTCATCTTTTACACGCCTGACAAGATCTTGTGATTCACGAGCTCTTGAACTATAACTTATTTATTTTATATACACAAGAAAATTAGGGTCGACGACAGACAGGCTGATAGCCCACTTGATGGTTAAGCAGATATTACACTTTTCAATTTGTAGGAAACCAATTTAGGAACTTAAGTAGTGAACTAGTTGATCACACTACACTAAATTGATTTCTAAATAGAAGATTTAGTTGAAAATAGATAATAGAATCTAAAATCTAAATTGGATCCAATTAAGTTCTAACTGGGATTACACCTTCCGATTTCCTAAATTGGTTTCCTACAAATTGAATAGTGTAATAACAGCTTTAGCTGGCTACTGTAACCTTATAACCTATAAGGCAAGCAACGGCATAAACGCGTTGCCGAACAAACATAATTAAGGATAATTTAGTGAAAAAAAAAAAATTTTATTAAGTAGGTATCACAAACTCTCCACACTCGCGAGTCTCAAAATATGTTGATACTCGTCACTTAATTACGAGTATAGATCATTTGAGTGACACGTCGAAACGTCGACGTAAACAAAGCAGTAACTTCGTATTACTCGATTAAGTCCTGTATAGTTAAAATAATGTATAAAAACCGTTAAAGTTTGGACCAATCTAAAAGTTGGTTAAAAAACAAATATGAAAGGGTAAACAAGTTAAAATTACGGCGTGGAACAGTTTTATAACAGTTTATAAACGAGTAGAACAGTTCCGCGGGCGGGGCGCGCCGAAGCGAGCCAAAAATGCCAAAAGATTTATTCGCAAAGTTACCGGAAACCATATCAGTGTATTTCGACTTTGATTTACATCTACTGTAAACGCTGAAACGTTGATTTTCTTAAACGATAACATCTATTTCAACTAGTTTCATTAAATTCCTTCCAAGAGATTTTGAGAATTTTTGAAGAATTTAGATAAAATTTAAAATGATTCTACAAAATTTACAAAATGAATATTGTGAGCTTAGTATGTGTGATATGCTCTAATTATATAAATCACTACATTCTCCTCCGCCGCGTCATTTTATTTTTATTTTAGCACATTAAAATATTCTTTTATTTAGCCTATATTTCATTTATAGCTATGTCAGGTACTTACTTTTGAAGATATTGAAGATTTTCTCACCGACCCTTTTTCTTTGCGGTCCAGTGAAAATGTTCAGCAGAAGCTCAAAGTATATTTGATTATACACTAGCTAACTACAATAAAGTAAACTGTGGAAGAAATGCAAATAAATTACTGCTCTTAATAGAATAAACCATAAGTAACAAAAATAACAAAATCAAACACAAAAAGATTTGCCTTTCTGCAGAAGACATTAAATTTTTTAATATGTATTTCCATGATTTCCATCACGCCCTTATATACTGGTATATACCATAATGTATGGGAAGTTAGCATGTTTAGAGTAAATTTTTTAATGAAATAATCATAATTTATCATAATTTAGCTTTACGCCAGCTATGCTATGCTACTGTACATTATGCTAGCTAACGTGTTGTCTAATGAAATATAGGTAAAAATTAAACATGATAACTCGCCGATACGGACGAGTAGTCTAGTAATTCATTCAAAATATTAATTTCGAAATTTACGAAACAAGAAAATGAAATCCTGTTCCATTTACAGAAATAAATGTTATGAGAGTACTGTAGAGGTACATTAGCATTAAGCGTCAAGATAAATTCAAATGTGATTAAATTCCGTACCTACAGTAGTATCTAGTGCACTATCAAGGAGAACATCTTAATGTAATTACCACTAGTGGTGCAGGAATATTATCCAGTTCAGAAGTCACCGGAGACAATTTGGTGAGGCCACTAAATGAAATTGGACCTTATGCCTTCACTAATAGGGTGTAAAAACTAAGAGCGTGAATTCAAATCAAACTGAAAATAATTCGAATATGTAGGTAGGTACATTTCAGACAAATGTTATTCTTGTATTATTTATTAGTCTAGAAATAAAGTACAAATTATTTATGTTGTAATGTGTGCCTAATTGGTTTTTGTTTAATTATTTGTTGGTACATTATGTATAGTAATGCAGGTTTAATGTCACAAGCAATATTTACTTTCTAGCTTTCTTTCAAGAAACGTTCATAGTTAACACTTTTAATGCTGTTTGTCTGGAGTTTTTTGTCGACGATGTGAAATCCTCTAATACTTTCAATAGATCCTCATAACCTCTCAGATTGTATTTAGAGGGTTTCCTTTGAAGTAATATTGTGTGTCAAGTGCCGACGTATACCAAAAGGTGGTGCAAAAAATCCTCATAATATTTTATTGTTATAGGTACGCGGTTTGGCAAACCTACCTGAAAAATGCTATAAGATATTTCGTTACGAATTAACGTTTCGACGGGAATGTATTAGTTGTCAAAATATGTAATATCCACCGCTGTTTTTAAGAATAGATCTTTTAATTTTATTTAAAAACTTCACCAACTTACTTTGCCTTTTCACTATAAATGCTATATTTAAAAAGTACTCGTAATTAATAAAATTAGTACATATACGAAAAATGTACCATTTATATATGGTATATTTACATTATTTTAATTTAATGTTTTTTTTTTATAGGTTTTTAGAACTTTTAAGAGCGTGATATGCACGTCATGTGTGTGTGTGTGCGTGTGCGTGCGTATGCGTGCGTGCGTGTGTTCATACATAAAGTACTTATTTTCGCAAGTCCTAAATCAGTAAGAATTTGCGAGAGATTAGACGAAATTTCGATTTGTATTTCACAAGTTAACCCCAAGAACGGCAAATATATCGGAGAAATTTAACCAGAAATCCGGTCAAGTGGGATTTCTAATAAAACGACGAATGTAAAAATGTAGGTTACAGTTTGGCGACATTAACATAAATTCCTTTTGAAGTTATGTGTTTGTTTTTGAGTTGAGTTCAACTCGTAACGTTTACTCTATAATTTGGTGTAATGTGAAATGACAGTGATTTTAAATTAATTATAGAAAAAAACACTTAAATAAATCTTTGACAACTATATCTACAAATTATACAATAAATTATTCAAATTATACAATTATCTAATTATATAATTATTATAGCTATTTGGATAACAATAATTATTGATTAACGATATTATTTATAAACGAAATATCACTAGCCAACTTTTTCGTCGATTCAGCTATTTTTCAAAGTTTTCGTATACTCAACCCATTACCAATTCTAAAATTCCGAGAGTTATATTTTCACTCGTTCATAGAATCGACATAACTCAGTGAGCATTTTGAAAAATTGAAATTCTCCAACATTGCTGAGAGCGACAAAAGTCCTCCGCAGACCGATCCCACCAAAGTTGTTTGGGCCATTCGCGCATTTTTCCATTTGCGCTTTTCGCGCCACTTTTACCATTACGTTCGCTATTTCCACAAGATATGATGTAATGCCCCGATCTCAATATTTCCCCGGGTAAGTATTTTTCCTATTTTAATGTACGATCTTTGCCGTTTCAAATTTTATTGCCACCGTTTTAAGATAGATTGCCTTTCACTGCTTCTCACAAGTTGTACGCGCAAAATTATTGCAGTACTTAGTTCAAATTTTAAATATAATTAATTGGATGTTATTTATTAAGTGATTAGTATTAAGTGATTAAGTAGGTAAAAGGCTGTCTTTCGCTCATATCTACGAGGAACCTAAGTATTGTGTCTGCATCAGCATCAGTTTTCCCTTCGTTTTTTTTTGACATGTTCCACAGCTCCATCTAGATCCAAACTAAAGAAATCTTGTATTATGAGAGTTAGACAATTGATATATCAATGAGTACCTATGTACTTTTTTGAAAATCTATACTAATATTATAAAGAGGTAAAGTTTGTACCTATGGAGAAGGCATTCTTCTCGAACTACTACTCATCTGATCTAAAAAAAGTCTTTCACCAATAGATAGAATGGAGTTTTAGGGTGGACATAGGCGAATGGAAATGGCGAATGGGTGAATGGAAATTTAGGGTGCACATAAATATCCCATTACCAGTTATATAAAATAAAGATCCAACGCTTTACAAGAGTATAATATCAGGCTTCAATGTATGTCAGGCGTTATAATTAATAAATTATATTATTCAACGGGGACAAAGTCGCGGGCCTAGTTGGTGCCCGCGATATATTATACTCGTACATAAAATACATTGAAAACTCCAAGATCAAAATCATATTCGACGACTCTGGTGTAGCATAATAATAAATAATAATAAATTATTTTTTTGTGTAAATAAATAATAATAAAAAAACAAACGATAAAGTGTTTGTCTTAAGCGAGGATTGAATCCCCAACCTCTGACATAGCAGGCAGAACTGTTACCGCTGAGCCAATTAATCCTCAATATAAATAACAGCTCGCTAAAAACATGTTTTCGATATAAGAAATCGACGTGGAAATCTGTAAATTCGACGCTTTATCGTTAAAATGTAATAACATTACATTTAATTTAGGAACGGGTGAGCTCTTCGTTCGCTCCAGTTGCTTTCTAATCGGTTTTACTAGTCGCACAGTATACTAATATTTCAGTGATTAAGAAAAGACTACCTCTATGAAATATTTTGACTAAAACGTCTATAGAGATTAGTATTAAATTTTCTCTGGACATTTTTATAATATTATATATGGACAAATTAATGCAATAATGGCAAAAATTTATAAAAAATAAATTTAAAACTAGTCTATATATACTAAAAAAAAGTAGGTTAGCTTTTTTTTCAAAGAAATGAAAACGAGGTACTGGAACTGTTTTATTTTTATTTATTTTTGTATAAATATCCCAAGAATATTTGGCTCAAATGCAAGCAATTAAGAATAGTCGCGCTGGTAACTTAATAAGGACGACTAACTGATTTATTACTTGTTTTTTTAAAATTTCCCAGTTGTATTTTCACACTACAAACCGCACAAGTTATACAGATTTAAAAATATAAAGTCGTCACGAATGTTAGAATTGTCATTGTCATTGCCTATAATTTTTCCCAATATCTTCATATTAGGAAAAAATATAGGTATACAAATAGATATTGTTCTTCTTCACTCAGATATAGTACACAAAGTAAACTTTTAAAAATAAGCTTTATACTGTTCAACTACTGAGTTTCTGCTGAGTGTGCTATCAGTCTTACGTCAGGTACCGCCTGCAACACACTGATAATGTTCGACTAATGCAGGCCGCGACGAGCCAGCCTTCGTTAGAGCCCCTAAGTTTATCATCCCTACATAGCTCTCAAAACACTTATTCTGAAGAATTTTCGAGACTAATATAAAACAGACGAGCTTTAACAAAAGTTTTTACAATACTTTAACTGACCTCATTTAGTGCATTCGCTAAAGAATGTAAGAGTTGTGATAACACAGTTGTTTTATCACGGTCTTCTATAAAGGGGTGATTACTAGCCATATACTATTATCATAAGCCACTTTTGTAACTGATTGTGTTTTTATAAATTAATAAGAAACTTTATTGGGAATTAACGAGAAGTAGGCGTCCAATTAGGAAAAAAAATTAAATGTAACGAAACGTGAAAATCGTAAACAATTGGAGGCGTTAAAGAACGGCTTCAGACAAAGTCCGTTCTAATTGGAAAACTTTGAAAAAAGGAAAAAAAGTTTAATTTCATTAACTAAAATAAATGCCGTTGTTGCTGAAGAAGTTAGCGCTGAAAAAGACTTATTTCTTTGTACATTTGACCGTATTATACAACAATACAATTAACCCAGAGTATTTAAAATACAAAAAACTAGCTGTTGCACGCAACTTTATCCTTGTTTTTAAGTTTATTCATTACAAACAAAAATACAAAACTATTAATGCCTTTATCTACGCTACCCCTTTATAAGTTTACACTAACTCTTGCCTAGACAAAATAGTTGGTCTAGACTTAAACACAGTTAACTGAACTTTTATGTCATAGATAAATCTAGGCCAGGCGTACTTGTTAGAGTCAATTGGAAACTAATATGTTGTTTCCAATTTTATATGTTGAATTTTTTACTTTGCATATTTGAATTAATAATAAAAAAAAATGGCAAGTCTCTCAAAAAATATTTTAGAAGATACTGTTAATGAAAACGTAATGAAGTATCAAAGTTTTGAAAGGAAAGCTAACAAATAATCGAGCAGACTATGATGTCATTTCCCGTAATCAATTATCCCATTTAAAACGGCGATTTCCATTGGATTAGCGAGCTCCTTGAAACGGCTCCGCAATCCGACACCCGGGATAATCTCAAGCCGAGCCACTTCGGGGTGATTTAGTTCCCACAAAATCCCAACCAATGGGTGAAACGCACACCTCTATCTATATACACTAATTTTGCAACGACGAAATGAGAAGATTACGCTGTGAAAACCTTTTCTTAGCGGAAATTATTAAAGTAACAACGGTTGGAGGATTAAAAACCTTTCGCTTAAAAATCTGTACGGTGGTAAGCAATCTGTTTTATCATCATTTTAATTTAACCACAATAAAATACTATACAAAAAATTAATTAAATGAGAAGTTTGTGTAAATTGTGAAATATAACGGATGGCGCAAAATTTAAGTAAAAACATTATTTATCAATCAATCAATACTAATAATAAATCTGTAAGGGTCGGTCATGGAGTAAGTTACTTTGTTTTCAGAGATATCGTGTTTATAGGCTCTATACATGATACTGAAACTAAATTGACCACTTTTAGAATTTTTTTCTGTATGTATGTATGTTCCTCAATAACTCTTAAACGAATTAACTGATTTTCATGAAACTTTGTAGATAATCATTTAGACATACAGGACACAGGATAGGCTACTTTTTTTTTTCAACGCGAACGAAGTCTCGGGCGCCAGCTAGTTTCATTTTTAAAACTAAATCCTAATCAAATCACTAAATTGAGCTTTATAATTCCAAAATCCTTTCCACAAACTTAAGTCGTAAGATTCAATCGTTATAAAAACTAAGTCACGAATTTTGTGAAGCTTTTATACAATTTTATTGCAACTTTTTTAATGAGTTTTAAGTAAGAGATATATGGAAACGTATGTAAATGGAAACACACGTGTTGTTATTTCATAATGTTGTCTTGGTAACTATTGCTACCAGTTCACTGTCCCTTTCATTAGCCGGAACGCTATGCGCAGTGCCAATCAAAATTACCTAAAGGATTTTCAGGAACAAAAATCATTTGTCTCTCGTCTAACCACTAGTAGTAATGCACTCTCCGTAAATTGGTTCAACAGATCGCTGCTTAAAAACTAAAGGGCCACATCATCGAAATACTACAATGGAATTGGCGTCACAAATGCCAAAGCGGCACATAAAAAGAACGCCTTTGACAGAATCATGGCGGACTCTTGCCTTCACGCGTCAATGGTAAAAGATAGTAACGATCAACTTCTACTATTTCATTTTAAACTCTAATGGGTTGACGTAAAGTCACATTTTCTTTAAATTACGTACTTATTATTATGTTTGTTTTGTTTTAAATGACAGTTCATGCTCTACGCATATGTCACTTTTAAATGTTCCATAAAATTCGTAGTGTTTTGTATGGCACACGGGTTCCATGTTGTAGTAGTTTGATGGGCCACATACACTTTTTACAGGAAAGCTAATCGAAAAAAAAATTTATTTATTGTCTATTTTTTTCTTATTAGATATTATATCAAATACAATCATATTATACATCGTTAGAAGAGTATTTTTAAGTAGCATTACATGTTTTAAATACTTTTATAATAAACTGAATACTAAAGGAGATATAAGCATATAAGTTACTTTTGAATATTAAAAAAATATATCATAATATACTAAATATTGAATAAAACAACCATAAGTCTTTTTGCAATAAATTTTTTTTTGGATTTTTTGTTTTATGGTCCTTCAGTTTTTAAGCAGCGAGATGTCCTACTTATTAAAGCTAATACGAACAGACAACATGTCACCTAAATGCAAAATGCAAGAGAAAAAGTTCAAAAGTAAATGCATACACAAGGCGGATTTCACGACTCCGGACAGGTTCACTTGATTTGTAGCCGCGAGAATCCACTATAAATCTTTCCTTTTGCCTTCTCCATTCTATTGTTACAAATGATAAGAGACGAGCGATAGACTATACTTGTTAATGCAGTGCTTGTTTAGCTGCTGTGATGTTGAGCTAAAATACTTTATAACAAAAAAAAATATTGTCTTGTATCAGCACTCTTGTATACATAATGAGTATTAAAATATACACTATACTGTCAATACTACATTACAGTTATATTACAGTGCATGCTATTATCCATACTAGTATTATAAATGTAAAAGTAACTCCATTTGTCTGTCTGTTACCTTTACAAGCCTTAACATAGGGTACCTACCATTTATTCAGAAAATTACTGTTCTCGAAGAAAATCTAACGCCTTGCCAGAGTGTAATAGCAATAAAGGTCTCAGGTGTTATATTGCTCATGTTTTTTTTTTTTAATTTTTCTACGCGGACGAAGTCGCGGACACCAGCTAGTATAAATAAAACAGGCATATCCACTGTACGAGGGTTAAAGTTCACAACGAGGGTAATCCGACACAATGTCTTCAAAGCTTACAAACACATCTTTACTCGTGGCGATAAGTAGCCTTAATTGTTGTTAGTGCAAGTGACAGTCATTTATGAACTAGGTACACTTGAAATTGAAACTACTCGAAGGAACATGTACAAAATAATAAAATTTAAAAATTATAAAATAACAATTTTTTTTTTTTGAAACAAAAGAATCAATTTATACCAGATAAAATATTTACCACTCACTGCAGCCACGTGCCGAGATAAGTCGGCCCAAATAATATAATCCTACATGAAGAGTATTAATGATTTTAATTATTTTAATAATATGGTTTTTTAATCCTTCAGATAGCTAAATAGACCACTTTAACTCATATTTATGAAGTATAATTAGCATAATAAGTAATTATTATTGAATGAGACATGACGGTATAACTATTTGGTATAACCTGAAAATTAATTAATTAATATCCAATTAGAGTCGTTATTGAGGTATTAATTTCATGAAATTTATAATCATGTGTATTACGTTATATTAGCTCACATTTTATAATAACTGTATATATGTACACGCGTGCGTGTACGTGTATATTAGTTCATCCTTACTAATCAATCAATACTAATAATAAACCTGTAAGTGTAGGTATTCTATTTATGAATGTTCCTCCATAACTCTTAAACGAATAAACAGATTTTTATGAAACTTGGTAGATAAACATTTAAACTTACGGGACACAGGATAGGCTACTTTTTTTTCTTTTTCAACGCGGGCGAAGTCGCGGGTGCCAGCTAGTATTATAAATGTGAATGTGTTTGTTTGTTTGTTTGTTACGCTTTGACGCAAAAACTACTGACCTGATCACCATGAAATTTTGCATACACGTTGTCTACGTACGTACCAGAAAGGACATAGGGTACCTTTCATCCAGAACGCATATTTTATAATCACGTGTAAGAATGATTATGTAAATCTACAGGCTGCGACAGGATGATCTTAGTGGGAGATACGAAAATTCGTTTTTAGGAAATAGGAAATTTGATTTTTGAATTACTAGGAGAAACTGCATTTAAACATTTTTAAATTTTGCTCATACACAACCAGAAATAGAACCTGGTCAAATCTCTGTAAAAGTTGAAAGTGTGGGTCATATAAGAATAAATTTTGCCATGCAAACCTTGTGTAAATAATAAACAGAAATGTCTGCAATTTTATTAATTGGAAAAATATTATTATCATTACCAATTCATTATAACGTTGTAAATAAGTAAAAATAAACGTGCATGTGTACGTTAATGTAAGTAAACACACATAAATACACATTTAGGAGTTCGTGTAAGCATTACATGCTATAGCAATATTATAAAAAGGAAAGATTTGATTGTTTGTTTGCATTGAATAGGCTCTAAAACTACTGGATAGATTTGAAAAATTCTTTCACTGTTAGGAAGGTAATTCGCGTGCAAAAGCTAATAATTAAATAAAAAGATACTCAATAATTCCTCCACACATTAAATCTTGTACCAAACCAACACACTTTTCTCTTTGTTCAAGACAAGCGAGTTTATTATTAAAACGTTATTAGAAGTCTACGAAGAGTTCGGAAGCTCGAGCCCTGACAGCATTTATTTCGCTCTTTTCCGTCTACTACGTTAAAACGTGCACGTACAAAAGTTTTCTCTAGTGTTAAGTTTCGTTGACAAATGAGACTATGACACTTTTTAAAAAATCTTTTTTAAAAATTACGTGTTTCGAGAAATTGTTTTTATGTAAAAAAAATGGTTACGAGTAATATTTTCTTTCAGCGTTTTTGTATAAAATCAAAATCAAAATATTTATTTATAAATTACGTTTATTTATAAGGAGGAAAAGAGGAAGACCAAAAAGAAGGTGGGCAGATGTTTTCGTAGCAAAATATGGACAGAAATGGATAAGGAAAGCAAGAGATAGGAAATTATGGAGGAAATGGGGGGAGGCCTACGCCGATGAGGCGACTACATAAAATAAATCGAAACTAAAATCATAACAATGACTTACCTACAAATTTGGACGCATCTATTTTTATATGAAAAGAAAATGTTACATGTAATTAATGTTAATGTTCAAATGTTTTTTTTTATGTAGAATAAATGGCTTATTATTATTATTATTATTATTACGTTTCTACAAGAAACTTATGATCGTCATTATAAATTTAAATTTAGTAGGGTTTCGGAAAAAAGCCAGGATGACGATCGTGAGAAGAAACCCCGAAAGAAACTCAGAATATTATTCTTTTTGTCATCTTTAATATATAAAATTGCAACAATTACACTTAATTTTAACATAATTCAAGTATATATGTATATACAATTATAGTTTAAAATGTGCGAACTATTAGCGAACTATTTTAACAAGTATAGCGAACTAATTCGAATATAACATTATACACCGAGAAAAATCTTTGATCCTTTAGCTATCGAGTGGTGTAGTTAAATTTTGGATATACATAATATATATTATGTGCTATAACCTATTTGATATCATCGGTTTTATGATTTATCATAAAACTAGCTGATGAGATTGCTAGAAAAGCAATAATGATGAAAAGTTGACTTGCTAAGTGATTTCTGTAACTGCATTTGTTTGAACACTAAGTTATTTGTTTTGTTTTATTTGTGTTCTTGTGTGGTATAATAAAATTAAAGTCAAGGAAGAAACAAAATCGAAAAGAAATATGAATATTTATATATACAAAATAATATACAATGCTAATATTAATCATATTAATATTAAATAGTATTAAACCAAAGATTTAAATCGAGAGATGCGGCATTACTAGCGAAAGTGTGTTACAAAATACAACATACATTATACTAAAGACAACAGTATAACATAGATATACCTTTGTCTAAACAAACTTTTAAACACAGACAACACATTCCTTACTTCAAACGTGACTGTGACGATAGCGACGCTCTCAACAAGCGACCGTCACTCACTGTAGCTGGCGTGCAACTGTAGTTGGATTGAGCGCCTGCGCCCAACCCATTGTTAAGAATTTTCGGTGTGTTTTTAGTATGGCGCGAGGAGATTACGCCGCATCTTCGATTTAAATCTTTGTATTAAACAATTAGTAACATTCTATATAGACAATTAATATTGTTTAATTGTTGAAATAATATTTTAAATAACAAAAAAATAATTTAATTTTTTTTATTAAATTCTATTTAGGGGAAACAACTTTTAGGTGGAAATGTAATATCGATGTCCATTGCGATATTTATCTAAATAAAGCAGCCATTATCAAGAAGAATTGTCGAGAGCGTCGTGACATTCTGGAGCCATAAAACCTTTCGACCCTGCAATGATCTCTAAAGAGCGGCCTTAAATAATTTCGTTGAGAAAAACGTGGATGATGAACGTACTTTTACGGGTTATAAAACCGTGCAAAACGGCTTAATTCAATTCTCGCCCCCTTCAAATTGCGAGTAATGAAAGGTGAAATAGAATGGTGTTATTATTTCTTGCTTATTATAGTATTAAAGGGTACACTTAGGAAATAAATATATGTGGTGAAACGAGACTGGTGCGAAATGAGCTTATTATCCCTTCACTTAAAATGAATATCAAAATTATAATGAAACGACGTGTGGAAGAGAAAAAATGACCTATTTTTTATGTTAAGGTCGACAGACAGGCTGACGGTCCACTTGATGGTAGGTGGCTACCGTCGCCTATAACTCAAGTAACGCCATAAGTGCTACAAGTGCGCTGCCGACCATAGAAGGATTAAGGATAAGGGCTAAGGAAGGGAAGGGGTAATGGGCTCTGGCATCCCTTACTCACACACCGAAACACAACAGCACATAATGCTGTTATTTCACATAATGTTGTTAAGCAGTTTACAACATTATGTGAAATAACAGTCGTTACAGAGCTCGCCTGACCGTACGCACGCGTATTGCTACCGCGGTCGGTCGTGCGTATCGTCAGGACTGACCGTCAGGAGAGCACTGAAACCGGCCTCATAATAAATCTATAAGTGTAGGTATTGTATGTATTTATGTTCCTCCATAACTCTTAAACGAATAAACTGATTTTCATGAAACTTGATAGATAAACATTTAGACGTACAGGACACAGGATGGGCTACTTTTTCTTTTTCAACGCGGACGAAGTCGCGGGCGCCAGCTAGTTATGTAATATACTCTTTTGTTTATGTTCAAACTAGTTCAAAGTCTATGGTAAAATTGACAAGAGAGTAAAATGTACTGCATTGAATTCTATTGAAAACGAAATATGTATTAACGAATATTGCTTTAAGTGCACTAAGCAATTATTCTTCACATAGACAAAGCAAAAGTGATTAAAAGCCTGTGACAAATGTCCTACTTCCTTACTATATGATGATAGTTTGCTTTGAGCTACTACACAACACCATTAAGGCACTCAGAAGCTAAAGATTTGTCATTTTTATGAGTTGCACTCTGTTACACCAAGTTGGTTAGTTTTTTCACAGAAAAACAACAGGATAATATTTTTCCTGTATTATAAAATTAATGTGAATTGTGAAGCTTTCTTTTTATTTTGACGATTTAATGCAGAAACAGCATTTAACTCTACTTTTTCATTACATATTTTTTTTTATTCCATTAATATTTCTAAGAATAACAACAGTCGTAATATATACTTATGACTAGGTATCAATGCATAGCCAAAACTACTAAGTCTAGAAAGCTGAAATTTGGAAAATATTTTATTTTATAAGGTCATCCGCTAAAAACAGATTTTTAAAAATTTCAACTACGTGTAAAGAGATAGCGGGTCACTACTATGTTATAAGTAATTTAGTAATTTACTGGAGGAACATAAACCATTTACGTAAAACCTTCAAAGTGATATATGTATAAAGGTCAAGTCCGTCGAAAGAGTAATACGTTTTCTGTATTCCACATTTCCACTTTTCTTTCACTATTTCAAAACATTCACCAGTTTGTGAATAGCGTTTTGCGGCAGCCATCTTCTTATCCGTGGCAATAAATCTGCCCTAGCTATTTAACTGTCGCGAAATAATGGTAGGAATTTTGAATACGATGTCTCACGAGATCAATGGGTACATATTTATGGATACAGCTTCGAGCTTTTCGACTGAAAAGTTTGTGAATAAAGTTGTGATTGATATAAGAAAGCTTTTATATGGGCAGATCGATAACTGTACCTGTTAAGATGCTTTTAAAACTTAGTCGTTAAACATACCAAAGAACCGATAATCAGCAGTACATAAATATTTATTTATTAGCGAGTACTGTCAAATTTCAAGATTCCTACGAGTACTTAGCTATATGTTTTTGTTTTTGTTACCGTTCTTGTGGCTATGTTGTATAAGCCTGTAATTGGTGCGCGTGTCAGCTGAAATACACGGTGTATATGTATCATTATATCATAAATAATTTTAACACGTGTACTGTTGGTGTATCTTAAAATAAACAAAAAAAATAATTAAAATTTTAGGTGACTAATGCCCGTTTTCACCAAGAGTCACATAGAGTTAGGGAATATCTAACTAATGTTTAAGTCAGCCATTCACGGCTTAAATACCAATATTTACCTAATTATAATATTATGAGACACAATATTATAATATTAAAACGAAATTTATATACATTTTAATATAAATATTGGTCGAAGTAGACTATGAAAGTATAATTTCAGGTAGCGAAGTGTTGGCTTATCTATCACGTACTTCCATCTATCATCTCAAATGATGTCGGTCTGATATTGATGGATAACATTATACCTGCGAGAATATCTGTGAAAACAATTATTTATTTCTAAAATATGTATAATATTTTACCAGTTAATAATAATAATATTTACATAATAAGTAAATAGGTAAAATAAGTAATATTAGGATTCTGTTATGGAATAACCATACAACGGGTAGGGGGCGAAACGAAACCCTACACAACTAGACCATTAACAACAAAAAATTGTTTCTTGATGTTATTAGTAAAACCATAAAAATATGTTTCCAATTTCGCAACAATAATAACTTTAAAGATTCAACAGCTGACGCTTACGGCCCACTCTTCAATTTTCATCTTCATTGGAATTTTTCCGCCAACGAAATAACAGCAAAAAATAAACGCCAAGTGATGTACGTAAAGTACAGAACGGTCGAATCGCCCTGTCACATCGAGGTACGGTTCGCAAGGGATTGACATCGTGCACAGTATCAAGAGGGAAGTGTCAGTAATCCATTTGTAACAATGCTTGCCTTAAAGGGAGCATTTGGATTGTTAACTAATTGATTAGCTTAAACTCGCGACTTAAACCACCCTAAACTTTGACTCTTATCTATTTAATGCTCACATTTTTGTCATACATTGTTTCAACGTAGGATCGCATTGTTTAGGCAATGTTCGCGCAAAACGGCCAAGTCAAACTAGTGTAGGTATTATCGATTTCTTTGACAAGGCGTGATAACTCGGCAAATATAAAAAAAAATATTGAAAAATATAGAAATCCCTATTTTCATCAATGCAAAAGAACTTTCCGAGATAAGCGACAGAGAAAAATACATAACACATATAGACAGAGAAAATTCTGTCTTTCATCATCCATTATTTACATATAAATAGAATACTTACTGCCATAACCTTGCTGCGTTATGTACCTACGTCCGAGCTGTTCATTGGACAACAATTTACATACGTTACGTCAGGTCGGGGTACGCTGAGTAGAGAAGTGTAACACAAAGAAAATTCGTGTGAATTGTGGTGGAACACTTAACCCTTGGCATTAATAACATTTTACACCGAACTGAACACGTCATGTCTCGCATAATAAAGTTGGACAATGTTTTTTTTTTAATCAAGGATATATGAGTGGTACTGGCCACATGACGTTCTCCAATTATGAACCGAGAAACTCATCTGACACCAGTACAGTAAGAAGACTAATAGTGAGATAGCAGTACGAGTGCTATATGTCGCATGTGATAAAGGTCATTGTCCCTTACCCTTTATGACTCGGGTAGTTTAAGGCTGTAGAATGCAGTAGTGCCCTGCAACCTTACAACTAAGTAGCATCTAAGATGATTTTAGTGGGACATGTTAAAGTCAAAAGTTTTGGAAGGATATAAACTAAAGATGTGCTGTAATGAATATATCAATAGAACTAAAATAAAACGTCAGTTCTTTAGAATAAAGTATAAGTTGATCAATGGAAAGGTGATCAATCAATATTAGGTGATCAATGGTATAATAGAGAATTTGTTTTCACAGGCATAATTTTTATAAGCAATAATAACTGAGGACAAAAACTCATAAAATATATTTATTTCGCTGTCTCTACACCTAATATATATTTATTGGTCTGGCGTTTTTATCCTCTCTCTTAAACGACGTGAGAAATATGTATATGTATATACAATTTAATTCCAGCTATATTCGGCTTCACGCACCTTACGCGGAAAATACTCGCGGAAAAGAACAAAAAATTGGCGGGCGACGGTAATTTCCCAATGAAGTTGGCCACGGTTCGGGAACGCGACGCAAATGGACTACTAATTTATGGTAACAACGGGAATTGCTTCCTAAAAAGCCTGCGGAGGTATGAATAAAATTCTTCCAAGACCTTGTCTACAGTCGATTTAAATATTTTAAGGGTGCGAATGGGGTGCCTCACAACCTGGTATGGGTTTTAAACGCGTTCATCCGTAATTCCGCCTGATAGCAAATATGAGTAACATGAACAGCATATCTTTTGTTTTCAACCGACTTCCAAATAACTTTTTAACAAAAATAAACCAACTTCAATCCGTTTTCTCATGGTTGCCATTGTCAGAACTGAACCAAATTTAAATGGGACCACACGGTAAGCACCAGGTTTTAAATAAAATGCTTCCCATGTGGTCCCATTTCAATTTGGTCCAGTTCTGACAGTGGCATCCATGAGAAAAGACCATGAGACTGTTTGAAGTGGTTTTTTTTTTGTTAAAAAGTTATAATAATTTATTGTGTTAAAAAGAGTTATCCTCTATAGGATTCTACGGGAACCGTGTAAGTCTGAACATAGGTTAAACCGACTTTATTTCGTCGTCTATATTAGAACGGGAATAAAATAAATGTAGGTATAAAAAATCAATACTAATCCTATATTAATTCTTTTCAAAACAGAAGGATATCGGACATTTTTCGATCCCCAACTTATCCAAAACTTATCATTTCAGGGTCGGCAGCGCAATAACATTTATCTATTGTTGATTATGAGTCACCAATCATCAAGTGCACTGTGAGCCTGTCTGCCATTTTCTATCATAAATACAACAAAAGTGTTTATTTACATCTGTTTTAATTTTAAAATGAAACTATTAATTAGAAAAATCCGATATAGATGAATAATTTAATTTATATGTATCTACATTTTAATATTATAAAGAGAAGATTTGTGTGTGTGTAATGAATAAACTCAAAAACTACTGGACCGATTTTGAAAATTTTTTCACCCATAGAAAGTTACGTTATCAGCGAGTAATATAAGTTATATTTTATAAAGTTACGCGAGCGAAGTCGCGTCCAACAGCTAGTCACAGATAAGGATAAAAACAGTTATCCTCATACGTGTACCCTACCCTCCACACACAAAATAAATTACCTTTCAAACACGGTTATACAAATAGCAAAAACACAAGAAAAATAATGTGTTGCGATAACGAAGTTTTTATACGTCATTGAAAGAACTCGCTCCTATTTTATTGGATTCCAGGGGGCGAAGGCAAATTCCCGAGGCGTTCCAAAATTATTTGCAAAACGGAAAAAAACGTTTCTGTAGGAAACGCCTTGCGAAAAAATTCGAGGAAAAATATCATTTCACCTCAATATTACACATTTACTTCGTTACGTGTCCGCGATGAGATATCATCATAACGGGACGGGCGTCAATTCACCAGCATTATTTAGAAAATCTACTTTACACTCAATTCGTAATATGATTTATTTTAATTCAAATTTTTTTGCCAATTTGATAATAATCTGCTTGCGTCCTCGTCTTAGTTCGAGACCGAAGAGTTCTACCCCATCGATTATATCTCCCTTTGTTTCCTACAAGAACCTTATTTGACTTTGTGATTTAGAGTTAGTTCTGTTCTGACTGCGCCCTTTAGCAGAAAATGCAATCATACCTTTCTCGATAAACCATACCCCAATAGTAAACCAGTAATTTAATACACTATATAGGTTGGATAATATACACATTCACTGAAATTCTGTTTTTCTTTTTATAAAGCTTATATAAATTTATATAATATAAGCAGGTAAAGACAAAACAGTAGGTACCTCTATTGTCTGTGAACCTTCATTTGTTTTTATCACGAGTTTTAATGCTACCAATAGAAAGGAACAGTATGGTCTTTTAACCGCCATAGTCAAATTACAAACAGTAGACGAACACAGGTTTATTGAAACTTACATTTATTTTGTGATAATAGCGAATTCAAATTCAAATAATTTATTATTATCATAACACTTTACAATTTCTGGAACAAACCTCGGTCCTCACACTAGACAAGCCTGTACTACAATTTCGAGACAAGGGACTCATGATCTCAGCAACAGTGTCTTGATTTTGTTATGTTTTTACTTATATGAGGATGAGGATGAGGATGAGATCGTAGTCAAATTGAGCTATTTAAATGTCCTTGCTGAATTGTAATATAAGTAGATACATACTCGTAAAGCGAGCAAAATGATTGAGGAAATTTCACCAAACACACGTTTCTATGTAACTTTATCCTGATATTTCGATCGAATTCGATATCAAACTTGTCAGAGATTAATGGCATTCCTCGTCTCCCCGACACACATCAAACAATGTCTTCACTTGATGACAGAAGCGTCAATCAATATTGGCCCCAATTATTGCGGTCTTTAGATGATTGCAAGACCCATTTTCCAATAAGCTCTCGAATCCAATTTCAATTGAAGTTCCTACCACTACTACATCCTTGGTTTTAACACACATTAATATTATATATTAATATATTAATTTGTATATATATATATATATATATATATATATATATATATATATATATATATATATACAAATTAAAATGGAAAAAATAGATGTCTTTGTTAATAAATTTGTGAATATTAGCGACTCCGGCTTGTCACGGCTGTAATTTTCTTTTGCACTGTATACAAAAAAAAATCTCGTTTTTCGATCTTTCAATTAGTGAAAACCGTATTGTTGGGTGATTTAGATTAAGTTAGCGGAGAAACAGACAGAGGCGAGCAGCGACTTTATAGTAGCCTCTTTTTCTTAGATAGGAGCAATAAACGAAGAAAGTGCGTATAAGTATATAATAATTTTCACCTAAAAAAAGTTGCTTTAAATTTATTTTTAAGTTATTTTCTAGTTTATTTTCAAATTAAATAGAAATAGGTATTTTTGTATGGTCTATTTTTGTGTACGGGCAGAAAGAAAAGAAAAAAAAATAGAAGAGCTATAAAAAATTCCGGATTTAGAAATGAAGCACTTAGAAATAATTTAATCTCATAGATCATTATTGATCATAAAATTTCTCAAAAAACAAGTAAGTTAGGCTTTTACTTTGGGTGTGAAAATCTAACTCAATATTTACACAGAACCTCCTACAGAATCTTAAGGGTCTACGTTATTGTTCGACGAATCGAACTAACATTTTAGGCAGACACTCCACTAAGCTCTTTCGACAGAAAACATTTTTGCAGCTCCTAACATTGCTTATATTTCGTGAGCACTTGAAAAACAGCGAAGTTCAATCAACAAATTAAGAGAAACTGGACCGCAAACATTGGCTGCAACCCAAACTGGTGTTAAAACCAAAAAAGCATATCTGAAATTCAGATGGTTATACACCATCAGCAACATACCGCTTCCCCGCGTTTTCATTCGAAACACAACCTTAACACCCCGCAATAGAGAGTAAGTAACCGCAAATTTATGTTTGTGGAATAGCATTGTCAGCAAATTTTATTCTCTCGCTAAGAGTTTGAGTGTATTCTAGCACAATGGACAACGTTCACGAAGAATGGGCCACGTTAAGTGGATTGCGTCCCGCGCGTTTACAAAATGTTACGCGTTGACGGACCTTTTGACGGACTTGTCTGAACTTTATTACTACGTTTCTTTATTTTCTAGCACATAAATCTTGTAACTATTATATTTTACAAGCAGGTGTCCGCGACTTCGTCCACGTGTGAGAAATAAAAAAATATAACGTCTGACAAAATATATGAGCAATAATTTATTCAATATTTATTACTGTTATAGTTTTGCCAGGCGTTGAAATTTTTTTTTATAGGATCACTCGAGAACAATACTTTATTCTGGATTTTTCTGGATTCTGGTCAGACAGAGTTAATTTCACATATACCTATAAATAAAATAAAAATATGTAGGTATTTTATTTATGTACTTATTATTACAATACTGTTTCGTTTGACCTAATGTAGGTTTGAACACAAACTTATTAGTTTTACCACACACCAAGTGCCTAAAGGTGGTTTTCTGTAAGAGGGTGATCACTACTGTCCAATTTATGACTGCGGACTAACGGGAGTGACGAAAAATAAAGTATAATACCCTTATATCAAGCTTAACAAGCTGATCAGGAAGTAGATTATATTAAAGGAAAGCTTTTGTGAAGCAAAAATATCACATAACTTTTGCTAGCGTTGAAATATTCTCAATTCAGGAAGTTATTATAATTTACAAGATATAAAATCTCGCGAGTGTAATACGAGAGGGAATAAATGGCGCAGAATTATCAGGCTCATGGCAATAGCGGGGTACAATCTCCTTAATATTTCCCACATCCAAATTACGAAACCTTTAAGCCGCCGAGCATAAATATATCAAGTTAACCTCTAGCAATTTTGAATTTTAACCAACACATTTGTATGCATTAGCCGTCGAATTTTGATCGGGTCTTTCGCTGTCTTAGTATAAGTAAAACAAACAGTAGGTAAATAAATTGTGATGATTTTTTACACAATGATGATATTTATTATACAATAGAATAAACTATCATGTGAAAGAAAAGCTCTTTTTGAGCTTCATATGGAAGGCCCAACTAAAAAAAAATTTTGTTATTGTTTTGAATTTTTAATCACATAGTAACATTTTAGATCATATTTCAGTTCTCATAACAACCACGACAAAGTTTATCATTAAAAATTTATATTGATATAAGTACCTCAGAAAACTTTCGCTTTTCCAACAATAGAAATCATATTCGTACGATATGATAATATCGCGCGCAGAATTATTTTTCAGTTGTTATTTAGCGAGAAGGATTATACCATAGAGTAAATAGTTACCAGTTATTACTGGTTAGTAACTATTTACTCTATGATTATACTTACTAGTACGATTAACAATACCGTGCCTTTATTGAAATAGGTACATGAATATGTCACATCACGTTCCGGAATTAGAAGATATTCTAATATACTCGTACTTAAACAGGAGAAAGATTAACTTCATATGATGGTCTCATATAATATTCTTGTAAATGTTAAAATTATTTTAAACTATAATATTGTAAACTATAAAATAATATGGTATTATTGTTAAGTAATAATACAATTTTATAAAGGTTATCAAGTAGGTAGTATAAAACTATTAACATTAGGTAACCAACTTTAACAATGTTTATATAATTTTAAAATTTTTTATTGACTTCATATTATAATATACATACATGTCTATACCTAAATAAATATCAATACAGCTTCACTGGACTTTGAAAGAAATTCTGACAGAAAATCATCAAACTACTACAACATGGAACACGCGTGTTATACAAAACACAACGAATTTTATGGAACATTTAAAAGTGACATATGCGTAGAGCATGAACTGTCATTTAAAACAAAACAAACATAATAATAAGTACGTAATTTAAAGAAAATGTGACTTTACGTCAACCCATTAGAGTTTAAAATGAAATAGTAGAAGTTGATCGTTACTATCTTTTACCATTGACGCGTGAAGGCAAGAGTCCGCCATGATTCTGTCAAAGGCGTTCTTTTTATGTTCCCCTTTGGCACTTGTGACGCAAATTCCATTGTAGTATTTCGATGCAGAAAATAGAGAATGTACTCTTTATTATATTATGTTTTATTTATGATATGATGGCTTATGATAGCTAAACGTTAATTCCATTGAGCATTTAATGTAGTATTTAATTTTGGGGAGGCCTATGTTCAGCAGTAGACGTCCTACGTCTGAGATGATGATGATGACGATGACGATGATGATGATGACGATGATGATGATGATGATGACGATTTAATGTAGAATGAAAATACCTAACAGTCAATTGTTCCCATACGAATTTGGGATGTGTCGCTAGTAAATTAAATAAATGCTTGGAGAATAAATATTGTGGGAATCAACACAAATGTTTATTCGACAAAATTTGAAACTGTTTGCAAACAAGGAAGACTTATTGTTTATGGTTACAAAATGGAGGCAAACGTGCGATTCATATTTTGTGGAAGTATCATCATAATGGGATTTTAATTTAGTCGGCAGCTTTACATATTGAACAGACATTAAATTACAATCATTAAAAGATTTATAAGGTGGATACCGCCAACTCTTTTTCCGTTTTGCCATTTTTAGGGCTGCGTTTTTTCGCGATCGATGAACTTCTATGTCGCCCTAAAAGAGCTATAAGCTCTTTTATTTATTACTAGCTGGCGCCCGCGACTTCGTCCGTGTTGAAAAAGAAAAAAGTAGCCTATCCTGTGTCCTGTACGTCTAAATGTTTATCTACCACGTTTCATTAAATAAGTTAATTCGTTTAAGAGTTATGGAGGAATATACATACATACAATACCTACACTTACAGATTTATTATTAGTATTGATTGATGATTTATATATACAGTGACGTTATTTATTTTTTTATAAATCATGACCGGAGTGAAATAATAAGTGTGTTTCAGCGAGTAAGAAATGCCAGAGTCCATTCGTCTGTCCGTACATACTTATTCCTAACAGACCGACTAACATCAGTGGACTGTCGACATTATTTTTTATTTGTTATTCTTTTTTTACTTGTTGTTTTGTTTGCTCAAATCATAATGACGACTACGATACGAATACGAATTTATTAGTTTTGCGGCTAAAACATGTAATAGATTGAAGAAATTCGGCATATAGAAATAGCTTGAACTCTAAAAAAGTACTCGTACATCAGTTTGTGAACAACAGTCAATAAGGAATTTCAAAATCGCACCATTTATAATCCAAAGGTTTGCAACACATTTTTTTTTATAATATTCTTTAATAAAAATGAACTTAATACGCGTATAGATAAGTTAAACTTTACTTTAGAATTTTGTTCCAAGAGAACGTCTTGTTGTTGGGAGCACTCACCGCTTGTCAAAACTTCGTTCGCATCATCAAATACCATTAATCAAAACTATTTGTGATGTTATTCTAACAAAAAAAAGTAGTTTCCTTTAGAAAGCTCGATGATACTCAAATATATTATTATTATTGTCTTTTTACATTGCAAAAAGTGGCAGGCAGGTTGATGGCAAGTGACTGTTGTCGATTATGAATACAAACAGCAGTAATGGGGTCCGCAGTGGCACTACGGACGAAAATCGCAGTATGCCTGGTGCTACTTGTTTTAACAAAAAAATTGTAGTGTCCATTGATCCAACCTTTGTCACAAACGCTACTAGACCATTTATGTAAACCGTAAAAATAGAAATGGTAAAAATAAAACAAAAAATAAGAGTGTGTGAAAATAAACAAAATTGAAATCATTACAGAGCGAAATGATGGTGTAGATTAGCATGATAATCATCAGCATGATAAAGAATTAGTGTTTTCACAAGAGAGTACGGTATGACGGTAATGATTAAACCGAAATGGCAGACACGTGTTAAGAATAAACACAATTATGTATGCCATAAGTAGTCAAGTGTGAATTTGCTTTACTTTGCAGAAGCCCATCAAGAACGTCCTATACTTAAACGCAAAAAAGACGAACACGGCCCATAATATTATTCTGTATGTTCCGCTACTAACTTTGTTGCCTTACTATGGTTTGTGTAATATTTATTTATAAACATTAGCGCAGCGGGAACCAATAAATCAATCTATGCTTGCAATATAATATTCTATCAAATTTTTAATTATTCAATGAATTATAGATTTATAAATTGATTACATTTTTTTATATAAATCATCCAAATCCACTCGATGTATACGTATAACCATATTGATTCTATCAAGTAATCAGTGATGATATGAATAAAAATTTAATTCAATATATTAAAGATTAAATAATCTAAGCACCATCACACAAACTGTATAACAATGACAAATCGAATAGACGTAATTATTTTCTAAATAGTAATGGTAATAACAATTCTATAAAGATAGTACAGACTAAGAAAAGTGTAAATGAAATATTTAAAAAAGGCAAGAACTTTTATAACAAAGAAAAATCCTCTCGAGTCAACTTCGAGAACCGTTAGTAATAGTTGTCTTTTTGTTCAGTTATTATACACATAACACACACAACGCTCGCTTCACGCTCGACTATACCCCAGACGACGCCCTCTAATTTTATTTTACATGAAATTTTGTCTTGAACATCAAAGGGATCCATTTTGAAATTTCTACGAACACCAGCATAAACATTCGAGACATTAGGTGACTTTTTTAAAACAAGAAATTCAAGGGATTGCCAATTTTGTTGAGATTTCCCCGAAACCGGATGTGGTTATTTGATTAACGAGTACAATGACAGGAATATGACGAGATGTTATCCACATTTCCAATGTTGTTATTATTAGATGTAATTCCACACTTAGTTTATGTAGATTTACATAAATGTGAATAAATCCCCATAAATTAATCCTAATAAAACACTATATAGAATGTGTATTGAAAATTTCTGATTCAAGGTATTTTGATCTTTTGATCTTCAGTACTGTGACAATTATATTGGTAAGTGGTGGTAAATTATTTTTTAAAAGCTACTCGTTTTTATCGCAGCTTGACTTGTTTTTTTTTAGCCCCATAAAGATTTATTTAGGCTTGAAAGCCTTTGAATATAAAACATTTTGATTCATAAAAATGAAAATTCACTTACAAATTGTTAGTTAAAAATTACATTCCAGCATTTGTACATGAGTAATCTATGGACTAACTATGGACATAGCAAATTAATCAAAGACAACAGACTGCAAGTCCAATACAATAACGGTTTCAGAATGTTGATGGGGCTGTCTCGTTTCTATAGTGCCTTTCAGTGTTTGCTGAAGTGCTAAGTCTTTCATGCAATTATTGGAAGAAAAAAACTCCATAGTTGCTGGAGAGGCTTTCTCTAGCAACGATGCAGTTTTTTCTTCTCCCCTCAATCAACTTTTGAAAGATTTCCCTGAAATTGATTCAAAGTCAGCATTATTTTATCATCATCGTCTAAGCTGTAGAACGTCCACTGCTGGACATAGACTTACTCCACAAATAACTAAATGTTAACAAATTAAAATAATTAAATATATAGATAAATGTACTAACAGTTACACTTGAAATTTATAGTCTTATTAGACATTGATTGCATCCGCCAATTAGAATTACAATTTAAAATGTAAATATGGCATTATGATAATTTAAACATTAGAACTCGACGCCAAATGCTAGCTTATAATAACATGGGTGAAATGTTTGTAAATAATGAACAGTATACGTAATTACATTTTGAAAACGATCCTCTAACCGCATGCAAGCGCGAAATTACTGCGGTCTGTGACAAAACGATATCCTGAATGCTCACAAACATGTTCCGTCTCTAATTTAATCTAGTTTTTGACTGAACGATTTTACTAGACTGGAGGTTTTCACAAAATTTCAAATTAATAGTTTTTTCAACTGAGTATATTTAATTATATTTTTTTTTTAAAGTAAAGTTGAAGTAGCAATGGGTCGGTCACATTTGCGCAGAGCCGATAACAGATAGGGTAGGAAAGTTTTCAAATGATGGATTACTAGACGTGTCGGGATCAAAATTGTGTTATAGGACGACCGTAATCTTACCATCAAGTGGATGTAGCTGTAAGTTTACGTATACTCGTACATATAATATACACGTAGCCAAAGAATTCTCAGCCACTTGGCTCCGCTTTAGCGCCGCGTCGGGCCTTTAGATAAGAAAACAAAAGTTTTCACAGAGCTTCCACGTACCTGTGATCTTTGGCTGCTAATGATGCTTAAGGTAATAACGAAGTTCTACCTCAAAGTTTCTACAAACAAAATAATAAATTTCAAATTTATAAATCCAAAATTAAATTTGAGGTGAAACGTAATTAAAAGTTTAATCCCTGAGACCGCAAAACAAATTCCCGTTAATTGATTCAAACCTTATTTTCGGAAATCCCATAATAATAGAATACGGGATATAAAAATTATGTTTACTTAAAATACTTAAGTAGTCCGGGAACCGACCATATTTTGAATTGCAAATGTCCTTTGCATGTTTGTTCCGCGGCTCGTGGCAAGGGACGCGTTGTGACGCTGTGTGGTTTAGAAAATGAGCCATTCAATTACTAATTAGATTACCAAAATAAGCATTCAAACTGAATTTAGAAAATGAGTCATTCAATTACTAATTAGACTACCAAAATAAGCGTTCAAACTGAAGTTTGATAAGTGTGCAACTTATCAAACTTCAGTAATCTACTCGTCAAAAAATATACCTACCGCTAAACTACTTTGGGCACTAAATGTGCATTAAAACTACGCCCTATCAAATGCATCTATCTAATGGTTTTGTTCAAATACAATGTTCTATCCAAGCTAAGTAATATTATAAATGCGAAATTATTTCTTTACGCATTCAAGCCTTAACTATTTAAGAAAAAAATCTTACGTACACGCCAGGAGTACAAAAATGGACACATGATACCTTTCATCCAGAAAAAAGTACTGTTTCTGAGAGACATACGACATCACTATAGGTAATATGTTAAAACCACTCCCGTATCTGTTACACGAGTGAGATGACCAGTAAATGCATAGGTACTCAAATCGAGCAACGTTAGATAAATGAATTTCTCGAAATACACACAAATGCGCACACATCTGAGAGCGTCGAGCAAACCATTGGCCGGCATGAAGAGCGCTCTATCGTAAACAAGAAGACCGAATCTGAATTTCAAATGCAGGACAATACTCGGGTAAACTTTGATGCGAGGACCGCGATTTAGAACAAATTTATGTGAATACTACACGGTACATGAGAACGTTTGCTTTCTGACATCAATAAATAGAAATGTATGAAGACATTGTGAAATCTAGATAAAGTTTTCCTGGCCTTATTTATACTTTGAAGAATAAACCCTATAAATTTGTTAGAATGAATGTATGGATGTTCGCATGGATGTATAAACTGATTTTGATAAAACTGTACATAGCAGGCTTGCCATCCTTTTATCATATAAAAGATAATATTAGCAGAGATATTTTTACAATCAGAAATACATACGTAGCATTTACACAAACCACAAGTCGACCTAATAATTTTAACTAATATAATAAAGGGTCTTTGTATGTTACACTTCCACGCCCTATTTCAGGTCGCGGACGAAGTCGCGGACGAAAGCTAGCTCTATCTAAATAAACTATCTTAATAGAATTCACTATTGTATAATTTTCCATTGTATTTTCCATTGTAAAGTCTGATCTTGTCTAATTAACAAACAACACTCTCATCTTAGCAAAAGCCTTATGAATCGTCGTTAAGGTGCTTACAAAACCGAAATGATTTGTGTAAATGGGCGAAGCTCCTCCACGTTCCTGTGCGTATAATGAAAATAATAATCAAACATCCTACGCAGAAAACATAAGAATACCTTTATTGACAAAAGAAACATCAAAATGTCTAGTATATTTTAGAATCTAAAAAAAAACCTTTATTCAAAAATTGTGGAAATCAAATAAGTATTAATTACCTATGCAAGTTGAGAAGTGGCAGAACCCACTGCGTTTTACGAGTCAGTCGTACAGTCAATTTGGCAGCCCTTAAAGTGGCAGTAGCCACCCTTTTATAGAAAACCACTTGGAAATGACAGTGCTGTTGTGTTTCGGTGATTGAGTAAAAAATGGCCAGAGCTCATTTGCCTATGCCCTATACTATCAGCTAAATTATACCAGGTGACAGGTGACTTTTAAGTGACGGTTTAGCCTACTTGACATTGGTGAAAGAGGCGCTTAGTGAAATTTCACAATTTTTTTTTAAATTTATGTTAGGCGGCAGACAGTGTGACGGTCACCTTGATGGTAGGTGGCTACCGTCACCTATAACACAAGCAACGCTATACATATGCTACAAGTGCGCTGTCGACTTCAGTGGGATGAAGAATAAGAATAACTCTAAACGCAACAACACACGTGCTTGTATTTTTTTTGTGGTATTCTATAAATGTATGGTTACTGCAACCAGACCGCATATACTTAATATAATACTGCGAAAAACAGTGTGCCCTGCCACTAGTAAAGCACTGTAATTTAGATATAATATTGTTACTAAATTTTCTCCCAGAATCCTAATATTAACCTAATATTGTTCGGGTCTGACCCAGAACCACCCAAGTAAACAGGTTTGTAAATTGTGCCTGGAACGAGCGTTTTCCGGCAATGTATTTATGAAACCTTTTTATCTTGTACTTTTATTGAGTCATGTTAATACGAAGAAATTGGAATATGGAGAGAGGTAAACGTAAAATTTAATATAGCATTTAATCAGTAACAGTTCTTGTTTACTTTTACCATCGAAATACTACAATGGAATTTGCGTCACAAATGCCAAAGCGGCACATAAAAAGAACACCTTTGACAGAATCATGGCGGACTATTGCCTTCACGCGTCAATAGTAAAAGGTAGTAACGATCAACTTCTACTATTTCATTTTAAACTCTAATGGGTTGATTTGTTTTAAATGACAGTTCATGCTCTACGCATATGTCACTTTTAAATGTTCCATAAAATTCGTAGTGATTTGTATGGCACGCGGGTTCCATGTTGTAGTAGTTTGATGACTTTTACACAATTTGATCTCCATACAACAATCTTGATGATCATATAGACTCACGGCTTAAACAAACTTAAATCTATACTAATATTATAAGATTTGTATGTTTGTCCTTGCATATTAAAACAAAGTCCTCTGTCGCGTCTGTCTGTCTGTCTGTCTGTTCGGGATAAACTCAAAAACTACTGCACCAATTTTCATGGTTTTCATAGAGTGGTTCTCGAGGAAGGTTTTAGTATAATAATTTACAGTTACGCGGGAGAAGTCGCGTGCAAAACAGCTAGTAACTAAATAAATAGATACAATATTATTTTCAAAATGATCTCGTTCGTTTGATAACACTCAGCACTAATAATTTCGCAGCCATTGAAACAATTTTGGCAACACCTCCATCAACAAATTGAGGCCTAATTGCTGCTTTTGAAACACTGGCCACGGATTGTATCGATTACAGAATCGTTGATCGCGCACCGTTATTGCATCTGAGTCATGTAGGCTTTAAGCCAAATTAATTTATTGATCTTTCAACTATAACGAAATGTCAAAAGTGACATAATATAATTTCTTATTTTTTAGATACACTAAAGACGCGACCTCTCAGCAAATTTAACAGGTTTAGACACACTTTATTTGTAAGTTCATTTAGTGTAGCACATAATAATTATATGGAATATGAGACAGACTTTTTATTTATTTTTATAATTTTATATTGATTCCACAATAGTGGCATTTAATGCCTATATAAATTTGGAAACTGACTAGTCTGTTTTTTAATCTCAGAGACAAAAATGACACATGCAAATGTCAAGTTTGCATATAATGATACCATGTAATGTATGTAATGCATGTCACATGTAATGTCATTTTTGTCTGAGATTAAAAAACAGTTTAAAACTACCCTGTATCTGTATAATAGAACTAACAACATCAAATAATAGAACTAATCAACTATCAAATGTAAATACAACATTTTTAAAAGGATAGGTACAGAAAATATGTGTGAAAATGAATAGCGACCGTTTATCATGTTACTTTCCCACTTTCCATCCGGTGTTCGTTAAACAACTGCGCTCGGCTGGAACAATCCGATTATTGCATTAAACAGAAAGAGACGTGAAACGTTTGCGGTACGTGTGAGCAGGACACACGTACTTTCAAATAAAATAGCACGATGTTAGGATTCGAAACTAGGACAGCTCGTGATCCTCGAGTGAAACTTTTAATTCTAAATTTAAATTTGAAGGACTCTCGAACAGTGGCTGGCGACTGGCCACAGACCGGCGAGTAGATAACATAATCAAACGCGAGGACGACGTTGGCTGTTATAGCCAAGAGCTGTATGATAAATTTAAATTCAGAATTCTCTTTTTCTTGTGTAAAGTGACGGTTCGGAATGTTGATTCTACGGGTATGAGAAACTTTTTACTTTTTGAACAACCTCTAGGCTACTCGAGTCGCGTGGCGAGCGGGATCTGAGTTATCGGGGTATATTTATGTAATAAAATAAAGCCTTTTCTCGTATCCCACATCCACAATTTCATCCCAAAGGTTGTGATACAGAAAAAACCATAGGGTAAGTACCTTTCATCAGAAAAAGTACTGTTCCTGAGGGATGATCTAATTATCTTGTGGCACATGTGTGTTAATTTTTTTGTCTTTATTCTATATATTTGTTTTTATTTCTGTTTGTGTCCCAAAAATTAATAAAATAGAATAAAAAATGAAAATAAAAATTCAAAGCCCGAATAAAATATATGAGAAATCTATAAAATATTTAATCTATATTTATTTAAAAAACATTTTAATCTATTACGGCTAGAATAATTCGCAATCTAAAAGGATTTTTTTACCAATAATTTCTTAGGATATACAGAAAAAAATATAATAGTATAAGCGCCTCTTTCACAAACGTCAAGTAGGCCAAACTGTCATTTAAAGTCACCGGTAACCGGGGATAATGGAGCTGTTATACCTTTGTTTCAATATAACAGACAATGATTTCTAAAAGTAACTAATCAAGATTTTACTTGCAGTTGGTGAAAGAGGCGCTTAGATTAATTATACCCAATATTAATGTATGAATAAAAATAATCTCGATTTGCATGTAACATTTAAATTAATATGGTTGTATTCAAAAGTTACGCTACAAGAATTGCGGTATAACATAATCATAATTTTAACGTATACACAATATTGTGAGAACTAATAACTTCACAATATTGTGAATTCACGTGCCACAAGTGCTACAGAGCCCAACCGTAATTAAGTACCTGCAAATGCAGAGAGGTAATTCGAAAAACGTGTATTTACAAATTTAATTACTCTGGTAACGAGTAATAGCACTCTGTGGCCCATTTTTCGACAAGTCCATAATTCACCCAATAGAACGTAACCACCTTCGTTTGGTTTTTTTTTTAAGTGGATGTTTGACGGACAGGCAAACAAGACGCAGACGGGCGATTAATTTTAGAACATCAAGGTGATCGCTTTGGCGTTGACGTGATTCATAGAAAAAGTTATTTAATATGACAATTTAGAAAATTTAAATATGCCTTTTTAAATTTTATAAAATTTTAACTAATTTTAATGATAAAGGACAATGGGTCATTTTGGACCAACTTCTCAACAGTGATGGAACCTATGCCATATGATTGCTTTTAGGCTATAATTCATTTTATACTATGGCAGCTAAGTTGAAATCAAGCGCGAACATAGTGTTTTCGTAGATTTTAAAACTAAAAAAATTGAAATCATTCATATAATTTAAAAAAATAATAATCAAGTGTTTGGACCTTCCTTTGTGTACATAAATTCGCCAATTGATTTTTATTTATATTGATACTAAAACAAATGTAACAGTTCTTTTTTTTATGTTCACATTGATGTATAAATGTAATACTTTTATCATTTGTTTATTTGGATGACGTTATGGTTTGCATATTATTATAAATATTGTTGTAGTTATGAGTATTGAAATAAAAAATGCTTAAAAAATCTATGTATACATCAAAATCAATCATAATAAACCAATGTATCAACATAAACATGTTTTTTTTAATATAAAACACAATATGCTACTAACTCCCAAAGTACTTTTATATTATTGCGAGCTCCAAACACAATGTTTGCGCTAGATTTTGATTTAGCTGCCGTAGTATGAATTAAATAAAACCCCAAAAGCTTTCAAATGACATGAGTTTTATCACTGTTGAGCATTGTTCCAGACTCCATATTAATTTGCCCATGCTCCTTTAATTAAAACACTGCTTCTGAAAATATTTTTTAAGTTTGTAGCCTTAATTTCAAAAAGAACGTTCTTAATTAATAAATAGTTGAACGCGTTTGTATATTTCTTTTTTTACGTAAATAAGCCATTATTTTTGTACTCGTCTCGTCACTTTATTCCTTTCAAATGTATTTTTATTTACAACTCCCATTATATCGGTCTGGCGAGCATGTGATATGCCTTCACGCATCGCCAGATACAATTACTAGAGTATAAGCGAGCGACTTTCAACATACTAATAAGATAATCTAGATATCGATCTTTTTTTGATCACCTACCAATTTTTTGATAAAACCAAAAAATCCTCTATAATATATTGCTATATTTTGCCCCGATTTTATTTTGTATGTACTGGGTATTCACCAATTATAGACACGCTTATCAGAAGTTAACACTCGCCTAACAATAAGACTTGAAATTTTGAAAAAACTTTTTGAAATGTCAAAATTTTTATATTTTATTTATTTATTTATTAAGTATTATATGAAATGGAGTTAGTCTGTTTTTTTTATTGAACACTACAACGAACTTTGAACACTATTTTTACTTTGGAACCATTCGGATTTTAAAAATTATTTTTGCATTTGATAGCCTGATTCTTTCAAATGCATTTATGGAATAAATCCACCACCTCTATATGACTCAATGTTGGGCCTGCCCTCTGTTAGTATTCATAAGACTTCTCGTGAATTAACGATGGTCTAACTGTCAAAATTTATTGACAGAACATAAAAGAGTGGAATATATCAAAGAAGCAAGTGGCATATAGTGTGTTGATATTGAATTTTTAGCACTTTTTTCACATTTCACTTTGGAAGCAGAGTCCAATTTATTCCATAAATATCGATCAGTCCACGCTACAAATCTAATAATCTCGGAAACACGGAGCTCAATTGAAGCATGTGTTTCACTTCGACTTAAATGAAATGTGTTTATAAAAAAATATTCACAATGCTCAAATAAAATATTTTTTAATATTACGTGAATATCTTTAGTAAATTCTCAAGGATAATAAAACTATCTTGTCCGAATCAAGGATTAGATATAATTTTTTCGTCGTTTCTGAATTAATTGGTACGTAGTTCCGAAAAAATCATGGTTTTGAATAATGAAACTTTAGGTAGAAATATCTGAAAATTCTCAAGTGTACCTGTTCTCACGCGGGTCTTAGACTTAGGGATCAGACTAAGTATTTCAAAAAGAATTCAGTTTTCTACTTATAAAGCTAATAATACCATACTCAATTAAGACTGCACTCATTATACGAGTACTTAAGCCTTTTTACGAGGCTTGTCACTGTTCACTGTTGGCCCAAGCCCTAACTATTTCTCCGATCCTGTAATATATTCCATCAAGTTACACTAATGCATATTAGCAGGTTTTAGGATGTCTAGTTTTATCACATAAGAACACTTGCAAGTTTCAGATCCGACGTCTGTCGTGTCAAGCTGAGTTTTTGCCTATATTGTTGTGTTCTGTACTAAGTTTCTGCACGATGTAAAATATTCTGTAAATGGTTCTATATTTTTGTGGAGTTTCTACAAATGTATGTTAAAATAAACGAAATGGTTGAAAAAGTGATCCAGTACAAAAGTTACCCCAACGTGCCTGATCTCGAAACGTTCAGAACGTGTGTAATAGCCGCATATTTTACAGGTTACTCCCCAGAGCTAGAGCGTGATTATCCTACATTCGCTTATTTCCACGGTTTCGTGTCAGTTTACGTTGTTTTATGACTGGGTCACAGTGCACACTGTACAACACGATGCAAATTATAATTTAACGCACGATAAATTTTGAACTTTTTGTTCCTGAACTATCGCTTAACTTGAGGGGATCGCTTTAGAAACTGCTTCGAGTTTTATAGTCACGAACAGAAATGCGGGCGAATTCATAGGCAGCCACCATTTTAATTACAAAATTTACTTTAAATTGGGGACAATAAGCAAATTACCACTATTTTTTATGCTATAAATTACAAGACATAAGTGGTTGGGAGATTTGGTATCTATAAAAATGTATAATGACGATAAAAAGATCGTTTATAGCCCTGGATGGTTTAGATTCTAAACCATCAAGGGGGCCCAATCAAATAAAAAATATCATATAAAACAAAGCCGATATTATTATACTATTAGGGTTAGGTATACTATTTAGAGAAGATCTGATGCCCACTACACTAATGTAAATATTAAGCAGCACAATTTGGTACCGTTTTATTTTAAATGTTATTAGTTTTATATAGTAGGAATTAATATACTTTAGTTAATATTATTTCTTCCAGAAATGTGTGGTATTTTGCCAGTTACAGTACGTTAGACATATCATTTCGTTTTTAATACAGCTGCCATTGTTTACATGGCCCTGGAGACGGATCTAGTTTCGTATTATTATTTGCACGGGCAAATTAGTCCGCTCCCCGAGGCAGCCTCGATAAACATTATCGCTATTAGGGTACACGTTTGTACAAATAGTGGATTAAGCATAAATTTGAATCAGCATGTTTAATGTTTTGCTATTGTTTGGTGGCGGTTAATAAGGTGATTTATGCGAAATTTGCGAACACAATTCGGCTGTTCAAAACCACATTCTGTCGACGTCGTTCTTATTTGATATTAGCTATTTCTATAGGTTTTGTTTAGCATTTATCTAACTCATACTCCAGAGCATGAACTCTAGAATTCGATAGTGATAGAAGTACGGGCGATAAGCTATGATAGTACGGGGTGAACGGCTCTAAATAATTTTGGATTTTGGTATAATACATATAATTTTGGAATATTTTCTTGAGTGATTGAGTTTCCTGTGGTCTTCCGTATGAGGGTACCGCCAGACAGATAGGCGCCAATTTATTCAAATACTTCCAATAGACACAATACTTGCGGATTCAAAATGTTTCCATACTAGGTACATATACTAGTTGTATACTAGACACAACAATTAAAGGATATAAAAGAAATCCTAATTTTTAGGTGATATTCAACAGGCTGTAACTTCGAAGAAAATGGTCGTACAGTGCTCATTGAATCCGAGCCTCAAATATTTTTCTCGTTAGCGGGTTATGAGTGATAGTCAGAAAACCAACGACAAAAAAAAATTCAGAATTTTTGCTCATCTTGAAATCGGTGTAAAAGCCGTAATATTTTTTTTTGTAACGGCACTATAAAGCTCTTTTAGAGAATTGTATTCTTTAATAATTTAATGTCATAGCTTAAGTATTAATATTTAATTAATACTAGTGCAACTACTTAGATATAATTTTAAAACTATGATAGTCAATTACAATCACAGTTGCCGATATCGCAGACGCAATTTGGAATCCCATCTGCACCAATTGTTCTAATGGTGAAGAAAACCATCCTCAATAATCATGCTCATCCTAGAAGATTTGCATCTTTGAAGATATCCTTGAAGTCCTACCAATCAGCAGTGGTCCAACATCGTAGACTTTGAGGAGAGGCCTGTGTCCAGAAGTAGGACATATAGACTGATATAGATAAATGTTTTTAACTGTTTACACTAAACCCAAACCTAGCCAAGTCTAAACACTTCATATTAACATATTCAGTTCAAAGATATTAAGATAAGAATCGGAACACTTGCCGCATAACATAGTGGCGGCAAAAAGTGGAAAAATATATGGCACAACAAACGATAGGAGGCGACTTCGGGATAATGTTATGATATTATGTTATTGGCACCTCGCCAGTATGAAGTCATATGCACGTTTTAAGGGGATGGTCCTTCGAGCCGGATCTGAATTTAGGATGACTTGTAAAAAGCTAAAAATATCTTTTGTACTTATTATTGAGACAGCATGTTTTTCCAAATGTACTTTAATAAAATTATATCTTTGCCTGTTTTCCGTTTGTGAACTTATTTTGATCCTATTTTTACAGTTAATTATTTTAAAGATTGTGGCAAAACCAGAGAAGATATCTTTTACAGAGTTTACTAGCGGAGAATGATCGAGGAAAGAATAAATTCTTGGTTCACACAAAATCAGTCAAAATCTGGAAACCAACCTCACATTATAAGCACGTTACAAAAACGCAAATTTTGTGTTTAATTTTTCCATTCTGATCCACGCTAACATTATGTAACCAATGAATCGATTCTTATGATTTTGACTATTCGTAGGAGAAATTAGTCTTCTTTTTAAATCTATATTACGGAGGGGTAAGCAGTAATACAAGTAAAACTTAAAAGCAGAAGTTAGTTATAAATTGAAGTAGCATTTTTCGCGCACAAGGTAATCAATAATCACAAGTGAATACGAGTCAAAATGTAAAATGAAACTCCACAATATCGCACTGCAGTCCAAAGCATTCACGAAGAACTTTTATGTAACTTTACAACGTTGCATTTTATGTAAATCACTTACATGTATGTATGTACTTTAGGCATTTGTTTCATATTTTTTTAAATATTTTGTATATTTACCTGCGTAGTTTGAAAAAGGGCTGTTTAAAAACTGTTCTAAGAAGATTTCATTTTAAAATATTTTTAGGCATCTACTAGATTCTGCAAAGTAAACATCTGAAACTAAAGAAAATCCTAAATTTTCACTCCGATGTGATTCTGATTCTGTAACGCTCTTAAGTTACAAATATTTTCAAATAATTATATAATGGGTTGTTTTCTTTTTTTATATTCATTTTTTCCACATTTTCTATTTATAGCACCCTGTTGAAGTTTTTTCTTTACTTTTAAAACTACCATTTACATCTAGTAAAATAACAAAGGTGCTTTAAAAATTTTCTCAGGTAAATGGAATTTTCTTGAGATATCCCGAGGGTAATATTTATGATACGCTTGTTTATTCTTAAAACCGCTCTCATTATTTTTTACGAGCATAATCGTTGTGCTAAGGAAAAAATTGTTACCTGGTAATAGAGAATCAGCCACGTTGGGTACTTGGAGGAGCTCAAATACTTTTATTGTACGATAATTATAACCTCAGCTTCCTATTGTGTAACAGATGCTAGGAATAAATTCATTGCTTATCTTTTAGCACTTACTCTTTATATTTTGAGACCGTTATAAACTCTTTACTTGCACAAGAATCTCCATTATTTCACAAATATGTGTCGTTCATTGTAAAAGTGGTGTAACTCCCTATTTTTTAAACCATATTTTCTTGCCTAATGGTATCACATTTAGTCATAACTTTCAATAAAAAAGTGAAGTAATTCCAATAGTTGCATTAAAATCCCATAAATGAATACAATGAATGAATGCTTATATTTTTTTTCCTACACTATAATTCGCAAAAAGCTCGTTATTCTAAAATTCAGTTACAATTAGATAGTTCACTTTTACAATGAACGACACATATGTAAGTCATAATGTTTTTGATAGAAAAAATTGTTTTGAAAAACCACTTTATTACTTCAGCTGCAAGACGTCCACTGCTGGACTTATGGAGGTACTTATGGACATAGGTTTTGAATAGTTATAAAAATAGTTCAATGTATTTTAAATTCATAGCCTACTCCTCATTAGACTAGGAACAATAAGGAAGTTAACACATTGGTTACGCAGAGCCATTAGCAGAGTGTGAACGCTTCATAGTGGCTGAGTTTACGCTTTCGTCAATCCGACACGATCTTCAAAGGAGCCGTACATCATCGTTGGTTACGCTCAAACACTTCCACTAAAAACGTATAGCACAACCGAGTTAGTGAGTTTTGCAAACGGACGATTAACAAACGCATTTCAATTAACAATCTATATGTTCGATTGAACCAATTGCTGAGAATTGGGAAACGGGTTGTTAGTTAAATTACAACGCAAAGAGACTAATTGTTCGACACTAAATTCTTACAATTAGTTAAGCTTACAATTAAGTTTTTATTATTTTTTGCTTCTAAAAAACCAAACGGATTTTCATACAGTTTTCTCTATTGAAAAGAGCAATAAGCGCAGAATAACGTTTCAGAAAAAAAAAATTGCATTCATGCGAAACCGAGGAAGGGTCATTAAACAATTAATGAGAGAAAATAATGGGTTCTGCATTTCTATTGTTCATGTATGAGTGTTATACATATTATTATTGTAATCTTTTTCAGGAAAATTATAGGTTAAAGTGTTAATATCACATTGGTGTCGACTTATAATCTCGAGTATGCAGATGTCCTAAAGAAGTTTCAATGGTCCACGAGCCAGGCACAAATTTCGTCAGTTATTTCCTCTCCAGCGATAACTCGTCAGATGCTTGAGAGAGTTGTATCATGAAGCCCCGTAAACGTCAGCTTCCGCTCCTAGGGTGGGTTTAGCAGCGGTACCCTCCCAAACCAGCTGACATTTTTATTTATTCACTAGCTGGTGCCCGCGACTTCGTCCGCGTTGAAAAAGAAAAAGTAGCCTATCCTGTGTCCTATACGTTTAAATGTTTATCTATCAAGTTTCATAAAAATCTGTTAATTCGTTTAAGAGTTATGGAGGAACATACATACAATACTCGTACCTACACTTACAGATTTATTATTAGTATTGATAATACGAGTATAGCACATAAACAGATCATATGAAAAATTTTCAACTGAGAAGAAATGCGATCGGCTGAGGTACTCGTATAATCCACCACTTTATAGTTAGCTGACTTTTTTTTTTTCAAAATATTAGGTTCACATGAACTTGAAGAAAAACTTTTTTTACCAAGCCTCTGACGAATTATCGACCGAGAACTGATTGGTCATGAAAATCTGTTGCCGGCTCGCGGTCCACAAAAACTATCTATACTAATATTATAAAGAGGAAATATTTGATTGTTTGTTTGTTTGTTGTTTCAAAGACACGAATGTATTATATTTTATAAAGTTACGCGGACTAAATCGCGTGCAACAGCTAGTATACAATAATATTAATAACTCGATTGCGTACGCCCCTCGACTATAGCTCCTTTATAAACAGACTTAACGGTAATTATTCCTGCACTGTTTTAGACTTAATGCGAAAGATGTCGTCACAGTGCACAATAACGACTTCCTGGACTGATTTATTAGTTTGCACATCTAAATTATGATAATTAGCTACCTACTGCGTTTACTGCGTTCTTATTGCAGTGTTCCTTTCACACTTTCAGGACTAAAATGGTTTGTTGTATGTGCTTGAACAATTCTCTCTTAATCCTTAATAAGACTTAATATAAATTCAAAAGCGTTGTTTGTTTGTTTGTTACGTTGTCACGCCTTAACTACTCAACTAAACATTATGAAATCATCCATATACAGGTACTGTGTAAGGGATACGTAAAAGGAAAGAAAAAAAGCACTGTTTTCGAGAATCATCAATCAATATCAATACTAATAATAAATGTGTAAGGGTTGGTCATGCAGTAAGTTACTTTGTTTTTAGAGATATCGTGTTTATAGGCTCTATACACGATACTGAAACTAAATTGACGATTTTAAGATTTTTTTTCTGTATGTATGTATGTATGTTCCTCCATAACTCTTAAACGAATTAACTGATTTTCATGAAACTTAGTAAATAAACATTTAGACGTACGGGACGCAAGATAGGTTACTTTTTCTTTTTCAACGCGGACGAAATCGCGGGCGCCAGCTAGTATAAAAATAAAAATCTAACACTTGTCAAAGTACCTATAGCAGCAATAAAGATTTCAGGCGTTATGTTGCCCACTAGCTGTTTCACGCGACTTTGCCCGCGTAGCTTTATATAGAGTATGTTACTCGTTGATAATGTAGCATTTTATAGAGAATTTTCCAAATCCGTTTATTAGTTTCTGAGTTTATTTATTACAAACATACAAAAATACAAATCTTCACTCTTTTTTTGTAATTATATTAGTATAGACATATTTTGGTATGCATTACGTTTACCGCGACTTCGTGGAAAAATAAAATACATTTTATTTTTCCACGAAGTCGCTGTAAATAAATGTATTAAATAAATGTAAATGATTTGAGATAATTTTCCGTGACGCTGCGAAATTCGTCCAAACAATCAGGCTATTCATTACGAAATTGAAATAGCCTGGCACTTAATCATGAACAAAAATGTATTTGTAATATTTTACCGTTGATAACCAGGTCGAAGGTAATCCAGGATTATGGAGATGATTAATGTGCTGCCCCGATGAAGTGACACCTTCCTCTTGAGGTCGGTATAAGTTATGAAACAAAGGCGTACAAAGTATCCAAGAGATAGAAATATTGACAAGTATTTTCGAAGGCTTCTGGCAAGAAATCCGAAGGGAATACCGTATTTATAGTCTATTTAGTAAACCTTAAGGTTTATATTCTTTACATAAATTCTATTTCTCAGTATACCAGCCACGTGTAAAGAGTATATTAGCTCTATCCTGGACGTCATAAAATCCGGAGAAAACATATGACCTATACACAGCAAAGGTGATTTGTTCTATAGAATCATAAGAAATTTAGCTTAATATATTAAGGTAAATTTACAACTATATGATAAAAAATCATAATGCTACTCAATAGAAGATTAAATAGGTAAATAAATAAATTAAGGATGCCAAGCAAGTTCTAATTTTGACAATCTACATTAATTCGCATGAAAAGTTTTTCGTTTTACTGTTCACGTATTTGCTATAATAATAAGTAATAAATAAATAAATATTATAAGGAATGTAACAAAAAAAGTTAAAAATAAAACAACGATATTATATATAAAAAAAATGAAGCAAGCTTTCTACACGGCTGTATTTCCTAAACGAAAGAGATTTCTTTGTACTTCTAAAATGAAATTTAAATTCGATTTCCTGGAGCTATGCGAAATATTTTTCGACAGTTAAATTTATTACCAGCAATTTGTTTTAGGCCTGTGTCGATTAAAGTTCATAGTAACATTTGTCAAGGATTAAACACTTTTTCTTACAAAATGAAAATTAAAAATTCCATGAAAATATACAAGGTAAATATAGCCAACTTATTGATTATTGATATCATTTCGGTCATAAACCGTGGAGTTATCCTGCAAGGACAGGGATATATATAGGTGCCTAACCTATTTAATCCTAGACATGGTCAATCTGTGTACTAAATTTGGCTCAGTTGCGTTTTCTTTGGTAACTACTAACAAACTTCATAAATTTAGTATCTTCATCTTTATAAACTTCATAAAAGTAGCTTTTTTTTTAAATAAACATTTACATTTGAACCGCTGGCATTATTTAATAATAATTTTGAGTATAAATTTGTTCATTTATTATTTAATACACTTGTTAGCGCATTATGGCTACAAAGGTCTTCAGGATAATATCTGATGCAGGCATGATTTAGCATAATCATAATATAATTATAACAAACATTTTAACTAACTTCACTTTTGTAATTATTTGTAAAGATTTATAAGCAGTAACAAGTATTAAGTAGGTACTAACGATAACTTAGTTGACTGTAGTTACACTTTGGATAACTGAATTTTGAAAATCAACTTTCATACGCTCTTCTGTTTGCACAATTAAAATTTGAATTACTGTCGATGCTTCCATATCTAAAATAAGCTTCTTGTCTTGTTCGAGAGCGTTCGAGACATCTGACGTGAAATTTTCGAGTGGTTCAGACCCCTCGTTTGTTGGCTGACGTCAAAACTCTTCAAGAGCAGGCCGTGTTCATATTTGGAGAGGTTCTCGACTGAATACGACGAGGTATTGGTCCATAAACCGGTACAAGGTAAGCGGAAAATCGACTACTTTCGATTTGAAGAACACTCGTTCTCTGCCTTTGTTTCCTTTAAAAAGTGTTCATACTTTTCTCTGCTTTTAATGACGTCACACCTTTGTTCACAAAAAAAATTTAATATTCAAAATTCGTCATTCAAATTCTTCTATTATAATGAACAAAGACTAATCAGTTTAGTGTATTTTCCTAGTTTATTTGTTATCAATAAAAAAATGAAAATACATTCTTATCCCATCTGCGAGCAGTGGGCCAACATTAGTTTACAATACTATGTCACCGTGTCTCGAATGCTTATTTTTTATGAGAAAAGAAGGTCATTTTTTAGTAAAAAAATTGTGAATTAATTATGTAATATTTCTCAGAGGTAGGTACATTTACTAAAAACAAATTTTAAAGCAGGCCGGCATAAAAACAAAACATAAATTATTCTTTTGAAATTTTAAAAAATTTATACCTAAGGAGCGAGAAAGGGGGAGGGGAAGCCGTGAAGAAAAATCATGCCAGAAAAAAGGGCTAACAATCAGAAGGGCATTTTGTGTGTCAGTCCTAATGGATTATAAACATATAGCAATTAACCTTTTTGACTTACAGTAAAAACTTTTGATATCGCCCGTAATCCAACATCCCCCCTGATCTCTATTAACCCGTAATATCTCAGAAAAAATAACAAAACATGGGATACAACAGTCGCAACCGTTTAGATTTAAAACAAACATTATTCGAGTCTAAAAATTGAATCCGCAAACGATCGCTGAATGCCAAAAGTCTCAAATTACGTTGTATTTTTACCTTAAAATGTTTGTATGTTTTCTTGCTTAGGTACCAAATGTAAACAAATTAATTGAATAGTAATGGAAATCAGCCATCCCCGACTATTGTCTTATTACATTAAAACTGACTTATATACATAAGCATAAGGGCATATAGTTATCATATTAACTGAAATAAAATTGACATCATTATGTATAGTTTATGGTATTGTAATATAAAAAAATTGTTAACTGTGTTGAAAAACATCATTTAGAAAATAACGTTCGTTGGTAAATGATAATAATTAATATATCGCTGCTTAAAAACTAAAGTGCCACAAATCAAAATTACACTTTTTACATGAGAGCTAATCGAAAAGAATTAAATTATTTTTCCATATTTTTTTTCTTATTAGATATATATCAAATAGATGCATATTATACATCGTTAGAAGCGTATCTTTAAGTAGCATTAAATGTTTTAAGTACTTTTATAATAAACTGAATACTAAAAGAGATATAAGCACATAAGTTACTTTTGAATATATACAAAATGATCAAAATATACTAAATATGGAATAAAACAACCATAAGTCTTTTTGCAACACACAATATGAAGGACTGTGATTGTATTTTTGCAATAAAATAAAATAAAATTTTTGGATTTTTTGTTTTATGGCCCTTTAGTTTTTAAGCAGCGATATATATAAGTAAAAGGCGACTGAAAGGCTGTCAACCCGTCCGGTTGGCTATAACTATGACGATTATTATGACGCAACCGCGTCGCGGTTGCGGCTATGCGGTCCTATGCGGCTATGCTATGGTCAGTGACTGAGCGCGCACGCCTTCAGTGCTATGCGGTTTGTCTACCAACACGGTTGCATCCACATTCGCAATGTCCGATGACACGGAAAGAATAATTGTACCGATCCGATACCGTGGAGCACTACTGATATCTGCACGCACATGCGGTTATCCGGTGCGGTTTAACCGGTCCGGTCGGCCGCATAGCACTATCTCCGGCCTAGTATAGTGGATGCTTAAGGGGTAAACATAGGCTAAATCCTAAAAATTTACATTGTTTAATAAAGATGTTACATTAAAGTGTCAACGCAATTGGTTTGAAAAAAATATATGTTATACTTAAACATGTGCAGAACAAATTGTATTGTTTAGAATTTCCATCGATGTAATAGAAACCCCACAATAAAAGTTAGAACATAAGAAGAATTTGACTTATATTGAAAATTGTTTCGAAAACGGGTTATTGCGCGCAAATGATTCCTGCATCGATTAATAAGTCCATGTCAGCCTGGGAGCTCTAAATATAATTACGGAGCTTCAGTGTATTTCGTGCGGAATTAGTTTGAAATATATAGACATTACTTATATAGAAATATTATAAAGACAAGGTCAAATCGTCAATGTCATTTGCTTATGTGAATCCCTTAAGTACATTATGTTACGCCATATTCCAAATCTAAGCTTCCTAGACATGTTTTTACAATTTTTGACTAAGTTTATATTGATAGTCAAGTCAAGACTAATAATTTTTAAGGATAGAAGTAGGTAGAGGTTTTTACAATTTCAATTAAATACTTTTATTAAACAACTATTTAATTAAAATTGTAAAATATATCAATAGATTTTATGATTAAACACAAAATAAATATTTAAAAGCTAGTTAAAGACATGTTACTTACTAATGAGGAATACTCGTGTTTTATGTAGGAGTTTCTACATTAACATACCTGTAACAAGATATTAATTAACTTCATTTAATAACATTCAATTTAAATTTTACAAAACTATCGTGGTAAATTAAATTATATAAATAAATAAATTACAAAGATGCCTTTTTATTTTTTTAGTTATTAATTATTATTTTAGTTTATATTTATATATTAATTAATATTAATAGAATTATAAATGAATTTTATAATATAAACACATTACTTTATTTATTTATTGATTACATTAAAATATATACTAAAAATTAGAAAAATATAAAGAGTTATAATAATAATAAATTAAAACAACTAAATAAAAATACTTGCATGCCCTTGCCATATTTTGTACTGTAACTGCTGTATATGAATTAAGAACCTATAGACATGAGTGTTAAATAAAGAGTGTGCAAATAAAGATTTATTTATTAACTTTGAAATTCTGCCTGTCTGTACCACTGGTGAAATATACCCCGGGAAAGTAGGCTACTTTTAATCAGGCAAAGTCGATAAAGTGCATAAACTAGTAGTCAGTTGAGCAAAATTGGCGACTGGGTTTCGAATGTCCGGAACAATAATTATTGAAAACTTAACCCACATCAGGTTGCGGCTTTCCTCTCCATCGTGTCAAGAGTGGACGTGACACCAATGACGAGAATCGAGTACTTTGAACTGCTGACGCATTGACTTTGATGCCAAAAGACTTGAAAACGAAAGTTTGACGTCAGAGGCTCTTAAGAGAGGTTTTCGAACATGTCTCTCCGAATCAGTTTCTGTCAACGCCCTTGAAACAAGGGTTATTGATCGTCATAAACTTTGAGATACTTCCAAAGGTCAACCCTACTGATTGATGGGTTTACTTGAAAACACAATTTAAAAATTACAGTTAAATTTGGCTAACCTTAATTCTATTTCGACTTTACGTCTTTTTAGTGAGTTTCACGTATTATTTTAAAAAATCGTCATTCAGAATAAATTTTGTCGTGCATATTAAAATGAATATTTATAAAATATTATACAAATTAATTTTAAAGGCGAAAATTGTATTGACTATATTTTATTTCTTGTAAAGAAGTCTCAAAATACAAAACAACCATTTGTTACTTGTTTTAAACCAGAATACTAAACAAGTAACCCGCCTCCGGATTTTTGCATAATATTTCATTTATCGTTAATCGTTATCCAATAGTGACAACCTCAAAATTTGTTGGGTGGTTTAGAAGAAGATAGCGCAGTAACAGATAGAGGCAGACATAGACTTTATTTTGTCAATGATCAATCTAAATGGCTTACTCATTAAAAAAAAGTTGAATGCAGTTTTTCTTAGTTAAAAATCGAAGCCTCAGTTCTATAGAGCAAATTTTCTCCCTGAACCATTTGAATTGATCACCTGTACATTTAGATAAAGATGCTTCAACATGTTTAAGAAAATAAAGGAAAAACCACGTTCTACAACATAATATAATATTTAGATAAATTTTCCTTCCTTTTAACAAGTAATATAAACCGTATAAAAAAAGTAAAAACCGAAGAATTAATTAAAAACCGAAAAAAGTAAAACCGTAATTCAAACCGAAGAAAAAGTTGCTTTATAATATTTTCAGCTCATATTCGAAACAAAAGCAGAAAATAATAAAATTGCGCTTACTCAATGCAGTAAATATTGTATAACCCTCATAAAAATACAGTGCAAAATTACGCCACCATCCACGAATGTTGAAAAGAAAGAAAAAATGCAAAGCAATTCAGTGATCCAATGCACCTCGTTTATACGTATAAAGCAAATTTTTCTGCGAACAAAGCTTGTAGCCACCGAAGGCATTATAAACGGTTTAAATTTAAATTCTCCTTTAGCAGCTAGCTTACGCCACGATACACAATATAAGAAAAGTAGTAATTAATTTATTGTTATTATTGTATTGTAATTCACATTTAATTATTTTCATCCTAAATACTAATTTTATTACAATATATATTAAAAAAAAACAATAAATATCGTAAAAAACCTAAAACCCAATAAATATCGTAATTCCGCAAATGGTCTCGGACACATTCGTCACTTTCACAAATAGCGGGCAAGGCCCAAGCTAACGGAGATAAGGGCTGAAGAGTGAGGAACCTCCAGACAGTTAGTGCCGTGTCAAGAAGTACAGCCTTCTATATATGTCCCTTGATCTTGAGGTGAGGTGTTGGTCGAGAGTCGAGACTTTGCAATAAGAGCGTTCGCTGACACGATTATCATGACGATGATGGTCGAATCGACATCCTATTTGGCGGTCACTTGTAGTTATTGTTAGAATCCACAAACAGATAAGCCCTATCAGTTCCAGACAGAAGTTTTGGAGTTATTTATCAATTATAGTTTTTCTTAAAAATCACCATATTTTCTAAGACTTCTAAAATATTGTGGTAAGTGTATAATTTTTGGTATGTGATTTTAACTCGAACCCATAAACTAATTATGTGTTTTATAAGTGACTAGCTATGGCCCGCGATAATATTATGTAGTTTTATATACTTAGGTAGGTGGATTTTTTTTTTAAATTAGTTCAGTAGTTTTAAAGTTTCTTCAATATATATTTAAAAATATTTACAACTTGCTTTCTTACAATAATAGCTCATTTGCAACCACTATGAAATATCAATCAACCGAGCTCATATAACCTAAATCTTTTACAAGTTGGAGTGAAAGGCATCTTCTGGGTGAGCTCGCTCCATCATAGGCCTCATCCTTGCTACAGCTGGTTGTTGGCCAAGAGCAAACCCATCTCTAATAAAAAATAAAAAATATATATAACATATAATACTTAAAATATTGAATAATTTCGTTTGGTATACTGTGTCGCATACACGAATGACTGTATCCGACACAGAGCAAATAAAATCCGTTCAAGTGAGAGTTGGTCTCGTATGCTACGAATTCCTAGTCTGTATATATGCATAGAGTTGCTTTACCCATGTGGGTTGCTAACGGGTAAAATATTTTTACTAAAGAAAAATTATACCTAACGTTGTTGAAATATATAAAAACTCAAAAATAATATAATTTTATATTTTCAATAATTTCTTATAATTATGTTTGATTGTATGCACAGTGCACACTGTTGATAAGTAACCTTAATTAACATTTAAGGTTGAATGTTCTGTGATAATCATAATCCAACAAATAAAAATTGTATCTCTTGAGTGTTTTTGTAAGTGTGTGATGAGTGTGTGTGCTTAGATATTATTTAACAACACCAACAGTATTCACACCGATTGATTAAACTTGAATTTAATTATAAAAAAATAATTAAATTCAATATTTTTTTCAATAATAGTAAGTAAAAGTAAGTTAAAGTTAAAGTTTCACTTAAGTTAAGTTCAAGTACTGTACCAAAGTGCAATTGCACTTTAACAATTTTATCAATAATATTATGAAAGTAAAAACTATATTTACATTGTTTTATAAATATTTCTATGTAATAAAAGGTTTTTTAGACGAAATAATTAGAAATAAAGCTTTTGACTTTTGGCCTTATTGTCGCCAAAAATCTCTCATTTAATTTCTAGTACGAAGTCGAGATTAAATAGGAAAAAAGAGAAAACAGCACCGATGTTATCAACCAACGTGTCCCCATTTATCACGCGCGTGAGGTATTGCGTATTATTCGTAGACAATATCAGGATGGTGGGAACATCAAGTCATAAGCGCCAACGGGTACCCAATTTTATTATTTATTTTATATTTTTAAATATTATCTATCGACGAAAGAAATTCTATCTTTATTTCAAAATAATCACAGTTTTATGATGAAGCGCTAATTTTGGTCTTAATTTTTTTTAGCTTAAATAATAAAAGTAAAAATAGGAACAGAAGTTTAATGTAACAATTGAGGACGTTGGTGTCAAAATTTTAGTACATATTCATTACTCACACATTTATTGAGGAAGTAATTAGATTGAAACTTAGTACACCTTAGTGAGATAACACAAAAATTTACAATAAAACTTACCAATATATTTAAAGCATTTTCTTGAGAGCAATGTATTCTTACCAGAGGCCTTTAAGTAAGTTGTAAGTTTTTAAAAAAAATATTTACTAGACATAACTGAAGCTGTATCATATATAAGATTAGTTAAGCAGTTATAGTATAGTATTAATGCGATTATGTGTGAATAATTAGAATGCATTTGTTAAAGCATCTTATGTACACCGCTGTACGCTCATCACTTGGACACGATTACCGACAGGTCGAGGTGGCGAAACGCGTAAGTAATGTAACATCCCCATATAATATTGAGCGTAATATATCAAGGGTTGAGTGAATGGGTCGTTTTATTTTTGCTTGGACGGGTTATATTAGTTCTGGAGTTGGTTTTTATTGTTTAGATGCGTTAGGAATACAAAAAGATTCAAGTCAAATAATAACCTGTTGGGCTTTAAGAGAAAAACTTTAAATAAATTCTCCTTTTTAGAATATGACCATCGGACGAGCAAACGGTACGGCTGGTTACCATCCTCATCTTGTCGAAGTCCTCTTTTTCGGACTTTAAGCGCTTTAAAACATCCTTTATAATGCGCACTGCTAAAGTTTGGAAATCCTGAGCTCATATAACCCAAATCTTTTCAAATTTCGAATGATTAGGCATCTTTTGGACTAGCTCGCTCTATCATAGGCCTCACCCTTGCTACACAGTTGTTTGTTGGCCAAGAGCAAACCCATCTCTAATAAAAAAAATGTTAGTTTTTTCTCTTAGTCAGTAATACAAGAATTCAACCCGCAAATATGTCCTAAATTCTGCACATTTTAGAAATCTATTATATGAAATAAATTTCATTTTTATGAATTTCTACTAGCATTAACAAATAAGTAATCATGAAATTACATAGTATGGAATTTGTAAGCTGCTCAAGTTGGAAAGTGAGCTCTTAAGTACCTCACACTAAAGACTGCCAAGGAATAAGAAAATATAAGGTTTCGTGATAAGAATACATTATTGTAGTGCCGATTGATACTCAATTACTTCAGTAACCATTTCTGAAAAATACAAAATTTCTTCTACGAAGTATATATGTGTTATGACCATGCCGAAATTTGTCGTATAAAAAGAATAAGCCAGCCTTTATTACTATTTCCTCCTGACACTTTTGTTGTGTGAACTATTCCTATAAAATTCTGATTGAAAGCGACATATCATCAACTTTCGGCCACAATATTGAATGATTAATCAGACAAGTTATGAAGAACTTACTCGGAAAAGAAGAGAAATTGACAAGAATGGTATTTTATTTAATATGAACTTTGTAGACTAAACCATAATGCAAAGTCTAAATAAATTAACGAAAGTATAACACATTAGGCCAATTTAGGAAACGATAATCGCTTAATGAAATTTAATTTGTCCTAAACAAACATACTTCGCAAAGCAAACCTCGGCATTGTATTTGCAGAGTAAGCCCTTTCAGCGACGGGCGCCATCTTCTACTCTTCGCTTTATTTTCCTATACATATTTCTTACGTCTTTGTGTTTGTAAAAATAACTTTCAACTCCTGTGAGCGGCTTTAAATTTTTACTTTTATAGGTATAGTGCTTTTGTTATAACACAAGCAACGTTGACTTTAGTAGGATTTAATTTTATTAAAACATTTAGTTATAATATTTCGCCAAAAGATTGATGATTTATCCAATGATTATACAATCAAAGGATATAGGTACCTATGTATTTTTCAGTGCACTATAGTTTCACCTATACACTATAGTGGAGGAAATATTTTACAGGTCTTTAGACAGGCTAACGGTCCACTTAATGGTAGGTAGCTACCGTCACCTATTACACAAGCAACGCTACAGTTTCTGCAAGTGCGCTGCCGACCATAGTGGGATTGAGGATAAGGGTGTGACGCAGTGTGACCACTACTTAAAGCTATCTATTTAAGCTCAAGGTACATTTCTCTTAAAGAACACAGTGTCTGGAATAGTGTTTGTGTTGTTGGCGGAACATAGCGTCAATGTGTCACGTGCAAATGGAACCTTTGGAGTAATAGATGATAACACGTTCCTAAGGTAACAACGCTCGTTCCTTTTTCGCACGCACGATTAATCTTCCCAATACGTATGCAGATGGGGAGCGATATGACAAAACCTCTCTTAATACATAATGCATTGTCTCTTATCGTATAAATTTATAACAATACTAGCGAACGGCTTACCGTGAAGTTCAATTTTTTTTTAAACCTTTAACAAAATTACCTGTCCCTGTACGCTTAGATCTTTTAAACTAAGCAACAGATTTTAATTCGGTTTTACTTGCGGTCTTCAAATTGAAAATGTTTTGTGAAGATTCTTATTATTATTATTTTTTGAGAAACAAAATTTTCTGCATCATAATGTATAGTGCTAATAGCAGCAATTATTGGCGCCTAAAAAGATATTTCCCAGTTATAAAATCTTATGCCAAAGCACCCATAGTTAGTGGGAAGGAAGTATTCTGAATTCATATGCCCGAAGCATTCGCCGTTCCCAACTAAGTAATATAAGTCCTCCTGCCATGGTTAGTTCACGTCGAGAAAGAGAAGATGAGTTGTTTGAGTGAGTGAATGTGTGTGTGTGTGTTGTGTGTATAAATTAAATATAAACACTCTCTACGATTACTACTCTACAATTAGTCTTGGTACAATTTGTTCCATTTAAATTAGTGGTGGCATGAAAGCAGCTCATTTGTTACATCCAGGGTTGTCACTACTATTATTTTGTGTTCATCTAATACGTACTAGCAGACCTTAAGGCGCATAGTGATGCTAAACTGCAAAAGAGACCTAACTTTGAAGGCATATATATCCTAGAACGAGTAGTTTAAACAATCTAAAAAAATATATTTTATGTTAATATAGTGAAGCAAAAAAAAAATCGTTGTTAATGTTTATTTTATTGTTGTTACTTTTAACAGAAAAAATGTAATCTAATTTTTTGCAAGAAATTTCTTCCAACTTCTAAACCCCAGAACCGAAATTAATGTTTATTTTACAATATTATAAATAATTATATTTCTAAACAATTAATTGTTGAAAGTTTCAATAAAATCGTTAATACGGAACAGTAGGACGAAAACAGTGTCGCGCGGACTGATTTTTCTTAAAAAATTTCGCTAAACACATACCTACATTAGATGAACATTTTAATTTATTTAAAGAAAAATCTTTCAAATTATTTAAGTAATAGAAGTTCTTATTTTTAAAAATATAATTGTTTTCTATTAAATTAATGTTAAAAAAAAATATTATTAAAAAAATGTATAAATTATGTAAATTTAAATACTCGTACACATACAATACATTTATTATTTGACACCCCTACTCGGTTATGTAAATCTCTATGACCCAGTAATCTGTACAGCGAGCCGCAGGTCAAGCTACACACTTAGCTGCCTTATTGTATAAGTTGTTAGATACGTTATTGTGTTTCTTGACTGTACAATGTACTGAAGATACGGCGCAATATAGTGTCGGGAATATAATTTGTAAAAAGCTTTCTCGCATCGAAATTTCTCAGTAAAGAGTCTCTAAATATACTTAAATATATTAAAATTGATGCATTTATTCATTATCAGATTAATAGAAATGATATTATATAATGTAAATATAAAAACTCAGTATGTAAATACATATACCAACCTCATATTTTATATTCCATATTTTGTTAGATATCTACTAAAAAAAAAAATTTATTTACACAAAAAAAACAATTGGTGGTACACAGTTAAGGTGTACTATAAACTCAATTAAGTTTATAGCGTACACATGAGTTGTCCACAATAACAGAAATATATAGAATTACAATCATAACAACAGAAATACAAAGTATATTTTGTATTTTAATAGTGTAAATAACGAAAGCGAATTTATTTGAAAATTATTCAATTGCAGATGGACATCTATACTTATAAAAAGGCAACATATTTTATACTAGCTGTCCAAGTCGTTTTCTATAGGTCCAGTAGTTTTTGAGTTTATTAATTTAAAAAAAAGTACAGAAAAGAAAAAAAAAAACAAATCTTTTCTCTTTATAATATCAATAAATATATAGATTAATTGTGTTTACGAAGAATTTTATTAAAATTAATATTGAAAAGCGATTTTGGTTTTCTTAGGTATTTTAAACCTTTAAACCTTTATTTAAATTTTCTTAGATATTTGGTTTTCTTAGGTATTTTAAACCTTTAAACCTTTATTTAAATTTTCTTAGATATTTGGTTTTCTTAGGTATTTTAAACCCGGTGTTAGTCGCATACATCACTAGTAATACAATGTAAGTAAACTATATGAATATTCCGTTCCCCTCGGATGTCGTCCCACTTAAATTAGCGGAGGAAAATTTTACGGGAAACAAGAGAATCCACTCTAGTATGCAAAAAGGTTTTTATGTACAAAACTAGTGATGGATCGTCCATTTTTTTCCGCAGTCTTTAATATTCATTTTTATAGAAAAACTATATCGGGTGGTTTCATGAAAAATATTGCACGGTAAAAAGCCGATACGGATTACATATATTTTTCTATTAAAATTAGGTACCTGTTATTCTATATTTTTCGAATGCCAATAACCTGAAATTTCAATGCAACATTCGGTGTTGTGTTTCAACATAAATATTTTTAGTTATTTTAACTTGTTACACCCTTACCCGCGCAGAGTGGCGGACAGGCAGACAACAATAAATGTAGTTAGATAATAAATAATAAATAAATTAATAGTAAAAATACTTTTTAAAAACAAGCTTTTATTTAAGTGCCCTAAAAAGAAGAAAATAACCAAATTTCAGCTCAATCGGTTAAAGATAACTGATTTAAAATTCAGTTGCAAGATTCCACCCGGACAAACATACATACATACATTGAAAGTTAATATAAAGCTTGCAAAAAAAAGTCGATATAGGTATCAATTGGTGTTTAATTTAAATAACTGAGTCTATACTCAGAACGGTTATAGTAACATAGAAGTCAAGTTAGTGATCCCTCGGGAACAGAAGCTTTTTTCTGGATTTAATGTACCTTTTTTCGTGTCCCTGATCACCCCAAAAAAAAAATTATATGGCAAAACAACGTTTGCCAGGTCACCTAGTATGTTATAAAATAAACCTATGTTCCAATTCAGCTTTCTAGACTTAGTATTTCCAATTCCTAATATGCTTCTATATTCTAAATGCATGCATACCTTATTTGGGAACTTATTCAAACTCCCACAAAGGCAAATCACTGTATATTTTCAACTCACGTAAAAGTAAATTTTAGTTTCTACAGTTCCTACGTGGGTTAGCATTGATTGTGTGTGCTTTTCGTATGCGCAATTAAACAAGTCGCAGCCCTGTCACAGAACGAACTAGTTAGATCTGAACGTTTATTTAATTAGTAAATTGTGACCTCCGACAAAGGGCTCATAGTTCACGACTGTAACACAATTTGCTCATCTATATACTTAGTTAGTTACAGTGACTATGTTACTAACTAATTATATTAGGTATATGCATTATGTCAATGTCGCTTTGCTCGTGTGAAAATTTAATATCATACTACATTTTCTAGAAAAACCTGGTATGGTATCACCCAGTACTAAACCAATGCAATAAGCACCAGGAAGGACTATATTCATTCATTTCATAATTTCTTTCTCTCATGTGTTATTAAATTTTTTTTTTATGTTTAGTGGCTATTGACGATCTAAATTAATTAATTAGTATTTTTTTATTTTTGTTTGTATTGAATAAACATTATTTCACCTGTAGAAAGCTACGTTATCAGCGAATAACATACGAGTTATATTTTATAAAGTTACGCGGACGAAGTAGAGTGCAAAAGCTAGTTTTAATTTTGAAAAAAGGAAGAAGTTTCTTCTTCAAAAGGAAGAAGTCGAATTAAGCAGTGTATAAACAAAGGTAAAGACAATAAGAAAATCACAATTCACAGATCGAGGCCACTTTGATATCGCAGTCTAAGACTATGGATACGTGACAGCCTGCGAATACGTTAGCAGTTTGCTTTCATACGATTGGGTCTATTTGAATAGGCCTCCGGGATTAGTTGTCAACTATAGTTTACTTGGATGTACGTGACTACGGGTCGCTCGTATCGTACAACCAATACTTAGTCAGTATTTTTGCTTAGGCAAATGAATGATAAAATTTAAAAATAATAAAAATCAGTACCTAATGTTATCACTTTGATGGACCAAATCTACATTATCCATGGAAATTTAAAGGAAAAAAAGTAAGTGCCTACTAATATTATTCCAGGAAATTAATTATCTGTGTGCCAAGCATTGGTTTACGCATGATTGAGTTAAAAGTCCACCTATCTTCACAACTTTCTTATACTTATATAATTATTATGTAGCTATAACGAATGGCATTCTGCTATAACTAAGTTGCATTGTATATTTTGAGTACCTAATATTTCTTACTACATTTTAAACATAATGTTAAGAAAAAAAAAAAGGGGTTAGGAAGAAAATTGTGTGTTCAAAAGATGTTCAAATAAAGGAAGATTTAATAAGTGTTCTGTGACGCTCTTTCCAATGAAGTATTCTTCAATGATAATCAATTCAATTAAGTAAAGATCGACGCTTAAAGGCAAACGTGACCATATGAGCGTATTCTTATGAGGTGATACTATTAGAGTGATCAAAGTAAATTCGAGTACAAAACGAATGGCACATTTCGCAGGAATGGGCTATAAACGAGTAACGGTACACAAAACATTTGCTATATTTTACGAGTAGTTCCTCTCCCGGTCGTATTTTTCGCTCTTCGTAAACCTAAGTTTTAAAACTCGACTAGAAACATATCACGACAGCTGTGTGGTGTTGTGCCGAATGAAGCTCTATTAATGGGATAGAGCTGGCAAATTTAATAGATTTACTTTGTCTCATTATATACTTTGGCAATAAGCAAAATAAGTCTTATTTCATTCTTTTACAATATAAGTTTACTTTATAAAATAAATAAAAACACTGTATTTCAATACAAATACAAGTAGGTACATAACTCTGTGACCAATTTTTGATAGTAGTCATTATAGTCATTGATATGTTATTTTTTCAACTGAATACGATCTGTGAAGTTCATATACTCATTACCAACATAAATAACAGTCGAACAGTAAAATAAAAAATAAAAATAATACAATTGACTCGTTCGTTTCAAGCATTAGGTCCGATACAATATTAGATGGCGTTGTAAATGCAACTAAACATTAATATCTAGAAATTTATTACATCGTATAGTCTACCAACGATGGACAAAATCATCAATACTAATAATAAATCTGTAAGTGTAGGTACTGTATGTATGTATGTTCTACCATAACTCTTAAACGAATTAACTGATTTTCATGAAACTTGGTAGATGAACATTTAGACGTACAGGACACAGGATAAGCTACTTTTTTCTTTTCAACGCGGACGAAGTCGCGGGCGCCAGTTAGTAACAAATAAATTATTTCTGGCATCTTTTCCCGTAAGGAAGACCAACGAATATAAACTTTTAAACCCTCTTTCAGAAGACCATGATGAAATAACGGCATGCTGTTGAATGTTAGATGTCGTGGCTTGTCTTATATTATAGGCGACGAAAGCCACCTATAAAAAAAAAACTACAAATGGACCGTCAGCCTGTTTGATGACTTTAACATAAAAAAAAAAATATACTGTATACTTCGGAGTAAGTAATTGAAATTTATCGTATAATTTCATTAAGTATATTTAGAATAATTTATTTATATTGGAATATCAAAACACTGTGTCTTCATAAAAAAAGAACATTAATTTATGTGGTGTGCCACTTCTATTGCTTTGTAGTTCTGCGCAACGAACACATGAAACTATTTTTGCTTCCCCCGAATGAACAAATTTAGTTCCCCTGTGTCGTGGTTGGCTACTAATTGACGCTTTAAATCTGTCCACGCCTCCTACTAGTTGGAGCCCTGTTTATGAGTTATTCAGAAATTTGTTATGAATTATATTTACTTCATCTGAATAACTATTGACCCGCCCCCGACTTCGCACATATGCAATTTATTTCTTCAAATTATATACAGTAACCTTCGACATTTGTCGCTCCATTTTTGAAAACCGTATCAAAATCTGTTGGGTAGTTTAGAAATTACAAGAGAAACAGACAGAAGCGGACAGCGATTTTATATTATAACTAGCTGGCGCCCGCGACTTCGTCCGCGTTGAAAAAGAAAAAGTAGCCTATCCTGTGTCCTGTACGTCTATATGTTTATCTACCAAGTTTCATGAAAATCAGTTAATTCGCTTAAGAGTTATGGAGTTTCAGTATCATGTATAGAGCCTATAAACACGATATCTCTGAAAACAAAGTAACTTACTCCATGACCAACCCTTACAGATTTATTATTAGTATTGACTAGCTGCTGCCCGCGACTTCGCCCGCGTAACTGTAAATTATATACTAAAACCTTCCTCGAGAACTCTATCCATTGGTGAAAACAACATGAAAATCGGTGCAGTAGTTTTTGAGTTTATCGCGAATAGACAGACAGACGCGGTGGAGGTCTTTGTTTTATAATATGTAAGAATATTCGGAAATTCAAATAACTTCCATAAAAGTGTATAATCAATACTAATAATAAATCTGTAAGTGTAGGTATTGTATGTATGTATGTTCTTCTATAACTCTTAAACGAATTAACTGATTTTCATGGAACTTGGTAGATAAACATTTAGACGTACGGGACAGAGGATAGGCTACTTTTTCTTTTTTTAACGCGGGCGAAGTCGCGGGCGACAGCTAGTTTTATAATATTTACTAGCGACCCATCACTGACTTGACTTCACACGTAGTTATGCAATTTTTTTCTGCATATTACACACAAACCTTTCTCGTCTATAGCTCGTTCCATTATTAAAAACCGTATCAAAATCCGTTGGGTTGTTTAGAAGTTACTTAAAGCAGAAAGAGACAGAGGGGGAGAGCAACTTTACTTAGTTTGGTTTACGTCAGAGTTTCAAATCGTCAGACTTTGAGTTTCAAAAGGTCAGAGTTTCATTTGGTCAATGCAATCAAACATAAACTATAATTCAAATTTTATTAAAGTGAATTAATTACAATAAATCAATTTAAAAATAATAATAAAACTAGTAACTACAATATTTCTCTTACAGAAACTTACTAATGGCGATAAAAAGAAAATTTTAGTTCTTATTTATAATAGGTATCGATTATATAAGTATCAAACCATAATATAATATAAAAAAAACGTCTAAAACTGGATTCTACTTTATATCTACTTTGCAATAGGGAATTTAAAGAAGAAAGTTTTATTTACTAGCTGCTCTTCACAATTTCAATTGCATTAAATTTTTATTTTCCTCGTACAGCTTATACACAGTCCACTTCAGAGTCCATTCTAGACATATTCAGTTTAATATAAGAATTTCTTTATAAAAAGTTGAACCACAAAAAATGTATTAGGCGTGAAGACGTATAGTATTAATTACGATAGCTAAGAGCTAGCCTATAAAGGCTTTGCGAAAATCAATACAGTTAGAGGTATAGATTCCTATAGAGCTTAGGCTCTAGGAGGCTTTAGTAACTAAACACACCCATTGCCGAAAATTACTCCTACTAAGCGAATGCTGCTGCTACGAAGGTAAAAGACATTTACATATATCATCTTTTACCTGATTATTAATTTCTGTTTTGTTGTTTTTGTATTATGTTTGTGTCTTTGTGTTGAGTAAATAAAATTCTTTCTTTCTCTCTTTCTTTCATTAGATGATATTAATGTCAGTGTGTATATAAAAGATACACAGTGACAGAAAATTCTAAGCGCCTCTTTCAAAAACGTCAAGTAAGCCAAACTGTCATTTAAAGTCACCGGTAACCGGGGATAATAGAGCTGATATACCTTTGTTTGTACGGTAAACGTCCCAAACATTAAATAGAAAATAATTTAAATAAATCGGCTATCGAATGATGCAGTAAACCGAGTGCATAATTCAATATAACAGAAAATGATTTCTAAAAGTAACTAATCAACACATTACTTGTAGTTTGTGAAAGAGGCCCTAAGTATTTTCAAATAAACTAAAAAAAGAAACAAAAATTTATCGACAACTTTGACAATAACAATCACAAAATGTATTTTGCCCTCTATAAATTTCACAAAATAAAGGACGCAATGAATTTTTGCCCGTAAATATGGAAACATCTGTAAATAAAGGTGCGGATAATTGCGCCCAAACTTGGCAAATATCGATTAGATACCGCATCTGTCCTCCCACGAACCCAATAAATATGTAAATTTCGCCCGGATTAACCCCGGCAAGGAATCCACGGTGTGTAAACGATGAAAAATTGTACAGCCTATCATATTTTTCTGCGCAATTAAATTTTGTATTAAATTAACTCGTTTTTTTTTCTCAATATTTACGAGCTCAGGGCCTGGCGGAAGCAGAAGAGGAATTGTGAGTAAAATTAAAAAAGATAATTGTGTTTTTTATTTCACTATTATGTTTACATGAACTTTCATAAAATATGATCGTTATATTGAAAGGGAAAATCTTGTTAGTCATTTCGATTTATCTTTTTTTTCTCGTCTCATTTTCTCTATATCAATTTTCTATTGCTTCTCTTTCTTGATGATTTTTTTTAATGAATCTATCAGGTTATGAAATTTGTCCAATCATCTTTCATCAAATTTGTGTTCAAATGGAAATTTGAGCAACTTTTTTATATGTATATAGGTATTGGCGAATTATGGGACCAAACCAAAAATTACTTGCTCCAGACAAATTACCTGCTAAGAAGAAAAATTAGGGAAATGGTTAAGTAATAGATTCTTTATGTTATCTTTTGAATTAATGTAGTTTAATGATTACTCCTGTTATCTAGTACCTAAGAATGATAATACTAGACGAAGTATAAATATTGACCACCATAAAAATGGGTCTAGAAAGAGATGATTTACAACATTATCATACAATTAGCTCCTATTCATATGGATAAAAGAATACTCCGTATTTTTGTCACTTGATATGATGAGAGCATATAATAGGATTCATTTATGATATCCTGTTACTAAAACGTTTGGCTCCGTTGAAAAATTATATTCCATACATAATTTCATGAAATGTCCTTAAAAATTAAATAAAAATTGTGGCAATATCATTGAAACATGTTGTTTTATTTTATTCGAGAACTCTTAATGAAAAACCCTTTACATCATACATTCTGAGTCAAGATACAGTCGCAGTACACAAATAATATGCACACCTGCGGTTTGGACCACCCAATAAATCTGTTACATCGTGTTTGTTTATGTTACTCCCATTTTATGTTGAGTAATTAAATATTAAAAATTAAAATAGTTGGTAGATGTGTTATATTCGTTTCCTTTGATACACACGAAGAAACCTTTTTAATTTAAAGGTCGGTTAAATTAAATAATAACACAAGTAACGCTACAGGTAGCTGCAAGTGTGCTGCCGACCTCAATAGGTTTAAAGATGGGGAATTAGGAAGGAGATAGGGAAATGGGGTCTTTGATGAAAGCCTTTGAAGGTTTGTTAAATTCGAAGCAATGGGTATTTGACAAGTGGCTTTCAGATTAAGCTATGTTTAGAGCTAAGGACACTTCACTTCTTGCTCGCTTACTCACTTACTCATTTACCTACTCATTATAATTAGACAGGAGGCTTTTCAGGCTCCATTTCGAATTGTACTCCTACTTCTGCACCGGCTTACCTTTTTAGCAATAAACACTTCACTAAATTTATTTTCATACTAGCTGGCGCCCGCGACTTCGTCCGCATTGAAAAAGAAAAAGTAGCCTATCTTGTGTCCCATACGTCTAAACGTTTATCTACCAAGTTTCATGAAAATAAGTTAATTCGGTTAAGAGTTATGGAGGAACATACATACATACATACAGAAAAAAATTCTAAAAATCGTCAATTTAGTTTCAGTATCATGTACAGAGCCTATAAACACGATATCTCTGAAAACAAAGTAAATTACTCCATGACCGACCCTTACAGATTTATTATTAGTATTTATTGATATTAGCAAGAATAAAAAGCCATCGGATAATTATCATTTTTATACAAAATATATACTAGCGGGTCGCTCCAGATGAGCATAGCTAATTTTAAACATGAATTTTAACGAGTAAACCTCTCTGAAACACAATCAGACCATAGACTCGAGGCTCATTTCAGTGCGAAGTATAAACATTATATTAAGGCCCTCCCTTAGGTGCCGTGTGTTTCCGCATATAAATCGCTTTGAAGCCATAAATCTGTGACCGCGGAATTCTTTCGGCGCAATTTCGGTTTTAATAGCATAATTCACGGTGTGAAATATTTTGAACGTTGCTTGTGTGGTCGTTTTAATATAGTAAACGTTGCATCTGCTCCTCAAATTAGATGTTCCACACAATATCCTCCACTTTCATGTGCATTTTTAATTTTATATAGAAACTAGTTTTGGCGGCGAGTTCCTCCCCGTATTTATAACCTATGTGTTATTCTGATGTATACACTAGATCACTGTAGTTTCTTTAAAAATTGGTTATTTTTTTAGATAGTGAATTGAAACTTACGTCTCACATAGATGTCATAGTCAAGAAAGCAGCTCGTTTGATGGATTTCATAAAACGCAATACAAAGGGATTCCCATTGATAGGGTTAGTCCGTGGTAATTCCAAATAAAAACAATAATTTTACTAGTTGATTCGTAGTTACTTGGAATACGCTAGTGACGTCTGGAACCCGTTTTATGCCACGCATACCTGTGCCTTTACAAGCCATCTAGCTTACATAGGCAAGGCTTTTCGCATAGACAGCGATATATAGTCAGCGAATCCAGGGGCCCTAGCCAAGAGCAACCAGTGCAAACGGGAGCGTTGTGTATTTACGAAACGATAGAAAATAAAGCCCAGTGATTGGTCAAAATTTTATGTGGGCGTTACAACAACCAATCACCGGGCTTTATTTTCTATCGTTACGTAAATACACAACGCTCCCGTTTGCACTGGTTGCTCTTGGCTAGGGCTCCAGTTCCTCAAAATGGTATCTCTGTACGATCGCAGGAAACTCTTTAAGATCTTATACAAGATACAAGAATCTACACGGATTGGCTGACTCGCTGTCACTCCTGTCGGAACTTGGTTTCTGCGTTCCACGTAGGGCACCTAGAAATCCCGTGTGCAAGGTGTTTGTATATCCACCTTGCAATACAAATATTGGCCGTAATGCTCCAATCATTAGAATGAAAACTCAATTCAATTCAATTTGTGGACTCAATCCTCAAATTGATATAATAATTACAAGTATCAATAAAAATACTAAGATAAAATAATTTACAATATTACTATTACAAAACAGATGAAAAAATATACCTAACTATTTATAGCAACTTACAATGTTCTGTGTCGGTTCACAATGAAAAGTAATATGCTTTTAATGAATATATCAGAACCTAATACATATAATATTTGAGGGAAATATGTCTTATATTTTATCATGTCATCTCATATAAACTTATCCATCATTTTCGGTCTCAGAGATATGATCCTTAATAACATTCGTTGAGGGAGTTGGGAAATAGGAGCGAACTAATTCGAAATATAATCGACATTGGTCAGCCACTATCATTCCAATGTTACGAGCAATGGCGGAGTTTCTCAGTGTGCAGACAACTAACTGAATCGTTCAGTATTATATATTCATTGTTTTGTACAAGTTTATACATTAAATTAATATTGTTTCAAAAAACTATTTACTTATGATATTCAGATCAAAAAATAGTTTTTAAAATTGTTGTCTGTCAGTGCTTAATCTCAGATGAAGTTTGACACACAGACTTTATCCTGAATAAATGTCAGATTCCTGTGAATTTTTAAAAAAAGAACGAATTGTTGCTACGACGAAAAAACCGGAAAAAACTTCTTAGTTTGCTCTTATGTTAGGTGTATTGGTTAACTTTCTCACAATATAATTTTTTTTAATCATTGGTTTCTAAATTTGTTTTTTAGCTGTGACACCTACAACAAATGCATTAATGAAATATCATAATGCCAATTTATAAGACGCCAATTTTATTAATTAATACTTCAGAGATTATCCGGATTTTTTTATCGTAAGACATCGTTAACTTTAGTTTAGTTTATTTTACTTTAGTTAACTTTAGTTAAGTATACATACAGAGACTGTAACACATATTTTCGATTTATGAATATTCTTACCTGCCAGCTTCAATCCGATTCGTTTGCCAGGTGGTTTAATGAGTTCTATATGTGCTCTCCTCAAACCACGTTCAGTGCAAAGTCCAGAGTCCGTTGAGAGAGACGTTTGGGATTTGAATACTGAAACAGAAAAGAGGTTTTGTTCATTCTTTCGTCTTATAAAGTACGAGTTAACAGTGGCAGGTCACACTGCGTTTTGCAGTTACAAATATGACAGCCCGACTGATGACAGTCATCTTCTTACAGAAGACCACCGCGAAGTAACAGCATGTTGTGTGTTTCCATTCGACGAGTGAGTAAAGTAAGGGATGCCCATTTTCGTATCCCCTCATAATCCCATAATGTCATATTATGGGTCATATCTCATAACCTCATAATCTCATTATCATCGCATAATTGCGGCAGCATAATTACATAATGCAATGGCATTGGTGAGTTTTTTTTAAATCGTCGTTGTTTCGAAGATTTATATAACCTACATACAAATTTATATAACGACGGTGCGGTGACTGATCAACGGACATGACGTATTTATAAATACGTCACGTCATATGCATACATTTTAAAACATACGTCATGGAATATGATGCTATTGTTGTTGTCTTATCCATAATTAGATTAAAATTGAATCTAAAAGAAATTGTTACGCGAGTTTTCTTCGAGATTTTATAATAGAAGAACTACAATTCTGTAATATATCATTTTCTACGTATGTTAAGGTTTAGCCTGAAATAAGGTTTCATTATTATAAAAGTGGCATAAAATCCACAACGATATTCCACACGGTATGAATGTAAAATTGAGGCCAGTCCTCCTACTTAGCAGTTTCGAAAAGCGCCTATTCTTTCTGATAAAACAAAAAAGAGCTAACCAAGTGTGGTAGTATAACAAAGGGCTAACAAATCCTACCCGCTCGTTAGCGTTAACTTTTCCTGTAACTGCACTTGTGAACTGTTAAACGCTACTAAAGCACTAGTGTTGGCCTCGATATCGATAACCGGCTCACATTATCGGCCATCTTTAAAATTTACAACTTCTTTAAGGCAAAAAAGTGTATCTTTTAGGATATTAGCTAAGTACGAGTTATATTCGTTACATTCGTAATATCTTTTGCTGCATCTCTTTATAATTTACTAGCGACCCGCCCCCGGCTTCACGTGTATGTATTTTTTTCCAAATTATATACACAAACATTCCTCGTTTAGCGTTCTTTCCATAATTAGGTAGTATTTGTTTCTTTAAAATTCGGTCCATACAATAATATATCTTTAATAATAAGCCTGAATATTCAGTTCAAGTGCCAATTTTATGGATTTTTGACTTTATCGACATGAGTTTTAATTTATGAGTGTCACAACAATAACACAGTGTGAAACTGTAACTACGCATGGGATTTTTTTTTCCGAGCGCTAATAAGAGTTGGTAACAATATTGTGTGGGTAAGCGACCCTGGTCTAAATAATAAGAGATAGCGAGTTTAAAACAGCAAATTCAAAACAAAATGTTAATTTGAACAATTTTAAAGCTACTAATTTCCTAATTTTTTTTTCAGAATTTCCGCTGTCAATCTGCTATTTCTTTTACTAGGAACAATCATCGAACTACCGTGAAATAACAACATTACTATGTGCTGTTGTGTTATTTATTTATTTGGAAATATTATATAATTAGTTATTTATTTATCATCTTATGGTTATTGTTTAGTTTCATTTCTATTTTTTTCAATATGCATGTTAAATTACTTTAAGCTATTTTTTTTTCTAAAATTTTCATAAATCATAAATGTTCTAAATTATTTTAAACAATAAAAAGAAAATTATGGGAAAGCAGCCAGCCAGCAGTAGACGTCCTGCAGCTGAGATGATAATAATTATAAAGAAAATTCAGATATCCCAGAGACGTCACGGCGTCACTTAATGGTATTGATCGGTTATGTCGTCAGAAACTAGTCACTTTAGCTTTCTCTGCTTTCAACTGTATGTCAGAGTAAATTCAGTAAGAGTTGTACTCAACTAAATTTCATCTTGTATCGGATGACCTTTAAAGTAATGATCGTCTTAACTTAAGTATTAAATAAACGCGGCCAACTTAAGTCTAATGGACCAAATACACGGTCAAGCCATCGCGTCAAATTAACTGACGGGAAACCAAAATTTGATCGTGAATGGTAAAAACTGATGGCTTGATGTCAAACACTGGATTTCAAATCGCGCCGTTGGGTCACGTCAGTTTATCGCGCCAACTGAGTGAGTGTAGAAACCAAGGAGGATTAAATACATTTCTATCCTCCTCGGTAGAAACTACGCCGTGGCATCACACCTCGCTTCCCGTGAATATGAAATCCCATAGAGGTATAATAGTCCGGTCAAATAAGACCAAAAAATAAGAGTAAAGCTACCTAAATTCCCATTTTTACCTAGGTAATATTCTTAGTTATAATTTATGTATATTTTATATTATAAGTGTAAGTTACAATGACTGATAGAAAAATATTTTAACATATATTACAACTATAGAGATGTATATACGTGGCGTACTCATGCATATTATGACGATTACAACTCTTACAACTTTTTGAATCGTTATTATCTCAAAATCGGTGGCTCGTAGGAAAAAAAGTATTGATACATTTTTTTGTAGATAATTTTATGATCTACAATTTTTGTCTGAGGTATTTTTATGATAAAACACCGTTTTGCTGAAAATCGCGAAAAACTCATTTTTTTGACCTTTGACCTTGAATAAAAAAAATTCCATACAGGGGAAAGATGGGGAACTTTCAAATTTTATTTTTAATCATATTTTAAACAATCTTACTGATTTTCAGCTTGATGAGAATTTAGGTAACTTCGAATGTCTAGATTGACCGGTCTTTAATTCCAACAAGTAGGTACATACGAACCACATCCTTTTTGTATCATTCCGCGCCGACAAGACATATATCTCTTTTTTCAGCCATTCTTTGCACCATTTTTTTATTCGGTTTTCGAGTTATTATATGACTAGCTGGCGCCCGCGACTTCGTCCGCGTTGAAAAAGAAAAAGTAGCCTATCCTGTGTCCCGTACGTCTAAATAATGATCTACCAATCAGTTAATACCAATAAAGTTTATATGTACAAACAAATAAAGTGCTAGTACCTAATTAAAAAATTAAAAAATGATAACAATATAGGAGTACATACCTACAGATATCTATAAATTATATAAACATATTATACATTATATACGAATGTGTGTGTGTGTGTGTGTGTGTGTGTGTGTGTGTGTGTGTGTGTGTGTGTGTGTGTGTGTGTGTGTGTGTGTGTGTGTGTGTGTGTGTGCGTGTGTGGGTGTGGTACTGCTCAGTGGAGGGGACCAGGTCATTTTGCAATAAGCTGCAGACCATCTAACACTCGCTCGATAAATGACCGTCTACTCAGAAAGTAAATATCGATTTATTATTAGTATTGATGATGACAAACAGCAGCTGCACAAAGTAAAAATTCTTCTTCCGAATCAGAGCTCATGTCAACGTGTTATAATGTTATACAACCTCTACGGATGATATATTAAAAGAGCAACTTGAAATTGTCAATGTGACTTGGCAGTTATTAAAGAGACGTAAAAACTGAAATATCTTTTACTATATATAGTATAGGAGGTAGCAACGTTTTCGAGAGAGAATTTCAGGTCAGCTGACTTTTTGATATGTCCTCTCTCTTGCCCTTTCGATTAGGGCCTGGGCAGTCTGGCTAGCGGTAGCGGTTGCGTTTACCTGTGCGCTTCCTATTTGTACAATTCAATTCAAATTATTTCAGTATGTCTGTAATTTTAATATTATGTTGTTTAAGTATGAAAAGACCTAAAAATAATTTGTCAAACATTAATTCAGTTGTTAAACCATGAATCAGAACGACAAAGTCCTGAAAACTCACAGTATGATTCTACTGGTCAGAGAGAAACAGTTGTAGAATAAATAGCTGAGAACAAGATAGAAAACACTCTAATTAGACAAAATGATTATAAAGTATTTTAAAGAATTAGATTTACCTATAATTTTTTATAGATTTGAAAAGTATTGAAAATGAATTGGACTTTTGTAAACTGTATATTTATATATACATACAATATAGATATACACTTGCGTAAGTTCAATATTTTTTTTAATCAGGGATATTAATTTTTATTAGCATTTAGCAAATTTTAACATAAAAAAAAATTAAATGAGATAGAATTAGATAGCAGGAAATCAAAACATTATTGAAAATTGAAAATTTTTTTTTCTCCGAAATACTCTTGTCGCTATGATAGCACCTTTTTCTGCGTCACGTCACAGAAAAAGATACATCTTCTTAATCGTCGTCATCGTCGTCACTCTCATTCTCAAAACACATCTCATTTTATCACTGGCCATCGTAACAAAATTTGAAAGTAAACATTAAAAAACAACACAATCTCAAACATGTGGTTTTAGACTGACGCCATCTTGAAAACTTGCCGTGTAAGCCACCGTGACTGTCTATCACTTTTACGCAATAACGAGCAGCTACTCGTAAGAGCACTTCTCTCTGACCAGTAGAATCATACTGTAAGAGTTTTCAGGACTTTATCGTTCATATTCATGGTTTAAAAACTGAATTCATGTCTGGCAAATTATTTTTAGGTATTTTCATACTTAAACAACATAATATTAAAATTACAGACATACTGATATAATTTGAATTTTTAATAAAAATAAAATTAAAATTCGCTTTTGGCTTATTATTGGCAACGATAAAAATGTCTGGCAATAAGAGATGGATGTTTGTTAAACTTATCTTAAGTTAAAATATGTAAATTGAACCTTCTTAAAATGATTTTAAAAGTCAGTATTATTACCTGTACAGACAGGTAAACGCAACCGCTACCGCTAGCCAGACTGCCCAGACCCTAACCGAAAGGGCAAGAGAGACGACATTATCAAAAAATCAGCTGACCTAAAATGCTTGTTTTCCCGACGTTGCTATCTCCCGGACTAATAATAAAACGCATAAATGACAGAAAATTTAACTGACCGTGTGTGGGCAAATTTTTTGGCGTGGCTCCATTTGATTTAAATCGTTTGGAGCCACGTCAAACGCTTGACCGTGTATTTGGTCCATTAAGCTTTCGGTGCGGTCTACGGGTCGTTCATTAGTAGAACCTGACGTTTCATTTTGAAACACTAAGTATTGTTGTTTCCTTGTTTGTTTTCCAAATGAAAAAATCCCCAACAACTTTTCCGAGTTACCATTGTTAGCGAGTTTTATTTTTCAACGCATCAATTACAAATATTATAATATAAATTGTGTTGAAATCGGAATTAATTTTACATTCTCTATTGTAATGGTTACTGTATGTAATCCTTTGAATATATGTTACTCTTTGTAGGCTGGTTAAAGATTAATTCTATAATAAGTTAGGTTAGCCAGCTTTAGTAATTTAAGCAAACGTGCTAAAATATATTTTTAAAGCTTAGAAAAAAACAATAAACTTTTCTCTTTATTTTATATAAATATAATACGTGATTGTCTGTCTCCTAATGACAATAAAAGGTGACAAGCAGATAGAGTAGCTATTGGGTTTCTTATTTATAGTAAGTAATACTATTAGCGTTAATTGGCTGTTATTTGGCTGTCTGTCAGAGCGAATATTAATATAACATGAAGCACGATGAAGGCGCAAAGGTAACTCTTGATTCTAACGTCAGACATTTCCGTTAATTGCGAATTCACTAGCAAAATAAACATTTTCTTAATTAAAATAACCTCATAGACACTGCACAAAAAAGTACTCATCAAACTTAATGCGAAATCCTAAAATTTCGTAATATATTCGGCCACTTAAAGAGCTGTAAGCGAAAACAGGAATAAAACTAGCACTCGACCCCGAGCTCTTTATAAAAACGCATACAGAAATTTTCGGCTGAAAATATAAAAGTTGGTGCGCGTAGAATGAAAATTCATTTGGCTTTTGTTAGTTGCTTCATACACGTTTCGCCGCCAACTCTCAAAGTGGACTTTCTGCTTTCAGTTAATACAAGAAACGAAATGAAAATGTTTACGCGAAGTTATCATACACCGAGATAGCAAATCATGTTTATTTACTCCAACGAGTTGTTGCCTCCTAGTGTATTTTAACTCCCGACGCTCGACGCAAAAACGGTTATATTTGACATGTGTCTGAGTATCTGTGTATTGTATCGTAGTTCCCAAACTGTGTGTGTCTTTTTATGGATTCGTAGCCCGGCCGGCCTTCGCCATCGGCGGTGGTCTCAAACTATGAATTTGAACTATGTGTGCTAAATTTTATCCAAATCCGTTGAGCGGCTTTTGCTTAAGAGTAACAAACCTCACAAACTTTCACATTTACAATATTAGTAGGATATCTATTAGTAAGATAAGATACGGCATTGGCTACTGTAATTATTAAATGGTTGACAAACAAATAATTTGTACACAACAAGAGTTTTACTAAATGCAAACAGACGGACAACCATAGTTACTAATGTATTTATAATATTAATATGGATTAATAAATTCAAACTTCCATCATTCGTCATGAGATCGCCTCTCCCCCAAGCTCTAGTGAATTGTAAAGATTTTTTTTACAAATGTTCCGACCCCGTCGGAAATTAGCCAGCATTCCGCGACGAATCATTTATCAAGAGAACGAAATAAGAAGTATACATGGAATGGCGAGCCCTCGTTAAATCTGAAAGTATGGTCACAGTTCTAGCGGAAACCGTAAATCCCTTTATCTAACACAATATTCACAAGAGTCGATTATGATAGACAAATAAATGTAGGTAAATTATACGTTTATTGGATACCTACTATTGTATGCGACTTCGTCCGCGTATTTTCATAAAATATAATTTAATAAACTAAACAAAAATTTCAAGAAAGGCAGACTGCAATAATTTAAAGAGGAATTTACATGTGCATAATAATTATATTATTATTAGTTGTACGTAGGTTTAAATAATGGTCGTCACAGAGCCTGACGGTACACTGACGATGATAGATTGCTACCGTCCCCTATACCACAATTGTTACAAGTACGCTATTGGTCATAGAGATTAAGTATTAAGAAAGATAAGGTGAAAGGTAGGAAATCGTGACTTATTTACAAAAATCTCTATATTATTTTAATATGTATTCCATCGAAATACTACAATGGAATTTGCGTCACAAATGCCAAAGCGGCACATAAAAAGAACGCCTTTGACAGAATCATGGCGGACTCTTGCCTTCACGCGTCAATGGTAAAAGGTAGTAACGATCAACTTCTACTATGTCATTTTAAACTCTAATGGGATGACGTAAAGTCACATTTTCTTTAAATTACGTACTTATTATTATGTTTGTTTTGTTTTAAATGACAGTTCATGCTCTACGCATATGTCACTTTTAAATGTTCCATAAAATTCGTAGTGTTTTGTATGGCACGCAGGTTCCATGTTGTAGTAGTTTGATGTTGTATTCGCATATAACGAAACCTAAATACGTCGTCGTGCTTGTAAGATTAAAACGCTGTGACTGTGATACCATTGTCACTGACACCATACAGAAAAAGAATGAAAACGCGACCGCTGGCAAGTCGGACACCGTCCCAAGTCACACCCAGATCCGACGCTATTTGCCGTAACGGTATTTACTGTCTGCTTCGAAAATATCACTCTGGCAACTAACAAATCCCGATAATTAGGCCCTCACAGCAATTGTTCAAAACGGTGACAATTATTTTAAGAACATTTTTCTCCTAAATGCTCGTCTGCTGCGACGCGTTCCGACGCTCTTCCATTTCGAGAATGCTTCGGAATAATTGCAGCAGAACGTAACAATAGAGTTCATTTTAGCAAGCATTCTGTACTTATTTAAAAAAAAAAAACAACTTCCTGACATTCAAGGCGATACTATAACTATTTTCTTTTTGTAATAAACACAAGTTGGAAAAAAATAATTCATACTCCACATGCATAAAAAGTTTTATCACTAAATTCCAAAATTGACGAACCCATCGGTTGAGTTATTAAGGTGTCTTTTGGTTGGTGCTCAGTCTTGGGAGATCCCGAGTTCGATTCGTGGCAGAGCTTTTGAAATGAACCTTTCAAAGTTTTCTCTGGTCTGTCAAAAGTAGTATTGCCTGGCATGTAGTGCTGCGTTAGAAGAGGATACCCTCTCCCAGCCCATTAGCCGGAAGAGTCTCGGGCGCAGGCGGCTGGCCTATGTCCGTCATCTTCCCCCTTGACAGGGACCTGGGCGGTAGTGTTGAGGGAGACCTACCGCCCGTGGTGATGCCATCCCTGAGATGCCAGGCGTTCCTCCACTCTCGGATACGGCGAGGATCCGATAGGGAGCGCAATCCTCCCCGCGCTGGACATCCGAGGCGGGTCGCGGATGTCATGTTACAACGTTCCCGCGACCGTGCCCACCTACGCTAACGTTACGTAACTGCCGTACCAGTAGGGTACGTGAGTAAGGCATATCAGAGAGCCCACTTCTGTTTACCCAATTTTTTCCTTATTATCTATCCTATGAAGCGACAAGCAATTTGCATTCCCTCTGGCATTTTTTCATAGGCGACGTTAGCCTACGATAGCGACGACGCTTTATATTTTCTTTTATTTTAAAATAAAAAGGATAGATTTTTATTCAATTTCAAACATGTCAAGCTGTGCGGATTACCCGATGACCTAATTACAACAAAAGTCTGATCTTTCTGATACACAAATGATATAATTCAGCAAACAACAAAATGTGTTCTGTTTTTACCCCCACCGATACGAAAAACGAAAATTAGGTGGAAGAGGTTCATTACCCCCATTTGAAGAACTGGAACACTTCAGTTGAAGGCAGGGATCACGTAATCCATTACTATAGACGCACGTGACTGTTTGAAACGAGAATTGCTCTGCCAGTAATTTTATTTATCTCCATGCTTCTTTCTTGACTGTTGGCGTAAGGTATGAGAGGAATGAGAAAGCGAATGTTCATTCAAAGGAATTGCAACTGAATGATCTTGGTTCTTTGATGTGGTGCAATTTAGTAAATCAAAGCGGAATTACTAAACTCTGATATCCTTTTGTACGGTGGTTATGTTCGGTTTTAATGCGGTTTAAAAATGTTGGGTGGTTGTGTTGTGTGCCCTTACATCCCTTTTGTATCCTATCAGTCAAAAGCGCACTTGCAACACTAATGGTGTTGCTTTTATTAATAGGCGCCTGTAGCCACTAATCAAAAGTCTCTTGCATGTTGAACTTTAAATAAACAATAATAATAATGGATTATATTAAACATCCTACTCTTATAACTTACTCCTCAACTTGGAGTCAAGGAGTTTTTATCTCATTCCCTTACGTTTCATCAACACGCAAACTTTCCAAACGCCTCACTGTCTCCCAAATTTTTTATGCAAGCCTACGTCACGCATGGAACAAAAGCAAACTTTCATTACTTCCATATTCTTTATTAAACTTGGCCTCCTTTGTATACAGTTTGAGGTATTATAGTCTTCTCCTGTATATCTACTTTACTATGAATAAAACATTGACGGACGGACTTTGATACGGTGAAAGATTGATAAACGAGGAATGTTTATGAATATAATTTGCAAAAAATATATCATTCGTGTTCGGATTCGGGAGCGAAATCGCTAATCTGGCATCTTTGGCATTTTTCAAAAAAGGTCTCCGCTCTTCACTATTGAATCCGTAAAAAAAACAGCATCTAGGTTTCTACCGATTACCGAGTACAATAGCCTATCTATAACACAAGCAACGCCACATGTGCTGCATGTGCGCTGCCGACTATAGTAAGATAATTGATTGGGAAGAGTATAGTTAAATTTACTCACTCACCGAAACACAACATCACACCATGTTGTTATTTCACTGTGGTCTTCTTAATGTCACCAGACGGGTTGACCAAATAACTGCAAAAGCAGTATGCTTATGCCACTATAAATAAGTGCCCTGTATGATTTAGGAGAAATAAAATAATTCTTTTTTTCTTAATTAAATAACTCACAGATTAGAGATCCTCAGTGACAGATATCAGAAAAAAAGATTATCTAAATTGAACTTTACTGTATAAATATAAAATGGTAATATAAATAAAAACGTCAATCATGTCACGATGTCGAAGTATATTTTTGACAATGACGATGTTGATACAGGAAAATCTAAATAAGAAACAGCGTAGGCGGAATAAATTTCAGAGGGAAATAATAAATAAATAATATGGAAACACAGTATTCTTGGAAGGGAGAGATTTAACTTTTCTTATGAGAAAGGTTGGTAGGCAGGCAGCTGACGGTCCCCTTGATGGTACTATACGTATCTATCCTTGCTTATTAAAACAAACAACGTCATGTGTGCTTCAATTTGACTGCTGAAATAAGTAGGGTAAAGGATAAGGATTAAGGGAGAGATACAGTAAAATGCTTTAACATTCCTTACTTAGTCACTGAAATACAACACACATGATGTTATGTCACTGTGGTCATATGTAAGAGGGTAGTTACTACCGTAATAGGAGCTGTCCAATTTATGACTGCGAACATCGAAGTACTTACTATGGAATTTGAGTCACAAATGCCAAAGCGGAACATAAAAATTACGCAACGGAGTCTTGCCTTCAGCTAAGCAGACTATGGAGAGTAAAATTAATTTATTATATGTAATGTAAAAATTGAACGGATGATATAAAAAAAAATCGTCACACACGGCTTATTTGTGACAAAAAATAGAAAAAATGGCCTTAATTTCAATCAGCATACGTGACAAATAATACATAAATTCTCCATCCTTTCCTCCCACCTGCGGAGCTAACCTATTATGAGGGACTAAGGTTTACGCGTTACGTGAGGGACGAACGGTGTTTTTTTTTTTCAACTTTAATTAAATTCTCGTACAGGTGTTGATTTCCAAAACCATACGACTCACTCAAATACGGAATTACATACAATGTAAAATCCTAATTTATTTTTGGTATATATTGTATTTAATTTAAGTACTGGGGCGAAGAAGAGTCGGCAGAAGGCAGATGTCTTGGGTGAGGAACATCCATCAAAAGACCGGAATTACGGGATTAGGAGAGCTGTTCCGAGGCCTTTTCGAGGGTGATCGCCAACGTCGGGGAAACCTGATAGGGTACTTAAAGAATATGAAAAAATTAGAAATTCGAACAAATCCAAGTTTACTTTAAATATTAATAATGAAAGAAAAATGTACTAAATCTATCTTGCCTACGTTATCTTGCCTATGCTGTTATCCCAAAGTATGCTATGCTTCAATGTTTAGAACCTTTAGATACTGTAGTTCATTATGACCATTATTCAATTAAGTCCTTAATTTTCTATTGAAAATGCCAGCAGTAATATTAAAATATGAGTGTTGGTTGTTTAATATCACTAATATTAAACTACTCATAGTGTAAAAATGAAGGCATGTTTAAAAAAGTAGGTACGATAAAAGGAACTTTAATAAATAAAAGAGAAAAGGTGAAAGCAAAGCTTGAGTTATGCCGTCACCTTTTCATGGAAGAAAATGTAAAGGATTTTTTCCACAAACACATAAAGGATTTCAACTGAAAAATTGTTTTAAAAGAAGCGCCCTGCACTTAAAGTGTATAGTTTTTTGGCAGTTTATCGCACGACACAAGAATAAGGTCCCTTGACGTCGTAAAATTTCAAATTAGCCTCAGCTCACCTTTCATCTGCTTGCGATGAAGGTTAGGCTAGAATAAAGGAAGTAAGCACAAGAATAGTAACCAACTTATTAGTATTTTAATAAAATACTAAACATTTTCAAAAGTATTAAGAAATGACAACTTTTTACGCAGGATGATTTAAAAGCGATAGTTCAAAAGGACAAACTAATTTATAATATTAATTTTATTATATTTTTATTATTTTGCTATAATATAAACAAATGACTGCGAAACGCTATGTGCTCAGCGATTCAGACCAGAGCCAACTACGAAAAATTGGCCCTGCCGGAAATTGAACCCTGGTACCTTGAGTCTGATTTTAACTCTCTTAACTACTCAAATGAGGGACCTTTCCGACCAATATAATACAAGAGGCTCGTGAAAACTCATTGAATCAAAAAATATATGACTGTATAGTTACGAAATGGAGCTTCAAACCAATTGAATGAATCTCTAGCAACTCTGAATTGGACTTAGTAAAGCCACAATGAAAATCTTTGAGCGAAAAGTTTCTTAAGTTAAATCCATTGTGATTTACAAGACAATACAAATTTTTGAAACGACGCCACAGTGAATACAATAATAATGAATGTCAAACAATTACTCGGAAACTATAACTTCTATCAAAATGAATGTCAAATTAAATTTGTAGGTAATTTTATGAGGATTAATTTGCTCCTAGATCATTTTACCCTAGCACTCACCGTTGTTCAGCAAATTACAAAAAATCGCAAAAAAAAAGTCAATTTATAGAGGGACCTTGGATAGAAAAAATATTTTGCGTTTTTCCCAGTAAACATTTAAAAGAATCTAGAATGAATGAATTATAAATGAAGGTCATATAGCAAATGTCGTATTTGTTAATTTTACCAAAAAACAGTAATAATTTACAAAAAAACATCATAAAGAAGTCATTTAATAATAAATTAAATGAATACAGAATAACAAGCAACCATAAATGATTAACCATTAAATCCTTTAATTCATTAAATCCTCTTCATAGAGGATTATAACAGAACTTTTAGTAAATAATAAACAAAGCTGATAATAAAATTAAACTAGTGCTAATTATAATATTTCCAGTTGTTAATTGTATAACATAAATAAATTAAAATCTAGTGTTTATTCTCTATTTAGCAAATCACTAAATAAGAAAACAAACATTTTATTTTATGACATAAATCAATGACTATATAAGAGTGAATATTATTATATTATTTATTCACATGTAAAAAACCTTTTAAACACTAAAAACGTTATTGGAATATATTGGACCAAGAAATCAATCAATACTAATAATAAATCTGTAAGGGTCGGTCATGGAGTAATTTACTTTGTTTTCAGAGATATCGTGTTTATAGGCTCTATACATGATACTGAAACTAAATTGACCATTTTTAGAATTTTTTTCTGTATGTATGTATGTAAGTATGTATGTTCCTCCATAACTCTTAAACGAATTAACGGATTTTCATGAAACTTGGTAGATAAACATTTCGATGTACGGAAAACAAGATAGGCTACTTTTTCTTTTTCAACGCGGACGAAGTCGCGGGCGCCAGCTAGTTGGAAATAAGACATTTGGTTTATAAATAAACGTCGACGGTTGATTCTGAATATTTCTAAGATTCCTAAACAAGTAGGCACTTCTTTGGGAACAAAATGTTTCATATTATGTAGAGACGCACGAACGCGACGCGACGTCGGCGTCATAAACTCATAAATACTAATAGGCGCAAAACACAAGGCAAATTCAAGCTCTGCGCCTTTATAATTAGTCTCAGTTGCTCATGAATCATGTAGACATCCTGCGTCACTTGAAAAGGAATTCATATACATAAATGCTTTAGTGTGGGTGCATTGGGTTGGGCAACGGTTTTAGCGGTTTTACCAAAATATCATGTAAATTTAGTTCGATATCTATTATAAAGAGGGGAGATTTGTACGAGTATTTTCAACCGACGAAAAAACAAAAATGAGGAGGTTCTCAAGTCGACGAGAATATATATTTATTTTTTATGTATGATCAGGCATAACTTTTTACAGAGTAGTCCCATTTTGATAATTCTTTTTTTATTGGATAGGGTATACCTAAAAGTTAGTCCCATATAAATTTGGGAAAAAAAATTCCATACCCTAAGAGTCAGAAAATAAGGGTGATTTATTGTTTACTCACAGATTTTAATGCTGTGTTTTAAAAGTAATCAAAAATTAAGCATGTAGTAATTAGTAGATTATAGTCACAAAAAATTATAAATTAAAAACTTTTTAACGAAAAAATTAAACCGCCGAAAAAAACTGAAACGCAAAAAATAACAATTTATTCAACCTTAATTACTAATGTAAGTATACTTAACTAATTTTGTGTCGACACTCGATTATGCAGACAAGACACACTGGTTAGTTTGATCTTGTACCGCGCGGAAATCTGGACTAAACCTAAACCTCTCATTATATTTCTATTTAAACAGCTACAAAAATGAAATATTTGTCTTCAACGCTTGCAATGCAGCCACGCCCTTCGCAGGGTGGATGTTACTGTCGTTAACGTCTCGCGCTTTTTGTCGTGAGTGTTGTTTGTTAATTTATTTCTAATTAGAATTACCGGGTTAAACATTATAAGTCTCAAAGATAAGACCATGTGTGACAAACTGTCGTGCAAGATTTCATTGTATTATTACGAATAATATTTTTTTTAATACATTTTGGAGAAATTACGTTTCATTTCCCTACTTATTAGAGATAATGCTTTGTTCAAACTTTACACCTTTGTATATAATTATAGATAGCGCTTAACTTATAGATTTATTACCAAAATGACATATAATTTGTATGGGTGTGGCTTTGTTTTTTTTTTCTCATGTTTTCTTTTTTTAATATATTTATGTAGCGTAATTTAAGCACTTGTGGCGTTGCTGTAAGGTAGGCGACTGTGACCATATATCCTCAAGTTTCTTGTCAGTTTGCCTGCCTATAACTTAAAAAAAAATTACACTTTTCACATTGAGATAACAAATTATCTCCGTAGATTTAAAATTATCCGGAACCCAAAATTAAATAGATACAGATTTATACATAGATATGTTTATAGATCTATTGTAATCGGGAAAAAATCACAGAAAATATTTCAGGGAAGTATTTTAAATTCTTGCTCCTTTCAAATTCCAGTTCAATCTCCGCATAATTTCCTCTAAAACTGCGCAAAGTTTTTACGTCCTACTTTTGGACAATGCTTTTTTTCCTTTTATGCTCGGATTGTGTGAACACTACTTTGCTTACCTACAGGTTTAATTATTATAAAAACATATTATTATCCGATCCTGCATGGAGTACTGCTGCCACCAATGGGATGGACCTGCCCGTTATCAATGGGCTGCACTGGACTCGATTGAAAGGCGAGCTATAAAACTTATTGGCAACGACGCCCTGGTGGAGTATCCACTTCAAGGCCTGCAGCATCGCCGAAAAGTAGCATGCCTATCGATTTTCTATCGTCTGCACTATGGAGAGTGTGTGTCCATTCTATACGATCTGATCCGGCCGGAACCGTTCCACTTGCGGAACACAAGGCGCGGGCGGGGGTTTCATCCCTTCGTGGTTGATGTTACAGTTCCACCTTCCTTGTGCAAACTGCAAAGGAGTGGAACTCATTGCCTGCGTCCGTGTTTCCTCAAAATTACAACCTCAGGGTCTTCAAATCTAGGGTAAATGGGGACTTACTAGGTAAGCGTGGTCTACCTTCAGCCGCATCTGCACCTTACATCAAGTGAGATCGCGGCCAAGGGCTGCCTTGATTTTATAAATAAAAAAAAAAAAACCAATTGAATTGCATTTATTCATATTAAACTACATTTACATTTATGAACATATACCGTCATCTATTTATTTTTTCAAATGATCCAATGTTAACAAGAAAATATTAATCGTAAACGATTAATAAATGAAAGATTCCTTTTCTTCGTTTTCGTGTAGCGTTCTTTCTGACTTGGGCACTAAGAGTAGCTAATGTTAAGAACCTTCCTCAAGAACTATATCAATGCTTTCATAGAAAAGGCTATCAAATGCCAAAATATTCTTTAAGAAATCTTCAGCTTATAGTCCAGTTTGCCGAGACGCCCACCTTTTTCCTCTGCGAAAATTCTCGATAGAGGTAGCTAAAGGAGTTAGCAGCCGTAAACAACTCCAAGCGTAGGACTGGGAAAACGTACCATTTAATTTGTAGGACTATGCGGCCATTTTATTATACAAATGTTTACTAAGCTGCAGACAAAAAATTTAGTACCTCTATCGAGAATTTTCGCAGAGAAAAAAGGTGGACGTCTCGGCAAACTGTAGCTACTCACGAAGACAGCCTGTTAGTAATCAGAAAAAAATTCAGTTGAGTGATACTGGACTATAAGCTGATTGCATCATTTACAATGCATTATAATTATTAACAATGCACTGCACTTCCAAACATGATAACAATCCACGAACTTATGAAACGTAAGAGATGAAGTCTGCGAATCTGCGACCTCATTACACACTCCGATCATTTTCCTCGTAGGCTTTTACCGAGATTACCGCTAGTATTTTTCGGTGTATTATTCGAGGGGAAGAATTCGCAACGAAAAATCTTACAACTTTTCTTCTGTGGCTAGTTTACTCTCGTATCACAATAAGCTGTTCGGATTGTTTAAAACCTGGTTTCTATTTTAAAGAAAAAAAGGCGACAGACAGACTGACGGTGATATTAGTTAAATGATATCTGCATAATCAGCGATATGCTATTATTTGGATTTGATTTGGACATATGTGAAGCTTGCTAAAGATCATGAATTAACTAGCTGGTCCTCGCGACTTCGTCCGCGTTTTATGTCTTATATAGCCTATGTCTTATTTTGATGTATATAATCTATATTATTGTAAAGTTTCAATGAGATCCATCCAGTAGTTTTTGCGTGAAAGAGTAACAAATATTCATACATCCATCCATACAAACTTTCGCATTCATAATATTAGTAAGGATAGGATTCGTAGTTTGATCGCAGCATCATAACAACTCGTATTGATCTTTATAAGACTTGCAAAACCAAATAAGTATGTAAATTCAATTTGCTTACTTTTTTTCATCCAAAAAGGCAGCAAGAAAACTGACGGTCTACTGGATGAGAAATGGCTGATACTTCGGCGGTGAAATTTATAAACATTTTTAACCCTTACATATGCGAATAAAATAAATTTATCATTATTTTTTGCGCAACGACTCCTAATCAAACAATTTAGATAAAAATACCAGTTGAAGAACTCATCAATCAATTCGTAACATCAATTAATCTGCTGTGAATAATCAATCAAGTACACTCAAGACTAAATATTGAATTCGCGTTTGAGTACTTTGAGCTTTGCGCTCATAGTCAAAGCTAATAAGATTTTTATGTTCGAGGAGACAGAATATCCGAGAGCTCTCTTCATGCCCAGTACTTAATTGAAAAAAGAGCCAGGCTTATTACTTCGTTCCCTCTTAAGTCTTGCGGCAAAAGGTACAATTTTCCACTGTTAAATTTATGCTAAATAATGTTCTGTTGCTCCGATTCATTAATGCATTTCCCGAGTGTCTCTGTATTTACTTGCATTAATTAGTTATTCTTTCTGCTACTGTTTTGTCGCTAGAAATGCAAATTTCGCACGATCATGCAAAACTGCAGTAAATAAAACAAATTTTTGTCATAATCCGAATGAGCGTTGCATTTTAGGTGGAAATTTTCAAATGTTTTTCAGTGACATTTCGGAACTCAACAAAGGTCACTGAAATTCCTGCAAATTTTCTAGCTACTACTATTAAATAAATTTACTAACCACTGTACTAAGAGACAAGTGACTCACTTAGAGACTGATCCTAGTAAACAGACGTATTGCATAGGTACTATCCGTTGGCCACACTGACAAAGTAGGTGTCTAGATAATCACCAAGCGAGTCGAATGGAAGAACTTCTGATTGCTGGTGAAATAGTTTTGGAATTGTATTAAATTTAAGTATAGAGTTTTCCAACAATAGTAATTTCTTAAAGAGTGACATAATATTTGTTCTGTTCACATACAAGACCGACGCGAAAATGAATTGTGCCACTTGTATTTTGTACACAAGCGTAGCTCTTAGCTTAGCTCTAAGCTTGGCACGTACCTATAGTGTGGCCTTAGCCTTATAGATGCAGGCCTGCCCGGAGTTCCAAACTTTGTGTTATTGTATACAGTATACTCAAAAGGTATATTTGTTTGGCTATAGGCTCAACGTGTGTATAAAGGTTCAAAGGCTTTACTTTCAAAGTAATTTAATACACTACATATATTCTTTTTTTATTTTATTTTAGAAGACACGGGCGCTGAAACGCCTGCGTTTGACAACAATATACACAGGGTGCCCAAAAATATTCGTCACACAATTAAATTCACTCAACACAACATCCATTAAACATTTTATCCGGACGTTTTTTTATCCCGCAAAAAAGGTCTACGACGAAAACAAATCACCCTTTGTGCCTTGCTTTTGTCGTCGGTCCCTTTTAAATTATCACGTCAAAGAAAATCTTAATTAACATTTTACGGAAAATTTTGTATAAAGTGCATCGTTTTGTTGTAACAATTCCTCGTAACGACCGACTCATATTTAATCTGGTGAGGATTTATGACATTTAATTTGTCTTCATGAAGATTTATGGTAAGGTTTTTAAAAACGTCGGGGGTCACCGTTATTCTTAAGCTTTTTTTACTCAAATAAGATTACATGAATAAAGAAGATGGCGACGTATTACAAAATCGTTGGAAAAAAATATATTCTTAGCGTTATGAGAAAAAAAATATATTTTTGAATACACAGTAAATTCCATAAAAACGTCTGAAATACTTTAAAATATTTTAAAGTTTGATAAATGTACTTTTTTGGCTTATCCACTGTTGCAAGTTTTGAATATTTTTTTAAGTTAATTTCAATTCCGGTTCGTAAGACATTTATTAGCTATTCAATATTTATTGAATTGCCTTTTCACTTCAGACCGAATCTGCAGTGATTTGGCAAATTTTATTCAAGACTTACTGACTTTGAATATTTCCTTCGTTTAGTTAACTAGATAACATTATGTAAAAGTACAAGCACATACAATTCTATTTATCTATGCTCAAGTATGAAAAATAAAGTTTATTTAACCAAAGCCGCAAATTTTTGAGAGTAGTTTATTATAGATCAAGATCACCATGAAATTTTTTGCATACCTACAAATTTTCAGGGGCACAGAAAAGGCTATAGGGTACCGTTAATCCAGAAAAAAAGCTGTTTCCGAGGATCAATTAAATATAAAAATAAAAATCCAACTGCTGACAAAAATATATGAGCAATAAAAATTGAATGTATGTTTCATCGCCTAAGAAAAGGGGCGCAGATCAGTGATATGTTAAGTACTAGATGGAACACTCAAGACGCGATGAGTGTTCCAAGTGATTAGAGTTCCGACGTCCTACCCGTTGATAGTCTGTCGTGCTCGTAGAGATTAGGCGCGTTATTATTTTCAAAACCAGTAAAAATGCCGTCTTGTGTGATGAGATATTGCAAAAATACAACAAAAAATATTGGTAAAACTGCTGGTGTGACGTTCCATAGGTAAGTTTTATTAATATTGAAACCTTTAATAGGTTAATATTTAATTTATTGAAACCGACGTGCTTATCGGGTCGGCCAAATTAATATTAGGGTTGTCTACGACTTGACGTATGGACCTTGACACTACTGCCGCGCCGTCCCTTCCGCGTTGGAACATGAATTTAGCAAGACGTCGTAGGGAGTGTCCAATCTATTACTTAACATATCACTGGCGCAGATAAAGTTTTTTTTATTATATTGTCTAACCTTTGACTTTATTGTCATGAAAATCGGTCCAGTACTAATAATACTATACAGGTACTGCATTACTAGCTGGTGCTAAGACAAATTTCTGCAAAGAGAAAACTCAACTCACCGTCCAATTCATATCCCTGCCCCCACTGAGGCAAGTCCTGAGAGCACTTTTGATCACTCCTATTGCCTATCTTCAGGCTCTTCCACAGCTTCATTTTGACCACATATTTGTCACAATTAATAACTTAACACGTCACTAAAACACACTAACACTAATTTCATATCCATTTATAGCGTCGATATCTGAAACAGAAAATATATTTTTTAACCAGAAATATCTATAATTTTTAAAAGATTTAAACAATTTTTATTTATACTCGCGTCGATATTGTAGGTACATACTTATTAAACGATTTTTGCAATTTCGCCATCTTGCGATCTCTGAGATCTTGACATAATAAGACAGACAGGATCTGTTCATATAATTTTAAATTATATAAACTTAACAATACTAGAGATCGCTCATTGTCGAAATTAGACTTGTACTAAATTATGATGCAGTTGTGTAAACAACCTAAAATATTAATGGTATGATAGCAATAAAAACACTTCTATTATTTAAATAAAAAAAAAGTGAACATAGCTCCCTCTTCCATTAACAAACGTAAATTTTTCTGCACTATTTGCTTTTTAAAATTAACTGCACTTAACACCTTTTTCAACTTTTTATTTTCTAAAAATGTCTTAAATCGACGATCTTAAGGTCTGTAATCATTCATATGGACATATTACCTTCATCAACGCAAAAAAACGAAAAATCCCAAAAATGCGACAACACCTTCATCCACTCACGTCTTGAATTATTTTGTGTGGAATATTTATTTGACAGGCTTTCAACAAGATATGAAAACGAGTTTCAAATTAAATATTAAGGTACTGATTATAAGATAAAGTAAAAAGTTTTACTGACACTTTGAGATTGGAATCGACAGTTCTTCGATGTTCAAAAATTTATTGCAGAATATTACAATCAGAAAGAACTCTCATAACAAATTTCTTTTATAATTTGGTCGGTGAATGTTTTTTTTATTAGAGATGAGTTTGCTCTTGGCCAACAACTAGCCATGTAGCAAGAATGAGGTCTATGATGGAGCGAGCTCACCCAGAAGATGTCTAATTATAGGATGTTAATGACGAATTCTGAATTGACGCCAAGGCATGAATTCCATTATGCATTTTTTACTCTCTTGTATGACACTTGTATAACAAGTGTCCACGATTCAAATGCATTGTCAGCTCAGCGTGAATCCATTCACAACTCCGTTAAAGTGTGTAGCATTCAAACACCGCCATTGAATCATTTCATGCAGCAGCTGGTTTCATAACTCGAGGATTTGCGAAATGTGTACGTGGCTACCAGGAACGTGAGAATTACCTATTAGTCCGTTCATTCGCTTGCTTTATGTTCTAGGTTTGTCTACAAGATAATCTTCATTTCGATTCTGTTAGCAGCTTTCGTTTAATAGAAGGCATCTAAGTACTTTCTACCTCACCGAGGTCTTCTACCCTGTCCACATAGTTGATCTTCAGTAAATCCTATTTTATCTGACCTTCCACTAATAAGGATGAAAAAGAATAAAATTAATGCAAGCTCAACATGGTAGACAAAGCGGTCTACCATTTTTAAAGACAACAATATTGTAAGGATCCTAATTCGTATTAAAAATATTCTTAATTATAGTAGAATAATAACTAAAATATTAATGGGTTAGTAGTACTGAAACTGGCAGAAATGTTGGAAGAATTCCCCTCTCAATGGTGATAATAATTAGGCTGTTTCATTACCCTACTTATTGCAAGAGGAAGCGAATAATAAAATTAATTTATATGATACGATCGGAGATAAAGTGAGTCAAGATTCCGTCGTTATTGAATTCCAAGGGCTTATACTTATTGAAGATGTTTTGTTGGATAACTCGAGACTTCGCGTTCACGGATCGATAGATTTGATCATAAGCTCGATTGCATGGGTATGGTCAAACATTTTAGCTTCGCGACATAGTTATTAAGATTTTTATTTCGATATGTATGAAATCTTCAGTAAAATAAGATAACGGTAAACCTATTTAGATGATAGGTTGTTGATATGCGTTGTCGAAAATATCTGAGTAATTATTTTATTGTCATTATTTTTTACTAACTGGTACTAGCGCCCAATGTTTTATATTTTTAGACGATGTTTTTTTTTGAAAAACTTTTTGTGTAAAGACTTCTTCGTCTAATCTACTCTTGATTCACCATAAAAACCTTAGGGTTTTTTTTATCTTATAAGTAAGTACTACGAAATTTTGATAATTAGATACGAGTACATATATTGTCTTATGCAAACAATTATAAAAATAGTAACAATAACTAAGAAAAAATTTGAGAATTCAGTTGACTTTGTGTAATATTTCTACTTCAATCTTTTATTCATCAAGTTTGTTATGATGACGTTGTCAACGCATATTACACAAAAAACCTTTCATTTTGTCCCTAGAGAAAATGTACTGAAGAATGCGAGCAGAAAACAAAAACATCGACTGATATAATTTAATTCAAGATTCCCATTGCTAAAAATACCGAAATGCTGAAACAATCCAATTTTCATGCCGAATAATCTTCATTTATAATTGACAATACGAATTCGTAGAAAAGTTTCAATTATTCGGTGTTAAAAGTATAATAATAATCTCCCCCTTATTGTAGCTTTTGAAGGGGAACACGAGCTAAATACAATTAAAATAAGCTTAAGGGGAATCACAAATTGAAAAAATCAGTCAGTGCAGACAAATTGATAGTTCCCCAGGAAGATTTAAATGTCTAGATGTAATAATAAACACAATATTTACTTTATAAAATTAACTTTAAGACCTAACTAATAAAAATGGTTACATACAAATTTCTTTTTTAAATTTGCCAGACAGTTTACACTGAAATTAAGGGCTTTGCATTAGAACAGAGTGGCAGAATTATAGTTGTAGATTAACTGATTGATAATACACTAGTCTGTATTTTGCAGATCGTTAAGAAGATAAGCATGTTAATAAAATTAATCGGAGCCCAACATTACTTCACATCCTACAGGCATTTATTTGTGTAACGTCCGCTCGTCTCGGTCCACAGAACTGCTATTAATCAGCCGTCAACGACCGTTCGGCGTCTTGCAAACAATTGTACCTTGTAACAATGAAGCCCATAGATTTAAAATGGGCCATGGCTCTTGACACACTTCGATAGAGAACTGTGAAGGATCCTCTCATTTTGCAATGAGATCTAATTCTGAGAATTCGTTACTCTTATGGACGTTATATTATCGACCTATCGACATAAAATTAAAAACGAATATGTAATTTTTTTATATTAGAATTTTGAGTATTGGAAATATTTGAAATATTTAAGTGAAATAGTTGCCAATTTAAACATTTGGTTTTTTTTTATTTAGAAGGTTTATAAACGGTATCAGACCGATAAAACATATTGTAAAAATTCCTGTAAGTTTTAGTCAGATTTCAAGTGCGATCAGAATCCGTGAGAAGACAGGAGTCTCCGGCGGACTTATTCCATTTAAAGAAATGTAACGAATATGTACATGCTTTTTGCTATCCAAGGTACTTTTGACTTTACTTAATATGTCCATTTCTTAACTTATTATGATTAACTTTATTAACTTATTATGATTATTATGATTTAACTTATGATTATTATGACATTAATTTTATTATGATAAAGGATGATTGACAAGCTTGAGGTTTTGATATGATTCCGTCGTTAAAGAGTACAAGCATCATCAAAATTGACATGATGATAACAGGCCTGTCACACCATGACGTATTTTTATTTCACCAATTCTTCTAATTGCTCACATAATAATATTTTTAGTTATTATTATTGTTGTGTAACTCGACACATAGAAATATCATAAAAACATTTACTTTTCTAAAAAGTTTTAGGTATAAAATGTTCAAGACTTTTAAAAGTTTCGGTTGTCTACATCGATGACACCTATTCCAAATGAAATTTTAAACTCGTTCCCGACGAGCTGGCTTCCAGGAAATTCGATAAACGGAGCAAAGTAGTTAAAAACCTAGTCTAACTTATCGTACCAGTCTGGAATCATTTGATTTACATTGCATAGTTTTAAGATTCTAGATAAAAGTAGCACAAGATATACGGGTGAAGTCACGAGGCATAGCTATTGGCTACATTATACTCGATGTAAATCTTTCATACATTATCTTTCCGTGTGTGAACGTCCAGTTAAGTTGGTAGGTATAACTGTTGCAGTTAACTAGAAGCGAGTAATCAGTTAACTAGCGGTTTCATGTTACGGAGGGGTCGTGGACTCGTGGTCTATCGGATTAGTGTTGCTTAGCAACGGCTAACACCGACTACAGTGTCATTCTTTTCTGTCGTAGTTCCAAAGAGCAAATGTTAAATTACAAGAAAGAAGTTTTATTTTCTAGCCACTTATATTGGGTTCAGAATTTCATTTGAACTAGTTTTAGAATTGATGTCTGTATAGCTGAATAAAATTGACTAATCAATTAAAACTGTGGTGCTAATAACCGCCAGGCTGTTCATTTGGGTAAGCCGCGGATACCAGCTATCTAAAAATAAAGATACAATGCTAAAGTATAAGTATTGTCAGGATGAGTCAAAAAGTCGCGGACACCAGCTATCAGCTACCAGTTTTTTTTTTTTATTTATTTTAAGATACACCAACAGTACACTTGTTAAAATTATTTATAATATAATAACACCCGTTAACAATATATTTGCAAACATACTCGTAAACGTCAATGAGTTCAATTGTAAAAAAAGTCCCAAACAACCTAAACCGTGAGACAGAATTTTACATTTCAGTTTTTAAATTAGATGAGGCTTAAGATAAGATCAATTATGGAGAAATTTCAATAATATTACTAAAAAAAAAGTGATTTTATATCACGTATAAAATGATGTACCAATTTGGACGAAACTTTGGATGCAGATAAAATATTTATACATTTTACTATTTTGCCGTCGATCGTCTATTTTGCTATACGATTAGTTCCATAACATTCATATATGTGACAGCATTTTATTACATCCTTTTACAGGATGTGGCCTGTAATAAGAGCAATAAATTTAAACGATGGTTCTATAGAGTATACGCATTTACCTTAACCTAATCATAATTCTCCAAAGTGCTTCTAATCATAGCAATCCAAATTTACAATACATAATCAATGAATTTCATGATCCGTTAAATTGTCGGTTATCAGTCGTTAGATGTCTTGGTACAGGGTACTGGCGAGAACGATCGTAAATGTCAAGTACTCCGATTGGACACATAAAGTTGGTGGCAGTACATTGCTGGCTCGATTAATTTTGTTAGAAAATTAATTGAGTTTTCATTTTAATTAATTGAAACCATTTGGCATAAATTATTGATTCGTTAAAGAGTCTATATTTTAATTTATTGCTTTTATTACAGGCCACTCGCTGTTATATAAAAATATAGTGTATTAATTACAGGTCACGTTGTTTGACGCCAATGAACTCCTAAACTACTGAACCGATTTTGATAAAACTTCCTAACTATGTGTAATTTGGTCCAACTTAAATGATAGTTTTTATTTTGAATCTGGGCGAAGCCGGGAGCGTGTAGCTAGTAAACATATATAAAAACTAGCTGTGCCCGCGACTTCGTCCGCGACTAATCTTTTTTTATTCATATAAACCATTCCTGATTATCCCTCTATCCATAAGTGAAGACAGAATTAAAATCGCTTAAGCCGTTTAGGAGGCGTTCAGTGACATACACACGCACAGAAGAAATATATATATATAAAGATAATCCAACGAATCTGCAATACATTTCATTTCTTCATTTTGTTTCTCACTGAATGTTTATATAGATCACTTCAAATTACTTTGTCAACTTTCTCCACTGGATTTAGATTGCCAAATTCAAGAATTAAATTTGGAGTAAATTACTAATTTTCGTTTTTGTTTCAATATTTCGACTGGAGAGTAAAAACGAAACTTATAATTACTTGTGGGCGACAAATTTAGAAAGCCGTTACAACTTTTCAGGCATATCTGCGAACTTGATCCATTAAAACAAAAAAAGCGGTATACTCTCCCGGCAGGTGTTCGAAACCTTTATCTGTTTTATTGGTTAGGGCCTAAACTAACGTACGAATAATGGCGAAGGAAAATTTTTGTCGAGACGTATTTTTTAATTCTACGAAAATCTTCCATACTTTCATACTAATTAATACTGAGTAAGTATTTTAAATGTGAAAGTAACTCTGTCTGTCTTAATTATTGTTGTGTCTGTCTTTGTCTCTGTCTTTTTTCACGCCTTAATTATTGTTGAATATGTCATCATGTATCAGTTATTATGTGCCTATGTATTAGTTGTGATGATCATGAAAATTTGCATACACGTTGTCAGGGATACAAGAAAGGACATAGGGCACCTTTCATCCAGAAAAAAAGTACAGTTCCCAAGGGATAATCTAAAATAAAATAAAAAGCTAATGCCTCGCCAAAGTGTTATACAACAAGAGGTCAAACGTTATATTGCTTACTAGTTGCTGCCCGCGACTTCGCCTGCGTAACTTTGTAAATTATATATACTAAAACCTTCGTCGAGAACGCGTACGAAGTCGCGCGGACCAACTAGTATTGCATAAGTAAATTTTGATATTATTTTGTCGTGTCATGCCGTAAGTCTTGCATTACAAATCTAAAAATTTGCACTAACGAAGCCGGGAGCGGGTCGCTAGTTTAAAATAATTAAGTTTCCTTAAAGAACCTTTTATTATAAGTCATAATATTAAGTATACGTATGAGAAATTATGTCAACACTAGATCCTTAAATTCCCCTCATTTATTATCATTACGGTTGCCGTCTGATGACAAATGTTATATCCCTCGGCAATAGGTAGTGAAAATTAAATTTTACGCTAATCGTTACGGGGATACAGAGCCGTCACTTGAATCAAATGACGTTCATAATGACAGGCCTAAACGCGGCACCCACATCTGACGATTTCCACGAACGTAAAGGGTACATGGAATAGACAATTTCTACAGAGAAAACAAAAACAAAAGCAAAGATATTAGGACCCACAAATCTTGACCTTACAAACGAAATGTGTTCGTTTGATCCGCTTGTCCATTGTAAGAAGGACTTATTTGACCCGGATCGGGTCATTTGACCCGATTTTATAAGTTACTAGCGACTCGCCCCCGGCTTCGCACTTATGCAATTCCAACCGTATCAATATATGAACGGTTTTATACATATAAAAAAAAGTCGTAAACGAGCTGTGTGTGTATATTAAATATTTTTTCAAAAAACAATTTGTAGTCATTGCTTATGTTACCGAGGTCAAAAAATAGTTTTTAGAATTTTTGTCTGTCTGTGCGTTTGTGCACGCTAATCTCAGAAACGACTTGCTTACCTATTGATGATTACCTGGACTAAACTATAGCATACTTTTCATCTCGGAAAAATGTTAAGTTTCTTTGAGATTTTCAAAAAACGAACTACAGCTCGTACGAAATTGCGAGCACCAGTAAAGATTTTTTGTTACCATTTGAACATATTTTATTTTATTTTTGCTTTTTCAAATAAAATTCTTTTACGGATATAACGACGGGATATGCAAAATATTTTTTAGTTTTACTTGCAAAAGTTCATCGGCTTTTATAAGTTATTGGTGGAAAATGAAAAAACCGTGTAGTATGAAACACGCCCCAATAAAAGCCGGTATTAAAACTCGCCGATATGGCTTCCAAAAAGAGAGGATTCAGTTGGAATTACGGAAGAAAACTGTCAACTGTTTTTAATAACAACCTTTTCAATACTTAAATTTATATTATACTAGCTGTTTCACGCGACTTCGTCCGCATAACTATGTAAATTATATACTAAAAACCTTCTTCGAGAACCACTCTATCCATTGGTGAAAACTGCATGAAAATCAGTGCAGTAGTTTTTGATTTTATCGCGAACATACATACAGACAGGCGACTGTTTTTATATCTATGTTATCTCACGTTTTATAACTTCTACAACAATAATTATACGAGTGTCATTATATTCACGCACAGTTGCGTCGCGTCGTTTATTAACTCATTTACGACTTAATTTTAATGAAGTTAGAGTATGCTTCGCTTTGCACTTCGTTATGTGGATAATTTATCTTCCTTTATGATATTGGAATCCGTAATTGGTTTATTAATTCTATTAACTTTATCTGTTCCATTGATAACTAAGATAAAGGCAAGTAAACTAGAGTTGGCCTCTTGTTTTCATTTTTACAGAGATTTCAGATCTCCATCCAACAGATTTCATAAACATTGCAAAATTGGTTAAAATAGAAAAAAAAGTTTCAACATACTGTATAGCAAAAATGCATTGGTGTGAGTACTGTGAACGTGCCAACATAGAAATTGAGGTGTAATTTCAAAATAAGTATTATAAATGTTTTTTATTTAGACAATTCAAGACGTGAGTGGATGAAGGTGCTATGTCGCATTTTTGGGTTTTTTCGTTTTTTTGCGTTGATGAAGATAATATGTCCATATGAACGATTACAGACCTTAAGATCATCTATTTAAGAGATTTTTGGAAAATAAATAGTTGACTAAAGTGTTATGTACAGTTAATTTTAAAAAGCAAAGAGTGCTGAAAAGTTTACTTTTGTTAATGGAAGAGGGAGCTATGTTCACTTTTTTTTAAATTAAATAATAGAAGTGTTTAATTGCTATCATACTATTAATATTTTAGGTTATTTACACAACTTTGCATCATAATTTAGCACAAAAATCAGTTCCGTGGCAACATCTCAAAAATTAAAAGTAAAACTTTAACCTCAATTTATTCAAAATTGGAATTATGCGACATACCACCTTCATCCACTCACGTCTTCAAATAAATTTAAATGTTTTTATTAAAACTTGCGAAGCCGGGGCAGGTCGCTAGTATGTGATAAATGGTCAAAGGTTAAGTTAAGGTATATTGTTTTAATAAAGGGACAGCCCTCAGATGTACCCAAACTTATTTTGATTACGAACTGTAGTTTCATTAAATTATGCGACCGCAGACACTGAATATTCAATTGATTGACCCTAAAATGTGAGGGCCTTTATAGACTACCAAACTTATCTTGTAAACTAAATTTCATTTTGAACTTGTTAAACCTCATGTTTAAATATTACATAATTTGGCCAAATTTATAGGCATGAACTTTTGCCTTTTTTGCTTAAAAAGGAAAGTGAAGTTTCATTTTAAAAATAAATTTTGACAATGAATTTGAACAATTAAAAAATGTAAATTTTATTCTTTATACGACTAAATAAATCGGTAAATGTATGGACTCCAAAACCGTGCAATGGATTTTGATACGATTTTCACTAATGGAAAAAGATATAACCGTTTCTTTATGTATAACATTCGGAAGAAACAGTATAATATTATAAATATGAAAGCAACTCTGTCTGTTTGTTACCTTTTCACGCCTTAACCACTCAACCGATCAATCATGAAATTTTGCACACCTACTCGTTGTCAGGAATTAAGAAAAGGAAATAGAAATACTTACCTATCTAAAACTTAAGTCGATTCTAATCATTATAAAAGGATAAGTCTTACTTTTTATTATAGTAATGCATTCTTGTGGATTATTAGTCTAGGAAATAAATTAATCAGCAAAAGTGGATCGTCTAGTTTACGTTTTTAGTTTTGCAGTTATTAACTAGATGGCGTTGTGTAACCGCTAGCAACAAATAGTTAAAGGGGTATGGGCAAATTAGTATGGAGTCTGGACCAATGCTCAACAGTGATAAAACTCATGCCATTTGACAGCATTTGGGGTTTTATTTAATTCATACTACGGCAGCCAAGTCAAAATGTAGCGCGAACATTGTGTTTTCGAGCTCTCAATAGTATAAAAGTACTTTGGTAGTTAGTACCATATTGTGTTTTATATTTAAAAAAAACTTGTTGATTGATACATTGGTTTGTTATGATTGATTTTGATGTATACATAGATTTTTTAAATATTTAAATACTCATAACTACAATAATATTTTTAAAAGCATGCCATACAATATGGCATAGGTTGCATCACTGTTGAGAAGTTGGTCCAAAATGACCCATTGTCCAAACGAATCTCGATACAGGTATTTAAAAGTTATTTCAGAGTATTTCGATATGTCGAGTTATTGTTTCTGTGAAATTGAATCTCGCGCTTTGACATGCGATGTTAAAACTCAAAATAGAAAACAAATTTCCGTTGTAGTGTCGAATTGGAGAAGGTTTCTTTCATGTTTTCACATATTAAATATTATATTATAATGAATAAAAAAACCAATAGAATTAAGTATTTGTCGAACTTAGCGCCTGTTTCACAAACGTCAATTAGGCCAAACTGTCATTTAAAGTCACCGGTAACCGGGGATAATGGAGCTGATATAACTTTGTTTGTACGGTAAACGTCCCAAACATTAAATAGAAAATAATAATAAAAAATCGGCTATCGAATGATGCAGTAAACCGAGTGCATAATTCAAAATAACAGAAAATGATTTCTAAAAGTAACTAATCAACACTTTACTTGTAGTTTGTGGAAGAGGCCCTTAGACTAATGCATTTATTTGGTCCGAGAACTTTGGTCCGAAGACGAGGTTTATTAAAAAATATTTTAATAAACTATCAATAACTGCCTGATATTTTGTCTCTATTATCGATTGAAGATTAATTAAAATTATATGGATTCGATGGAACTTTTTAGTAAAATTGAGTTTTGACTGCCGAATTAAAATCACTTGATATTGATGAAAAGCTTAGTCGAGAGCACTTTTGCCGTCGCTCTCTATTAACGGTGGAGTATTTAATGAAAAATATTTTTCACAAAATTAATGTGGTAACAGGGCTACAATTAAAATGTTAGATGCTAAGTACTCAATTATATTTTACTAGCTTTTACTCGCAACTTTGTCAGCGTATATTTTTAAATTATATCCTACTACTATGTAGTGCCTTGACATAATTATATTGGATTTGTAGATATTTTAAGCGTATTACTTTTTTTAGGGAACTTTTTTTCTAAATTACAGGTAAATCATATATATTAATATAAATCAGAAAAAGTAAATAACTACAGATACCTAAATTACTGTTTTCTGTTTTCAGAAACTTCGTCTAGACTACGCGCCTAACAAAAATTTATCATCATGACGTAGACTAGAAATCCAGTATGTTTCTGACCAGTTAGTTCTATTGGAAAATTATGAGCCATAGTGGACGTCCAACGGCTGAGATGATAACGATGAAGATGGTGATGATGATGATGGTTATAATGATAATGATAATGGTGATGATGGTTATGATGATGATGATGATGATAATGGTGATGATGATGATGATGATGATGATGATGATGATGATGATGATGATGATGATGATGATGATGATGATGATGATGATGATGATGATGATGATGGTGACGGTGATGATGATGATGGTGACGGTGACGGTGACGGTGACGGTGACGATGACGATGGCGATGACGATGACGATGACAATATTAATATTTCCACTGTGTGGAAATATTAATATTCCCATTTTTTTCTATATTTTTTTCTAATATTACTGTCAATTGTAACGAGTAACAATAAGAAACCGCTTTCATAGAATACTTAATTATCACGTTAAGTTTTCTGCAAAGCTAATCTTTTAGAAGAATTAATATGTTAATGGACATCTTAAAGCTTTGATAATAGCAATATTTCAATGGCGCGACTTAATCTACTTGATACTTTAATTGTAACAAATTGTCGTAGATTCTGCGGTGATTCATGTCCTTGGATACGAGCCAGAGGAAATTTTGTTTTAATATAATCTCCAACTTGCAGTTTTAATTTAAATTGGTTTTAAAATGTACTCTTCGGGATTTATGGCGCAATTCGTGTGGGTTTCGGAGGAAAGTTACTTTTAAACATTTTCTTTATTCAAGGGGACGTTTGTCTGAGAAGTCGACACAGACAAGTGCATATTAGACTAGAAGTTACTTTTTTTGCTTGTTAATTGGTCATGTTTTACGTGAGTAATTTTTTATTATCAATCAATCAATACTAATAATAAATCTGTAAGTGTAGGTATTGTATGTATGTATGTTCCTCCATAACTCTTAAACGAATTAACTGATTTTCATGAAACTTTGTAGATAAACATTTAGACGTACAGGACACAGGATGGGCTACTTTTTTCTTTTTCAACGCGGACGAAGTCGCGGGTGCCAGCTAGTTATAAAAATATCGTATAAATGGTAACACTTTTATGGAACCTTTAAACTTATTTAAAGATTTTTTTCATACACATTGTCAGGGATATTAGAAAGGACATATACTTACCTTTCATCCAGAAAAAAGTACTGTTCATCTAAAAATGAAAAACAATAATTATTGTATAAATTATTGCTCATATATTTTGTCAGGCGTTACATTTTTTTAAAGGGGGCGTAGACGAAGTCGCGGGCACCAGCTTGTTATTTATAAATGCAAAAGTGAGTTTATTTGTTTGTTTATTAAGCTTCGATCATGAATACAGAAAAGGACTATTCATCGAGAACAAAAGAATCGTTCCCGAGGGATCATCTAAATCTAAGCCTGACAAAATTTATGAGCAATAAATATTGAATTAAATGCTTTAGAACCTTCTTAGGTCTTAGAATTATCTTCTTAGAATTAAATGCCTAAAACTTTCTATAGGTAAAAGAATTTTTAAAATCCTTCCAGTTAGTTTTTGAGTTTATTCATTATAAACATACAAATATTAGTATAAAAGACAAGACAAAATATACTTGTTGAAACACAAGTGTTCCCGCGTACTGTTATATGACAGGTTGGTCTGAATGGGGTTAGTGCAACCTTACATCAGCCCTTCAGAACGCAGCGTGCCTTGCGCAAAGTTTCTAACATTACCTCCATTAGTTTGTATATCAACGACTAAATAAAACCAAGAAAAACATTAGTACCTAAACTAAAATTAGTAACGGCTCAGTAACAAGTCACTTAGTGCACTGAACGGGTTAGATTTCATTGACAGCCAACCATGATTCATGTGCGCCTGGCGTTTGGCCAATTTTGAACACGCATGCCTATCGGAACAGAGCAGAGTGCGACGAGAGAAACATGTGCTTGTCAGACACATTCAAATTATAAATGACACTTGTTATGAATTGTAAAATAATTCTGAAAAGGACAATGTATTCAATGAATGTACTAGTGACTACTATCTGCCTAGTTATTAGGGCAACTCAGACCGAAACGCGACACTGGGCTCACATTTTAAGGGACTCCTACAAGAGACGAAGTGGAGGAAGATACATCCTATTTGTTACTGGAATATATAAGGAGAATCAACATATTAATTTCCTGTGACGTAGCTTAAGAGTGCGTATAAAGCAAACAAAATTTGTAATTTCACCCGCGTGGCCCCTTGGACATGACAGTGACACAAAATACGTAGAACTACGCACATGCGACGAAAGATAGCGCATCTATCTCGCTTCATAAAAATGTTAAAGTGCAAAAGTATTAAATATTAATTATTCGTAAACTACAATGTCAAATGAAAAATTGTTACATACAGCCTTAGATAATATGTGAAGTGAAATTACTGATACACTTTTAGCTTTGTAATGTGTGTCATTTTGAAAATAAAACTGAAATCAATGGAAATGAGAGCTCACTTGGTGATTTTTTTCTATCGAGAAAATTTCATTATATTATGTTTTCTGTTACAGTCGTCACTTTCATTTATAATGTATTTATCTATTTAAAAAAATAATTAAATTAGACTTTGTTTACTTAGATAAAATTAAAATCTCTTTATACCCGCTCTTAAGTTATAGGCGACAGTAACCGCCTACCATCAAGTGAACCATCATCTAACTTTTTGTTTGTTTAGGAGCACCCCGTTGAAGATTTTTCGTTATACCAAACAATTTCATACGAGTATATTATGAACTCAAGAGGCAGATATATACAAGATGACTTACAGGTTTCATTAAAGACGATGTTTGCGTGAGAATGTGCACTTATTAGTATATTTGATCGAAGTCACAGTTTTATTAAGGAGACCAAAACTAGTTTTAAATGCACTTGAACGAAGAATTCTTCTTACATTTTTAAATTATTAGTTTTTCACTTGAAATTAATATAAAATTAATTAACGTATTGTGTGAATATTATAAACGAAAAGAGTGGTTAGTCTATGTGCAAATGAGTTAGTTGCTTACAACTTATAAGTATCCAATTGGAACTGCATATTACAATCGTGATCTAGCCAGACAGTTGCTAATTGAAGTTGCTAATAAATTCTGCATAGTGAATTCATTCTTAGGCCATCTATAAGCGAGCAAGCTTTTCTATGAACATTCTTGCTAATGTGTTGCGTCGACAGACTCGACTTATACACGGATAAATCCAGTTTAACAAACGGTTAATTAATATACATAGTTACTAAAATTGTGCACTCTCGCTTTTGAAACAATTTCTTTCTGTCTTTATCCTTTGTTCAAGGAACAAAGGTAGAGAGATTTTCTTAATTAAGTTCATATCAAAGCGAGGCAGTCTATAATTAAATTACTAAAACAAAGTTCTGAAAATTTAACACGACCCTAACGAAACAGTATTTTTTAACTAGAAACATAATTTCTTTGTACAAAAAGGTGTGAAAATTTATATTTTTATAGCTTAATAAGTAGTTTTTACTTGTTGTCTACAGAATTTTAAAATTTGATGAAATTCCGAAGTGAAATCTTATGAAACGGAATAAAGTTGGAGATTGAATTTGCGTTACGTTCCGCTCAATCTAAGCTCAAAAGGGAATATTATACAGTTTTCGCATAAAGGCATAAAGTGCTCGCTCATCTTGCATTTTAAAGTAGTTTATTACGAGTTAAATTTTAATTATGTATATATACACCCAACCCCGGCTTTACACGGATAAAAAAATTTCTTCCTCGTTTATTTTCTTGTTTTATTCATTTTCGTTTGTTTTATTATTACCTGACAGCCTAACAGTAATTGATGGTGGCTACTGTCACCAATAAACTAATCCTAAACCAGTGGAGATGATCTTGAAAGGATTATATATTACTAGCTGCTGCCCCCCGACTTCGCCCGCGTATAAAAAATAGATAAATACATATTCTCAGACCTACCAAGTGGACATATAAAACGTGATCGGTATAATTATGGTTCTTAGCTATAAGTGAGTCTCTCTCGTTTCTTATACAAAGTAATACTATTATATATAATGGGGGTGAACTGTGAAGGGAATTTTCACGAATATATAACTCAGCCAAAGTACATAAGTATATTCAATAATCTAGGGATGTTGTCATGCTACACAAAATAATTACTTTACACCAAAGGTTCAGAAGTCAACGGCAATCATCAAAAAGCCCAAGCACCTACGTCAATCATCATCCCAACCCTCATTAAGTGCCGCGCGTCAATGTTATTATTTAATATTGTTTTAACCAACGGCTTCGCAGTAGGAGAGCTAATTTGTCAGATTAATATTAACTTAAGGATCTTCTAAGTACTAGTAATGTTAAGCGTTCAAAGTTTCAGCTGTAAACTCGTTCCCACGACCAGTTCTAATAAAAATATTTTATACATCAATACTAAACAATACTCAATACTAATAATAAATCTGTAAGGGTTGGTCATGGAGTAAGTTACTTTGTTTTCAGAGATATCGTGTTTGTAGGCTCTATACATGATACTGAAACAAAATTGACTATTTTCAGAAAAAAAAATTCTGTATGTATGTATGTATGTATGTATGTATGTATGTATGTATGTATGTATGTATGTATGTATGTATGTATGTATGTATGTATGTATGTATGTATGTATGTATGTATGTATGTATGTATGTATGTATGTATGTATGTATGTATGTATGTATGTATGTATGTATGTATGTATGTATGTATGTATGTATGTATGTATGTATGTATGTATGTATGTATGTATGTATGTATGTATGTATGTTAAACGAATTAACTGATTTTCATGAAACTTGGTATCATATAAATATTTAGACGTACAGGACACAGGATAGGCTACCTTTTTCTTTTTCAACGCGGACGAAGTCGCGGGCACCAGCTAGAATTATTAAAAAAATGCTGTCCGCTTCTTCTAGTACTTATTCTAGTAGTAAAAAAGTATTGTGTGCTGTAGTTTTTTTTAGATGAGCATTAATGCCATAGCCCATAAACCCTATATTTGTCCACCTATCTATCCTAGCTAGAATATATGTGTGTTTATAGTGAGATTTATACTATGAAATGGACTATCAGTCGGATTTAAACAATCTATTCTGACTTCTAGTACCAATATACAAAATCGTATCTACTAACACCAACCAATACGAAATCAATCACGTACTAAAACTCCATTAATATAACATCTCAAGCAATAAGCATACACAAAACTACAATCTAGTAATCTCAGAAACGAGACCGGGGCCATTGTTACCCTAATAATAGATAATGAATGGGGTCCCTTAGCACCAAGATACTATCAGATTGCAATAACCGTCCAGCCTTATTTAGGTTAACCCTACAATAACTACTCTTTATCACGTGCCCTATCATTATTTTCGACTGATTTTATGTGACGGTTAATATTTAATTAATTTGAACCTTCTCACTATGAAATTTAGATATAAAATTAAATTGTTTTTTTAATCTTATTTAGGTGGACTCGAGTGTCAAAAAGTCCATTATAACGTTGGTAAATGTCAATTAAGACATTTAAGGGTAGTAAAGTATATATTTATAATATTGATAGACGGTGGTAGTTAGGAAAAGTTTTTATGTGTAGTCATCGAAATACTACAATGGAATTTGCGTCACAAATGCCAAAGCGGCACATAAAAAGAACGCCTTTGACAGAATCATGGCGGACTCTTGCCTTCACGCGTCAATGGTAAAAGGTAGTAACGATCAACTTCTACTGTTCATTTTAAACTCTAATGGGTTATCGTAAAGTCACATTTTCCTTAAATTACGTGATTATTATTATGTATGTTTTGTTTTAAATGACAGTTCATGCTCTACGCATATGTCACTTTTAAATGTTCCATTAAATTCGGAATGTTTTGTATGGCACGCGGGTTCCATTTGTAGTAGTTTGATGTGTGTAGTGGATTCTGAAAATCTATGTGTAGTGGATTCTTTTGTACAAATTATCAACTAAAATTAAATATTTATACGATGTAAACATGTCATACGTAGTGACAATAATTTATCTTTACTAATGTTGGTTTGGGAACACTCATTTAGGTTTTGTGGACTAGATTGGCAATGATTGAAACTCCTTTCCGGTATCTGTGTTTTTTAAAGTTCAAGTGTGAGCAGGCTATCAAGAGCAAAAAGCAAGATGCTGGCCAAGAGCAAACCCATTATAATGAAAAATAAAAATACTATATTTAATCAGTAGTCCAGCATCCGTGCATACCATTCATAGTAATGTCCCTAACAAATCTATGAGCTTAGTTTGAGGCTAGATGTCACTGTGTGATATATCTCAAAATATTTAAAAAAAAACTAGTGTAATAAAAGATCAAATATCAAAACATCCATTGTCTATAATGTCTCTGAATTTCTCAAATTTCCTATCAAAGTTTATTCTAAACTACCTAGCGAGTTTTGATACGGTTTTCACCGTATAGAAAGAGCGATCAACGAGGAAGTTTTGTGTATATACAAAGAAAAATGGCATCCACGCAAAGCCAAGGGAGGGTCACTTGTACTATAAAACATTGATCTCAATCAAGTCTTCACGGATCTTGCATTAGTAAATTACTTGATTAAATTATTATACCAGATATTTTAATAGCTTTTAATAATAATAAGTTAATAATTAATTAATTACATTAAAGGCAAACCAAGCCGACTAAGCGTGTCACTCTCACTCTTTTGTGACAGTTACCCAATAATTGTAATTGTAGGATAATAATTGTAAAGTTTATCTTAGATCGTTCATTACCTGATGAGCTATCAAACAGATCGCCTTCCCACATCCCAGCGCTCTCAATTGACTAAATGGATGGGGGCCAATTGTTCCACCTAGTAATACATCCATTAGGATTATTAAGTGACGCCTCAATTTAATTTTATTATGATTGAGACATCATTTTTTATTGAATGGGATTGTGAGGGCTTTGACAATGTTAAGGGAGAGAAAAATCAATATCATATTTTTAATTAATTCATTTTCGTTAGCATCAGGTCAAAGGCTTCAATGTCATGGAAAAACTGTATATGTAGGCGAAACTGTGAGGTAAAGCTTGTTCATACAAAATTAATTCAAAAAGACTGTTATTTTAACTGTATTCGTAAAAGATTTGAATTAAATAATTCAAATCTTGTTGACTATCAAAGCAATGAAAGATATTATTCAGAATACGTTTTATCTTTCATATACAATATTTATATTTTTTTGCTTAGATACGTTCACAAAGAAATCCATCACTCGCCGGACGAAGAGACATTCAACATAAAAGAAAATTAATAAATCTACGTCTAGAAATGCTTTGAAGTCCATTTGCCCAGCAGACTGTGTGGAAAACTGGGATGAATACTGTGGAATAAAATTATCATATACATACAAACAGAACGACGAATTTTATTTATGAAATATAACTATTATAATACGAGTATAAAGTGACGCCAATGGTTTCATATTTTCTGGGAAATGTTTCTTCATATTAAAAGTAATTTTTATAACATATAATACATCCATGTGAAATATGTTAATTATAATATATAGAATTGGATTAAGCGCCTCTTTCACAAACTTCAAGTAGGCCAAACTGTCATTTAAAGTCACCGGTAACCGGGGATAATGGAGCTGATATACCTTTGTTTGTACGGTAAATGTCCCAAACATTAAATAGAAAATAATAAAAAAAAATCGGCTATCGAATGATGCAGTATGAGTGCAAATTTCAATATAACAGAAAATGATTTCTAAAAGTAACTTTACATGTAGTTTGTGAAAGAGGCCCTTAGATTGTTATTGTCAAATTGTCAACCTTGATAATTGTCTAATGAGTGAGCAAATGAAGTTTAAAAAGTTCCTAAAATAATAAAATAATATTGATATGAGAAAAATATTTGTGATAATGATGATAGGTACGTACTGAAGAATAGTAGTGATAGATTTTTTATATTGCTTGATGCAAATTCATAAAAGTTCAAATAACAACTACGAGTATGTAGTAGTTATGAAGTCAATTTATTATTATCTTTATTTGTAGAACTATTCCATTTGGTATCGTTCAATATTGACTTACAGTTAGCTTCGAATATTTATTCTGAGAATTCAACATCGAAAGTAATTTCTAGGTTACAAGTTACACACGCTTCGAACTATCGAAAACTCCGAGTGGGAATTGAAAACTAGCACGTCTAAAACTAAAAGTTTTTAGAGGTTTGTTTACTTTATGTAGGTATATCTACAGCTGGTTCTCGTTTTCGAGGAAAACTTTATAATGGTACGAAAAGTTGAAAATTTTCAAGTGATAGTGTCGATTTTTAAAATTTAAACATACGATTGAATGTTAGCTAGTTGTTTTTTTAAAGATTATAATAGTTGAGCATAAAAGATTAACTATACCTCATCAAAATTCCTTAACATTTTTTAATTACGATTTCACTAAAGTGAGTGAGTTACATGTTATTTAATATTGTATCCGTTATAATAATTAAATTTAAATTGAAATTTAAACAGAATTTGACTTGGTAATATTTTTTTGTCACAAGTGTTTTTTTATTGATTTAATTGTTAACTTTTTATGAAAATATGTAATCCTATTAATGCTGTGTGTTTTATTTACTTTCCAAAACACATTTTACTTTCCAAAACAAAGATCCGACAGTGACAGAAGATTTGCGACTTCTTCATGTTTTATGCATACAATGTCCGTAAGTAGTCGGACATCGACTCCCGATACTGTTTTGCGTAATAAACTTTAAATGGATGCAGGATTTCATCTTATTTAAGTTTGTAACTTGATCCTAGACTTATTGCTGTTTGTAAACTAAGATTTTCGCTGTAAATACACACATATAAGTACTTTTTAAGTCTGGCTAGCAAACTAAAATTAGTAGGTACAGAAATTTGGACAGATGAAATTCTGGAATGAGGCGCGATAAATGTCAAAAAATAGTTAATAATTTATTATGTATAATTAAATATACATATTTACAATGATTGAAAAACTAGTCAATACATTCTATGATTGGATTGTGTGATTCTCTGGCCAGTATCATTCTTAAATGCCAACAAGTACTTTAATCTAACCAATCTAAACAATATATCAATGAACAATGAAAGCCAATGGATTAATTTATAGCGTCCTTCAACCACAAAATCATGTAAAATGTGGTTTTGTGAGGGAATCAAACTTACACTACTGAAAAGAATATCATTTGTGTGATCAGCTTAAACTACGCAATGGTTATGGTTTTGTAATTAACAATTGCAAAAAAGCAAAATGCAATGGTTTTGTATAGAAAAAGTAATAAAAAAAAACCTAGACAGATTTTTTTAATAATAAAACGGTCCTATAGTTCTGGCTTTACATACATTTCGCTTATAGCCTTTTTCAACCCACAGATATCTGGTAATCCTTACAAATTGGTCACTGGTCGTTTTTCGGTGTACGGCTACAAAATTTGGGACGTAGGAAAATAAGGAACTAATAACTTTGGAGACAGTTTGATTGAGGGGCTATTGAAACTTAGTAACGAGTATATTTACAACAAATGGTTAGGGAGCCCACGATGCTAAATGTGTAGTCACTAGAGCGTCGTGGGGACCTATTGGACTTTGAAGATTGGATGGTAATAATAAAAAAAAGGTTATATGAAGTTTTTCATTTCAGCGGTGGGATGAGCGTCTACAGGCGTTCAAAATTTTGTAGGCGCTGTATTTTAAAAAATCCTCCATATAATCGTCAGATTAAGAATCAGCACGATCAGGAATTTAGGCTGAACCGTCTGTATGAAAATCTGACGCGCTCGAGTATTACAAAGTGAGAATCGTCAAAAATATTTTTTGCATTTTGAAAAAGCTGCCACGAGCTTGCGCTACATCCGAATCGTCTGAATTTTAAATGGGAGCTTATTTTAGGTTCACTTAACATCTCGTCTAAAAATCTAACGCGCTCGAGTTGTATTTAAAAATTTACCCCCACCCCTTGCCAACCCCACCAACCAAACCGTCAGATTAATACATATCCGTTATCGGAGACACGTGGGGTATATACATTGGCAATATCTGACGCGCTCGAGTAAATCCAAAAATCACCTCTTGGGCTCCCATTACATTACATTACACTACTGAAAAGAATATCATTTGTGTGATCAGCTTAAACTACGCTATGGTTTATGGTTTTGTAATTAACAATTACATGTACCTAAAGTAATAAAAAAAAACCTAGACAGATTTTTTTTATAATAAAACGGTCCTATAGTTCTGGCTTTACATACATTTCGCTTATAGCCTTTTTCAACCCACAGATATCTGGTAATCCTTACAAATTGGCCACTGGTCGTTTTTCGGTGCACGGCTACAAAATTTGGGACGTAGGAAAATAAGGAACTAATACATTCGGAGACAGTTTGATTGAGGGGCTATTGAAACTTAGTACGAGTATATTTACGACAAAGGTTTTTGTTACAAATGTTTGGTAGTATGTATCGAACGATGGCGTCAAAGACAGGGGAGTAACAATTTAAATAGATAACGAAGTTCGAAAACAATAAAATGTATGGGATTAACATATTATGCCGTCGCTAAGTCACGTGATACGTAAATCCCATACATTTTATCCTTTCGAACTTCTCATTTTTAAATTGCCCCAGATGTGGTAAGTACATTTTTTTAAATAGTTAAGTATACAGAATCTACCGTTGTAACATGAATTTAGTTGTGCCCAAATGTGGTAATCAAACCTCTAAATGGAATAGATATACCAACTTTGAAATCTTTGTACTGTAGTGAAGACGTAACGAGATACATACATACACACAAATTCACGACTAATATATTACTCGTTAAGAGGTTGATTTGAATAAACAAATATGGTATGAATCTATTGTAATTATTCAATCTTGGGTATGAATAAATACATTTTTACAAATGATTGATATTGTTACATTTCGTATTCAGAGGAAAACTCGAAATATTGTTGCTACTCAAGATAAATATTTATAAAAATGATACACAATAGCATAATAAATTGGTAATTACTATGATGAATTAGCGAGTAATAAATATAATTTAATATGAATTAATGACAGGCATTTTAACAAAAAACGAGCGCGAACAAAGTAGCGGGAAAAAGTTAGTCTTCGGTACGTGTGTTATAGTAATTTTAAAACTAAAGTTAGTTTGCATATACACAGTACGCTTAGGATGCTAGCAGCGATTTTAAACGGTATGTTCTTGGTATGTTCATGGGAACTGCCCCATATACTGATACATATACTGATGTACGAGTAAGTTCCACATTATGTATACCTAGGTAACTTTCTTGGTAACTAAACATGTAATGTAAAGGCACGTAAAGGTATATATACTTGCCTTGGCACCAAGTGCAGCTACAAAATAAATCATAGTTACTATACTGCCGCTGCACATTGCATTTATCATGAGAATCTGTATTATGTATGAGTGCATACCAAGTTAACTCACTATGTTGAGGTTGTTGACCAAACATTTTGTGTTGTAATCATTAGAATCAGAATATACTAGTAGTAAACACAGTTTCTGTTTGCCTAATTTGTTTCAATTATTTATCAAAAGAATTTACCTACACGTATTATCCAGACAACATCTTTTGATGTTCTGAAATAAAAGAAATTTTGTAAGAACAAAAGTATGAAGTTCAGATAACCATTTATGTAACATAATGTAGACTTTAAAAATATTATGTTTATTAAAAAATATTTTTTTTTGTATTAACAAAAAAAAATAACTTGGTATTTAAGAGATATTTATTATCATTAAAATATTTTTATTTTCAAAATAATTGTGTCAATTATTACGTTACTTATTTTCACTTGAATTCGCTATAATGAAAAATAAATGCACTATAAAAACGAATATTACAATTTTTTTTGTCATTTCCAAAATCAGTCCTAACTAACCGATGATAAGTAAGGCCGGTTTCAGTGCTCTCCTGACGGTCAGTACTGACGATACACACGACCGACCGCGGTAGCAATACGCGTGCGTACGGTCAGGCGAGCTCTGTAACGACTTGTGTATTTTCATCATCAAACTACTACAACATGGAACCCGCGTGCCATACAAAACACTACGCATTTTATGGAACATTTAAAACTGACATATGCGTAGAGCATGAACTGTCATTTAAAACAAAACAAACATAATAATAAGTACGTAATTTAAAGAAAATGTGACTTTACGTCAACCCATTAGAGTTTAAAATGAAATAGTAGAAGTTGATCGTTACTGCCTTTTACCATTAACGCGTGAAGGCAAGAGTCCGCCATGATTCTGTCAAAGGCGTTCTTTTTATGTGCCGCTTTGGCATTTGTGATGCAAATTCCATTGTAGTATTTCGATGGTTTTCATACAAATGACAAGCGCGTCGGTCGCACGGTCGGTCGTGCATATCGTCAGGACTGACCGTCAGGAGAGCTCTAAAACCGGCCTAAGTGATTTATTTCTATAGTAAGTAAAATTTGTTAAAATAAAATAAGCTAGAAATAATTGGTCCAATCGTAAGTAGGGAGGGTTAGATTAATCATTACATTCTATCAGAGTAACCCTGAATTTCGAGCGAATCTTTTTTATTGCGAATGGGACTCGGTAATTCGGCCCAGAGTATTGTAGGCAGAGGGGATCAAGAATTTAAGTGACCCTTCTTACTTTAAGTTCATAGATATAAGGGATTGTTCACACTTGAAATAAGCTTATAATAAGTATTTCGAAAATGTTTAGAAATTTTAGATTGAGAATTATTTTCAAAATACATGCGCCTCGTTCACCAACTACAAGTAAAGTGTTGATTAGTTACTTTTAGAAATCATTTTCTGTTTTATTGAATTATGCACTCAGTTTACTGCATCATTCGATAGGCGAATTTTTATTATTATTTTCTATTTAATGTTTGGGACGTTTACCGTACAAACAAAGGTATATTAGCTAAATTATTTCCGGTGACAGGTGACTTTAATTAACGGTTTAGCCTACTTGACGTTGGTGAAAGAGGCGCTAATAGATTTTAATTTTAAAAATTAATAAGGGTCTAGTCTTGTCTATTTAAAAACTATACTAATATAATATTTGGTTGGTTGAAAGCGTTAAATTCTGGAACTATGGATTTCAATAAATTATTTTTGCATTTGATAGGCCCTATTGTTAAGGAAAGTCAAGGGCTATTTATCATTTCGCTATAATCGGTTAGAAGGCGAGGCGGGTGAAACCGCGGGATACAATACTACAATTATGTCTATAAAATTAAGATTACATCAAGATAATCAATACTAATAATAAATCTGTAAGGGTTGGTCATGAAGTAAGTTACTTTGTTTTCAGAGATATCGTGTTTGTAGGATCTCTACATGATACTGAAAGTAAATTGACGATTTTTAGAATTTTTTTCTGCATGTATGTATGTATGTTCCTCCATAACTCTTAAACGAATTAACTGATTTTCATGAAACTTGTTAGATAAACATTTAGACGTACATGACACAGGATAGGCTAATATTTCTTTTTCAACGCGGACGAAGTCGCGGGCGCCAGCTAGTTTAACATATATAATGTGTGCTGTTTTAAATACATGTAGAAACAGATTCTTAGTTAGTAGTAACCTTTAAAGATAATATTTGTTTATAGGGTTGTATTTGTGTTTCTTTCAATCCTACATCTAGTTATTGTTATTGTTATTATTATTGTTTTTAAGTTAAATCATTTTATAAAAGTTAATAAATTAAGTTAAATTTATTAAATATATAGACATAAAATATTTATTCTAAGATATAAATATAAAATCTTTTGTAAGTTATTAATACACTTGTAATTCCCTGGATATAAATACTTTCTAGTGTTTAATTCAAATAAGTAATTTTTATTCAAACTATAAAAAACACAATGAACTTAGCAATGAATTTGAAACATCTTAAAATATTTATAATATTAACAATGTGATCAACACTTAATCGTCGGGGGTCGAATCCCGGACGATGTGATTTTCGACTTTTCCCGAACTTTTATTTTCTAGCTTTACCGCCATATTGGAACGCGAAGTGTTTATTACTCCCTTTGTTCGTTGTCTAACAAAAGTGAGATTGCTCGTCAGTTTATTTACAGGTCAAAGAAAGACATCGAAATATTTGTTTTGTACCTTATTGCAGAAGAAGATTAAATGCGCCATTAAAGTTTTATTGCGGAAAAGTTGGCTTTATTTTTATGCCTCTAAGTTATCCTGTATAGTATGGATTATGTTTTATTTATTAAACCCAGAGCATGTATAAGCCGAATAGAAATCTAAAATTTACACATGCTGACAAATTTAAGTTGCTCATAAGTGTGGAAAAGGTTTTGAATATTTTTATCAGAAGTTTCAGCATTAAACCTGCCATCTGAACTGAATTATGTGTGTGATATTTTTTTTTATAATTTTTGTACACTGAATTTATTACTTATAATTTGGGCATCCCGTTTGGCTGGAATAACCTTTTTAGAAAGTTAAAAGCGTATGTGTTGTATTTTGGTGGGCGAGTGGGAGATGCTAGAACCATATCTTGTCCCTTTTCTTTAATTCTTTCAGGCTAGGCAGCCTATATACAGGCCATAAACAAAAAATATATCAATTTATAATTTTCCACCAAAAGATTCTGATTTCCTAGGACCAAATTTGAGCCACTTGTCACAACCTTTAATTACTGGGAGTTCAAAATGATTCTATTAACAAGAAGCCTCATAAGCACGTTTTTATTCTCTATGCTCTAACTAAATCGTATCAAAAAAGTCTGTCCGATACTGTGTTTCCTCGCTTGTTTCTCCTAAACCTGCCTGCCACCCTTAATAAAACTTGTAAAAATTAACGCGCTACGAATTATGATATATATGACAAATCTGTACAAAGCCGAACGGGTTGCTAGTTCTATTATAAATTTGTTGCACAAGCACAAAATGTATGAAACAATTATTTTCAACAATCAATCTCATGTTTTTTCCATCGTTGTTTTTAATAACAAGTCTTGAGGCACTTTTGTAAAAGCGTATGCATTGACAAAAAACTCGTCTGGAGAGTATGAACAAAATAACAATGAGATTATTTGGTCACATTTTCTTAATTGATATTGCAAAGACATTGTATGGTTCTGACATTATTTATAAATCAACCTACCCAGCGTCGTCATAAGATTCAAATTAATTAACGCCAAAAGCAGCAATGTCGGAGGAAAACAAAAACAAGCCACGAGTAACAAATAAACAAATTGTTGAGGGAAATAAACATAACGACTATAAAGAGGCGTACGCCCCAATAACGTTTTCATCGATGTTCAGAGGAATAACAAAGAACAGTGATTGTGTAAAAGTGAATAAAACATATGTTATCATGTTCTCTCTCCAGTCGAACGGGAATCAAACATCAATCATTAAGATAGCGGATGCGAATGACATTGGATAGATTTACGACACTTATGTACACGACATACTTATTAAGGGCACGAAAATTTTATTTGGACTGGGAATTGGAAATTATATAATAATGTTTTACAAAAGAAGTATTAGATATAAACCAGCTGACGTTTTTATTTATTCGTTATAGCAAATAAACTATCATGTGACAAATTTTCAACTGAGAGGAAATGTTATCGGCTGACGTATAATCCACCACTTTATAGTCAGCTGAATTTTTTTCATCAAATTGTAAAATTGAAAATTTGTCACATGATAGTTTATCTGCTATTAAGAATAAAAAAAAAATGTCAGATGATTTATCTCGATGACATTCTTATTCAATCTCTATCTAAACTGACGGACTCATAAACTGCATCAAAGTTCAGGATTACTTTGAAATGATTTTTTTTAATAAGTATGCAAACTTTTTAGATTAAATTATATAAATATGGAGAGACTGGCTCTTAATCTTAAAAAAAAGCAAAATTTAAAAATAGAACTGCAGTAAAACAAATGAATATAGCCGGGAAAAGAAAATTTACTCGTAGTATCAGATTTGCGTGTTATTTAAAGCAAAGTTTTAAATTGATTCGCAATGATTTTTTATTCTTTTTTCAATTGAATTATTGTTACCAGCAGAATTGTTGGGTTAGTTTTTTAACTCATCGAGAGTTTTTGAACCATAATATGGATACTTCGTCCGAACAAGCGGCTCAAATTGTAGCACTGGTGCGGGAGGTCTTGGATCAACGAACGATTGGTAGAAATTTAAATTTAAACCAGTCTACGGTTTCTAGAATATACAGAAGGTTTGTGGAGACAGGTTCTTACAGAAGGAGACGTGGTACAGGCAGGACTCGAGCAACCACCGTTCGTGATGACCGATTTATTGTTACAACTTCCCTGCGAAATCGTTTCCTCACGTCAGTTAACATCAAAACAGAGCTTAATGAAGTGCGTGGAGTAAATGTGAGTGCACGAACAATAAGAAGAAGGTTAAAGGAAGCGGATATCACCCCTTTTAGACCAGCAAATAATCCAAAGTTTTCTGTAGCTCACAGACAAGCTCGCTTAAGATTTGCGCGTGATCACCTAAATTGGACAGAAGAGCAATGGGCCTCCGTATTGTTCACGGACGAGTGTAGGACATGTTTATATGGTGCAGATGGTCGCAGAAGAGTCTATCGTCAACGTGGGGAGCGATATGCTCAAAGTTGCATTGAGGAGAGTGTTCCTTTTGGAGGCGGTTCGTGTATGGTCTGGGGTGGCATATCGATGATCGGGCGAACAGAACTTGTGTTCATAGACATGGTCCGTCAAAACGGTAATAGAGGGGGTTTGACTGCACATCGCTACATAACAGAGATCTTAGAAGATCACGTGGTGCCTTACATGGGATTCATAGGCGAAAATTTTACTTTAATGTAGGATAATGCCCGGCCGCACGCTGCTGCACAAGTTCGACAATATTGCGAAGAGGTTGGGATACGTACAATGAATTGGCCAGCACGCAGCCCGGATCTTAATCCCATTGAGCATGTTTGGGACAATTTAAAAAGAGCTGTATATGCGAGAAATCCTGTGCCCACGACAGTGGCAGCACTAAGAACAGCACTTTCAGAAGAATGGGACAATATTCCGCAAGATCTTTTAATAACCCTAATAAAATCTATGCGGAACCGATTAGAATCCGTAATAAGGGCACGTGGGGGTAATACACCCTATTAAAACATAAATAAACCCTTGCATAAAGTTTGTGTCTATTGTTAAAACCAATTTTTTTATAAAACCAATTTTCCTTAAATTTCTGTTTTTTCTTCAAAAAAGTCTTAAGGTCCTTTCCAGTACACAAACTTAAACTTAAGGATACGCTGTTTTAAAGTTAACGAACCAATCTAGAGGTTTAAATTTAAATCTGTATAGAAAGTTTGCATACTTGGTTAAAATATTTATTTCAAAGTCGTCTATTACTTTGATGCAGTTTATGAGTCCGCCAGTGTATATTGAAGTAAATTTCTTATATGTGAAATTGGGACATTTAACAATAAGGGAATTCCCGATGTGTTCCCGGTCAAACACAGTGTTTTAGATGTGACATCAGACTACAGTGTCCTAAATCGGAGAGTGACCATCACAATATATGGCCACGGGGGATCGATAGTGACTCACACTCTCCCCGAGGTAACATTGGGATCCGTATTTGTACAATCTGGACTGAATGCGTAACAAATTGATTGTTACGAAAATAGATCTACCGTGGATACGACAAAGGAGGCATTTCACGAAAGAATAACAGCTGTAAGGTTCAAAGCTAAATGAAATAACTATTAAGGATTTAATTAAATTAACTCTTTTATGGAAAAGCTTTAACAATGATCTGCTTTTGATTAACTACGAATGTATTGTCGCTTATAATACACAACCGGCGATTCTAGAGATGGCTATTACATCATATAATATATAGCATATAGTTACAGCATATAGCATTAGCGTATAAATATAAAACAAAAAATTAAATTAGAGATTAATAATACTATATTTTTAATACTTATAGGTATTATACAGCGAAAATTCAAAAAACATTTTATTGATAATGAGTCTCAAAGGCTGACCAGGGGGTGAAATTTCGCCGAGTCAGCTTTTGCATTTATCATTTTACTAGCTGACTTCCCACTACTACTAGCTCCTTTCCCACTAGACCGTCATTTATTTCATTATAAGAATACACGCTTATACTGATATTGTGCGGATTTTGTTATCTGTAACTCTTTGCTTCCTTAAACGACTCCGTGATTGTTGCGACAAGACGAGACCCATTGACCTCTATTTTATCTTGAGCGAGGTTTTTCTTCGATATCCTTAAACCCAGAACAGAGGGCAGGCTTTGTTTAAGCCAAGATAAGGCTCGATTTGAATTAGAGAATTGGACCCAGGAATCGAAGAGAAACCAATTTATTTGCAAATAATGTGTCGAATGAATTCAATCTGGGTTTCATTTAATACAAGATCAATGTCCTCGCAAGCAACATAAACAAATAAATACACAATTATTCATCGAAGTAGTGTTCCCTCTCAATAATGTCAATTTAATTGTAATATTATTGGAAAATTATAAACGAAATACATTCAATTCAAAGTTATTTACTTCATTTTAACAAGAGCAATAAATTTGTGCTGTTAAAATGGGAAAATGTTATTATCATTTTGTAAAAATTTGGAAAGTCAAATAAAGGTAAATTTATAATAGTTAGTGTAATAATTTAGTTGTGGCAGGATAGTGTATCAGTTATAAGCTGAGAAGCCTGTATGGCGGCAGTAACGAGCGTGAAATAGTACCACTTGTGCTGTTAGTTGCAGTGAGTAAGGGATGCCAGAGGAATTAGAATTCCATATATTGGGACTCCCCTAAGATATCGTCGATCCTAAGATATAACGAGGAGATATCGTCTCCATATCCTATCACGATCGGTAGTGGACTTTATTTTACATTTCATTTTTCATTTTACAAATCATTTCATTTGCCATATAAATTAATAATAATTAATACTTAATACGTCCACGGTCAACGGTGGAACCAGGCTGCTCCTGACTGGTCCAATTGGAAAATTTTGGGGAAGGCCTATGTCCAGCGGTGGACGTCCTGCGGCTGAGATGATGATGATGATGAATACTTAATATAGAAATTGACAACATTACAGTTTAATTACAAATTGATACAATAATTAGAGAAACTAGACGGACTGCTTGGCTTACATACAAACATTCACAGACAATTAAAAAAAACTGGACCAAACCAACATAAATGATAACATGTACACAGTCATAATTAGATGGCAGGAAGTTAGCAAATTTTATAAAGGAAGCAATAAAACTAAATATGAGCCTCAGTAATTCTGACTGAAATAAGTCTTCTCATTCAGACAAAGACCAAGTTTATAATACAAAGAGTAAATCTGGTCGCGTTCGGCGGTCGACAGTCCCCAAAGGAAGCTTCGCCATTGTGAGCAGTGAAATTGTTCAAGCATAACACTTGACCGGCCGAGCGTGACCATAACAACGGAAGCCAAAGAATTTTCACCCTTAAGATGCAAAACTTAAGGATCCGTTTGAACGGAAAAGTTGAGCGGTGACTTGCAAAGTTTTATTGCACCAATGTATGTAAGAAAATGTAGTGTGTCATGAAAATAAAGGATACTGTTATGTGTGGTTACGTACATGCAATCTGATTTTAAGACGATAAGTGGAGGTTCAGACCCAACTTTATCTAACTACAGCTTTAAGAGAAGTTTACAGAGAGCTTCGGCGATAAATTCTTTCTTTTAGCCCAGCTGAACTGTGCAATCTTTATAGTATTCTTTGATGAAATCTTGAATCATGAAATCTTAAATAATAAAAGCTCTAAATTATCTTAAAAAAAATCAGTGCATCTTTTATATATTCCAAGCCTAAACTATATCGATTAATCAATATTTAAGTATGACAAAAATGGTAACAACGCATGGTACAAAAAAATCAGCATTTTGCTAGCATTGATCTCTAACTTAACCGCTTGAGACAATAGAAAGCACTAATAAAACTACATAAAAAAAAGTTTCACGATAGAAAAGTTCCCATCAAAACGAACTCGTTAAAAGAAATTTGTAGAAAGAAAAGAGAATTTAACTCTGAGAAAACGCTATGTACCACTTTGTATTAAAATAAGAGTCGGCTGGAATGCCTTTAATGGCGTCTGTTACTAAGCAAGCTACAAATAGATACCTTGAACTCGGGATAAAAGTAACTGTTCTAGGAAGTAAATGGGATGTTCAAGTTAAAAATAAGTTTTATCACCTAAAGCTTACAGTTTATTTTCCAATAAGGACGATTGCGTTGTTTCTGTGAACTGTTTTAGTAATTAATCGTGCATCGTTATAGACGAAAGGTCTTTTCACACAACAACACACAGTAGGTAATTACATTTAAAAAATATATGAAACTAGCTGGTGCACCGACTTCGCCCGCGTTGGAAGACATAGTTAGTTCACATTTATAATATTAATTAAGTATGGATTAGAATGGATTTAGTAAAAATGACAATTTTTAAATAAGACATTGGGCCTCTTTCACAAACTACATTTAAAGTGTGGATTAGTTACTTTTAGAAATCATTTTCTGTTATATTGAATTATGCACTCAGTTTACTGCATCATTCGATAGCCGATTTTTTTTATTATTTTCTATTTAATGTTTGGGACGTTTACCGTACAAACAAAGGTTCTGCTCTATTATCCCCGGTTACCGGTGACTTTAAATGACAGTTTGGCCTACTTGACGTTTGAGAAAAAGGCGCTAAACCTACTAAAGATTAATTAAAATTTCCACTAGACACTCAATGATGACTTTATTCACCATTGTGTCTAGCTAGATTGTCTGTTAAGTATCTTAACAACTAATGTAACAAACAAATGGGGCAGTGCAACAACATCTATTGAGAACTTCTGTTTAATCAATTACCGATCCACTTCTATTGCTTCCTCCACATACAAGTCCGTATGTTTTATATGAGGCAAACAGATATTGTTTTCTTGCTGCGATGGGAATCTTGAAGAATATTTAAAAAAAAACTGCAGTAAATGTGTCAAATTTCATCCAAATCCGTTCACCCGTTTGTGCGTTCTTAAGGAACAAACGTCCTCACATTGGGAAATTTATAGTCATAATACCCATCTGTTAAATATACACTTTAAAAAAGCAGTCCGATTTTATTAATTTACTAGCTAGCGCCCGCGACTTCGTCCGCGTTGAAAAAGAAAAAGTAGCCTATCCTGTGTCGTCTAAATATTTATCTACAAAGTTTCATGAAAATCAGTTGATTTGTTTAAGAGTTATGGAGGAACATACATACTTACATACATACATACATACAGAAAAAACATTCTAAAAATGGTCAATTTAGCTTAAGTATCATGTACTCGTATAGAGCCTATAAACACGATATCTATGAAAACAAAGTAACTTACTCCATGACCAACCCTTACAGATTTATTATTAGTATTGATTTTAGCGGTTACGTAACAGGATTTCACATAATAAGCAATAATTTTGTCTTATTTTTGTTGCCACAACGATAAGAAAAAGAATTGTGCTATCCCTGTTCCATTTTTGTTTTATTTGTACTATTCTTGTGAATTACAATTATGTTTTAAAATTCTGTGGCAGTGGCTTTATACCTGTGACTAACTATGTATTTAAAAACACTATATAAATATCGCTGCTTAAAATCGAAAGTGCCACAAATCAAAATTACACTTTTTACAAAATTACTTAGGTAAAATAAAATAAGAAGATTATTTTATGCTTTTCAGTTTTTTCGGCGGTTTTATTTTTTGTTAAAAAGTTTTTTAAAATTATATTTTTATGTTGACATGTTAACATTATATATTTTTGTAGATTACTGTAGTGTTTGTGTATAGATATTTAACTAAATCATAGTTAGGTACATACTTTGTCTCGTGCTCATGATATCCCTGCTTAAAAACTAAAGGGCCACAAATCAAAATTACACTTTTTAATGGAGAGCTAATAGAAAAAAAATTAAATTATTTTTGTCTATTTTTTTCTTATTAGATATATATCAAATATACATTGTATATTATTCATCGTTAGAAGCGTATTTTTAAGTAGAATTAAATGTTTTAAGTACTTTTACAATAAACTGAATACTACAGGAAATATAAGCATATAGGTTACTTTTGAATATAAAAAAATTATCAAAATATACTAAATATTGAATAAAACAGCCATAAGTCTTTTTGCAACATACAATATGAAGGATTGTGATTGTATTTTTTTTGGACAACATTTTTGGATTTTTTTATATTATGGCCCTTAAGGCCGGTTTCAATGCTCTCCTGACGGTCAGGCCTGACGATACGCACGACCGACTGCGGTAGCAATACGCGTGCGTACGGTCAGGCGAGCTCTGTAGCGACTTGTGAATTTTCATACAAATGACAAGCGCGTCGGTCGTGCGTAACGTCAGTACTGACAGTCAGGAGAGCACTGAAACCGGCCTTAGTTTTTAAGCAGCGATATTACAATATGTAAGCAAACGAAATTATTGATTTCAAATAATCGGTCGGCGGAAATCTAAAAAGATTTTTAAAATCAGTACGTTCTAAATCGGAAAAGTATTCAGTCTCGATTTTTATTTAACTGAACCCATAGAGCGCGGTCTTTACAGCGCAATTTTATCACTTTATTGTTTGTCTTCGAGTGTTTTACGGTGCATAAAATAAATTACTTCAGGAACATATCTGCTATTTTACGAGGGTGTCCAAACATTATCTCTGTTGCCCCAAAAGTTTAGGGACTCTTCCCGGCCGGAAGAATTTTACACTTTCCCGATTATTTTATTTGAATAAATTATACTTGTTCGTTTTTATTTACAACTTAGAATTATTATAAATAGTTGAAAAAGGTTACATGTAAAGCGAATTTTCGTTCGAAATTGTTATAAATTTACTGTAAACAGATCTTTTTAATTGCTAGGTACATATCTATGTTGTTAATCTATGGCTTTGGCATCCCTTACTCACTCACTGAAACACTACAGCACATATGCTGTTATTTTACGGTGGTCTACTGTAAGAAGTGGATATTGCGAAACCAGTCCTGCCACTACTTTTCAGATCCAGACCAGTCATTTTTGAAAAGTTTAAAGAAAAAGGACCCTGCCGGGAATCTAACCCGGGGCCCCGGAATCTATGAACATTTTAAATTCTATTGTAATCAATACCAATAATAAATCTGTACCTAAGTGTATGTTGCATGTATGTACGTATGTATGTTCCGCCATAACTTAAACGAATCAACTGATTTTCATGAAACTTGGTACATAAACATTTAGACGTACAGGACACAGGATAGGCAACTTTTTTTCTTTTTCAACGCAGACGAAGTCGCGGGCGCCAGCTATAGTTATATCCAAAACAATATATTTGATATTTTTATGTAATTTCTAATAGATATAGGATATTAATATTTTTGAAATATATGGAATATAATATTTTCATTGTTTCTAATGCATACACATAAATATATGTACTTTCATAAAATGATAACGTCACCTCACCCCTTATTGTTTTTCTACGGCTTCCCCACAAAATTAAACGTAACCCCTTACAACCGCGAGATGTACCCTCAACAATAATATTCGAGGGTGATAAAACAGCAATTTCGCGGTTATTTATATAGATTGAAATTTTATTGCCGCTTTGATTTCTTTTAAGATGGCGATATTTTATATTTAATTTGCTTCAATTATATAATGAAATAAAAATCAAAGTGTGTATGTACGTGGACTCTATGGATTTCAAAACCACTTATGTGAAGTTTAGTAGCGATCGGATAAACAGTAGTTTTTTGTTTTGTGTCATCATAATATAACAAATTAAAACAAAATTACATTAACAAATAAAAATGTAATATTCAACGCATGACGAAAATATATGAACAAATAGACTGAATAAAATATTTGAACATGAAAGAAGAAGTCGCGGGCAAAAACTAGTATTTTATTCTTAAGCAAATTGTTAAATTTACTAGTTTCATAATAAAAGTAATAATTCAAGATGTTATTAAATAATTGGTTATTGCATTCTTTTCCTCATTCGCAAGAAATTTCCAAGGTTATGCAATCTTGGAAATATATCAAAAATTAATCGAAAAATAAAAATAAATAAATAAAACCATATTATTTTTGTGTTTATTGAACAATAGATATTTTATATTATTATTCTTTCTTCGATTTACTAAAATAATTCCAAATAAGTACTGTGTGTATTTGTAGTAATCTTTATATTATTTTAGGTCTACAATAACATCACATATGAAGACTCAATGTATTGTTCCTTTGTTTAAGTGAGTTATGCGAGGGATTTTTTGTTTTTCCTTCCAAATACCTTTTAGTAAGCGCGCCTTCAGGGATTCCACCCCAAAGCGGTTGGGCAAGGAATTTTTATTATCAATATCCCAAAGGAAACTATGTTCATGTTTATTTACTATTATTTATAGCAATCGGTATATGGGGTGAGGGTAATACAGATAAATGTGTGAACTTTATAGTCCCGTCTCTGTTTGATCTCAATTCCGTAAATCAAGTCGGCAGTATTACAGTGAACTTGCGAGTTTAATTTAGGTTTTATTGATTCTTTTCTAGCTTAGTAGGGATTGCTTGAGTCCTTTGTGAATTAGTCTTCTTTCTGTAGAAATAATCTATGAATGTAAAAATAGAGTAGGTACTTAATTTTTTTAACGAATTCATGCTACGTTTGAGAGAGATAATTTTTGCGTCGCTTTCATATGACTATCTCTTGTCTGCGGGTGAAAATGGCAACTAGGTTTTGGAGCTTGCATACTTGCGATAGTAGGGCGACCACGCCTGTACTGTTAGAAAATGGACAAATATTTCCACCACAACCATCTAATTTCCCAAAGAAAGTTTATCAATACTTTATTTTTATAAAGTGATTTTCTATTTTTTCTAATGTGACCAAATTTACATTGTTAACTGAATTACGTAAAAAGATCTTGGATTTTTGGTAAAAAGATTTTTGGAGACCTTTTGAAAATCATAACAAAAATCGATTCCTATACTAAGACTTATTTCTCAAAAAGGAAATTGGAAAAGTTTATTATTTTGCATTTATTTGCATATTACCTAGAATTAAAAAATACTTTGACATTTTGTCCCATACCCAGTAATTTAAGCAGTTGACCCCCCAAAAGTTCCCAAAAACCCCCATTTTTTCTTTAAAACGTGCGTAACCGTCATTTCAATTCGCATATTATTGTGTATATAATACATATATACTTACGAGTACATCTCGCTCAACTCCGCTAGCCGTACACGTGTCGCCTGTCGTTCTCGCTTCGTAGAAACTTCACCATTCACCCTTTTCATTAAATACATCTTTAAGGGAAAATATTTTTGTGTATAGTATACTTACCACGTTGGAAAGTAAAAGGATCTTACTAACAATTGAATAAAATTAGGTATCACTTCTAACGTGCAGTCCTACGAGAGTTTTTTTTTTGTTAGTAGTTATTTACAAGGCATTACTTTTATTTTATTAATAAATAAAAATGCAAACTAAGTTTTTTGTCTACCTTCGAAATGAATATGGGAAAATAGATTTAAAAAATCTTAACAGAAATTATAAGATGCGTAATTTATACAAGAAGTAGGTACCTAAAGAGTATTTCCTCCGAGTTTGGACCTTAAAATCAAACTCACGAGATAGTAAAAAGAGTTTATGAAATACTGCCTTTCGAAAAAAATTAATGAAACAAAAAAATAAAGAGTAGAAAGTTCAACTTAACCTAGAGTTCACTCGTTCAAGAGTATAATTCGGAACTACCACTAATGAAAAAGTTTCGACCACCCTAATTGTTGTTTGGCAGAATCGAACTGATAGCGAACTTAAAACTACCCACTCAAGAACTAACTACAAAATTACTTCATTTCACCGTGAATGCGGCCCGGCCGGTTTGCAAGTCAGCTGAAACTTGTAAACTTCAAGAACCCTAGTCGCAGTTCACGAAACTACCCCACACTTGCATTCTCGACTTGAATTATTGTATAATATACTCTGACAATAAAAGAGGCCATCGAATTGTTCTACTCCATTGTTTTTATTGGTACTTGTAAACGGTTCGGAGTTTGTAGAATTTGTTTTAAATGAGTTTCGTACGTTATTTACCGGCGAATGCAAAGTTTATAGTGGCTCACAGGCTTCCTGCGGAAACAATTATATGTTGGATATAACTTTTGCTAGGTCTAATTTATGACGACCATGTAATTAAAAAAACAATACAATTTTAGATTTTTAGTCATTAAAAGGTTAAAATTTAGTTAAAGGTTAATATATTTTTCTGTGTTCAAGCCAAGCTGTCAAATTTTATCAAAATCCATAATAATTGAATGAATGGAAATTATCGATTTTTATTTTGGTTAATGTTTAATTTTAAGTTTAGGGAAAGGTGGCATGAAAGGGGCACGTATTGAAAGGGACAATTTAAATAACTGGTAAAATAAAAACAATTTCGAGACAACTCTATTTTTGTCGTATGGCAACCTTGACGCAAGTTCGTTCGCGGCTAATTTCATACTCCTATCATCCCAAACATTGAAGATTCGTGAGTGTGTTGATAATGAGATTGAATAGTATTTTTTCTGTTATAATTGTGGAACGTCTTATCGAATGCTGCGAGTTAATTATTTATGTGTGAACACTGTTTAAGATAGCCTGGACATCCACAGATACGAGAACATAAGGTCAGTGAACTTTAATTTAATATTGTAGATTTTGTGATTATGTTTTCAATTTTTATATGATATTTATGAAAGGGACACAACAAACGGTTATGAATGGGACGTCCCCTTCATAACTGTCCCTGTCAAGACTGCTATTTTGCACTAGATTTCTAATAAATTTTTTACTTCTTTTTCAGATTAAAAATGCCACCTAAGAAGAGAACGCGTGTCGATGCACACAAAATTGAAGAGGCAGTTAATGAAGTGTTACAAAAAGGCATTTCTGTGAGATCGGCTGCGAAGATAGTTAATATAAGAAAATCCCATTTGCATAGATTGGTCACAAAAGCTAAAGCTTCTGAATGTACTTCATTTGTTTATGACCAAACATTTGTTTAGGTATTGAATTTAATACTGGCTGGTTTTAAAAATAAACTAGAGTTTAAATTATGAAAATATAGAAAAAGAATTTTCTTGACATATAGAGAGAAAATTTATTAGTTGGATATAAGACATTGTTTTAGAAAGTGAAGTTTATTATAAATGTTTATTATGTATACAATGTACCTATGAGTTTTAAAATGTTATTAAATTGATTTGATAATATATAATGATGTGCACATTGAAAACTGATATTTAATTTAATCACCATATTCTAAGATGAATCCTATGAAGAGAAATATTAAGAATGTGATAAATACGGAAATTTTTTAAAAATATTGGCAATAAAAAAGTTCTCTGGCAGATTACTTAAAGACCTCCGCAAAAATAAGTCATGGCTTGACAACTAAACAAGTCAGAGAACTAGCATATCAGTAGTAATGCTGTTCTTTTAAGTCTTACTATACCATCTTCTTCTTTAAGATGAAAACGGTAAGATTTAATAATGACAATAGTTCCAGTCACTTTTCAATTTGATTTTTAACATACCTAGTTATTGTGTAGGTACATATTTCCTCGAAATTAGGTACTGTCCCTTTCATAAATTACTACGTCCCGTTCAATACAGTCCAGTTATGAAAGGGACAAAATAGACATTTTTTAAAGATGCGAAAATAAACAACTAAGAATTGATTAACGACAATCATTGCATTTCATTTCAATAGTTTAATAATAAACACTTCCTATTCGACTCCAACCTGTTCCAAATATTTTCTAAATAATTTACTAGGACCTCAAAATCAAAAATGTCCCTTTCATGCCACCTTTCCTATACATATTTTGTTAGAAGTTATATCATTTATTTTTTAAAGCTATTATAATATGTTTTTGCTGTGAACTGATCTGAGAAAAGAAGATCGCGTAATACAATAAAATATCTCAAATTTTTTTATACCAGATTAACTTTACAAATTTTCAATGAATTTAGAATGTTTCACTGCTAGAATTTAATATTGTTCGGTGAGCTACGTGAATTGTTAAGTCCGAACAGACCTTCTGGACGTTACCGTAAAAAATCGTCCAAAAAGATACCTTTATCCTGAAACGGAATTCGTTTAAATCGAGTTCTCGCGAAGCGTTAAGAGATGCCGACGATGAGAATAATTCTAAGTTACTCTTTTACATAACACTTCAAAGTACGAATCTTAATAAACCTTTCACACAATGAGTTGACAAATTTGACTTTTAAACTTTTCATTTAAACTTTGGTCGATGAACCTGTTGACAGACGTCTTTGTGATCATCAATACTCAATACTAAATAATAAATTTGTAAGTGTAAGTATTGTAAGTATGTATGTTCCTCCATAACTCTTAGGGCCTCTTTCACCAACTACAAGTAAAGTGTTGATTAGTTACTTTTAGAAATCATTTTCTGTTATATTGGATTATGCACTCGGTTTACTGCATCATTCGATAGCCGATTTTTTTAAATATTTTTCTATTAAATGTTACCGTACAAACAAAGGTATATCAGCTTCATTATCCCCGGTTTCCGGTGACTTTAAATGACAGTTTGGCCTACTTGACGCTTGTGAAACAGGCGCTTATTTTTTTTAGTAGTAGTATTATTCGAAGGTAAATACCGTAAGGTAAGGTATCGTAGTCATTGCCTACTAATACTGAATGGCAAAGATATTATAAGAAAGATGAATGAGTACAAGATTAATTAAAGAAAAAAAAGTAGGAGCAAATATAAGAGACAACGATTGGCAAAGACGTCGACGAGGGATAGTGTACTGCATTCCGCACCAACAAATTGAATCACAGAAGTGAATGTGAAATAGGTAACTGTTTTCCATTAAGTACTCAGTACTTTCATCAATCATCAAGATTGGCAATGTGGTTGCAACGCATAGAGCACATTAGTCACCTGATAGTCAAATACTATTTGACAGTGTAACGGTATCCTCATGAACGAGAACCAACGTTGGAATATAGCACTAAAAGTTTAGAAAGATAATCCACAAGCACAGTTCTAAAGCTAATAAAATTAAAATAGCATAAGAAAGCAAGTCGAAGTTAAAGTTAACGAAAAATACACAAAGTGAGAATAAGGTACCCAGCAGTACCCAGCAGATGTAGTAAAGTTGGAGAGTAAAATCTTAGGGGACAAAGTTAGTTAATATAATTTATGTTGCTTCATATTCGCATAAAGTTGGTGGAACTCTGATGCGAGGTAATGAGGAAACTAGCGCTTTTGCAAACAAGACGAGATATCCTGTACATCCGCATGTACCGACTCATATACTCATATCTCAATGAAGTTTCCTTATATATTATTAAATGCTATATTGTACAAACCGTTCGCTTTGTTTATTCTAGGTAATGTAATTCAGGTGTGTAACTACATCTATGTAAACTACAAGAGTAATAACCTACCCTTTTAATAGTAATAATAATAAACGAGCCCGTCGGATGAGTCAGGGACCCCGGGTTCGATTCCCGGCGAGGTAAACTTTGGAAATGAACTTTTCAAAGTTGGCTCTGGACTGGATTTGGAAAGTAGTGGCAGGGCACACTGCGTTTAGCAGTCAATGGGCAGAACGTCTGGTGGCACTATACCATCGTGAAATAAGAGCATGATGTGCTGTTGTGTTTCGGTGAGTGAATACGGGATACCAGAGTTCATTAGCCCATCCCATCCTTATTCTTTACCGCCGGGCCACGGGGCATTCGCTGAAGCGAATTTTCGCGCGGCGCGAGCGCCGAAGCGTCTTGCGACTAAAACAAATGTCATGCCACGCGTAGCGATCGCGCCGCGCGAAAATTCGCTGCAGCGAATGCGCCGTGGCCTGGTGGTTATCCTTCTATGCCACCTACCGTCAAGTGGACCGTCAGCCTGTCTGTTAACCTTAACATTAAGAAAACTATGTCAACATATAGTTACTGGTCGCCTAAGTAATTGCACCTGTGCAAAGCCGAGAAAGGGTCGTTAGTTTAGGAATAAAGACAAAAATGAGTTATTTTCTAAATCTTAATTTATTTACAGGTAATCTAAACTATCAAAATATATTTCAATATACATTTTAGTTTTAATATCAGATAATTTTACTTCCATTTGTTTGATTCATCTATTTTGAACATTTTTGCTGACTCAGTAAATAACTTTATCACAGATAGAATATTGGATGACCGTCAAACAATAAAACTTGTAAACGAAGGTTATAAACAACTGAGGCAATAACTGAAATGTATTGATTTTAATTTTCACGAAGGAGTATGTTATCCATCAATTACATTTGTAATGTTAATAGAGAGTGTACCAAATCTGACCATTTGAAAGTCTGACGATTTGAAAAACTAACGATTTGAAAGTCTGACCTTTTGAAAATCTACCTCTTGAAAATAAAGGATTTTAATGTTAATTTTTACCGTCAATTATATAAATATTTATTTTTTACAGAGAAATTTTAAAAAATCTATTTAAATATTGTAAAATTTCTAGATAATAATATGTGTCGGTCATTGTAAAAGTGAACTATCTCCTTGTAACTGAATTTTAGAATAACGAGCTTTTTGCGAATTATAGTGTAGGAAAAAAAATATAAGCATTCATTCATTGTTTTCATCTATGGGATTTTAATGCAACTATTGGAGTTACTTCACTTTTATATTGAAAGATATGACTAAATGTGATGCAATTAGGCAAGAAAAGATGGTTTTAAAAATAGGGAGTTACACCACTTTTACAATGAACGACACATTAACGATACCGTAAACGATGGGTCGTCACGTGACGCGTCGCTCTACGAACGATACTAAGCAAATACCATCTACCAAAATTAATCACAAAACTTCTGATTATCACCCTAAAAGAAATGAAAACCACATTTCGATTCAGAAAATTCCAGTTTTCGTCACGTTCGTCGCGTACATTTTAAAAAGGGCTATTTGCTCTTCTTAATGGATCACGTACAAGGAACATTATGTTTTTGATAGTGTAACTCGAGTCCAGTACGAGGTCTGGGGGATTTAAAGTTTTTACGATGGAACAGTTATTTGACATTACTTTTTACTGTTTTAACTTGGTCTAAACTAATATAGGATAAATATTTTTTATAAAACAAAATTGTTTCAATATTATTATCACACGTGTAGATAATAGTAATCAATTTTCAATTTCAACAAAATTATAACAAAGGGACAAAGTTTAAAATGATAATTCCGTCGAGAAATTGTCAGAGCTTACAAAGGGTCCACAAGAAAGAACCTTAACCCGTAATTGAATTCTGTACGCAATACTAAAACGAGGTCCAACGAAAAGGTTCGTAGCTATAAAAAATTGAATACGTAAAGGTAATAAGTTTCGTGACACAATATTTTTTAAACAAGCAGTGTGTGTTCTCGACCGTAATCGTACATAGGTGGTGAAACAAGGCCCGCCAGGCTTGGAAAGAGGTCTTTTATTTAATTGATGTATCTGAAGAAAAATTTAATCGTACAGTACAAATATAATATACTAGCTGTTGCAAGCGACTTTCTCCGCATCAATCAATCAATACTAATAATAAATCTGTAAGTGTAGATATTGTATGTATGTATGTTCATGAATTAACTGATTTTCATGAAACTTGTTAGATAAACATCTAGACGTACAGGACACAGGATAGGCTACTTTTTTCCTTTTTCAACGCGGACAAAATCGCGGGCGCCAGCTAGTTATAAAATAAAAGAATATTGTGCTTGTTCAACAAAACGCCGACGGAAGAAATTGGATATAAGTTGGATATAGTTATAAGTTCTATAAGTTATAAATTCTATAAGTTAAAGAATTTTTAAAATCGGTAGTAGTTTTTATTATAGATAACGTAGAATGTTAATTACTCCGTTGTTTTTTGTTTAATTTACAAAAGTAAGCATGATATCGATTTATCTTGTGGTTAACAAGGTTCGTATGCATACACACTTAAAAAAAAGTATTAATTTAAAAGATTTATCTTTGAAAAATCCATATTTTAACACAAGTTTTAATGCAACTTTGAGGGTGATTAGGTCAATCCAGTGTACAAAAACTCCAAAATACTTTGCACACAAACATTGATTAGTTATTCAAGAGTTCAAATAACTTTACAGGAAATAGATATATGCAGTAGTTTTGTCAAAAAGAGAATATGCCCAAGAGTATTTTTCAGATTAGCTATAATAGATCAGGATTAGCGATTTTTTAAGTATTTATTTATATCTTACGTTAATATTAATTTGCAATATACATTATACAAATATAAAATATTGTGGGAAATATTTTAGAGCAAAATTATAATTTTTTAAAATAACGTCTAATTAAAACATGAAAAAATATTTCTTGCCGTTTACGTAACAACCCCTTTTCTATTAAAATATTTTTACAGGGCCAAAAGGAAGTAAGTAATAGCAAATATTTGGGGAATACGGACTCTACTGAATCCATAACGAGTTTTACTTTAAACAGTTTGTTGAGTAGTTACAAAAAAATAGCAGACCTTGCAAACGTTGTGTCTTCCAACAGTTCATTGACATAAACATAATAACTATAAAAGAATCCATACATAATAATATCACAAAATGAAGTTGCTGAAAATTTCTGGTAAATATGTTGATATTTTTGAAAATTTAAATTTCTAATATTAATTCCTTAATTTTTGCATAACACAGTAATTTTCTAATAAAACTATTAATAATTGTTCTAAAATTATCTGTTATCCAATCTGATGACTTGATCGACTCTGCTTGCTGTAACTAGATGTCGCTAAATCAAGATGAACATGTATGTCATGTACGAATATTAAATAATTTTAAATAACTTTAAATAATTAAAGATTCATTGTGGAAAGAACGATAAACAATGAATGTTTATGTATATAATTTGCAGAAAAAATTACATCCGTGCGAAACCGTGCCAGGTCACTCTTTATACGTATAAAGAATATATTGTTTTTTGTTGATGTCATATGTCATAAGCTAGCTATTTCAGCCACATATAATATTTTTATTTATACCTATCTGTTGCCCGTGACTTCGTCCGCGTTCAAAATGTTATATAGCCCAAAATCCTTTCTCAATAAATGGACTATACAAAACAAAAAGAATTTTTCAATTCGGACCAGTAGTTCCTCTGAATAACGCGTTCAACAAACAACCAAACAAACTCTTTAGCTTAATAATATAAGTATAGATTAATATTAACTGGGCGAACAACTGAAGTGGCAATAATTCTTGTGCAGATTCATTTAAAAATAATTCAAAGGTACGACTGTGCACTGAGTATTACTTTTGTTGTGTATTGAAAGAGGTCGAAGGGACGCTGCGATAGTCAGCGAATTATACCAACTGGATTATGAGCGGGTTCACAGATACTACTCATTTATGATTTATTCATGTGTATTTGTAATACTTTGAAAAAAGTTTGGAAAATCCAAAAGTGCACGCCTCATAATCTCATTTTCCACAATAATAATTAAACAACAGTGAATTGAACGCTCATATTAATTGAGAAACTCCGCAGTGTGTTACTTTCAATGATAAAAAAATATTCCGGTTTGATAATTTTTTCGACCAATTTCCCTGTCACATACACGGATCCATAAACGCAGACACACGGACGTCCAGGAAAGATTATTTTTAATGTTTTTATTTACTATGTTAAACAAAATAATTATCATTGAGATATATTTTATGTGCCTGACAGATTATTTGACTTGATATACTCGTAAGTGCACTTATAAAAAAATCAATTTCATTTTCGAGAAAACTGCTTTTGCTTGCTGCTTGCACAGGGATACAGAAATAGACATAGGGTTACCTTTCATCCAGATAAAAAAAGGGAAATTCTTAAAACTAAATATTCAAGGCCCGATGAAAATATTTGAGCAATAAAGACTGAATAAAAGTTTCAATACCTAAGGAAAAGAAGCGCGAAGTCGCGGGCAAAGGTTTCTAGCTAATCAAAAAAAGTTGGCTGTATAAAGTAAAGACACTTTTCAAGACGTATATTTTTTTTATTTTTCAAAAGTAAACTACTTACTCTCAGGTATCTAATTTTTACTCCTTTTATCAATCAAGTTAACGTTAATTAAGATAATCATGTTAAAAAACCTAAATATGCTGAGTTCAGTTCGCAATAACATGTTGATGTCATTTAAAGTTTTTCAATAAAATATTTATGAATAAAATATTATTACACTCCAAAAAGGAGAAATTATTTTTTATACGATTTATCTCTGTAACGAAAATATACCAGTTAAAAAGTTATTTCTTTTTTCAATTCCTCGAATTCCATTCAATGTGTTTTTATGTTTGTGAAATTCGTAATCGTTGTTGTATATTTATGTAACAACGCAATATAGACAATATATTTGTGTAATATTAATGTACGTTTATGTAAAGTAGTAATTGCACAGACACAGATTCTCAAACTTTATTAATATTCATGTTATTTATGTTAACACACCCATACTTTATGTTACAATACGTTAATCATATTTCAGAAATCACAGCTAATGTGAATAAATGGTTTATAATATGAATGCTCGTTATATAATATGAATGCTTTCATATAATCTATATCTACTATACATATTATAGACTTCGTCCGCGCTGAAAAAGAAAAAAGTAGCCTATCCTGTGTCCTGTACGTCTAAATGTTTATTTACCAAGTTTCATGAAAATTACTTAATTCGTATAAGAGTTATGAAGGAACATAACTACATACATACAGAAAAAAATTGTAAAAATAGTTTCAGTATCATGTATAGAGCCTATAAACACGATATCTCTGAAAACAAAGTAACTTACTCCATCACCAACCCTTACAGATTTATTATTAGTATATTGAATATTGATTAAAGTCGTTATCCACCTTTGTTTGTTCGCTAGTCAAGAAGTCGCTAACTTCTTCTAAATCACACGACTGTTTTTGATGCGGTTTTCACTCATCGAAAAATAACTATCAACGAGAAAGGCTTGCGTATTATAGAGAAAAAGGTGTATCCGTGGGAAGCCGAGAGCTGGTCAGTAGTATAATTATCTAACATAAAATTCAATATTTCCATATTTTTGTAAAAATTTTGGAATTTTTGGGAAATAGGTAAATAAACTTTACTTCAAAATTAATGACTAATTCTAATTAAATTCTGATATACCTAGAATTTGAAAATAAAAAAAAACTTGTACGAAATAATTGTAAAAGAAAAAATACAATAAGGAAACAAAGGGAAAAATATACAAAGTTGACTAACAAACATTGTTTGTTAAAAAAGATAAAAAAAAACTTTATTGTTTAGATGTTTTAGATAAATTCTTGGATTTTGCATAATATTATCATTAAAAAAAAATGTTGACACGCTTCAATTCACATTTCAGTCTAACTAGAAGGATAGAAGGACCCGAAAAGATTTTCTTTTTTTCAAATTTGCTGTAAATTTTTAAAATAAGAATGAAATTTTAAACAATTGGGAATGAAACGTCAGCGGGATTCCACCATAGCCATTTGTTAACAAATTTTAGCCTACGCTTCGAAATGTTCCGAAACGCTGGTTTCATTGTCGGAAATTATTTTCAACGCTACTCGTATGTGCAAGCCTATTTTTACTCAGCAACCGACAATATGTTTCAGTGTTCGTTTCATTTTAGTTGATTGCCTTTTTTTTAAGTTTTATTTTATTTCATTTATATTTTGAACATTGTCTGTATTAGCCTTAGCATCTCTTTCACAAACGTCAAGTAGGCCAAACTGTCATTTAAAGTCACCGGTAACCGGGGATAATGGAGCTGATATACCTTTGTTTGTACGGTAAACGTCCCAAACATCTAATAGAAAATAATTAAAAAAATTCGGCTATCGAATGATGCAGTAAACCGAGTGCATAATTCAATATAACAGAAAATGATTTCTAAAAGTAACTAATCAACACTTTACATATAGTTTGTGAAAGAGGCCTTTAGTCTTTTTTTAAAAGAAGTACATTACTGAGTCCGAGGCCTCTACTAGACTAAAAATATAAGCAAGATAAACATGGCGGTTGTCAAAAACTATGGCGATAAATATATTTTTTTATCAATCCGACTAAACAGGCTTAACTGATTTGAATGCAGTTTTCACTGATGTATTGATTATAATCTGATTTTTCCATAAAAAATGTGAGGTGCCTGTGTGATTTAAAAAAAAAGAACTACAGCGCCTACGAAGTCGCGGGAACAGGTAGTAATAAAAATAAAAATACACCTTTATTTCTTATCTATAAAAACCAAAAAAACGCAATAGAAACCAAATTCCCATTCTCCCAAACAAAACACGACCATAAACGCTTGTGGAGTTCAGTTTTATATGTTATTTGAAGTGCGATAAACCTAATGCCCGACAGTTACTCCGGAATACTCATACCACATATAATTTTATGCCCTTTTTCCTATTTCGGAATGGGATCCTTTCAAAACTTGCTCGTTGGGGAGGGGAGACATTTAATGCTTACTATGATGCAATCACCATATACCATTATGAGTGAGATATTAAATTTTATATATTCCCCTGTTAAATGGTTACTTACTCGAACAAGTAAATTATCTTTATCTAACGCCAGTCATACATTATAATTTTATAACTGTTTTTAACTAAATAAATAAATAACTCCAAATCTTGATAGATGAATGATACTAACAAAATATTTCTCTATATTATATGTTTTTAAAGAATATTAAAATAAATATCATCGAAAAATAACCTTAACTGAAAGTTAGTTGAACTGGGTCTTCGAAAAAAAAAATAGCTTGAAAATAGATCATGTCATATTAAATTTCTGTAAATTGTGGTAAATTGCGTAAAAAAACATATGTTACTTTATTTGAAGCTAAATTATGTATATTTTTTGCAAATTATATGAAAAAAAATCGTAATTTTTGAAATTTTATCTTGGCGCCGAAACGCCCTGTGACTGGTTGCAACTCTGATGACGTCATACGCTAGTAAACATCAGACATAGAGTAATAAATAGTGTTTATTCACTTAATATTAGTTGTGACGTCACACGTATCAAAGACCAGCGAAACAGCGTTTTTGGCGCGGTTTTGGAAATTTAAACTTTAACATTGATTTTTATTAATAATACAGTAGATCTCCCGGAAATATCAATGTAGTGTGCTAATTATGTAATATAGAATAATTTAAAACGATTTTCTAAAATTAGTCAAATAGTGGATTATGAGTATCTGAAATTTGATGGTAAAACTATAAGCGGCGCACATTTTACAAAAAAATGTCTCTAAGAACGACAGTGGCATTTTTACGAACAAAAAGATTTGTTGCTAAGTCTGTCATATACTTAGTTCCCAAAAATCTTCCACCTCTACTCTGGTCCAGATTTATAAGACCTAGAGGTAACTACAAGGAATTACACGTTGAAAATGTATTAAAATAATTCCATTGAATGGTCCTGCTAATGAAAACGCTGCCAAAACATAATGAACTTTAACGCTACGTAATAAAGCGTTAATAAAATAATTGTTGTTTAAGTCGTATTTGCACAAATATCATAACCGTTTAACTGGTTCATGCTAATTGTGTTTTCGCTACTGTTATCTACTCCTTTATTACATAATTGCGAAGACGTGTTTAACTATGGTGAAGCTAATAAAAATTCTTATCTTCCAAAGTATATTACGAGCTAACACAATTTCAGGACCTTACAGTAAAAATGAATACATGCAAAACATTGATGTGACAAAAATGTGACAAAAAAAGAGTGCATAGACTAATCGCCCGAATTTATCTCGCCCGGGCCGGGCGACTTGTCAAGTTTCATTTTTTTTATTAATTGTATTATAAAAAAAATTAGATAAGTTGTGTTTCATAGGTGATTGAGCGAATGTGTTTTAAAAACCTTCAAATCAATTTGCGTCATCGTCCGCATCCAAAAGCATCGTGAACGAAACCACGGGGAATATCTAGTGCATTTATCACTCCGATCAGTAGTTGAACTTACTTAGAAGCTACAGGCGAAAATTTCAACTGAGAAAGCGAACAATTAATTAATAGAACTTAGAACTAACTTCGAAAACCGTTTAACAAGTGAAAGGACTTTGGCGGAATACGTAATGAAAAGTATTGTCAAAGACACTGCGAAGTCACAGATTGTTTCGGTCATCGATCTCGACGTGATCTGAGTGAAATTTGGAGTGAAAAAGCCAGCATAAAAAACTCGACTTTTTACCTCAAAGAAAAAACATGCGGTTCACAAGGCGTTGGTTGTGATAATTTTGGTTTAGTACTCATCTCACACAATTTTAACCTGATGGTAGTATTATTAAGAGACCCATTATAGTCTCTTTCTGTATGTTATATCCACAAAAGCACTTTTCTGAACATAGAATACGTACACGCACACTTAACACTGATGACGCAGACAGTCAATCTAACGTTCTCATTAGCAACTCACACTTCACACTCAGCAAAAGGCACAATAATGATAATTAGAGCATCACGCCAATTGACGAAAAGACATGAGCTCATAGAATATGATTCCTTAAGAAAATGTCGCCCTCTGTTGTGTCTTAAGTACAAGAGAAAGTAGAGATGTGAAGTTAATGGAAAAGAATCGATTTAATAAAAATCGATTTTTCTTTATTCAATATTAATCGATTTGCCAATAATCGATTTTAATGAAAATAAATAATCGATTTTTTCTATTATTAACAACTATATTATCTCAGATGTCACTCACTACACTGAAACTACTTTACACGCATAAATACCTACAGATGGCGCCGTTTTTTTATATAATCATATTGTAAGTAATAATACTATTTATGAACTATTTATGAAAATCGATTTAATCGCGTAATTTATTCAATCGATTTATTAAAAATCAAATTAATATGACTTTAAAAATCGTTTATAAAAAATCGATTATACGAAAATAATAATCGATTAACAGAAAAATCGATTATTTTTAACATCCCTAAGAAAAAGTATTAGGAAAAATTTTGACCATATACCTGTACATGTGCTGCTGTCTCTATCAAATTCTACCGTACTTTAAAATAATCCTCTTTCAAGTGTTATAGCTTTTACGCAACCCCACGTTTAGTGTTTAAACTTCCCTTTCAAGTGTCAAGGACTGTGGCCCCGATGACACTTCAACACAAAAAGCTCTCGTATCTAGACGTTCAGAAGTTTGTATAAATTATATCGTTATTTCTGTTACAGTAACTATATGTCGTCTTTCCATCACTTTATTGGATTAACTCTGTATATTACTGTCACAAATAATTTTATCATGCGAAAATGAAACGCAATGAAACTTTAACCAATTAAGTTAATTTTTACTTACGAGTAATGGTTCTTATCGTGTGGTGGGTAATAGTTTTAAGCAGTGGTAGGGCACATTAATGCACGTTTGGCGGTAGTAACCTAATCATCCCTCTTTATGTTAAGGTCGTCACAGGCTGACGGTCTACTTGATGGTAAGCAAGTATCTATAACACAAGCAACGCAACGGTGCTGCAAGTGCATTGCGGACCACCGTAGGTTTAAGAAGGCATAGCGAAATGGGCTGTGTCATCCCTTACTCACTTACCAAAATACAACACAGCCTGTCATAAAATAAATCATGTCATTGTGGTATTATTAAGATAATAAAAAAAAAATAACAAAAAAAAAACAGACTTCGAACAGTTTTCTCATGGATGCTATAGTCAGAACTGGGCTAAATTGAAATGGGACCTCACGGGAAGCACCAGCTTTCAAATAACAAAAGAATCATAAAAATCTTTTCACCCAGTCGAAAGTTCTGAGGTAAGTAACGTAAAAAAAAATTGTCGATTTGAGAACCTCCTTTTTTTTAAGTCGGTTGAAAAATATCTAAAATATTTATAATTTCGGAAAAATTGCATACTTTACGAATGTACCTTATAGTTAGTATTTGATTTATTTACGACTATAATAAGCGATCTAAAAATATTATTTTGGTACTTGATGAACACATATTTTATGTACTGATAAAAAGTATGTAAGCATAGGATATATTGCGGTACTTAGTTTGTTTTGAAATTAAATTTTCATACAATATTTTGTCAGAAAAGTCTCAGAATATTCTGACGTATTAAATAAACACATTCTTCGAGAGAAAAATAATTTCTTGTTATAACAGTTATAAAGAACAATGGCAGAAAGAAACATTCTTATAAGGAATAAGAGGAAAATATTTCACAGCTTCGGTTTCCTCGGAAATCAAATATATTTGTGGAATTCAACCGTTGACTACAATTTGGTCACGATTCCCATTTTCCAACGCACACGAGCGCATTGCTTTCAAAAGATTCTTATAAAATGTCATCCTTTTCAGCGCTGCAGCCACCAGAAATCTGCTACTTATTTACATTTATATAACTATATTTTCAATACTAATAATAAATCTGTAAGGGTCAGTCATGGAGTAATTTACTTTTTTTTTTCAGATATCGTGTTTATAGGCTCTATACATATACTGAAACTAAATTGACAATTTTTACAATTTTTTTCTGTATGTATGAACCTCCATAACTCCTAAACCAGTTAACTGATTTTCATGAAACTTGGTAGATAAACATTTAGACGTACGGGACAATAGATAGGCTACTTTTTCTTTTTCAACGCGGACGAAGTCGCGGGCGCCAGCTAGTTATGTAATAAATTTTTAACTAATCCCTAGAAGAAGGTTACATGTTGCAATATACATTTAATGTCTTTAACAAACCAGCAGTATTTTCAATTATATATTGGACACTAGCATTTTTTTTTTTTTCTGAATATTATAATTATACACTCTATTGCTCTTTCCGTCATTGGAAACTTAACAAAATTCATTCGACCAGCGGAGAAAGAAGTCATTTGGGCAGCCCGTAGCATTTGACCATCGTGAAATAACAGCATAATATGTGCTGTTGTGTTTCGGTGAGTGAGTAAGAGCGCTTCTAGACGTCCATTTTTTACACCGTGTTTTTTGCCGGATACGCGGTGGTGTATGGTTTATAATGAATGTGTGTACACGCACCGGACACCGGTCCGGTGACCAATATAAGGATATCCGTTTATTGACGGTCCGTTATCCGGTGTAAAAACTGACCTAACCTAACCTAACCTATCCCTAATTTTTCTTATCCTTAATCCTTCTACAGTCGGCAGCGCACTTGTAAAACCTATGGCTCCTTGTGTTATAGATCTACCTACCATCATGCTTAGCTTCTCTAATAAGATCTAAAATTCTATCTGATTGAAAATTTTATTCCATTACTAATTAATACTAATTACTATTAATTACTAATTAATTACGTAGAGATTTTATTAATATTTTAAATTATAAATTTTCTTTATTGTATAGTGTAGTCATTGTTGTAGTCATTATCATCATACGAGTAGTTAGTTAATGGTGGCGATGATGCCAAGTGAACAGTAAGCTTGTCTGTCGCCTTTTATCATAAAAAAGAAACCTTTTACATAATCATTTCAATTGTTAATTTGTGTTATTTTAATTGTAGACAGTTTTGTTCTCAAAAAAAAAATCTTTATAAACTTCTTGATTTCGTCATCACTTGCTTCGATATTTATTATTATTATTTCCATTACAAAATTCTTGATAAAAGGTCAAGCCTACATATAATTATGTCTCCGTCCAAAATACAAATTTGAAAAAAAAATGTCTACAGTTTTGTTAAATCAGTTCAAACTAATTTCCATAAACACAAAATCCTTTAAGATGTTTACAGCTAATTTCTTTCGCAGCGTCAATGTTCAACTACAGTAAGCTGCAAAGTATTGTACTTACTCACTGAGCTATTCTGTCTGTTGCAAGTTATAATAGAGGATCGAGACTTCGTTTATGAGTTTCATAAAACAACGGCCTTTTTGCTGCTATTTTACTCTAAAGTGGATGTTTTACTATTTTTACATTACTTTACGAAGTATCAAAAAAATTTACATCTGAAAATGTATTTTGATACTTAATTCATGAATAGCTTCTACCAGTTATTCCATCCGCGTAAACATTCAGTTCAATAAAATAAATAAGAGTTAGCGCCTGTTTCACAAACGTCAAGTAGGCTAAACCGTCACTTAAAGTCACCTGTCATCGGAAATAATTTAGCTGATATACCTTTGTTTGTACGGTAAACGTCCCAAACATTAAATATATATATATTTTAACGGATTAGAATACACTGTCTTTCAAATATAATCCCAAACAATATTTTTTTTGATAAATATTTTTATAATTTAACGGAGCTTTTTTTCCGATATGATTTACAAATATTGACTGTTCTATTAGATTAAAGATTTCAAATATACATTAAAAGAATTAACACTAACCTGTATAAATTACACAATAAAAAGGCCTTTGTCCATTAAAGAAGACTTTTGTTTTAGTCTTCTCTGACGAATAACATGGTGTCAATAAAATTAAAGGAAATAACACAATCTTCAACTTAATTTTCCAGTAAAGCTGCCTTTTGCAGTTAACTCGTCAAACAAGCATTAACCAATGTTGAGTTGGAAACAAAGTTCGATTCTGTCCAAGCCGTTTCAAACTTGGCTTTTACCAATTGTGCCGCTGCAACAATTGGAACGTATAATTTCAGATTTGAAAATTCTTATCGACAACGAACTAAATCATAGAGGTCGTTTTATGAAAGCTCTGAGTACAGCCAGCATAAAAGTTTTCGCGACAAATAAACGAATTCAACTGAAAAATGTTCGGGGTCAGAGATTGCATTATTGATTCGAGAGCAGAATAACCAAAGCTGCGGAATTTCTATGTGAAACTGAAAAGCCTTCATATATATTACCAAATGAAATCCTGTAACACTTTATTTTGAACTTTTTTAAATTGGAAGTAAGTAAATTGGTGTATTTTGAATATTTGAAATAATTGAACTTGTTTCTAAGAATATGGCCAGCATAAAAAAATAATAATGAAAAAGCCTATATATATAACAAGGATAATTATTTTAATGAAATCTATATTTTTTTATCTGCGTCCATTGTTTTAATGTTACACAATTGTGTCGTTCATTGTAAAAGTGAACTATCTCCTTGTAACTGAATTTTAGAATAACGAGCTTTTTGCAAATTATAGTGTAGGTAAAAAAATATAAGCATTCATTCATTGTTTTCATCTATGGGATTTTAATGTAACTATTGGAGTCACTTCACTTTTATATTGAAAGTTATGACTAAATGTGATACCATTAGGCAAGAAAAGATGGTTTTAAAAATAGGGAGTTACACCACTTTTACAATGAACGACACAATTAAGTTATTGTTATGTTAATCTATTGTTGTTTTAATGTATTGGAATATCCTTACATATTTTAAAACAAAGTCCTCCGCCGCTTCTGTCTATCTGTTCGCGATAAACTCAAAAACTACTGCACCGATTTTCGTGCTGTTTTCACCAATTCATAGAGTGGTTCTCGAGCAAGGTTTTAGTATATAATTTACAAAGTTACGTGTGGACGAAGTCGCGAGCAGCAGCTAGAAAAGAAAAATATAAAACAATCTAAAACTATTAAGAGGATCACGTCGAATAAATTTAAATAAAATTTGATTTATCGGTCGTATGTAACTAGGACGTCTCACGAAAAGAACTACAATAACATTATAGAACTTGTTCCGTGTTATATTAAACTCAACATGGAGGAAATCGTCCAGCGGATGGAGCTGGATGAAAGTACCGAGATCTTGCATTACTGGAAGTAACAAGAATTTATTAATTTTCATAACTACGTATATGAAACTTTTTGACAATTCAAGACGTGAGTGGATGATGGTGGATGTCGCATTTTTGGGTGAAGGTAATATGTCCATATGAATGATTACAGACCTTAAGATCGTCGATTTAAGACATTTTTGGAAAATAAAAAGTTGAAAAACGTGTTAAGTGCAGTTAATTTTAAAAAGCAAATAGTGCAGAAAAATTTACGTTTGTTAATAGATGAGGGAGCTATGTTCACTTTTTTTTAAATTAAATAATAGAAGTGTTTATATGCTATCATACTATTAATATTTTAGGTTGTTTACACAACTGCATCATAATTTAGTACAAAAATCAGTTTCGTGTCAACTTATTTCAAAAATTAAAAGTAAAACTTTAACCTCGATTTATTCAAAATTGGAATTATGCGACATACCACCTTCATCCACTCACGTCTTCAATTATAATTATTATAATATAAATTTCGGTTCTCTAAAAGTAAAACTACAAAAATGGTTTTGGAGTCATGTAACCCGGACTCAGTGCAATCTGGATTTGTCCCTAAAATTATATATATTTTATATTTTGCATTGTATGTGTAGGATTTTATTTCAGTGTTGTACCTGTATTTCTATTTTGTTTTTTTTTTATAACTCTATAAGTCTTTAAATATTTATATATATTGTAAAAACTATGTACATAAAATGACTGTTTGATTCCTGAATAAAGAGAAAGAAAAAAAATGTCTTTTTTAATTCCTAGATGACAATAGGCATTTTCAAGCGAAATCTCAACATACAAATATTTTTTTTAAAAGAAAACGTCACTGGAATCCACTATGCTATTCTAAATTTCAGAAATAAATTGAAATGAAAGTTTTAATAGTATGTAAGACCCTTTTAAAAACTTTATTGGAGTTGGAAATGCAGCGATCACTTCCAGCGTTGAGCTGAAGTTTGACGTTTCTGGTCGGCGATGAGCGTGGTTTTAATAAACCTGCTGCCTCCGCCATCGCCACTCTTGTGCGACAGCGACAGTCGACGCGTTCCTATTTCAGATGACAACGCCGCCTCACATGTACTTTTTATTACTTCTTCGCCCTAAATATTTAACAACAGACATATTTTTACTTTATTTTGAAAGTCGTAGTGAGTTGCAAAGTCAATGGTTCACTCTTTAGACTCTAATTTAATGCTATTACTTCTTCGCCCTAAATATTTTTTTCATATAACAACAGACATATTTTTACTTTATTTTGAAAGTCGTAGTGAGTTGCAAAGTCAATGGTTCACTCTTTAGACGCTAATTTAATGCATTTATAAAAAAATCTAATTAAAAAAGGATAAAGTCGCGAGGCAAAGCTAGTTTCAATATATGAAAAAATCACTAACCGATCTATATGAAATTTTTTGAATGTTTACGGCTGGTTCAAACTTAAAAGATAGATTAAAATTAACATACAGAAATGCGGGGGAAGTCGCGAGCAAAAACTAGATAGTATTTATATAAATTGTAAAATTAATAAATGTTTATAGAAGCAGTACCCATATAGCTCAAACAAAACATTAATCTCTACAGAAGTCGTAAATGTGCATTCGAACCCTCAAATCCCTCTGAACTTGTGCATTTATTTATGGAAGAGACCTGTGGTGTCTCGTGTAGCGCGCATAGTGCGCATAAATAAACTTTTTAGTTTTGCTATATTAGCATAAGTATGATGGATGATAATTATGCTGCTTAATAACACATTTAGCGATTCTCATTTATTTTATAAATACGATTATTTTGAGTTCCTAGTCGTGCAGAACAGAATTGAAGGCAGGCTGAACGCCACAGATCTTCGGAAATGCGCGCGGTCGGGCGCCCCGCTAGAAATATGGCATATTAGAACAAACAACAATCGTGTTACTAAAATTGCGCACACTCACGTACAAATAGCACACAATGACAACCGACCCGGCGTACCCACGGTCGCGCACACAATTGCCGTAGACATAGCATTTGTTCGCTCGCTTGTTGTTCGCGACAAAACACGTGATTATTTTGTCGAGCTAGACAATTCCGTGGCACGCTCTTGTCTCTAGCGGGGCCGCGCACATTTCCGAAGATCTATGATAAACTCTTTCGTGCACAAATGTGCCTAGAAAGCGGCGGTGAGAGAGGAATACGTGCTACTCCGAGGTGATGATAACCACGACCACTGTACCAACAGTAATCCAGCCAGGAAGAAGAATATTACTTACACGTGTCACTTTCTTTTCATACTTTCAAATGAAACAGAATTCGATGCAGGCGTAAGCAAATTGGTGGATGAAAGATTGCTCTTTTAGTAAAGAAACTCGAGTCATAATATCCCTGTGTTCATAATAAATGTTCTACAAATAAACGCTACGCTTTTTCAATTGAATGTTTATTGAAGGCCACACGCTTAGTCGGTTTTATGGAAAAATAATTCTATCTACAACAACAACAACAACAATCTACGAGAACGACCTCTATTTTGGCATGATAATAACGAAAGCTAATGTAAAAATGTATATTTTTTTCGATATATAAGCATATACGTTCATTGCGCATTAGTGCGGAAGACAGAAGTTGTAAGAAAGGTTTCTTAAGGATTATCTCCTTCTTAGTTTTGGTAAGTAACCTATCTACTAATCTACTCAAGAGGTGCAGCATCAACCGGGATAACAACCTATGTCCACAGAGACCGCAGTTGAGCGTTTATCCCACAGGGATAGCTCCGTTAAAAGCCGTCATGTCATGTTCACTTCCTCTCATTTTCGCTGAGTTTGAGATCGAATATATCCAATTTCTTCCGTCGTCGTTTTGTTGAACACGCATAATATTCTTTTATTTTGAAATAATGTCGGCAGACGTTATGAAATCAATACTACGAAGTGTGTGAATTTTCTTATAAGGAAAACCTAACTTGAATCACATCTTAAAAGGGTTATCTACCAACTTTTGTATAAAGTGAATAGTTAAAGATCCGTCGTCAAGTTAACTCAAGGGTTTAAAACTCGCGTCCGTCCTCAAGATTTAGACATTTTTTCCAAAATTATCAATTATAATGTTTTAACCGCTTCAGCCGTAAAAACATCACATACAGTTGAGTCAATTTGATATTTATCTTTATTTTCACATCGCCCATAAGTATGTCCATCCTGGAATTTTATTCTATTTATGTTTTTTTTTTTAATTCAGTAGGTACTTTTAGTGTAGATTACATGAAATAGTAACCAAAATTAAGAACGTTCATCTATAATTCCACAAAACCTATATATAAAAAAGAGTGCTAATCTATACTAATATATAAAGATGAAGTTTGTTTGTTTGTTTGTTTGGTTGTACGGGCTAATCTCAGAAACTAGTGGTTCGAATTAAAGATATTTTTGTGTTGGATAGTTGTAACGTAGTGTTAGTTATTCATTAATTTTTTTATAGTTATTTTATTATATTACCTTATTTGTTTATTTATCTGTTATAACCTATTTATTAAAACCTTATTTATAAAAACCATTTAACGAGGAAGGCTATAGGCTATAGAGAACGCGGACGAAGTCGCGAGCACCAGCTAGTTATCAAATAAAAGTGCTAATTATCAAATACTCGGAGAAATATATTTTCAAAGAATAAATATTGTTCAGATGTTATATTTGTTCGGCGAAGCGAATCGGATACGAAATGCCCAGGTGTAGTTTCATGTTTATTGGCAAAGGGCTTCGTTAATACTAAATTATAATTAATTAATGTAGAAGACCCAAAGGTGTCAAGGGGTTTTGCTTAATTTATTTGCGCAGAACCTTGAATTCAAGGACGACAAGGAAGACTTAAAGTATTCGGAGAAGTTAAATTTTTAGTTAATAGGAAAACCTTGTAATAAGGCGTTCGTCGCGTAATTTATAAGATTTTTTTTTTTCAAAAAATGGACAACTAACGTCTCTTGTACGCATATAAGTCTCCAACAAGGACGCAGTAGTTTGTTTTTAAAGCACGTTTAATAAAATTTATATAAAAAAAATTGTATAATTGTATCAGCAAAAAAAATCAAATCAAAAAATTTGAACCATATTTGAACATTAAAGTTGTCGTAGGTAATTTCTTGATTTTTATACTAACTAACTAGTGGTAGCTTAAATTCATCTGTGGTCAGTTCAAATAATTTTGGGACCAAAAAAAGATTCAGCATTCATAGTACGTGACAGGACGAATTGTAGAGAAAATTTATTAGCAGATATACGGTAGATCCGGGTTACTTTAGCTCTAGGGGGTAACTTTGGCTCAAAACAAAAACAGTTTGAACCAAGTAAATACTGGTGCAACCAACAAAAAACAAGCGCCACTAAGACCATCTAACATCTCTAAAGTAAACTTTTTTGTTTACTATCATATCTGCAAAGAAGCGGAATTTTGAAACGTTTTTTTTTGTTTTGAGCCAAAGTTACCCCCTAGAGCTAATAACCCGAATCTACTGTAGATATAGAAGTACGGTGCTAACATCACTTAGCTCGTTAGTCACACGCAAAATAACTTCTTTAGGTACACCTAACAGAACGGTCACTGGGGACATAAACGACTATAAATTGGGGACGAAACAGCGGCCTGTGAAACATTATATGGTGGCGTAGTGTGATAAAGGCCGTTCGCTCTGTAACACACGTAATTGAGAGTAGACCGGTATTTCAACACCCAAACGTCCTCTCTTATATTCACGTCTCTTTCCAAGAAAAATATATGATATACCCTCAAAAAAATACATTTTATTTTTTACTAGCTGCCGCCAGCGACTTCGCCCGCGTAACTGTAAATTACATACTAAAACCTTCTTTGAGAACCACTCTATCCATTGGTGAAAACAGCATGAAAACCGGTGCAGTAGTTTTTGAGTTTATCACTGTCTGGCAGCAAACTCACTGTCACTGTTAAAGACAGAGTGAAAATTGCCTTGCTTATATGAAATTGCTATGTCCGACAGCGTCTATAATTATTGTGAACATGCTTGAGAAAGTTTGTGACGTCGATTATAGAATGCAATAAATATGGTACGGAGCCTGGCGTAATAATCAGGCATCGATAGTCACAGACTATTTAAAGGAGGGGAACTCAAACGGTCAAGAGCTTTTTGATTCGATCTCAGGAAACGAGGCTCAGGCTTACGAGTATATCAATTCAGTCGATTCAAAATTTTTCTTTGATGACATGTTTCACATTTACGTCAGGGTAACTCACTTATAACTTTTTATATCGGAATTACCTTATGCTAACAGCGAATGGTGGATATATAAGGAATCGCAGTATTTGTCAAATTTCTTTGATAAATACAAACACAAAGATATCGCCCCAAAGTTTTCACTTTGGGGCGACATCTTTGGTTCTCGCCGATTCTTCTGGAAACTTCTTAGCAGTGACCTATTCCTATGACCTACTTACGCCTGAAGTAAATCATCAACATATTGTTGGTCAGTAAGTCACGACTACATATTTAAAACAATTTAAAATATGTATTTCCCACCGCATTATTAGGATAAGACGCCGCTGCGCACTGTTTGGATAAGTATAAACTTTATCCTACGGGCGCGCCAACTTCGGAACAATCCCTCCTGCTACAATATGAGATTCTTCAAGCAAGCCATAAAGGAATTCCTGCGAAGTCAGCAATATACCTGCATTCTCCCTGGGATTGCTTGTGTCGTTAGGTGACGGTGACCACCTACCAACAAGTGAATCTTGGTTATGTATTATAATTAACTCACAACTCGGATTTTCTAACCAAAACCAGAAATCAGTTCATTCCCAGTATCCCAATAAGTTTGTTTCCAATGACTTCATAATTTTCCAATAACTATTATAACATTTTTTTAGTTATTTGTCACAGTATTAATAATAACGATTTATGTGCTACTGGGAATTTATTAGTTACGAATCACAAAACTAGAAAAAAATCTACTAGTTATGCCATAGATATTCCTAGAAATGTCTTCCTCTGTACTCGTTGAAGCTTCAGGCAATTTAAAACTAGTCACGTACACCGCGATATATACCTTCACGTGGCCCGTTATTTCCGCTAACATTTTTACGTGGTCAATTCATCAAATTGGTTTTCCGCGCGGATCAAGTTTTTTTATTTTTTAAGTACCTACCTCGCCGTGACAAGTTGTTCATTCGCCAATAGATATTATCTATGTGCTATAGACAATAGGCATTTCATCATGTAAAATAACTTCCTAACTTAACACTTATATTTTTTAAAGAACTGGCTCACATTTTACAACGTAGAGATTTCAGAATTGTGATAAAGTCGCGTCTATTTTTAGAATCGATATCCTGGGAGACTTTTTGCTGAATATCTTAAACCTGATTCATTCGATGGAGGATAAGAACGCTTACAAAACCAAAAAGAGCTCAAACGTTATTGTGAAGATAGAGCTCTTTCTTTGAGTTGAGCGTTTGAATTTCAGATGTTCAGGAGGTCGAACAGAGCACGTAGACACACAGTATAAAGAGCAAACAGTATCTCATTTACTTACAAATGCTTTAGACTTTAGAGACTCCCTATGGTGAACCCGCTAGTTGTTTCAATGAAGTAGGTATACTCGTATGTTTTCAAAATATGATCCAATGAGATTTATCTATTGATAGCAAGCAGGCTTATTTAAATCATTCTTGATTGTAGAACATGTAAGAAGAGCGAAAAGTGACAGCTTACTTTTATTACAAAAACAGAAACAAAGGCAACACGATACAGACAGACAACATAGGTTTTATTTAGTTATATGACACTGTCTTATATACACTGGCGGACTCATAAACTGCATCAAAGTAATAGACGACTTTGAAATAAATATTTTAACCAAGTATGCAAACTTTCTATACAGATTTAAATTGAAACCTCTAGATTGGTTCGTGAACTTTAAAACAGCGTATCCTTAAGTTTAAGTTTGTGTACTGGAAAAGACCTTAAGACTTTTTTGAAGAAAAAACAGAAATTTAAGGAAAATTGGTTTAATAAAAAAATTGGTTTTGACAATAGACACAAACTTTATGCAAGGGTTTATTTATGTTTTAATAGGGTGTATTACCCCCACGTGCCCTTATTACGGATTCTAATCGGTTCCGCATAGATTTTATTAGGGTTATTAAAAGATCTTGCGGAATATTGTCCCATTCTTCTGAAAGTGCTGTTCTTAGTGCTGCCGCTGTCGTGGGCACAGGATTTCTCGCATATACAGCTCTTTTTAAATTGTCCCAAACATGCTCAATGGGATTAAGATCCGGGCTGCGTGCTGGCCAATTCATTGTACGTATCCCAACCTCTTCGCAATATTGTCGAACTTGTGCAGCAGCGTGCGGCCGGGCATTATCCTGCATTAAAGTAAAATTTTCGCCTATGAATCCCATGTAAGGCACCACGTGATCTTCTAAGATCTCTGTTAAGTAGCGATGTGCAGTCAAACCCCCTCTATTACCGTTTTGACGGACCATGTCTATGAACACAAGTTCTGTTCGCCCGTTCATCGATATGCCACCCCAGACCATACACGAACCGCCTCCAAAAGGAACACGCTCCTCAATGCAACTTTGAGCATATCGCTCCCCACGTCGACGATAGACTCTTCTGCGACCATCTGCACCATATAATCATATCCTACACTCGTCCGTGAACAATACGGAGGCCCATTGCTCTTCTGTCCAATTTAGGTGATCACGCGCAAATCTTAAGCGAGCTTGTCTGTGAGCTACAGACAAATTTGGACCATTTGCTGGTCTAAAAGGGATGTTATCCGCTTCCTTTAACCTTCTTCTTATTGTTCGTGCACTCACATTTACTCCACGCACTTCATTAAGCTCCTTTTTTGATGTTAATTGACGTGAGGAAACGATTTCGCAGGGAAGTTGTAACAATAAATCGGTCATCACGACCGGTGGTTGCTCGAGTCCTGCCTGTACCACGTCTCCTTCTGTAAGAACCTGTCTCCACAAACCTTCTGTATATTCTAGAAACCGTAGACTGGTTTAAATTTAAATTTCTACCAATCGTTCGTTGATCCAAGCCCTCCCGCACCAGTGCTACAATTTGAGCCGCTTGTTCGGACGAAGAATCCATATTATGGTTCAAAAACTGTCTATGAGTTAAAAAACTAACCCAACAATTCTGCTGGTAACAATAATTCAATTGACAAAAGAATAAAAAATCAATGCGAATCAATTTAAAACTTTGCTTTAAATAACACGCAAATCTGATACTACGAGTAAATTTTCTTTTCCCGGCTATATTCATTTGTTTTACTGCAGTTCTATTTTTAAATTTTGCTTTTTTTTTAAGATTAAGAGCCAGTCTCTCCATATTTATATAATTTAATCTAAAAAGTTTGCATACTTTTTAAAAAAAATCATTTCAAAGTAATCCTGAACTTTGATGCAGTTTATGAGTCCGTCAGTTTATATTTTGGGTTTGCAAGAATCTCTACTGAATATCCAATTCAAGTGGATCTTACTACCATAAACGTGTGTACATATACTGAAACGAACACATACGAACTGCTATCAGAGATTATTAAATGTGCGGTTGCATTCGAACTGTTTGGTACTATTATTATATGGCACCTTGTGGCCAGTTCGATAAACATTTAATGAGCCAATATGGCGGTATATACTCGATATTGAAATATTTGGATGCGCTTATTAAGTTACCAAAAGCTACAATGAATAAATATACTGAAATTTCCAATTTACAAAATACATTTGTTGGGTTAATTTAGACTGAATGAAGACAAATGTGTTTTTGCTAAATATGAAATGATCTGTTTCAACAATCCATTCTTGAAATATACATAGTACAGTGAAATAAGACAAAAAAATTATAAAGTTAATTTTATGAAGGAATATATTTTAATGAAAAGAAAGTCGCTAGAGACGTCTTATTGAGGTTGATTGATAGCCATCTTGCTTTTCTATTTCATTTTCTCAAGTCATAAGACACGATTTACAGCAAAAGTTAAATAAAATTGTCATGAAATTATTATTTAACATATTTAAGAAAGAAAAATGGCAGAATCTGCTGAGACTCATGTTCCTAAAAGAATGGAACATGTGAAGAAAATGGCTGCCGGTAGATTAATGTTTCACATGAGCATTCGAATTCTTATCAGTCATATCTATACTTTTTATAAAATAAAGTTGCTGTCCGTTCCTGTCTGTTTCTCCGCTAACTTCTTCTTACCATCACCCAACGGATACGAGTCGAAAGAGGAATTAAATTTTGTATACGCGTTGTCAGGGGTACATGTATGTATGGTTTCCTCTTACCTCACTGACTCAGCAACTCACTATGTCACTATAACTACTACGAGTATGTTATGGTGGCAACAAACATTGTCTGCTCCCGCCCGCGGCTCACGCAATAATAACGTGCGGCCCACCATATAGTTAGTTATCGCTGCTTAAAAACTAAAGGGCCATAAAATAAAAAAATCCAAAAATGTTTTTATTGCAAAAATACAATCACAATCCTTCATATCTAGAAAGAAAAAAATAGACAAAAAATATTTTTTTTTTCGTTTAGCTCTCCATTAAAAAGTGTAATTTTGATTTGTGGCCCTTTAGTTTTTAAGCAGCGATATCATGAGCACGAGACAAAGTATGTACCTAACTATGATTTAGTTAAATATCTATACACAAACACTACAGTAACCTACAAAAATATATAATGTTAACATGTCAACATAAAAATATAATTTTAAAGAAAAATGAGAGGCCAAACTGTGACTTCATTCCCTTAGTAGATAGTTCCTGACATTAGTCTCAAACAACCCTGATTAATGATGGGGAATCAAAAGGCAACCATAACATGTACCGTTTAGGTGATCAATATCGTTCATTGCTAAGCATGCAATCAAACTGTGTGCATACAACGTGTCATGTGCGGTAAGAGCCAATTTTGCGGTCGACCCAATAAGCGGTGAGCACTATGTGGGAACTGATGCAAACGCGACTCACGTTTCTTGGCAAAATGATTCGTCATGCAAAATAAATACTTCACAAGAACTGTGTAGCGTCCTTGGAACTATACAGTAATATTGATTACTTACTTGATACAAAGCCGTTTGCAAAGCCCAAAAAGTTTTTTTTTTTAAATTGATACAATTTTAAAATATTTCCTAATAACTATTAGACATATCTTAATTAAAAGTCATATTAGACACAATAAGGCCTAAACTTTGGAATAATTCCGCGATCCATATTTTTCTATGAAACCTTTAAACATAAAAAAATGATAGTATTTCGGCTCTCAACAAGAATAAGTAACACTTTATTTTTGAACTTATTCAAAACTCATCGTTATTTTATAACCACAAAAGTTTTCCTCAGATAAAAAAGACAGAAGAGAACATAGATAATAACTGCCCATAAAAATGTATTGAATTCCATCTTGTAGTAAACTTTCTACAAAATAAGTGATTATTTTCAAGCAATATAATATCTAATAAAAAACGAGTAGCTGAAAATGTGATAAAAACACCGCCTTTCAGGCTCCAAATATTGGATATGTAAATAAAAATATTTATAGGCACGCTGTCAAAGAAGGTTCAATCGATTGAAGGGCTCAAAGAAAGCCTGGGAGCTTTCGCGACACTTGACATAGCTTCTACGAAAATTGATGCTTCGTTGACACCAAAGTGTCAACGATGCAATTCAATCAACGTCTTAATTGTATTTGCGTTGACTGAGATCAAAGACGTAGATATAAAAAGTTTGACATGTCATATTCTATTGTAGTACAATTTGTAGACATAGTTATTCAAAGTAATGATTAGGGGTGTGTGATAAAATTCCGTTTTCACCTTCATAATTAAATATAATAATATATTTTGGATATACATGCTGTTATTTCACAATGGTCTTCCGTGAATGGATGGTTACTACCGCCAAATGGGCTGCCAATACTTCGAAACGCAGCATTTTAAATAATTAATAATAAACGAAAGGAAAGTTTATGTTTTAAATTCCATAAGAAAAAAAAATGAACGGAAGGATGCGGGGGAAATGAAAAATAAATCCAATTGTGTATTGGTAGACGTCAAAAGGATTTAAGAAAGGCAGATGGGAAAATCTCTTACAGCGTCGAAAGCTGCGATGGATTATTAGTATTTGCTATTGCATTGTTCCCGAGGAAGTATTATTTCGGTGAAAAAGTTAATAACATCGGAATAGCTGAGGGCGAGAGAATATATCCAATAACACTGGGATGTAGTTGTTTTCATAGGAATTTATCTTTTCCTAGAAAACGTCCATGTATGAAAGTAAGTGCTTATGTTAACTTAGAATTTATGATTAACAAACATAAAAATCTAACAAATATAAAAAAATTAAAAATACCATCATTTAGATTTTCTTTGATTTTTTTTAATAAAAGAGGGTACAGAATTTGCAAAAAATTTTTCATTTTTATATAAAAAAAAACTAATCGATGCGCCAGAATAACTGGGTGTAAGTCATCTAAAATAATGTACTTTTTATATAGTAAAATATTTTCAAAAATAGGATGGGTGGTTCCGGAGATATTATCCTTCACATACCTATAATAAACAAACTCACAAAATCCGCACTCTCTACATTTCTTTATAATAAATAATCATCTTCGCAGTCAAATAATAATGTTTTAGTTCTTAACAGCTAAGAGTAACTATACCTATGTTTGAAATGAAAGTTGTTACATTTTTTTAACAAATTTTTTTAACTTTAGTTTTTTGATGAATTTGGCGCATTTATTTTGATTTACATTATACTTGTACATAATATTATGAACTCATTGATTTCTGAGTTTGATCTATTTAATTAAAAAAAATGCAAATCAATTTTCATCTAAAACATGATTTTTATACATAACTGATACATACGAAGATTTTTTTAAATTTTCTCACTTTCTTTATAAAATGTTTATTTATTTTCATTAATTAGATTCATTAATAGATTAGAAATAAATTAGTTAATTATTTTAGGTCCACTGTAAGTAATAAATTAGTAAGTACTTAAGTAAATCATAAATTGACGTTCTTCGCTAATTGCTCAGGGCTTAGCTTAGGCTTGTAGCTTAGGGCTCCCTGTATGACAATATTTATTTTACTGACCCTCAATATTAGATTCAAGATAAATAAAAGAGATTATATTTTAATCTTAATATTTAAATAAGAACATTCTAATTTTACTACAATCAAGTTTTGTAAATTTATTTTTATTAAATAAAATATTTTGTAAATTATATACTTACTAAGCACATTAATTTCCTATCCTTCAAAATATTATTACAATAGAATTTGTATTAAGCTTTCACTTAATTGAATTAAGTAGGTATCATTCGTTGTACTTTGTGATCAAACAAAGGGGTACATAATTAAAAATATATCTTAAAATCAAAGCGTACAGAAGTTCTACTTACCGGAGTATCAAAACGTATCCAGCACCGTTAAGACAAGAAAATCCGTTGGAATCATACACACTAACTCACACTTTTGCTTGTCACTTGCACTGGAAATACGTCAAAACGTAATATATGACGAGTGTGACGATTACTATATTCGTAAAGGAACTTTATTAGTCACAGACGGCGCGCCCTTTCCACACGGTGGTTGAATCGGTACTGAACTGACTGAATAACGAACGAACGAAATAACTGTGCTGGGGTGCTCCCCTATATGTATTAATATCGTATAATAAAACAAGGAGTTCCTAGTTGAAGATTCCCGATCAAAACCATTGAAGTATAAACAGGATGATATAAAATTAAGGTGGGTCTTGTTAAGGCAGAGGCCGTTTTAACCTTTGATCTCAAACCATGTACGGTCGTTCAGTCGAGCTTATTTGTAAGCTTGATACTTACAACAACAAACAACACTTAATATATTATAAACTAAGATTTTTTTATTCGAAAATACCTCAAGATATACATAGCTTATTGTTTTATCCTACTAAATAATAATGAACGCATAATTTTTCAAAATTTTATAATTTATATCCAGTTTACCTAATGGCCTCACATGGCGGCTTGTGTTCCCTGAATTCGTGCGTATCATATAAATGTGACCTTATACGAGTGTGGGCTTGAATAAATGTAAGTGATTTGACCATAATGTTATTGTTTTAAAACTTCCTCAATGTAGGTGCTATGCCTTCAATGTAGATGGCAGGTGGCTAAAGTCGCCTAAAAACTCTAGCAACACATTATAAGTGCGCTACCGACCCTAAATTCATTATTTATACTATAGGTATAGTATTCAGTGACTTTGAACTCATGATTAGAAGCAGATTTCATTAAAATAAACTCCAAAACAATTAAATCAATGATTTCTGAGAAAAGGTTTTCAATTAATGAAGTTGAAGAGAATTTATCAGAATTCTTATTTTATAATATCTTTACCTTCATTCTTGAGTGGGATTGCAATTATTATAATGCTTCCTGTTAGACTTTTCCTGTTCCGATTACTTTGCAACCCTCATGCTCGTTTAAGTACTAAGAAAAAACTTAAATTATGTTACAAAGTTGCTTAACCAGTGAGTAATTCAATTGTAACTATATAGTTTTTTCTTATATGTAGTTCGTCGGACATTCTGATTATTTACTTGATGCTAGGTGACTACCGTCACCTAATACCACGACCAATGTCATAAGTGCTGCAAGTGTGTGCCTACTTTAGTAGAATGAAAGAAAAATGTTTGAGGGGATAGGCAAAGGGGCTCTATATCCCATACTCACTCACTCACTAAAACGTAACAACAGCAGTTTATTCCACCTTGGCCTTCTGTAAGGGCGTGACTGCTGCCATCAGAAACGCTTTTATTAACTCTGCCACTCATAAAGAAATAGAGTAGCTCTATTTAAACTTTTGAACTTTGTCTCAACGAAAATTGTCTAATAGATCCTTATTCTTATTCTTACTATCCTCATCTTTATTCCTTACTTTCCTTAGTAATATTATAAATTTGAAAGTTACTCTGTCTGCCTTTCTGTCTTTTATCTTTTCACGCATTAACTATTCAACCATTCACCAGGAAATTGTGCATACACTTTCTAAAGGATAGAAAGAACATTAGTACTGTACCCGGTTGGATCATCTAAAAAAAAAACTAACGCTTAACAAAAGTGTAATAGCAATTCAGATGTCGGCGTTATATTACTTATATATTTTTTTTATTTTTCAATGCGGACGAAGTCGCGGGCACCAGCTAGTACTATCTACGGTACACACCCTGAATAATCTGCCTAGCAACGTATTTCGCTCTACTAATCAATTAAGAAATATAAAGGAAATTGTGTGTTTATTTTCCAAAACAAATTAAACGAAATGACGATATAATCTCTCTTTTATTTTCTTGTTGCTTTCATCGAAAATCCTCCTTTACTTTTGTATTACTCAAAAATAATTCCAAGGGGAACATTACGAAATTAGAAATAGAAAACCCTACTTTAAATGCTAAGCAATGTACTTAATGATGATCAAACGTCTTAAAGGAATATTCTATTTTAGTGCGCTAGCTAGACCAACAAGTTGGCTCCTGACTAATATGGTGTATTAACATTGGCTTCAATGTTGGTCCAAAGTTACTAAACATTTACTAATAGCTTATTTCTAATCCTAACGTTTAGTTAAATCAGGTGTCTTTTCAAATGTTCATAATATTTTTTAAGTAGTCAAAAATTTACTATTTAACAATAGCTATTAAGTTGTAATTTCCAGATTATAGGTAGCTATTTTTTCATTTAAATAACAGCAGGTTGACGACCACTTGGTGGTAAATTACTACAGTTACAAGCAATGTCATAGGAGTTAACTTAACGCTGATAACCTAGGTTTTTAAACAAGGAATAATAGCACAATTGACTTAAGAATCTTTTCAAACAACAAATTGAAGTTTTCTTCGAAAATAAATTTCACTCAATATATTTGTACAGCTTATCACAAAAAGGCAAGAAGGAAGGAATCCGCAAGGGATGTTGTTCACATCTGGTGCAAAATATTGAACTAGGACTTGAAGGCGGAAAAGATAAACCCTCGGGAACCAAATAAATACGACAACGAAATAGTTCCTATCTAATATTAACACGCAATAGTAAAAAATAATTTAACAAACCCGCTGGTCGAGTGTTTAAGGTGCTTGCTGACTCAGACGTCCAGGTTTGATTTCCGGAAAGGCCAACCTAAGAAATTAACCTTTCAAAGTTGGCTTTGGTCTGGTATGTTATATGTTTAAGGGCGCGTATAAAGAGAAATAGCCAATCCTAGATTTGAATTTTATCTAAGTAAACAAAGTCCAATTTAAAAACTTTTTCAAATTGATAAATACATTATAAATGAAAGTGAAGACTCGGACAGAAAACACAATATTTTCCTAAATAGAAAAAAATCACCAAGTGAAATCTCATTTCCATCCATTTTAATTTTATTTTCAAAATGACACACATTACAAAGCTAAAAGTGTATCAGTAATCTCACTTCACAGATTATCTAATGCTCTATGTATCAATTTTTCATTTGACATTGTAGTTTACGAATAATTAATATTTAATACTTTTGGCACATATAACATTTTTAATGAGCGAGTTGCGCTATCTTCCGTCGCATGTTGTGCGTAGTTCTACGTATTTTGTGTCACTGTCATGTCCAAGGGGCCACGCGGGTGAAATTACAAATTTTGTTTGCTTTATACGCACTCTTAAGCAGTGGCGCTGCGTTTCGCAGTCATAAATTGGAAGGGCTCGTCTTGCGGCAGTAGCCATCACCTTACATAAGCCATAGTGAAATATCATCAAGTCTGCTGCTGTGTTTTGATGAGTCAGTAAAGAATCCCTTATCCTTAATCCTACTAAGGTCGGCAGAGTACTTGAAAAACCTGAGGCGTTGCATGTATTAATTAATATGAGACCTAAGACACCTAAGAACTTAGGAGCCAATGTTGCAATAAAAATTAATATTTCGCACTAACATTATAAATGCGAAAGTTTGTATGGATGTATGGATGTTTGTTACTCTTTCAAGCAAAAACTGCTCATGTACTGATTCTATATAGAAAATCGTTCAGTAAATCCGACTCAAGGAAAAAGAGATTGTTATTACTCTTTTTCCTTGAGAAAAAGTTCTAAAGAAAATTGCTCAAGAAACATTTTAATACCAATTAATCATTCCTGTTCTTAAAAATTATGATATGTAGGTATTGATTTTTATAAGTAGAAAGCAAATTGTTGATCTGTTTGAAGTGTATTTATTGCCATAGCAGCAAATAAATTGTTTTTGAAGATACGCTCATTATTCGTATTGTTGTTTGTTTAAATTAACGGGATATTTATAGTATTGCCCGCGAAATTCGTCCGCGTTGAAAAATAAAAATATAACGCCTGAAAAAATATACTAGCAATATTTTATTCAATCTTGCTGTTATAGTTTTGCTAGGTATTGGATTTTTACTTTTTTTCTGGATGCATGGTTTTGTATGCTTTTTATGTTTTTTGTATCTATATTCACATTTATTTGTAGGAATTTACATACTTATGTAACCAATTATAAATTGACCGAGTATGTAGGCATACATAACCAATGCGATATTATTTTTAAATTAAAATATTAATTACACGCTTCGCTACTCCGCAGTAATCAAATGTTTGTCAAACATTGGCCAAGTGAAATATGTGTTGGGCGTGTTGGCCCCAATTCTTTGAGTAGGAGTCGCTGGCGAGGCGCCAATACACATGAATCATCGCACGCGACACAAACCGCCGGTGATTTGTCTGCATTACAAGTCGCCAGGACGGTGAGGGCCGACAAGTGTACTTGGGGGAAACGCGTTTCATGTAAAAGGATTCAGAACCATCGATTCCCCTTTGACTGTCTTAATGTGGGGAGTGTGTGCAACTGACACTTCATAAATAACTTTTAATTTAAAGTAAACCATATTAGCATCAAATGGCGTCTTGTTAAAGAATATTTTAATAGGTGTATGCACGAGTACTTTAGTTTCTGACGCTAACTCCTAAAAAGTTATAAGACATTTTATATATAAAAATTGCAAAAATATTTATTTATTATCATCAATCAATACTAATAATAAATCTGTAAGGGTTGGTCATGGAGTAAGTTACTTTGTTTTCAGAGATATCGTGTTTATAGGCTCTATACATCATACTGAAACTAAATTGACCTTTTTAAGAATTTTTTTCTGTATGTATGTATGTATGTAAGTATGTATGTTCCTCTATAACTCTTAGGGCCTCTTTCACGAACTAAAAGTAAAGTGTTGATTAGTTACTTTTAGAAATCATTTTCTGTTTTATTGAATTATGCTTTCGGTTTACTGCATCATTCGATAGGCGATTTTTTATTATTATTTTCTATTTAATGTTTGGGACGTTTACCGTACAAACAAAGGTATATCAGCTAAATTATTACCGGTGACAGGTGACTTTACATGACGGTTTGGCCTAATTGACGTTCGTGAAATAGGCGCTTAAACGAATTAACTGATTTTCATGAAACTTGGTAGATAAACATTTAGACGTACGGGACACAGAATAGGCTACTTTTTTTTTTCAACGCGGACGAAGTCGCGGGCGTCAACTAGTATTAATAATAAGTCTGAAGGGTCGGTCATAGAGTAATTTACTTTGTTTTCAGAGATATCGTGTTTATAGGCTCTATACATGATACTGAAAAAAAATTGACCATTTTTAGAATTTTTTCTGTATGTATGTATGTTCCTCGATAACTCTTAAACGAATTAACTTATTTTCATGAAACTTGGTAGATAAACATTTCGACGTACGGGAGACAAGATAGGCTACTTTTTCTTTTTTAACGCGGACGAAGTCGCGGGCGCCAGCTAGTATTAAATAAATATGTCTGCCGGAGATACTTATTAACGTAAGTGTATCCGGTATTAGGATTAGGATAATTAATGGCCCTTCTAAATCAGCAAACTTATTTTGATACATTTTTCTTTAATGGAAAGAGCGATAAACGAGGAAGCTTTGTTTATATAACTAAGTTTCGACGATCCTGTTGGATAAATAGTTAGAGTGCTTACCTTATCGCTGTGTCTCAGGGTCCGGGGTTCGATTTCCGACCGGAATAATAATATATACCTGCGAAGCCGAGAGCTATTTAAGGATAAATCAACTCTTGGTCTTGATTTATCAAGACTCTTGGTGTTAAAGGCATACTTACTAGTAAAATGCAATTTAGTTACATATTTATACCCGCCTCATTACGTACATGATGCAGTATTAGATAAAACACACTATATCTACGTTACTCGATAAATCTTACTTAATTAATATAATTAATTATACTCACGTAGGGAAAAATACTGGCAGTATTCCGAGGGTAAGTATATTGTCAAATAAAATTTTTATGTAGGTCCACAAAATTTGACATATTGTATGTTGTACCTACTGAAATGTAAATAAAAGGTAAACGATCAAAAATGAATTAGCTGTAGAAACTTTTTTATATAAATTTAAGACAGCAAAATTACATGACATTATATTTTATCTTTCTACAAATTTAATTTATTAATAGTACCTAATTTATATTAAATGTAAAAACTAATTCGGTTATTATTTTAAATATTCATCGACCTCAAGGAAAGGTTAGGAAAATTAGAAAATTCCGCGGAAAAAGTAAACACCATACTTTTGTTTTGTTGCGAAAATTCAAACATTTCTTACAAATATTGTCTGTTCAATCTGTTTCTCCGTAAACTTTTTTAAACCCCTCGATTTTGATGCAGTTTTCACTAATAGAAAGAGCCATAATCGTGGAAGGCTTGTGTGTATAATTTGTAGAAAAACTAGGTCGCTAATTTTATTACCTAATTTTATTACCTAATTTAAAAACCTAAATATTTCTAAGCCAAACACATGATATTAAAGGTAATGTGAACCAGTCGGCTAATAATAAATACCAACAGGACATAAATTCTTTGTTATTTATCGCCTACATTATACGTCTTACATTGCCGACTGGTTTCTCAAAGGGAATGTGATTTCTGTTTGTGTATTTTTCGAGCGATTGTGCAGAAACTCCATTTCGCGTATAGTGCAGAGTGTGCAGATGACAGCGGGAAAATTTTATTGACACGTATCGCGATGTAATCAATGTTTTTATTCAGTTTTTCACAACAATGATGAAGCTTAGGTGGAAAGACTGACTAAGTTATTCTACTGTCTAAGCTTTTTATTTATTAGAAAGAGCTTCAGACAGGCGGATGTTTCCATAGTGGTGTAACCGTCGCCTATACTCGTAGCCGTAAACAACACTAATGGATTTCTCTTGTAAAAAAAAAAGGTGCCCTTATATAATAAAAAAAGTGGTCACAATATATCCTATTACCATCAAAAAAATTGAAATTCAACAGTAAACTGCGTAATTAATTATTTATTAAATTATTTTAAAAATTATAAATTTTTTTGACAATAATTATTTTGATAAAATGAAATAGTATTTAATAAGTTCATAATTAGGTTCATCCTTAATAAAAAGGTCACTCAATAAAATAAATAAATATTCTCTATACGTGGGAGTTGCAAATAAGAAACCTTATAATACCTACTGTTCCGTTATAATACTTATAATCAGTTAAAATTGTATTAATATTCGATGAAATTCATGACGAAAGTTAAATATTTGTTCATTTTTGTAACACTTCGAAACTCAAACCTCTAATTAATTGCTCACATTTACGTTCCGCAACGAGAGAGAAATAATTTAACACACACAAATGACCAACGCCGTTCATGTACACAACACACACCCACACTTACGTACGCCTGGAGCACAAGGTATACAGATACACAGTAAACACGTACAGTATGTAATGGTATTTGATAAGCCGCTTTTATTACGTGTACGTAAAGTTGAATGTTTAAAAATTTTTGTTGTACTTAGCGAGATCTGGGGCTGTTATACTGCCCAACTAAGCGCAAAAGCGGTATCTCAAAAAAAAAATGTAAATTCAATTTTTATGCCATAGGATAGCCTTAAAAGATGCTCATCTAATGAACTAAGCCTTTTAGCGCTATCTTGTTCATAACTTATGAAAAAAACCTTAAAAAAGAATACCCTATCTCAACTTTACCTTAAATCACTAGGGGTATTAGAGGTATATCTATTGTAATAATATTGTAAACTTATAACTATTGCAATTACAAATAGACCCAATATAATGTATAAATTCTATTTAATAAGCAAAAAATTAAATATATATAAAGTAAAAAAAAACTACTTTTACATAACTTCAAATATCTCGAAACTCGATTACATTTAGATACCGCTTTTGCGCTTAGTTGGGCAGTATTAGTATAACAAAATCTTTACACCGTATAAAACAAAGTCTATCTCTCTGTTTGTAAGAATAGATGGATAGGTGTATGGTTGTATGGATGTTACTCTTTTATGCAAAAATGGCCGAACGATTTGAATGAAACTTGGCACAAAAACTGTTTATTACCTGGATTAACATATAGAATACTTTTTATCCTGAAAATATGTTATATTCTCGAAGGATGGTAGAAAAACTAAAAAAATGGGTGCCACTGTCGCCACTATATTACTCATCATAAATTTTCTTTTTCATACGCGGACAAAGTAGCAGGCACCAGCTAGTAAATAAAAAAATAAATAAGTCACATACTATCCAAAAATAAATAAATAAATAAGTTAGGTATCATCAATAAACAAGCATTCCTCTTAAGCTGTTATTGCACTATTCAATTTGTAGGAAAACAATTTAGGAAATTGGAAGGTGTCATCGCAGTTAAAATAGACTGGATCCAATTTAGATTTTAGATTCTATTATCTATTTTCAATTATTATCTATTATCTTCGATTTAGAAATCAATTTAGTTTAGTGTGAAGACTAGTTCACTACTAAGGTTACTAAATTGGTTTCCTACAAATTGAAAAGTGTAATAACTGCTTTATGTATTCGCGAACTAATAAATAATAATAAGTTTATTTCAGACACCTGTCCATATTAGTGTTAGTAATACAAGAAAACTATGTTTGTAATTATATTTACAACACATAGGTGTGGTTTGTGCCCACATATTTCTTAAGTGACAGTTCACACACATAGATATTGTAAAATAAAGGCAGTTAGCTTACTGCTTATTGTGCGCGTATTGTGATGCATCACCAAGGCGGCGGCGGATGTGCAAATAAATGCAATTAGAAGACGGAGTACCGCGTGAGAAATATCTTTAGAGACAACGTTTGGTTCAAGCGATGGATTCTGACTGTCAGATAAATTGAAAAAATATATGATGTGATGAGATAATGTGTGAAGTGAGATTAATGATACACTTTTATCTTTGTAATGGGTGTCATTTTGAAAATAAAACTAAAATCGATGGAAATGAGAGTTCACTTGGTGATTTTTTTCTATCGAGAAAATTTCATTATATTATGTTTTCTGTCCAAGTCTTCACTTTCATTTATAATGTATTTATCTATTTTGAAAAAGTTTTTAAATTGGACTTTGTTTACTCAGATAAAATTCAAATGTAGGATTGGCTATTTCTCTATATACGCGCCCTTAATTAATAAAATGTATTATTTTTACTTTGTATTATTTTATATTTATTTTTACTTAGATTTTCTAAGTAAAAATAAAAGCTCTCAGTCGCTAGTGGCTTGGGATAAAATTAGAGACGTCCCCTTGAGGAGCAGTGTATGGTGGTAGACACTCGGAGCAAGCGTGCCGTGGTTGCTTACGTTCTGTGTCACCCCTGCTACATGAGCTAGCTCTTATAAACAGAGCCAGTACTTTGATGTATTTTTTAGAATATAAGAAATTATAAACTTGTATCCCGTCTATGTATCTCTACGTTTATGGAAATGTATTACAAACTAGCTACCCGCTCCCGGCTTCGCCCGGGGTTCATTTTTTTTAACGTAAGAACCTTCCCTGATTATCCCTCTATTCATGAGTGAAGACAGAATTAAAATCGGTCCAGCCGTTCTCGGGTTTTGCGCTTAGCAACACATTTAGGGATTCATTTTTATTTATAAGGAACTAACAAAGAAATGTTTAAGTATTTATATTTTTTCAAAATCAATCGTTTATTGCAAAACCATACATTTTTTGATTTGATCTAGATTTGGAGAAAAAAATAGTGAAATTACACAACAGTGAAAAAGTAAGTAAAGCTTTTTTTTTATTTATTTTTAGTATCATTAATGTAAGTCATATACAATACAAGCCATGCTTGCAAAAATATATTATTTCGATGGCCAGGAAGCAATTACTCACACCTTAAACTTAACTCGATCAATCTTTTCAACCACCATTAATCTTTAATCGTTTCATGACATTCCTAACTATTATTAATACCAAACTGAGTTTGTTTGGTTGTTTGTTACGCTTTCATATTTTAACTAATTAACCGATAATAATAAAATTTTGCATAAGACACCTTTCCTACAGAAAAAAGTAGCTGTTCCCTAGGAATCATCTAAAATATATGAGCAGCAAAAATGGTGGCAACCAAAATGGTAGCCGAAGTCGCGAGAAAAAGCTAGTCTTCCATAAATTTACACATATGCATTGTCATTACAGTATCTGCATACTGAAAATCTGTCTTCCCTTTTTATTTTTTATGATAATTGTCGGCAGACAGGCTCATCGACTAGTTGGTAGATAGACTGATCTCGTAAAAAAATGTCGTTAAAAAAAGTTGGTAAAAAAAGAACAAAGGTATCTGCTGACACGACATAACTCCAAATAATATTAATAATAAAATGAATACCTAACTCGTGTTTTCACCAATATTTTACATGTACAAATAAGCCGATTGAATGCGCTTTTTTTTAATAAATTCTATTTGTTTAACTGAAAATTCTCTAACTATTTCCGAAGCATAGTAATTGGATTACAAAAAGTACTTTGCAATACAAATACAAAACAAAAATATGGAAAGCTCGCTATGAAAGTATAGAAGCATAATGTTTGATCAACATCCATGAAAATGTTGGGTATTTGTTTAAGTATATTTCTTTCATTTTCATAGCCTTCGCTAACTGAGAACTAACTTTAAGGGCCCACAGACAAGTGAAGGTCGCACAGAATTTTTCACTGTCGAACTATTATGGATATTGACATGGGCATCATTTTCAAATCATAAAAGTAGCATAATTTGAAAAATCAGACCGAAAGTAGCATTTATTATTATGGAACTATACAGCTAAATAACATCGAAGCTGAGATATTTGGCTTTATATGTATGTAAAGAAAAAATGTACATAATTTTCTTTAATTTATATTTAAACTCTTTTGGAGTTAGTATTGAACTCTTTTAGTAATGAAAACTATTTGGTAAACTATCACTGATATAAAAAGAACGACTTGTCATGTCATGCAAAGTCAAATTGTGAAAATAAATGTTAAATATAATTTTGTTTAAAATATCTTTAAATTGTAAATATATTAGGAATCGACATTGTAAATAAAAACATTTAATGTCGTTTCTTTGTTTACAGGTATAGTTTTAGTAGATAGATATTTTTATACTTATATTGTAAATGTTATTGTAAATGTAAATTATAAAAATACAATCTTTGTTTACAGAGAAACTCATTTTTGTTTGAATCAACGTCGTCCTAAACACTAGATAAATATCATTATATGTATTATATTACCTAAATCACTACTTCGTCTATATACACTACTTCGGTGTAAAAAGTACATAATTTAACAGTTATTGATACAAAACGCTTCCTAGAAATAGATTCACGTTCACAAAAGTCCCAAATTGTAGCGTATTCTTATAATTTTTTTTATAAATCTTACACAAGTACGAAAATATGTTAAAAATTTGTGCGATGTCATACTGCGTGTTTGCTTTTGGTATCATTACGGTTGAATGCTCCTGTTCAATATTTGGGAGTAAATAACAGCAAGCATACTGGAACTGTGAACTTGGGAAATTTTGGATTTGTCCCGTACACGATCATAAAATACATTATGCCTAATAAATACATAATTATATTAAGTAGTGGCAGGGCACACTGCGTTTCGCAGTCATTTGGACAGCTCGTTTGTAGTAACCGCTCCCATACAGAAGACCACCGCGAAATACCAACTTAGCGCTTCAGAACAAAGAAACCACTCAGGTATCTAATGCGTTAAATTTTTTTTTTAAACGCATTAGAAAATTATATAAATAGTTGGATTCTTTAACAGATATTTTAAATTGAAGGGGCAGTAGAATTAGGACTACATACTTTAGAATGTGGCTAAAGTGTTTTGATAATTATATCTATTGACGTGATTATTTAATCATATCACCTAATAAGTGAATTTTAACTGTCCAATAACTATGAAGATTAATAAATCTCTAGAAAAGAGACTCAAATTTTAAGTGGGCTAACCGATGGTTGTTTTGGCATGCATGCTATAAACAGCCTTATCTTTCAATATTATATGCCTTTACTCTGCGCTTGTTTATATTTAAATTTGAAAGGGACCATTGAAAACCAAATTGGAAACAGAATAAGTAATTCGAAAATATAGGTAGTAAAGCTAATGTTTTAAGATATTTTGTCAATATTTCATACTTTTTGCCTTTACTGGTTTTTGTGTACAGACAGAATCATTATTGTAACCATAGGACAGTAACACCATCAGACATGAAGCTGGAAGAATCGTCGACACACTATGAATAAATTTCGAGCTTTCTTAAAAACACAATTTTGTAGCAAAATTATAACGCATACGCGGGATAACTTATACTTAAGCTGTGAGAAGCTGAACAATAGTCGATAGAACAAATCCTTACACTAAGTGGTTCTGATATATTTTTTATTAATTCAAGAAGTAGGACACTAGCACTAGATCCATTATACATTAGAACATATTCAGTAAACTTCACATGAGTGACTGCTATGTACTAAGTTATGGTAAAAATACCTAAAACCTTGTGAGTACCTTATGCCTAGTATTAAGGAGTAATTAATTGCTCTGGTACTGAACAATAGGCAATTATCAAGTTCAATATAGAGGAAGAACTAATTGGAAGCAAATTGAAAACTATTAAATCCGACAATTAAAGATCCTCCTCGGATAATATTAGCTTCTTAAATCGAGAGCGTCCTCGAATCGATCGGCCGTTATCGACAGTTCGATGCTCGATAAAACTCGATAAGAGACTGCACCACTTAACATTAATTCGATTATATTGTACGAGAGTGCAGCTAAAGATTAATCGTTCGGCTTCTGCTGAAGCAAAGTGCTTAACAGATGCATCGTATTCATACAACATTTGCTCCATAAATTATACCTACTCGAGGGTTTTGTGAGTAAAAATCTCATTTAACCAGGTTTTTTACAACCGGCCCACCTATAGAAGGTTTCTCGTGAGGAAAAAAATATATACAAAAATACGTCTGCCGAACTAGACTATTATTTCGTTTTTCATACAAATTGTTTCGTAATAGAGATTAAATTGATTTGTGGAGACTTTATAACCGTTTGCAATGAGTGTCTGGGCATACTCATTTTGTAAACTTAAATCCTATGTATTATTAGGTTTCAGTAAGTGAGGAGTTGCCAGAGCCCAGTCTCTTTCTCCCTTCAGTTCCTTATCATTTATCCTAACAGCGCACATGGCGCATCTATGACATTTGGGGAACTAGGTGTACCTACCTGCCATCAAGTGGACTGCCAATCTGCTTGCCGACCTCATAAAGTAGGAAAACTTTATGATTTATGAGCAATTTTTTTTAATAGCTGCTGATGATTGCATCAGCAGCTATTGTAAAAGTGCTACTAAGTAGATGAGAGATACATAGTTCTTCCCTTTTATTCAAAGTGAGTGTGGATGTATATTATAAGTCAATAAAAAAATGATAAGGTCTGTTTCAGTAGAAGAAGATATAGCGGCTTAATTTTTATTCGCTGAAACTAATTACTCGCAAAAAATGTGGCCTCTACTTACCTCCAATATTTCCTTACAATGTACGAGAATTTTATGTGACTTTATTCCGAACGTTTTCTTTTAAATAAAACAAAGTATATTTTCTTACAGCAATTCTTTGCAGTCAAAGGTGAATTTATTTTCGTTTTGTTCTAATGAATGTGAAACGTGAAAGTCTAAAAGCTCAGCAACTTGACGTCATGTTTAACGTTGATATATATAGAATAATTTGGATATGAAATACCTACACAAAAAATAACGGAAATGAAATATATAAATCAATATGTTTTTTACGGTGACGGTAGCCACTTACCATCAAGTGGACCTTAGCATAAAAAATAAAAATAAAAACTTGGTCGTTAATATTATTATCCTTATATAATTACGCGTGTGTGGTCGCACTAACGGACTCGATCGTAAAATATCTGTTTAATTATAATCTGCTTATTATTTTTAACATATCAAAATAATAATTAAGCTATACTATACTAAAAAATAAATAAAAAGTAAATATAGCGCTTTTTTGCCACAGTCTTCTGTAAGGGGGTTGATATCTACATCTTCTTGGGGTCGTAACATTTGGATGTCTTGATTTTTGGCGTTATTAACAAAGGATGTGAATTAATGCAGTGTGAATTATTTTTCGAGGACACGCCAAACTGAATATCATAGAATAGAGATACCAATATACCAGATATTGAAAATCGAGATTAGCGACTACATCACGACCACATGTTTGAACTGAATATGAATATAGTTTTAATTAAACCTTGAATCACTGAGCTCAAAGTTTATTCTAATTACAACCCCTATATTTTCACATTGATCAGAATATTATATGGAATACAGGGAGTTGTGTAATTTGTACACAAATTAGGATGCAAGCCTGGTCATCTGTGGCAATTTTGATCGTATTCAGAAAGCATAACAAATTATGATTGAGAGTTGAATTTTCGATAGAGATCAAAGAAAATGTCGGAGGGCGCTACAACAAAGAGGGCATAATGCTGCCATAGTTATCTACTCGGGGGTGCAATAATAGCAAAAAAATCTACAAATTTGCTACATTTTGTATATACTCGTATTATGCTACATACTTATGATAAACCATAAATTATTTGTGTTTTATAATTATAACACATATTTATATATACGCAGAATTAAGTTGTAACTCTGTACTGTATATATTTAATTAAAAATTACTTAAATTACTAGGATTTAATAAAACCTTTAAACTTTAAATATATTTAAAAAGCTTACAGCCTTTGAAGTGTTTTTTACTTAGTTGACATAGATAGCGTAATGAACGAATCTTTGAGGATAATTTCAAAATTAAAGATATCTTAATTAAGCGATCTTAAATTTACCTATCTTAAAAGTAATTAACACAAATTCAGTAAAGAATTTGTTAATTTATAACGGGGTTAATGAAATGAGTGGCTTGATTTAATTGAATCAAAATTACAAGACGTCAATATGAACCGCGGTAATTATTTTTCTACTCGATTTTACCTATAGTAGAATATTGTATTATATAAATACATTAAATTAGGTAAAACTGCAATTATAATTTTTAGTTTTTTTTACTACTTTTTATCTTCCATTAGGTACTTCCCTGAGTTTCTTTGAAGTGATACTCCGCTTTTAAAGGCAACAGAGGTCACTAAACTTTCATGTTAAATAATGTAGAAAGGTTTTAGCAAGTTCTTAACCGCACTGCATCCACACCTTCCATTTTAAATTTTGTACAGGAAACGTAAAGCTTGCTTCGAATGCATGTTTGAAGGTAATTGATTGCAGCATATTTATTTCTTGAAAGTTACCATTTTAAGGCGAATTTTATAAAATTTTAACTCTCATGCAAAATCATTACTTATAGCAAATTTAAATTTATTATTCACAAATTTAGAACAAGATTCCATAATTAAAAAGTAAGCTATAGAAACCGTTTCAGGTACTTAGGATGCAACGGTTTGAAAAACGGTTTCTATGAACTACTATATATGGCTTTCATAACAGAAAATATGACGCATGGGCTATTAGAGAAATCCCAAGCATAACCCTTTCTATAACCCTCTGGGTGGCTGACATCTACTGCTGGACATAGGCCTCCCCATAATTTTCCAATAGGATTCCAGTCAGAAGCAGCGTGATTTCACCGTCGACCTGAGGTCCTTGTCAGGACGTGTGTCAAACTTGGGTATTGCCGATCTGTAGGCTCTACTCGAGAACCTTCTGAACTCAACGGCCTTTGACTCTCCGTACTGTGTTTCCTAATGCCCACTGCCACTTTAACCCTCTGATTCGGGCTTATGTCGGTAAATTTCGGATTTTTTTCATTCCTGATTCGATCTCGCAGTGTAACCCCGAGCATAGCCCTCTCTAAAGTTCGTTGAGCGACGTGGACTGAGGAACGAGGCACTGAAGAATTTAGGACAAGAAGATGTCTCGGTGTTTCCCAAATCCTACTTTTAGAAGTTATTCCTATCTAATTGGACTTTAGCTTGTTGACCAGTACCAAGCTGAGAAAGACACGGTTTTCGCAGGATCACAAATTATTAAGTGCTAGATTTTATATAGTTTTCTAGCATTGCAAGTACTTAAGTGAACTACAAATGACCTGGACATCAAAACTGCAAAAACAATACAGTAAAACATCATCTACAGTTCAATGTGGAAGTTAGTTCAAATATCACAAATAATGTTTCTCATTTATATACATGAACTAAAGGGAAATATTCGTTGTTTCTAAAAATCGAGGCATAAATGAAACTAAATTCTGATTGATCATTCTGTAGACCTTGTAGTAATATAATAATATAGAGGGTGATTTTATGAATAAATCTTATTGCTCTCGCCTATAAAAGAAGGCATCAATTTCCCTTATCGACGTTACTTATAAAGAGAGCGTGAATATGGGTGTACATATTTTTAATAAAATAATTTTCAGGGGTGACATAAATTTATTTTGCATATTTAAGACTCTCTATTTTGTTAGGTATCTTTTGCTATTATTATTATTTAAATATCGGACATGTAGTCGATATAGGTAATCTGCTGTTGTTAGAGACTTGGGTTGTAGTAATAACAGTTATTCGGTTAATATTTGAATTAATTATGGTGGCTGCAATTCAAAAATGACAATTTACATACCTAAGTGCTCATTTGGGAGTAACGGCTCCCTTACAAAAGACCACCGTGAAATAATAGCATGTCTGCTGTTGTGTTTTGGTAAGTGAGTAAGGGATGCCAGAGCCCATTTCCATACCTTCATAATCCCTCCTTAATCCTACTACGCTGGTCGGCAACGCACTTGCTGCACCTGTGACGGTAGCCACTTACCATCAAGTGGACAGAGTTCTGTTGAGATTAACGTAAAAAAAATTGCATTCTGGAACTTCTCAAAGAAACTACTGTACTGTTACTCGTATGAATGCGTTAGCGTTCCAAGGTACTGACAGTTTAAAATAAATCCGTACTAATATTATAAATGCAAAAGTTTGTATGGATTTATGGACGTATGGATGTTTCTTACTCTTTCACGCAAAAACTACTAAACCTATCACCATGAAATTTTGCATACACTTTGTCTAGGACACCAGAAAGGACATAGGCTATATTTTATAAAGTTACGCGGGCGAAGTCGCGTGCAGCAGCTAGTAATAATATATTTTTTTAAATAATATTCATCTATTTAATATAATCAAGAAAATCTGTATTTATAATTTTTTTCAATACATTTTTGGGTATTTATTTACACAGATATTACGGTCGCATAAAATGTTCGTGTTCCTTGAATATTTATTAACATCAAGTTTACGATTATGGTTTGCACATCGGATATATGAAGCGTAATATTTATTTCCATCATAAAAGTAGCTGACTCATGACCTGGCATATCAATATGGGAAATACGTGGTCTGCGTTCATGAACGTCTTAAGTAAAAAAAAGATACATAATATATCCCTAATGGTTATTGAAATTGATTGACGTTTCTATTATCATTTCCTAGCAATTTGTTTCATATTGAAATCAATAATTCCTTCAGCGAGCTAAGTATGGCTCTAACCTAACGGAGCGTCTATAACAAATAAAACATTCTTGCGTTCCACATGTGATATCCAAAATTTGCATATCACATAATCTCCAAATTGCGCGGTGAAATTCAATCGTTTGACCCAGTATTAAAGCTTATATTTGCATGTACGTACGCATTTAATATATGTATGTATGATCTATTCTTTTTGTATTGATCAAAAACGTAAACAAATATAGCGTCGCCATGGTCACTGGACTGTTTTAAAGGGGATTTGTACATTAGGCATTATCAAAGAGAGTTGACTCAGTGATTAACTCGTTTAGAATTTGTTCGTATTGTTTGTTTAGTTCTATATCGTGAATTGTTTGTTTACCTTTTTGATAAATAAAAAAAGAATACAGTATAGAGTAAAAATGTTTTATAATATTTGCATTAACATAGCAAAAGCTATTCTGCTTTACACGATTTTCTTTAGAGAAATATCTACAGGTGAATTAGCACTTACTATTCCAAATTCTCTCAAAGTTATTTTTGCACCACAAGGAGTTAAATTGTTAAATCTAAATTGTTAGTAGTTGCAGTCATAAATTTAACTAAATCGGTTGACCCTATTATAGAAAATCAACATAACACAACAGCACATATGCTGATTTAGATGAGTGATTAATGGAAATCAGGCTGCATTTCTTATTCCCTCATTGTCTCTTATCTTTTATCTATAAAGGTTATTTGGCAGCAGCCATCATTCCCTTGTGAAAGACCATTGTGAAATAACATCACCTGTGTTGTTATGTATGGGAGAGTTATTAAGAGAAAACAGGGCACATACCCTTTTCCATTAGCCCATTTTTTTCCTTTGCCCATTAAGGTCGTTTAGTGGCAGTGACCACACACCAAGGCTTATTCCCTATCCCTATCCAATCTCTTATCCCTACTCAGTTCTGCAGCATACTTGTATAACTATATGGAACTACTGGCGTTTATAAAAGCGACAAAGCTTTTTACCATCGACTGAACCGTCAGCCTGTCTGCCGAACTTTACCTAAAAAAATCTAATATAATATCTCAATTAATTATTCGTTTAGTTAGAACATCGCTACCATTAATTACACGAACAGTTAGTTAATACCCATTGATCTAAAACGAGCAACTCACTGCTGACATAACATCGCGTTTGCTCGACCATTTCATTAATCCTAAAGCTTATTTATCGCGAACATTTTGTGGTTTTTTACTCACACACACATACACACATATCGAATTGAATTTAAAAGCGATTGCCTTGATTTGTTAATGAGTGAGGAGTGAAACCACTCAATTTGTTGTGAGTTTCATTTATTTTGAATATTAATAAAATTTAATCAGCTCTATTGAGAATTGGATAATCCAGGATATTCAATTCACTCATCAGAAATACGTATGTAGAGAATGCTTATAAATTATTCGACAATCAGTAAAAATAATATAATAATTATTTTGTTCATTGATCAGTTGAATTGAGATATGTTAATAATTATTGTATATATTAGTAACTTTAGAACGTGAGGCTGTAGTAAAAATTCTATTTTTTTTTAAGAAAAAAAAACAGTTAAAAAATTTGAATAATATTCTTAATTGATAATTTGATTATTCCTTCGAGAGAAACAAGAAATTTCTTCAGAGAAAATTAGAAGAATACTAAAACTTCTAGTAAGTTCTAGCAATATTGTACAAGGTGAGTGTGTAAAATAGATTTTTTAAAGTAAAGGGTTGAGGTGGAGACCCAATACTTTTCCTAAGTCTGGGTATAATCGAGCTTGAGACGCAGATGCGGTATCGATCATTGGGTGGGCTCTCCGCTCGTCATTTGTTTCGCGCGACGTTCACTCACAGTCATCAATCAAACGCTGCCATCGGTCTCCCTCTAATCAAACCTCGGAAGTAAGAAGATTGAACTATTTGCGCAATGAACTATTATTTATAAATAAAAAACATTTCTATTATAAACGATCGACAGCTGTTAGATGACAGAATATGTTAAGAAATCAAATTAAAAAAAAAAAAAACTTCCTATTTCATGGATCAAACTTGAGTTGTTAGGTATTAATTTTATAAGAAAGAATTTGACTAGAAAACTATAATATAAATTAGTCATACAAGTACCAACTAAGTATACAATAAGTTTAGTACCGGTAGGGCACATTGCGTTTCGCAGTCATTTGAGCAGCCCGTCTGGCGGCAGTAACCACCACCTTACAGAATACCACCGTGAAATAACAGCATATGTGGTGTTGGGTTTTGGTGAGTGAGTAAAGGATGCCAGAACCCATTACCCCATCCCTTCCTTATCCCTTATCCTTAATCCTTCTATGGTCAGCGCACTTGTAGCACTTATGGCGTTGCTTATGTTATAGGCGACGGTAGTCACCTACCATCAAGTGGACCGTCAACCTGTGTGTCGACCTTAACATAAAAAACAGCCTATTTGGTCGAGTGATGTTTGCTTTATCGTTCTGTCTCAGAGGTCCTATTCCCGGCGAGGCCAACTTTGGGAAGCACTTTTCAATCACATAGTTGGCTCTTTTCTAGACCTATCGAGTATAGATCAGTAACCACCTCCTTACAGACTACCACCGTGAAAGAACAGCACGTGTGCTGCTGCGTTTCGGTGTAAGTAATTTGATGCCAAGACCTATTTCCCTATCTTTCTTAATCCTTAATCATATGGTCGACAGCACAGTTGCAGCATTTGTGGCGTTGCTTGTGTTATAGGCGACGGTATCAAGTGTTTTATTTTTTACAATTTTTATAGCACAGTTTCTAAAAAACTAAAATACAGTTTGATTACTTTAAACTTATATTAGTCGACATTTAAGGTCTATAATGAATAAAAAGAATTCGTTGCTATTAATCCATCCCATGATTTACTTGTGTTCGATTTTACGTGTTAGAACTGACGTTACTTACTCCAAACTTTTAGTACAGTTTTTACAAACAACTTTACAATATGCCATATCCGTTTGCGATTTCCATTAAGTTAACAATCCTTGTCACAATTCAAGACGTTCGTCCCCAGCTATCGGTCGAGCGATCTCAACTGGACCATTTGTCTTGCCAGCCTGACCACTAGACAATCGCCCCGATGCAAGTCAAGGACAGAAATTGGCGATTTCAGTGGCTTGTAACATAACAACGTTTCGATCAATTCACCTAATTATTAAAATTGTCTTAATTTATGTCCTACTTCAAGCCTACTTTACATTTTACAAATGAAGCCCAGCAGTAGTGGAATATTTTGTATGCATAAATATGAATGAAAACAAAAACAAAAAATTAGGAATTAGTAAGTTGAAGTGGCAATGGACCGGTCACATCTGCTGCAGAATTGATATCCGAGAGGTTCTTAAAAAAAAGAGGCCACGAATTGGAAAGCGTAGCAAAATCAAAATCAAAATCAGCCGGTAAGCGGCTGGATGCAAAGGGCAGAAGACCCGGTAAAAGATTAGTTAAGAAAATCACATATAAATAATTTTCTAGTTCGTGAAAGCATTCTAAAAGTAAAAACAAACCAACTCTTTAAAAAGAATGTTCTAGTAGAAAGCGCAGTCAATTTCTTGTACTTTGTAACTTGAAATTGCAAGAAGGGCAAGCTGTGACAATAAATAAAATAATATAAATTAACCACGACCGCTGTTGCGCAGTGTGGCCAATTTGTTACGTCCATGGTCAGTTATACCATTTTCTTAACCTCAGTTTAACTAAATGCCAACCGTGCGTGTAATACGTTAGTTAAAATTTGTAATTATCAAAATTTGAAACAATGTATCGCATTATTATCTTCTCAATCTTAAAAGGGATAAAACATTGGCATTGATCTGTTTGTATAGTCTTCAATTTACATGTGATTCGTTAATTTTCGTTATCGTCTAATTATAATTATATGTGTCTATTTGAAGACGTGAGTGGATGAAGGTGATCGCAATTTAGAATAAATCGAGGTTAAAGTTTTACTTTTAATTTTTGAGATAAATCGCCACGGAACTGATTTTTGTACTAAATTATAATGCAATGAAAACAACATAAAATATTAATGGCATGAAGCAATTAAACACTTGTATTATTTAATTAAAAAAAAAGGTTAACATAGCTCCCTCTTCCATTAACAAAAGTAAACTTTTCTGCACTTTTTGCTTTTTAAAATTAACTGTACATAACACCCTTTTTAACTTATTGTTTTCCAGAAATGTCTTAAATCGACGATTTTAAGGTCTGTAATCATTTATATGGACATATTACCTTCATCAACGCAAAAAAACGAAAAAACCCAAAAATGCGATTTATCACCATCATCCACTCACGTGTCTTCATTTATTATGTAATAAAAAAGAAAGAAGTATTTTGAGTTACTGAACTAAGAAATAAATTAGAGTTTTGATAAACGAGTTAAACATAATTAAAAGAAAATTAAAAGAAATGTTTCACCGATGATTTCGCTCACTGCACATAACGTCGCCGAGGATTCTCTACAATTAGTGTGGTTGGCAGACAATGTTTGTTTTTAGTGCGGCGTCCGTGTTTATTTCAAATCTACGTGTTGTATTCTCTATTAGATTAGAGAAATTGCAACTTGGTTCGTACAGAAAATAAAATGTAGTTATAATATGTGTCGTTCATTGTAAAAGTGAACTATCTCCTTGTAACTGAATTTTAGAATAACGAGCTTTTTGTGAATTATAAGTGTAGGAAAAAAAATATAAGCCTTCATTCATTGTTTTCATCTATGGTATTTTAATGCAACTATTGGAGTTATTTCACTTTTATATTGAAAGTTATGACTAAATGTGATACCATTAGGCAAGAAAAGATGGTTTTAAAAATAGGGAGTTACACCACTTTTACAATGAACGACACATATTTTGGTTTTCAAAGCAATACTCGTACACAATGTTTGAGTACAGAAATTTAATTTTATTCATTTAGTTTCTTTGCAATCACCCTAACACCTTGGCGAGGGTTCTGATAGAGGATAATCTTTTGGTTCGCACTGAAGCACAAAGTTCCCCAAGACATACTAAAATAATCTAGACTTACTGAGTAGGATGTGACACAGGTCACATACCTGGCATGCCACTTTTCAACCCCACACACATACCATTTATTGTCCCATAAAGGAGAAGAAAAAGGTTGAGACAAAAAAAATTAGTTTCTAGCCTTTACTACTTTACAAAAAATTGTTTACTAACACATTGCATATATTTTTAAAAAAGTGTGCGTGTCAGCTCCGATCATCGAAATACTACAATGGAATTTGCGTCACAAATGCCAAAGCGACACATAAAAAGAACGCCTTTGACAGAATCATGGCGGACTCTTGCCTTCACGCGTCAATGGTAAAAGGTAGTAACGATCAACTTCTACTATTTCATTTTAAACTCTAATGGGTTGACCTAAAGTCACATTTTCTTTAAATTACGTACTTATTATTATGTTTGTTTTGTTATAAATGACAGTTCATGCTCTACGCATATGTCACTTTTAAATGTTCCATAAAATTCGTTGTGTTTTGTATGGCACGCGGGTTCCATGTTGTAGTAATTTGATGTACCCGGCTTATAATATGAAAATCGATTCTTAATAAAAAAATAAAGTACCTTTAAACTTCAATATCTCGCCCATGTTTACGATGTACACAACTAGCATCTGTATGCATTGGCCACGTCAGTTCTCGTTTGCGCTTCGCGATACTCCGATACTCGGTGTGTCCAACACTCGCTTTTGATAATATACGAGTTGGCAATCCAATCGAATACATAATATTGGTTGGACGTATTTCAACATCGATTCCAACATAATTTAGTTCTGCGAGTCAATATACTGTGACGGTCTACTGGTCACGAAATTCACGAACACCTGAGTTAATACAAAAAGGGTTACGTTTTTCCATATTAAAAACAGTTTATTGAATTAATATAAAATTATCACAATTATAGTTTGTGCGTTTCACAATAATAAATTTAGCAGATAAAGATAATAATATTTTTTATGAAATATTTTTTCAATTTAATTATAATTTACACACAAATCTTATAGAATCCATTTTCTTTCGTGTTCTCTCTTTTTCGTTTAATTCTCTAGTTAGAAGAAGTCACTTAGGAATACGATTTATTTAGGTTCAGCGATACGTAAGTAATTTAAGCTAAAACTTTTAATACTTACCGATTTTTAAAAATTAATTTAAATTTGTCACTTTTAAAATACTTTCTTTCGTTGAAAGGTCTTTTTGTATTAATCGATATAAAAAAAACATCTTTAGATCTGTATGTTCCGTTGCAATTTTAGACACGAATTCGATATCTTTTTCCATCCTCATTTACAACCAGCAAACAGTAGATTTGTAGAGATCGAGGGCATTGTATGCGGCATAGTTCACCCAGAAATATTTTCCAAGTTATAGGTCAAATGCCATAAATATCAACAAGAATATGTTGATCAATTGCGTGTCAATATAAGTTATGGGCCGATCTCCAGGGTCTCGTACAAATGGGATCGGAAAGCCAATGCATACAGATCTAAAACGTTTCATAGACGATGATCTATTTGTCTAGATATGATACACAAGTTAAATTATTTACTTGAAAGTAAAATTACTACTTACTCGCCATCATTCCACTTGCGGAACACGAGGCGCGGGCAGGGGTTTCATGCCTTCGTGGTTGATGTTCCTCGGTCACGCACGAATCGTTACAGTTCCACCTTCCTTGCCCGAACTGCTAAGGAGTGGACTCATTGCCTGCGTCCGTGTTTCCTCAAAATTACAACCTTAAAACCTCGGGGTCTTCAAATCTTGGGTAAGTGGGCACTTACTAGGTAAGCGTGGTCCACCTTCGGCCGCATCTGCACCTTACATCAAGTGAGATCGCGGCCAAGCTCTGCCTTGATTTTATAAAAAAAAAAAAACATTTAGGCAGCCTGTAGTAACCACCCCTTTACAGAAGACAACCGTGAAATAACAGCATATGTGCTGTTGTGTTTCGGTTAGTAAATAAGGGATGCCAGAGCCCATTACCCATACTATGGCGTTGCTTATGTTGTTGGCGACGGTAGCCACCTACTTACCATCAAATGGACCGTCAGCCTTAAGAAGAATTAAGCAATTATTATTTTTAAACAAGCTGGTGCCCGCGACTTCGTCCGTGTTGAAAAAGAAAAAGTAGCCTATCTTGTGTCCCCGTACGTCTAAATGTTTATATACCAAGTTTCATGAAAATCAGTTAATTCGTTTAAGAATTATGGAGGAACAATAGGAACATACATACAGAAAAAAAATCTAGAAATCGACAATTTAGTTTAAGTATCATGTATAGAGCCTAAAAACACGATATCTGAAAACAAATTAAATTACTCCATGACCGACCCTAACAGATTTATTATTAGTATTGATGATTTAGAAACCAATTAGTATCTAAATAAATTTCCAGTGTAACTTTAGGTCTACGTGCAAACGATTTCCAAACTGAGACTAATATATAACAGCCAGTTGTGGTATGAATCTTAAACTTACTTTATCGTAACTTATATAAGTAAATAAAGCAAAACATGACCTCGTACTATTTTGTTGTGCTAACTTCTTTGCGATCTTCCGTAAATAGAGCAACCATTTAAGTGAAAAAAGCTGTGCTTTATCGAATAATTTATCAATATTATTTAATATATTTCCGTTAATTCATTTAATTAATGGAAATATATATATTTTTCCAAATTAGATTAAAATTATTAGAATTAGAAAAAAATAAAAAAACAAGTTTTTTTTATTATGGTTTTTTTTTGAAATTTTTTTTAATTATATTAATTTGAATTGAATTATACCTTCTATTTTTTTGAACATAACAGCAAAAATGCTGTTATTTTACGGTGGTATTTTGTTTAGGATTTTTTACAGTTTATAACAGCTGAACGCAGACCCCTGCTAAAGTGCTACACTCTTATAGTCAGGTGGTCGACAATGAATGACATCCAGTAGTCTTGGTCATTACCTAAGTAATCCCTTTGAGAGATCATCTAAGAAATACATTATAAATAGCAGATATCTGGTTCTGGAGTATTACTATTAGTTATGAAGTGTTAGAACGTGAGCGTCCAAACAGCTTGAGACGGCGCCTTGTTGGGACGAGTTTATCTCTGCGTCGCACGAGACAGCTTGTCACAATGTTATGCTGATTCTATTACAAACAACGGCTTGCATCCGAAACTTGGCTTTGGATGAAGTGATAAATGTGCCGTCCTCTCGGGTGTTAACATGTATTGTACACATATTATACGGTTTGAATTATTACACATACAAAGCATAACGACCAACATCAAAGGATTTTCATAATAATAGAATTTAAATTTTGTTTAGATTATTTAGAACTAGCGACTTGTAAACAAAACAAATTCTTTATAAATGATTTTCGGTACTTAATTATTAATTTTTGTGAAAGAAAAATCATAATTTGAGCGACGCTGTTTTATTTAATCACAATAGACTGCTCTCGCAAGAATAGTACGCTTAATTAACTGACGTTGCATGAAGAAAATAATTATAAATGTCATTTATTTGAGCGTGTTAAGTTTTAATTGCCAACAATATTAATACTTCTTTTTTAATAAAAATTGAAGTCACCATAAAACCATTTTTTTTTCACGGCTTACGAGTATTTAAAAATTTTATAAATTTTAGCAATATTATGGTTTTTTTTTAAAGTCAGCCTAGCCAACATATGTTCGTAACCAACATAATTTCCGATATACATATTTATTTTTACTCTTCACTTAAGTTGTTGAGAAATTTTGACTTCTTACCAGACAGTAATTCGTAACATTTATGGAAGTACTTATGACACTAAAACGAGCGTTTATTTCTAATAGTTAAGTTTAATTTTATTCATAATATATTAATATTCGACATAAAAATAATAAACGACTCCCATCGAGTGCGATTTCCAAACCTTTCAATGTGGTAAGTTTTTTTTTTAATTCTGTTAAACTTATTAGTATATAGCTCAATACCAAAATCACAATTTTAAGTTTATAAAAATTCGATACACATATATATGGAAACTGGATCAAAATATTTCCATCCCTTTGGGACCTACAATTCATCAGATAGACACACAGTACACACACACATACATGAAACTTATAACACCCCGTTTTCGTGTCGGTCGTAAAAAAATTATATTATTTGACACAAAAAAGGAAGCATATTTTACTTCTTAATTTAAAAAAAAAACGCTAGTAAAAAGTGCATACGTATACAAAATAAATGATGGTCTTTATCCTTCCCTAGTCGATTTCGTAGCTCCAATTCAGCAAGATAGAATGTAGGCCGAGTTGGGACACGGCAAAGTTTCTTCGGACTGCAAGTTGAGCTGAAACTTCGCTCGAAGGTACGTATTCAAAGTAGGGTATCCGTTCGTTGCTCTTCGCAAAATATACTGTTCCCATATTGTCGTATGTAAGACGAACATAGACTTTTCAAAAGTAAATATTTGAAAGACGTTGTGTGATGTTCGCTAACAATATGTCAAAAACAGCGTATTTTGCCGAGTTCTTTATATCACTGTATATTTCAATGAATGTTTTAACATCTGTTTTACGTAAAGAAGTATTTCTGTTTATTCCAAGTCGAACTAAATTTGTAGATACAAGTGTTATTAAAAAAATGTATTTATACATACAATTTAATAATTCAAAGCAATAAAATTTATTTTCATTATTAAAATAAATTTCTCATAACTCGTGAGAAGTGTCTTCAAAGTTAGACTTTGTTTTGAAAAATATATAGACTTAAGTGAAAATAGTGACGCAAAATTATAATAATATTTTTTCACATAATACATTTTTTAGAAAACCTATTGAAAGAATAATAGTGAAAATATAAGTTAGTCGAAGAAAACCACATCATAATGTCTCGTTTGTCTCAAAGGTGTTCCCAGCAAAAAAATTCAATAAAGCGGTCCGGGAGACCAAGCTCCGAACAAAACCAAATTACTCGTAGACGTTCTGCCCTTAATTAAACTTTTCTATGAATAATTCACTATCATAGTGAACCATTTTATAATATCGATGTGAATTTGAATTTTAGTTTGAAAATTATAATGAAGGTAGATTATAAATTTCCATTTCCTCAGTAATATTGGACTCGAAAACGGATTAAGTCTCTCTCAATCAACTTGAGAGAAATCCTCTTTCGAGGAATCACTTTGAGCTTCTAGCTTTATAATACTCCTTTAAATTTCAACTTGTTTATAACAAGAAGGTTTGCCTTTGGCGCTGCATCGTCATCTATCTAAAACTCCCCTATTGTATTGTACCGTCTTAGATGGAAAACTGTTAAATCCATACTACCAGGAGCAGTTCCTATTAAATTTCTCACGACGACGATGCTACGAAGAGATTACTTTGAAAGTATGTTAATATACACTTTGTTCGTACTGAAATTTCAGCTTTCATATTGCTAGTAGATCAGACGTCACTTATAACAGTAATGTTAGATAAGTTTATTTTTTATTACTTGCGGTTTAATTCGCCGTAATATTAAGCGCCTCTTTCACCAACGTCAAGTAGGCTAAACCGTCACTTAAAGTTACCTGTCACCGGGAATAATTTATCTAATATACCTTTGTTTGTACGGTAAACGTCCCAAACATTAAATAGAAAATAATAAAAAAAAATCACCTATCGAATGATGCAGTAATCCGAGTGCATAATTCAATAAAACAGAAAATGATTTCTAAAAGTAACTAATCAACACTTTACTTGTAGAGGAGCTAAATAAAATGTTTCCACATTGCAGCTCTTGAGAAGGCTTAATTAAAAGGAGGTTCAAACCGCGGGATACAGCTAGTGTAATTTTTGTTTAAGTTCTCATCTCACAGTCATTACTTATTGGCAAAGATTTAAATCGAGAGATGCGGCATTACTAGTGAAAGTGTGTTACAAAATACAACATACATTATACTAAAGACAAAAGTATAAAATACATATAACTTTGTCTAAACACACTTTTAAACACAGACAACACATTCCTTACTTCAAACGTGACTGTGACGATAGCGACGCTCTCAATGAGCGACCGTCACTCACTGTAGCTGGCGTGCAACTGTAGTTGGGTTGAGCGCCTCCGCCCAACCCATTGTTAAGAATTTTCGGTGTGTTTTTAGTATGGCGCGAGGAGATTACGCCGCATCTTTCGATTTAAATCTTTGCTTATTGGAGATAATCCTTTGTTTACTCACACACACCTGGGACTACATTAGTTCGCTGTCAACGCTCTCTTGCTCTAAAAAGATACGAAAGGAGGTCGTCCTTCACCCATCCTAGTTGCATTTAAATTAAAGATATGCTCGTGTATATTTTAATAGGCAACACAATCGGGATTTCTTTTCTCATAGGTAACAATTCATAAAATATAATTTTCGTCCCGAAACTTAAACTTAAAAGTTTCAAGGTGGTGTTCTATGGTACCTAGAGCCATAAGATAAAAAAAATTAAATAAATATATTCTTTTTACATACGCTAGATTATCTTAATTTCGGAACGTACAGTGTCATGCCCTACTAATTTTATTTCGATTTCTATTTAAACTCTCCAAAAATTACTCGAAAGTCGTAAATCTGTTCACAATTAACCGTGTGACACGTGTTACTCATTTTTGACAGGAATAGCGAGAAAAAGACAGTAAAAAAATACAATTCCGTCCCACATGTTAAGCGACAAATGTGTTGCATCTTTGAAACTAAGTGGGATTAATATGTTTTTAAAATAAATATTGAGTTTAAATACTTTTTGGTTACTTTTACAATATTATTGTAACCATATTCGTTCTTTGTCATTTTTATTTTATTCGACGAATCACATTACAGAATGACACTGCTGAAAATAATACCTATGTTATATGAAGAAAAAAAAATCTTTTGCGGAAACATCAACACCTAAAAATGATATCCGGTCGATAAAGTTGCAAATGTATTCGTTTTAAACGCACCATTTGACTTTATGAGCTCGGTTTCCTTGCTTTGCTGCGAACATGGATACTCCATATACGAACATATTCGCATACGAAGCTGTGCAAAGAAATCACAGTCTTTAACCCAAACAATATACGCTCCACGTTACCGAGTCTTTGATTCGGTCACATGCAGCAGTTTCCTTGTTGGTATCGTGTAAGAAATCATAGCTAAGTTGCAATAAACCACAGAAAGTACAGTTTGAATTTGGCAGAGACACAAATGCAGCGTTACTTGTTGTTATAAATGTACGTTGTGGCAATGTCTCATTCATATCTCCATACGTTTGTAAAACATTAAGACGTTATTGTTTTAATAGCCGAATGTTGCAACTATGTTCTATTTTAAAAATATTTTATATTTCACTTAAACTTAAATATTTTAAGCGCCGTTTCTCAAAAGTCAAGTAGGCCAAACTGTCATTTAAAGTCACCGGTAACCGGGGATAATGAGGCTGATATACCTTTGTTTGTACGGTAAACGTCCCAAACATTAAATAGAAAATAATAATAAAAAATCGGCTATCGAATGATGCAGTAAACCGAGTGCATAATTCAATATAACAGAAAATGATTTCTAAAAGTAACTAATCAACACTTTACTTGAAGTTTGTGAAAGAGGCCCTAAGTGTTGTGTATTTTGTGCAGGTATAATATTATTGATAATTTTATTATGCAGTTCTGCGTTCTGCAGTAATTTTCTTTATGTTAAGGCTGGCAGACAGGTTGACGTTCCACTTGATGGTAGGTGGCTACCGTCACCTATAAGACAAGCAATGCCACAGGTACTCTAAGTGCGCTGCCAACTCAGTAGGATTAAGAATAAGGGAATTGGGAAGGGATAGGGAAATGGGCTCTGGCATCCCTTACTCACTCACTGAAACACAACAGCAAAGTACTGTTATTTCACTGTGGTCTTCTGTAAGAGGTGTTTACTGCGAAACGCAGTGTGCCCTGCCACTACTTGGAAAAACTACAGTAAATAGAGAACTGAAGAAGTAACAGAAAACCACCGTGAAACATAAGTGAGTAAGTTATGTCAGAACCCATTTCAATATCCAACTTTATATAAGTTTATATAATTGGTAAGTCTTTTGAAATCAATACTAATAATAAATGTGTAAGGGTCGGTCATGGAGTAATTTACTTTGTTTTCGGAGATATCGTGTTTATAGGCTCTATACATGATACTGAAACTAAATTGACCTTTTTTAGAATTTTTTACTGTATGTATGTTCCTCCATAACTCTTAAACGAATTAACTGATTTTCATGAAACTTGGTAAATAAACATTTAGACGTACGGGACACAGATAGGCTACTTTGTTCTTTTTTAACGCGGACGAAGTCGCGGGCGCGAGCTAGTATAAAATAAAATTAATCTCACCTAACTGCTCATTTCGAGCAGGAACAGTTTTAAAAAACCTATAAGTGTGAAAGGACAAAATATAGAATATGTTGATAGTTATGTTTATCTCGGGAAACAAGTCTCGTTAACTAGGGCAAGTAACGAAGAAGAAATAGATAGGAGAATAAACATAACCTGGCAGAAATTTTGGACACTTAAAGAAATTTTAAAAGGAAATTATAGTTTGAATTTGAAAAAAAACTGTAATCGAAACATATCGAGCATTATACCATGCCTACTGTACGGAAGCCAAACGTGGGTCTATACAAACAAAATTGAATCTAGAATTAATTCCTGCCAACATGCTATGGAAAGGAGTATTTTAAATTTGAGAAAAATTTATAAAATTAGAAACACAGTCATACGGCAAAAAACTAAATTAACAGATGCTCTCCAACAGGCATTAAAACTTAAGTGGCAATGGGCAGGTCATATTTCTAGATGCAAAGACAAAAGATGGACCATAACGACAACGAGATGGAAAGGACCAGAAGGGAGAAGGAGTGTTGGACGTCCCAAGGAAAGGTGGTCAGATGACATTATTAAAATAGCAGGGAAAGATTGGTTAAACATTGGAAGTGACAGGAAACAATGGAAAAAAATGGGGGAGGCTTTTACCCAAATAAGGGATCCACAAGCCCACAACTAGCTTATTTATTAAATTGATGTCATTTTATTTTTGTTAATTGTTTGTGGAAATAAATAAAGCTTTATTATTATTATTATTATAACTGCTCATTTCTAATAACATCTAACAATAAAATATTAAATAATAAATCTTAACTGTTAACATAGTAAATGGGAAAATTAATTTGTTTGTTACGATGTAGTGCTATTTTTCAGTGCCCTTACATACATACATTAAGTTTTTTTTAATACTGTCGAGTTAGTTTACTGCTCAGATAAAATAAGCGACCAAATAAACGACAAAGTTTTTATTTTTATTTTTTACTAGCTGCTGCCCGCGACTTCGCCCTCGTAACTTTGTAAATTATATACTAAAAACCTTCCTCGATAACCACTCTATCCATTAGTGAAAACAGCATCAAAATCGGTGCAGTAGTTTTTGAGTTTATCGAGAACAGACAGATATTACTTTGTTTTATAAATGAATTTAAAAATGATTTCTCGCTTCTGTTCACATATTTGGTAGTCTTGTGAGATAATCTCATTTGAAACTAAACAGGTATAAAGGTGTTCGTTTTATAATAAAAGAAAGAATATCAGGGCATATTCGCACTTTTATTTTACGATTTGACACATAGTGTGGAAGTACACCGGACTAAGCGACCAAGTTATTCGCGATCACAAAAGACTTCTTCAAACCAAATAAGTTTTAACTACATACACTTTAGGTCTAAATTTCAATGCATTCCGTTGTTGAAGCGGCACTATTCACTTGTTTTTTAATAGTTGGTTTTCAGACCACGTACACTTGGCATAGCTCCTGAATAGATATCTCGCGGAATGATACGGCCCTCGAGATGCCAATAAAACCTGATTTATATAAAATACTTGCAAATTCACACTTACTAAATTCTCAAACACTTCTATAACTTTTATCTCATTTGCACTGATTTCGCTTATTCGGTAATTCTGAAAGCTTTTGACGATTTTAAATTCATTTCAATTTTATTTTCTATGCGAAACTTTTACGCGAGACCCTCTGAGTTAATTGCTCATATTCGTCTATCTATAAAACCTTTTTATTTGAAAATTCTTCTTATATGTAATATTATATTACATGGTCATAATATTATATAATTAGGTATATTATGTTGTATTATAAATAAGCATTTTTCGTTTATTTATTATTTTGAAATTGTGATATTCTCGTCGACATGTCATCTTTTCGTCTTCTCATGTGAATTGTAAATGTGAATCATAGAAATCAGTAGAATTATTTAATATTTTCAAATCGCAACCCACAAACCAAATCAACATACACAAAAAGACATGTAAGTTGTATTTTTTTTTTATAAGAGTGCAGAATTCTATTGATTTTGTACAAGACTACGAAAGAAGGAGGTACTTTGGTTAGTATTGGCTCAATAAAATAAGTATTCAAAAAATGTTAGGTACTTTCTGAACGAATTTAAATGGTTGTGAATTAGGCTTTTAACGCTATATTGATATAATTATCCTAAAGTGTTGACCACTTAAATTAATTAAATATCGTACAACAATCTAGTACAAGAAAATAGAAGTGAAAAGGAACATCGTTACTTTCATTCTTTTCGCTAAAAGCATTGCTAACGATACCATAAATCAACCATTGAAAATCGACTAGTATTTCTAGAAAATGTAAATAAAGAAAATATTAAGACCAAACTCACAAACTAATAACACAGTTAGTTATTAATGTACATATTTAGTTAAGAACAATAATAGTCCAGTGGCTCAAACATTCGCAATACGCAGGCTCCAATCCCGCTCGAGTTAGAATTTATTTATTAAAATTTACATAAAAAACACACGCAGGGAGAGTGTATCACTTTCTATAATAATAGAGAAAAATAGTAATTTTACAAAACAAGCAGTCACGCACAAAACGAAACCGCATTTGTGCTGGGTACCCGTGTATTTTAACAATTAACAAAATTTATAATGTGTCAACAACTTCAAGTTAAGTAAAGTTTACTTTTCCTACTTCAATTAAAAATAATTAAGGATTGAAGCTTTTTTACGAGTATTATAAGATTCGGTATATCTTTTCTATAATATCAGTCTATTTTTTTTATTATAATCTGTCTACCTACATTTATATTACAACATGTAGCAAGTATGTAATAGGTATCTGGTTGGGTTTAATGAAGTGGAGGAGTTCACAGCATATGTATATTTACCATTTGTATGTAATATCGCTCCGAAAAGTAATTATCGGAATATCTCGTTCTATTAAGGCGCCTTGGCCTTGATTAAGTATGAATCAATTGATTGATTTGATTTTGTGGGTATGTGACTGGCTTTGTACCATCAACCTATTATATCATCACATAGTTACAGGTTACGTTACGTTTAACTGACTTCACACGCTACAGTGGTCTTTTGAGGCTGTATACTCCTATACAGCCTCAAAAGGCCACTGGCTCCTATAGTTTGTAAGGGGGTAGTTACTGCCTCAAACAGGCTGCAAAACATAGTTCGCAAAACGAACATTTGTTATTCAAAAACATCGAAAATAACTTTTCATTTACATTTCCCATGAAAACGGAATTTATCCAAAAAAATAATTTGGTCCAAAAGGGATCTCTTCTAAAAAAAATATTCATCTTAAAAATCCTAGCTGAGGTGTACACACTTGTACACTTATACTACTACTATACTTATACTTGTACACACCCGTAAATTAAATCATGTTCGTTGCAAAAACGAAAACTGTCTCATGTACAATAATAAAATATAAATCCAATAACTTTAATAAACACAATATTATCGAGTTCAATTTATTTAAAGAGCCCCACACACCGCAATGACAGTTTGAGATCAAGCCGGGGAGAAATTTCCGGGACGCATCGAGTTTTAATATAAAACGTATCGAGAGACTGCAATAGCGGATTCTAGTACAGCGAACAGACTTCATACTTGTCTATTTAAACAAATTATTTTTGTAAAAATAATCGTTTACTGTAATAACCTGTAATAATTAATACTTGAGTAATGGCCGCCACTCACCATCAGTTGACATGATCCATGGCTTGATCAAGCCAAATATTTCGCCACACATGGTCAGTTTACTTGATCAAGCCAGTTTGATCAAGCCATTGGATCATGCCAACTGATGGTGAGTGGCGGCCATAAAGTATCAAAATATCTTATTCCGAACTAAATATATTCGTATAGGGACTAGAATGAAACATGTAGCCCAGAGTATGGAATAACATTTAACATTTACTAGTCAATATCAATTTAATACTTAGTATTTTTACAATTTTATTGAATTAGAGTAGCATTGTTTTTTGTGTTTTCGTTATAATTTATACCCTAATTTTATTAAGCGAAGAATTGGTTAATATGAATAATTTTGTACATCTTTCTTTTGAATTACAATTTGTAATTAAATCTATACATATAAAATAAAAATATAATTATTAAATATATGTTAAAAAGTGTACTTTCTTCACATCAATTACCGGTAACAAAAATAAAGTATTTTAATACTTACATTTGCTCAGGAATGTTAGCAAAACAATCCGCATCAAGCGTTTGAAAACGAGATTCAATTAAAAACTTGTCTTAATTTTAAACTAAGTTAGAGTTCTACGTAATTTGTTGACAGAATTCAAAATCGGGTGCAGCCGTTTGTATTGAGTGAAAAATTGAGTTTCCGAAGCTTTCAACTTAATTTGTTTAAGAAAAACATTATTATTGAGAAATTTTGCCCTCGACGAACTTAATGTCCGACAAAGTTCGACAGACTGTATCAACCTTTATAGGTATAAATAAAATACTGTTCGGCTATGAGCTATGAACTTGAGCTTGAGCTATGAAATAGTAGGAATTGAACTGCGAAATAGTGGTCACATGCCTTGCAAGATTGCAAGCCATAATTTGGGAGGCTATGGTATATTTCGTGTTTTACAAATTGTAATACTCACATTACAAAAAGATTTGATTTAGATATAATCACTTTTTCATCTGAAACCTATAAGAATTTAATAAAGAAAAAACATTTGTTTTTAAAAGCTCAGTCCACATAGAATGTTATAATAGTAAATTCAAGATCCTATAAAACAATATTGTCACTATGCTGCTGTATCCTAATAATACAACCATATAAGTGCATGTAGTACCTAGGACTGATGGCAGATAAAAAAATAGTACCTAATCTTAGTTAGGTAGCAACAAAACGTTCTACCAAAATGTTATCACTGCTATCTTATAGTTATAATAATATAATTAGCATGAATAATTCAGATTACGCTTAATGGCATCAACAGATTGATGGGGATAGTAAACCAGGGAACGTAATTTATAATGTATACGAAATTCAGCAGCTTGTGAGATTGCGGTCTCAGCTATAATCTACAAAGAAAACGATAAAGTCACGCATAGATAAATCACATGGAATGTAATAGTTTTAACTCGCAAATAATAACAAATCGAAGCCATTGGCAAGCGAACAATACCTGTTAATTTTTTTTTATTGAAACAAGTCACATAGCACTCATTACAAGATTAATCAATACTAATAATAAATCTGTAAGGGTTGGTCATGGAGTGTTACTTTGTTTTCAGAAATATCGTGTTTATAGGCTCTATATATGATACTGAATCAAAATTGACGATTTTTAGAATTCTTTTTCTGTATGTATGTATGTATGTTCCTCTGATGTATGTATGTATGTATGTATGTTCCTTAACTGATTTTCATGAAACTTGGTAGGTAAACATTTAGACGTACGGGACACAAGATAGGCTACTTTTTTCTTTTTCAACGCGGACGAAGTCGCGGGCGCCAGCTAGTATAAGAATACTACTAAGGTCATACTACCAATAACGGACTACTTTTTTTACTACAAAAAAGCTATAAAATTATATTAAAAAGTATGTTATAAAAGTTTTTTTTTACTATATGTTATCGCAATACCTTGCCTTGGTAGAGGTTTCCACTATTTTCGTTCCCATGAGCTGTGTGGCCTCTCCGATGCAACTTCATCTTAAGTTTCTTCTTAAGAAGAATTTTAGCAGAACGTTTATATGTCTTTGAGTTCCATCAACCTAAACTGTCTATTACCTAGTTACATAAAAAATAAATTCATAAGACTGAAAATGATCCCAGCAATAGTTAGTTCACAATATGTATTCAATGATAATGAGTTGGAATTAACATAAACCATGCGGGTTTGTATGTATTATTCATGTTATTTGCAAAGCAAATCGACAAATATTTGAAATGTGGCCAACAACATCAAATATTTAAGGTTTTACAAGTCACTTTTCCTACATACAAACGTTTAAGGTTAATTACACCGCTGTTTTATGTTTAATTTACAAAAGTAAGCATGATACCGATTTATCTTGTCGTTAACTAAGTTTCTAGGCATACAATCCTTAAAAAAAAGTATTAATTTAAAAGATATGATCATTGAAAAATCCATATTTTAACACAAGTTTTAATGCAACTTTGAGGTTGAATAGGTCACTCTAGTTTACAAAAACTCCAAAATACTTTGCCCATAAACATTGATTAGTTATTCAAGAGTTGAAATAACTTTACACAAAATAGATATATGCAGTAGTTTTTTCATAAAAACCGTTAGCCCAAGGGTCTATTTGTGATTTTTTCTGTCCTCATATTTGGTATGAATCGATGTGCATCTCACTCGACTTTTCTTCCCCCGCGGGTAGTGGAGGGAAGGCACGCCCACACAATAAATGGTATCAAGGAGGATAAGAGTTACCTCTATCCTCCTTGAATGGGCCGGGCAGGGAGTCACAGTGTTGCCATTTATACGGATTTATCCGTATATGTACTAATTTTCAACTTCACATACGGGTAACTTAAACATACAAATATTTATGCGGAATTATATGTTCAGAAAAATAAAATAATAATAATTTTATAAGGATACAATATAAAAAAATACAATAAGTAGTATTGTACATAAATAAATACGAAACTAAATAATCCAGCTGATGGACAACACTGCCTAACAAGTATCTATTGCACCATTGTTTTGATTTCGATGTTAATTTATCAATTATTCATTTATTATAATTATTATTTAAAATCATACATTATCATTTTATTCCGTAGGTACTAATATTATAAATGCGCAAGTTTGTATGAATGTATGGATGTTTGTTACTCTCACACAAAAACTACTGAATGGATTTCAATGAAATTCACAACAATATAGCTTATACATCAGAATAAGACATAAAAAGATAAAAAGATATTGTGTGGATAAAAAAAAGATATTGTACGGATTGGGCGCCACTGTCGCGCGGCGACGCCGCCGTCGTCACAGGGATAACTATGTCTGGCGTTACCACTCACATATTTCCTGCATTTCCTTGCAACGCGGACGAAGTCGCGGGCACCAGTTAGTTTTTAATAAATGAATCCTATGAAAACGGTTGTTTTTTTGCAATTGATATTTTTTTACAATACAATACACAGTCATACGGAATTTATACGGATTTATTAGGGCCCCGAATATTACTTCGTATAAGGTTGGCAATGGCAACACTCTGTCATCTGTCAGCTAGACTGAGCTAGACTAGAGTCTATAGTCTACTAAATACATCGTAAATATTATATTTATCTAGTTATTTATAACGTGGCATAGTTTGTACGTAAAGACATTATTTTATTATTTAGTTAGGCAAGGCTGTTGTACAAGTGACTTCATATTTTCATATCACATTGACTCTCTTTGGACAATCTCGTCACATTGTACCAAATTACAAAATATAAAAATAATGGGTAAGTTTTATTACATATTTAATCTAATTTTTGTTATAATATATACATAATTTTTGTTATATTATATAGGTAAACTCGACAAATAAAGTACTTTATCACCCTAACATTATTTGTATGTTGTAGAATAATAAGGTCAGTTTTCTTTTGAAAATTCAAAGTGACAATTATGTCAATCAGTAATCAATACCTATATTTCAAATCTAAGGCCGGTTTCAGTGCTCTCCTGACCGACCGCGGTAGCAATACGCGTGCGTACGGTCAGGCGAGCTTTGTAACGACTTGTGAATTTTCATACAAGTGACAACCGCGTCAGTCGCACGGTCGGTAGTACGTATCGTCAGTACTGACCGTCAGGAGAACACTGAAACCGGCCTAAGCCTTAGCGAATTTTGAAATGAATGGAATTTGTTATCGAAACTGATAAAGCACTTTTCTGGTCGGCCATACATAATTACACGTTGTCTGGGACACCAGAAAGGACATAGGGTACCTTTCATCCAGAACGCGGACGAAGTCGCGGGCACCAGCTAGTTATTTATAACTCGAGACGGCTGGACTGAATTTTATGATCGTTATTTTAGAGATGGCAACGCTATGCAAATCATACTAATTAATAATGATTATCATAATATAATAATAATGAGTATCATATTATCATAATATACTTATATTACTCAATCAGGCGGAAATGGCTGGATGGATTTGAATTTGAATTGAATTTCTTATCCCTGTAAAGATAATTTTGTCCTAGTATTTTTTTTAAATTTATGGTCCATAAATAATAAAATTCTTACAGTATAAATAAATAGGTATGTGCTGCTTTTATAGCTATATGCTTTATTTTATGAAACAGAACCGCAAAAGGATCGTCGTAATGGAGAAAAAAAAAACGCTTATACCTAACTGCTTCTCGCAAAATGTGTTGCTAAGCGCAAAACTCGAAAACGGCTGGACCGATTTTAATTCTGTTTTCACTCATGGATAGAGGCATAATCAGGGAAGGTTTTTACTTTAAAAAATGCACCCCGGGTAGCTATTTGTAAAATAATTTTAAATCAGGTTCTATTTTTCTAGAAATTTAAAACTAATTTTTATTTATATAATTCCTGTTTTAGATCACCTCATGTAAACCATCCTGAGGCATATAAAGCAATTGTGGTTCAAGCAGAAACATACAAAGCATCTTCTTCCTCATGTTCTGCTACTGCTACTCAAATTCGTAACTAAATCCCAGTGTCTATGTAGTGTTTATTTTATTAATTGTATATTTTTAACTAATATATTTTTGTTTTAGGTCACCTCAAGAATCATTTCTACAAATGGTGGTTCAAACAGACGTACATAATCAACCTTGTGTTTCCTCCTTCAAAGATATTATTCCCTCAGCACATGCCCCTTGTAAAGGATTTAGCTACTATAATATTCAGGCTCAAACTAACTGGGATGCATTGAAACTGACGCTTCTGTTTGTAACATCTCAAATTTGTAAGTATATATACAGACATTCTATGTAAGCAATGTATGGAGGAATCAAACAAATTAATAAAGTTTTCAAACTTGTTTGGGTTAACGGTTCAACCCGTTAACGATTTTTTAAGTATTTTGCGAAAACTTTAATAAGCACAAAAAGTATCAAAAACAAAAATTATCCTTATTAAATTTTTAAACAAAATATGTTCTCTACATTATTTTGATTAGCTTGACGGTTTTTAAGTTACCGCCAGTTTTCAAACTTTGAAAGTTAGTATAAAAACTTTTATACTCTTGTTTAGAATTTTATGAGAATAATTTTTACCTTTGACACTTTTTTGTATGTATAACACCCGTATTCACAAATGATACTTGTCTAAGTAGCAATACTATACAAAGAACGCTATGCGTTACTCATATCAAGCCATCCCATTCAAGAAGTTCTTTACTATGTATTGAATAACGGCCCTGTGATTGGTTAATTTGTTGTGGCATACTTCACTCTAGTATTTGACAATTGATATTACAGATGTTAACTAATATTATAACCTGTATATGCCTGTATAATATTTTTCGTTTGGCGTTGCTTGTTTTATTTTTATTTCGGAGTGGGTATATGATTTTTATTATTATTTTATTGACCAAATATTAATATTACGAGACTGTAGGTTGACTGATTTTTATAAGGTCTCCAGTAATCATCTGTAAATAATATAATGGTAAATCATTTACTTCAATAAAGCTTATACTTTATTGAAACATTTTTTTTAAGTCAATGTATTTCGTTATTATCTACAATAAATAATAAATTATATTCATATTATAATACAAATGTTTATTTGTAATTTTTTTTTCCTAATTAGAGAGGTACAATAACCTGGAAACTCCCAAAAGCATAAAATCTTAGGGCCACTAGTAACTGATAAACAGGAGGTATTGGAAGGCCTCTTTTGGTTAGTTTGTCGAGATTTTAACTAATCAGTGGCAGGAGCACGAATAGAACAATATTATCTTTTGAAAATCTATTCCGCCTCCTAAATTCATCCGCACTGTAGTAATCGAAAGGATTTTTGAAAACCACCTATTACTTTTTTGTACTTATTGTTCGAAATCCTACACTGATATAATTATCAAACTCCTCTTCGCTACTGTAATCCATTGGTTGAAAGTACATAGTTGATACAAATATAATTTTCAAATTGAATATAACCTGAAATAACCGAAGACCATTCAAACTCCAACGATTATAACCTTGCTTTTGACATAAGCCTGGACACAATGCGTTCGCTAATATAGCTTGGGCCTCGGCGGCTACTTTACTTGTGCGTCGATTTTGACGGACACATAGTGTCGTTCATCACTCAAGTGCTGTTTATGAATTGATTCGGCCGTCCCTTTGCGTTTGTCAGCACTGTGAGACCTCATAGTATCACAAACTGTCGTACGTGACTATTAACCCAGTCACCCAAGACAAAAAAATCGCGTTAGGTCGCAAAAAATTGCACTGTTTTGATTTTTTGGGATGTTGTTAAGATAGATACCAGTAGTGTAAAACCAAGTTTGCATTTTTTTTTTCTCTTTGACAAGGGGAAATCTCATCCATGGATACCCACAGACCCGGGGTGGCCTGTGGGTTATGTCGGACATTAACCGACTAAAACCCTTTGGCGTTGGTATTAGGTGAGGTTCCTCCACCACTTCACCTCTGTGACTTCAATATTGATAAGAACCTACACATTAATATTATTTGCACATTATTATTATTTTATTATACTCAATTTAACTTGTCTCCCCCTCCAAAAGGGATCTATTACTTATTTACTTGATAACAAGTGAACTTATTGGCCCTACAGAGTTGTACTTGTGCTCAAATTGAAACTAAGTAAATGCTCTACAACTTCATTTCTCATAACTTTCCATGTAAAATGATATTTTGTTTTAAAAATTTCTAACTTTTTGGGAAAAATGACCCATTTTTGAAGTAGTGTATCTCGAGATCTGTTTGACATACAGAGCTGCGGTACACTCGAATTGTAGCAAAATTTATTTTCTTTAAGAGTGTCTAGGATGATTTTTCCATAGAATGCACTTTTCAGAAGTTATAAGAGAAAAACTGAAAAAAGTCTGAAAATTTTGAGCTTTTTCGAGCACCGTGCAGTTAGCACACAGGTCTCTCGAAACTGCAAACTTAGTTTTACACTACTGGTATCTATCCTAACAACATCCCAAAAAATCAAGACAGTGCAATTTATTGCGACCTAAGATGTCTTCAGTGACTGGGTTATTTATAAAAATGTATTTCTGCCTATTTCATTCCGTGTCTGACAAATATGACAATTTTAGTACTGTCAATTTAATTTATAGTTTAGTTTTTATGACAAGAGAATTAGCACCAATACCACGCATACATATCATAATAATTATAAAATGCGAACGAAAGTGTGTGATGATGATGATGTTCATATTTGTATTCAATCACGTATTGTATCTTACTCATCGGTATTTGTTACTCAATCACGTTAAATCAATAGCGCAACGAATATTTATTATCTCTGTGAAGTACCTAGTAATAAAATAATAACTCCATATGTGCTAATTTAGACTTTTTGTGTTTGTATTTTATATAACATTCATTTTTATGTTATACCAATGTTTATAAAATAAATAAATATGTAAAGTATTTTTCTTTTATTTACATCCTAATCAGGAAAATCAGGAAAATTAACCTTATTTCTATACTAATTTGTTTGTTTCTTTGCAAAGATTTAAATCTTTGTTTGTTTGCGTTGAATACGCTTTGAAACTACTGAACCGATTTGAAAAGTTCTTTCACTGTTAGGAAGCTACATTATCAGCGATGAACATAGCCTATGTTATATAAATTTTCAAAAAAATTAGAGATCCTTACTAAAACTCCAATAATGTAACCCAAGGTGTAAAAAAAATTACTTAAAATATTCCTTACATCGCGTGCGCTGCGAAAACTTTGCAGAACACATCAATATCTATACAAAGTGTCGCAACAGCATAAGTATTTATTTATTTAAAAGGCTTACCAACTAAAGACATACTAAAATCACTATATACAACACTACTGAAAGGAACATTACAAGTATGAGTTTAAATTAAATGTCTTTATTATACCATTCCATTCGAACGATATCACGAGTTTAAAAATGTAAGTATTAGAAAAAAGTCGCGTGGCGTGGTCGCCGCTCACCCCAGACTATAATATGCGATGTAAGCGTCATTTATTTGTTAAATACCCGTGCGAAGCCGGGGCGTGCTGATAGACTAGTACTACAATAAATTAGTGATAAAACACTCGCGGCAAACGTCCGCGTTCGACGAGATCTCGCAGTGTGCGTTGCCTAACAACGTCACAATACGGTCCAATTGTGTATGTGTGCGCGCTATGTTCTAACTGCTCATCATCGGTCTTTCTCTTTCGCCCAATTTCTGTGTGAAACAGAATGAATTTTAGCTACAGGCAACGATGAGTTCGGGCTGTCAACTAGTTACGCCTTAAGTTTCTTATTCAATTAAAATGAAATACTGTTTCGGTGCAGTTCTAATAGGACAACTTTGTTAAAATATTTGTTTTCGTCGTGTTTATTAATTTTAAGACAGTTTAGGTTTGCGGTGAACGTGAAAATATTTTGGTATGAAATTTTGTACTTGCTTCAAGCTTATTTCTGATAATGTTATAAATGCAAATGTTTCTAAATCACGCGAAAACGGCTGAACAGATTTGGATGAAATTTGGCACACAAATAGTTTATTAGATGGGTTAACATATAGGATACTTTTTATTCTGAAAAAACATTACGTTCCTGTGGGATTTTACAAAAAAAAAACCTAACTACAGGGCATAAGTTGCTTGCACAACTAGTATACTTAAGTGTAACTTAAAAATGTATAATTATATATAAATATAAATTCAGTAACGAAAGTTAGCATTTTTATGTATTTTTTCAAATTTCAAGCTGTTAAAAGTTATAATTGATATCCATTCACTGATGCCACTTGTTGACAACAATTAAATGTCACTTATAAGCGTTAGCATTTTTACTGCATCGTATTAACATTTTGCATCATAAACTTCAAAAGAGCTCTGCTATGAAAGCAGAAAATGCATAATAAGAACGCCATTGAAACCTGCAACGTTGTACTGCAGTAATAATCCATTGTGATTGTGAACTGCGTCCTTAACCTATACTAGTGTTTTCATACGGATTCCTTTGGCAATTTCATTGCATTATTGCAAAGTGAAATTATACTACATATATTGCTGACCCTCATTTGAAGAAAACCATTATCATGTTTAATCGGCATTTGGAAACATATTTCGATTATTGGGAAGCCTAAATAAATAAGAGTACAATTTGTCACCTGATTGTGAGGACTTTGCCGAAATAGATTATAATATATTATGTGAAGTTCATCACACATATTAAGAAAAATTAAGTAGGTACTTTATGAAGCGTCTTCTCAAAACAAAATAAATTTACTCAGTCACGTGTGAAGGCAGCAGGTTGATCGTATTAAGTAGATAAAATGGGAAATATAAAAAAAAACAAAACTTTAACATTCATAGAGGCGTGAAAGATTTTGATTTTGTGAGCATTTAATGTTAAGTGCTCGTAGTGCAGTGAGCAATAGTTGCCTCTAACCAAGTTTTGCAACTATGTAATTATTGTCCGGAGGTAGCAATTTAGTGTTTCAATATTGTCGTCCAGTTGCTGAATTAAGTTAACCAAAACTTGTACGGTCAACAAGGTGTATGGCTTCATAGTTCATACATTGAGGGATTTTGGACATATTCTCGTCCAAAATCCCTCAATGTATCAAAACAAAAGTGTTCGAACAATGTGTGTTACCAGTGATCACATATGGCGCTGAAACGTGGTCTTTTACTATGGGCCTCGTGAGAAAGCTCAACGTCGCTCAACGAGCTATGGAGAGGGCTATGCTCGGGGTTATACTGCGTGATCGAATCAGTATTGAAGAGATCCGTAGACGTAAGAAAGTTACCAACATAAGCCAGCGGATTAGTAAGTTAAAATGGAAGTGGGCAGAAAACATAATAAGAAGAGCCGACGGCCGCTGGAACGGAAGGTTTTCGAATGGAGGCCACGGACTGGGAAGCGAAGCGCAGAACGTCAACCCAAAAGGTGGACAGACGTAAAGGTGACCTTTACAGGTGTAAAGGGCCGCGGGTCGACGGTGGATCCAGGCTGTTTCTGACTGGTCATATTGGAAAATTATGGGCGAATCCTATGTCCAGCAGTGAATGTTCTGCGGTTGAAATTGTAGTATACACATCATCAATCAATCATCAATACTAATAATAAATCTGTAAGGGTTGGTCATGGAGTAAGTTACTTTGTTTTCAGAGATATCGTGTTTATAGGCTTTATACATGATAATGATACTAAATTGACGATTTTTAGAATTTTTTTCTGTATGTATGTATGTATGTATGTATGTATGTATGTATGTATGTATGTATGTATGTATGTATGTATGTATGTATGTATGTATGTATGTATGTATGTATGTATGTATGTATGTATGTATGTATGTATGTATGTATGTATGTATGTATGTATGTATGTATGTATGTATGTATGTATGTATGTATGTATGTATGTATGTATGTATGTATGTATATATGTTCCTCCATAACTCTTAAACGAATTAACTGATTTAGACGTACAGGACATAGGATAGGCTACTTTTTTCTTTTTCAACGCGGACGAAGTCGCGGGCACCAGCTAGTAACCAAGTTGTGTATCTGAGAAATCATTCGTGTGTTTTATTGGTGACCTCAATAGCAAACAGTACAGCAATGATGATGATGATGACGATGGTGATGGTGAGACGAAGTATATTATTATTGTGGGCTATTGTGTTCAAAACTTGGCCGACATGTGCTCTCAGAACCCTGTTCTTTGCGATAAAATACGCTAGTAATAATTAAATAACACTTAGGTACATGCAGACATGCATCTTCAACGAGTAAATATTCAATAAAGGGCGTTTCGTCGATGAGGGAAATGACGGGACATCAGTGATCAATGTCTCGTGTCTGCCTGCGCTGACAAGGGTCCGTGTATCAACAGACCCTTATATTAATGTTACCCTATTTGGCTTCTGCCCTACCCTTCCGATTGTAGGCGCACCGAAAATATTATTTTCGAACCTTATTTTTTGGGTGCGAATCAACTGAAACCGTATGACAACTCGATCGAGAAATATTTGGATGATTTCATAATAATTTGTAAAATGAACTCTACATTTGTTACTGAAATGTAAAGAAAATCAACATCAACATCAACAACATCAACAACAACAACAACAAGTGACATCAAGTGAGATCGCGGCCAAGCGCTGCCTCAATGTAGTAAAAAAAATTTAAAAAAAATTCTTTTAAAAGAACTGTCCTATTTCAGAATAATTCTAGAGGTTTTCTACTAAAGATACATAGTTTATAAACCAAAATAAACTACGGTGACTTTTGAATTTGTTTATTGCAAGTATTGATTTATTGATATTACTCACATGACAACCTAGTTAAAATTAAAAACAATATTGGAGATACTGTATGTCCCAATTTGTTGAAAAGTTTTCGCACATAATAATAATCGTATTTCGTTGATTTAAAACTTGATTGTAGCGAGCGAATTATTCGTCATCCTCCCTCGTCATATATAATATACCTCGATTATTTAAATCGTCGTGATTACATTCAGAAGTTTTATCCTAAACGTTATATGAGTTGAATATTTATTAGCGAGCCTCACACAAAGGGCTTAAAGGCTTTGGAGTTTTCCATTATTGCTTGCCCTCCTTTATACTATCACCCCGATGAAAACTGTCCCACTCAACTCTGTTTGTTGTGATCACACAATACAAACTCCATACGGATATTATATTATATGAGACTGGTGAACATTTAGTTCACCAGTCTCATATAATATAATAGCCGTTGTTTACTGTTTTTTATGTTTTTCACTTAAACTTTTATAACTTAATGAATAACTTTATACTTATATATCCTTACTAACATTATAATATCGCTGCTTAAAAACTAAAGGACCACAAATCAAAATTACACTTTTTACAGGGGAGCCAATCGAAAAAAAAAATTAAATTATTCTTTGTCTATTTTTTTCTTATTAGATATATATCAAATATATGTATATTATACATCGTTAGAAGCGTATTTTTAAGTAGCATTAAATTTTTTAAGTACTTTTATAATAAACTGAATACTAGAAGAGATATAAGCATATAAGTTACTTTTGAATATATAAAAAGTTATCAAAATATGGAATAAAACAACCATAAGTCTTTTTGCAACATACAATATGAAGGATTGTGATTGTATTTTTGCAATAAAAACATTTTTGGGTTTTTTGTTTTATGGCCCTTTAGTTTTTAAGCAGCGATATGTTATAATCCATTATAATATATTATAATCCACGGCTAATATGGAGCATTTTTTTTATTATTTTCTCGACGATGACTCGGGAACGTAACATTTTTTAAATAATGAAAAGTATCCAATATGTTTTTATTCCAGGTAAACTAGGTAACATCCATCCATCCATCGTCACAAACTTACAGAAGTGTTTCGGTGAGTTAATAAGGAATGCTAGAGCCTTTTTTCCTATCTTCTCCTAGTTCCTTATGTTTTTCCTAAGTTCGGCAGTGCATTTGCAGCACCTATGGCATCATCCATCATCTTAATATCAGACTGCCTTACGTAAAAGAAATCATTTCTGTTGATTTCGTTGTGTAGAAGTAAATTAATAGACACATTACCTTTCTTTAATTAACTATATTTACTACTTAAATATTGTCCTAAATGAAAAATAAGCAAAGGACACGAGTTCCATTTATTTTTCCTTAAACGTACCCAGATGTAAAGTTGTAATAAGAAAAGTGACGTTCCGAGGCAAAAAGTTTGAAGCTAAATTACACAAGTTTGTACCATTTACAAATGAAATATGAACGCCAACTTCGAGTCGAATATCAACAAATAAATTATGGAATAATTGACTGGCAGCTTGTTGTCTTCCTTTCCTTATAAGTACTTATCTATCGACACTCCCGTTTCGTTTGCTATAATAATTATTATTATGGTAAACCAACTTGTGAAGTTATTTTGCAAAATTTATACACCAATCTTCCTCATCTATCGCTCTTTCCGTTAGTGAATTAGTGAAAACCGTATCAAAGTCGGTTAGCTGGCTTAGAAGAAATTAGCTGAGAAATAGACAGAAGCGGTGAGCGACAGTGAGAGAGCTGAGGATTTGGTTGTCTCGCAGTCTACTTGATTATTATTATTATTATCTGCTAGTGGCTATTTCTGTCTGCTAGGGAACCACTATCACTTCGTCCATTGCTGAAATATTGTGATCGCCACGTAAACTAAAGCTCTCTACCTATACCTACCACGTTGAGAAACTGTAGTACTTTTTTGATAGAGGCATTCTTCACATCTTCACAAGCCATTGTGTGGTTTCCTAGGATGTGACTGCGCTTGTGCATCAAGGGGCCACACTCGCACAGGATATGCATTGGTGTTTCTTCTGCCTCATGGCAGAAGCGACACTCTCCTTTACTAGTGAGACGCATTACTTGATGCTTGAGTCTACTTGATGCTTTAGCATCAGGCAAAGGTTACCATGTCATGAAACTACTACTGAAGTAACAGTATACCAAAATTCACGTCTTTCGAACATGTGGAATTTAAGGAAATGGGGCGATGGCTTTCAAACGCCTATAAGCTAGACTGATCTTCATAAATTATACCTATAATAACAATCTCGATCACGTCAACGTCCATTAGTTTGGGAGCTACGCCATATACTCATACACAGATGGAAAAATACACAGCACACGCAAACTTATAACACCCCGTTTTCTCGTTGACCGTCAGGAGTGGCTTATTGTACTGGAATGGGTTAGTGTAACGAACTTTGAAACATATAATAAAAGGAGAAAATAATTTAAATTATTAATCCTTAACTTGAGTACATAATAATGTTTAAGCCTCTTGAGAGAGTTACACAATGAGAACCATTGAAACAGCGAAGACGATGTTTCCGAACTCAATTAAAATTACAATTCTGGCTCGAGCACAATTTCGAAAATTTTCAATTTCACCCCCATCACTGTCCGAAGAGTATTCCGTATTAAAATTTTGAGCCGAAATCCTCATGAAACTAAATTCATCTTGTGCAAACATTATCGCCATCCAAAATTACTCACTTGAATAATAGAGTGGACTTTAAAATAGGGATTCCAAAAACTGTGGCTGTAAATATGCGTGACGTCGCAGTTTAGGGAGTCGTTATTTAAAAAATGGAGATCTTTCTTTTTTTTTAAGGATTATTTAAAAATAAATGTACTATCTTCATATATAATAAGGGCCTCTTTCAACAACTACAAGTAAAAAGTTGATTAGTAACTTTTAGAAATAATATTGTTTCATTAAATTATGCACTCGGTTTACTGCATCCTTTGATTGGCGAATTTTTTTTATTATTTCCTTTTTAATGTTTGGGACTTTAACCGTACAAACAAAGGTATATCAGCTCCATTATCTCCAGTTACCGGTGACTTTAAATGACAGTTAGCCTACTTGACAGATGGTGAAAGGGGGTGACAGTTAGCCTACTTGACAGATGGTGAAAGGGGCCCTTAATATTACAAACATGAAGTAATTAGACGAAGTCGAGTGCAACATCTAATGTTGATATTGTTGATTGGCCAGTATTATCTTATCTAAATATCTAGAGTCTAGAGCAAGTGCTTCTGCAATACGATACACAATAAAACTAATAATAAGTAAGTAAGCAAACTCGATACATTTCATAATTACCCTTTACAAGTCAAGAGCCAAAAATATTTTGATTTTTGTTCGGCGGGCCGCAACGCGAAGCAAATATTAAGCATACCTATTTTCTACCCGTATTTTGTTGGATGTACTTAATTAAAAAAAAAAAAAAAACTTATTGCATTCATTCTCAAAATTATTGTTGATTGTTACGGTTGTACCCCAATACGATATTTTCATTCTCAAAATTGTTCTCCAAATGAATATCGGTAAGTCGTTATTCTTGCTTTGGATTTTGATTATTTCATTCGCGCTCACATGGCGCTCTGGCCGCTATTTATATGCTGAATTCCTGAATTTTCCTATCCCAGAATTCCTGAATTTTCTACAAATTTCCCAATTCGTGCTGAGTATTAACGCACTAGGCCATATTTACCAGAAAGAGAGTATTTCTAATTTCTATGCACATTTATCTATAGCAATGTCTAGAGTTAATAAGGCCAACTCGTTACTCGTAGCTTACGATTTTGCAAAGCCTCTATTGTATGCATGTTTGTTGGCGTGGATTAGAGGAATAGGGATTGCACCATAGATAATTAATTATTTGGCGCCACCAACTATAAAACAAAGTAACATCTGGAGTGAAAGCACCGACTGTATTTCACCAGAATTTGTGCATATATCTTTATAATTTGACTACTGTGAAAACTTTTTATACTGTGTATGACAATAGCCATAATAGGATTGGACGCAGTCCGGAAATTGTTCCACTGAATTCTTGTTTAAGTTATTCACTAGATACTATATAAATATATGAGATAGTAAATATTTGTAAATGCTATTATAACTTAATACTGATGTTTAGGTTAATTGAGCTTAAAAATCAATAATTTTGGAATATAATTTATTTACTTGCTTTTTTACAGAAGTAACGAAGTGGTTCCTGTCGCTTATTTTCGACATACATAGTTGTAGATAATAGTACAACTACATAGTTTCGACACAAGTTATTTCTTAAGTTATTATGTCTATCAAATTACTTATACACACATTTTTCAGAGAATTTAGTGCAGATTGTTTTTGTCATGGACAGTTTTCTTTTATCTCTCATAGATTCCGAAATAAATTGAAAAAACCGCAGATCGGGACACGTTTGGGGAGGAAAAGGGGGAAGGGATGACACCGGGCAGAATCGTGTTCAGCAGGGTCAAATTAGTCTAAAAAGACCCGGTGGCAAAAAGTTTCACAAAATGCCGTTAACAGTGGTTTTTTAAAAAATTTCCGCTAGTCTATATACTGGAAAGTGTGTGCCCCTAAAAGAAATACCAATAGTGCTACTATCTTATATATTCTTGTAAAATATTGAAACCACAAGTCTGATTTTATCTGTCAATTATTGGAATCCAACTCTACAATTTACTTAATAAGTTAAGATGTTTTTGTTCTCCTTTTTTTTTCTAAATAGCATTCTTTTGTATACATTTAATAAATAAGTTGTTCTGTTGTCTAAACTTTCACTCAAGTTGTTACAACTCTCCCTTGCGCACAATTACTTACTGCTTTTTTTTTAAGACAAAGTTCCAGGATCGTAAACCCTTATCTCTACTGTTGAAGCGTAAATGAAAAACATGCTTGCAACTTGTAGGGAAACTTGTTTGCTCATTGCTTTTTATGACCTTTCTTGCATATAATCACACATACAGAGCTCTAGTTCTATAAAGTCATGACCTTTGAAAAGGGCTATCTTGGCAATTCGATGCGAACGAGCTACATCAAGATATTTTTTTTAAAATAAAAGTTAGTAAAGTTTTAAAGTTTAAGTTAAGTTTTTTAAAGTTGTATAAGTTTTTCACGTTTGTTGCTAATATTTTATTTATTTATCTTTATTTATTTATTTAGAATAACATATTATATTTCAGTTAATTGACTATGAAAACATGCAAGCCTGTATCGTGTGCTTCATGAATTAGTTAAAATTTATTTTTTGATATTTAAAATAAATATCAAAAAATAAAATAAAAATATTAATTTTAATAATAACAAATTATAAATTACTAAATATACACTAAATTAATAATAAATAGGTACATATAAAAGTAAATGACACAATAAATTTAGAATATAAAATGAGGTTATCGATATATTATTTTTTTAAATTGATTTAAATAGTTTTTCAACATAGTCGTATTTAAGACTGAACAACCATTTTTTAATCTTAACCTTAACTTTACGTATGGTATATTGCTTAAGGTCACAATGTTTAGTAATTTTGTTGTAAATACTTAATTGTACATACGGATTAAAAGTTTAGCAAAATCAGTTCGTACTAATGGCAGAGGAACTTTAAATACTATAATAAATTTAATAAATTTAAGGTACCATACCTACTTTGTAGATACTATTATTTTTATCTTTTTGTATTACTGTCGTATAAGCAGGCTGGCAGTCTGTTTGATTGTAGGTGACATTAAAAGGAGTACTTAAGATGGCTTAGCATCCCTTACTTATTGAAACACAAGAGCACAATACAAATGCTGTTGATATTCGCTGTAATTTCACAGTAAGGCGTCGGTATTGTCATTACTTCTTAATTTAGTCGTGAATTAAAAGAAAGAGGTGTATAAGTTTCTAGATAAGTCGTTTTATTTGTCTACAGGATATTCTAAAATGAATACTAAATAATTAAAACCTAGTTTACTTTTTTTAAAATACATATTTGTTATAAATATAAACATCCATGACAAAAGTACAAAAGTAAATGTTAACATAAACATTTGCCCCTAGCGGGATTCGAACCCACGACCGTTTGGTTAACAGCTAGGGTTACTAGCCACTAGACCAAACGTGTCGTCAAAACTCTTTTTAACAAAAAAAAAACCGACTTTAAACCGTTTTCTCATGCCATTGTCAGAACTGGATCAAATTGAAATGGGACCACACGGGAAGCACCAGCTTTCAAATAATAAAAAAAAAAAAACAAAGTCGTTTCAGTCAGTCGAAAGTTCTAGGAAACAGGAAAAAATACAGTAGAATTGAGAATCTCCTCCTTGTTTGGAAGTCGGTTGAAAAGAAATAACTTCAATAAAAAAGATTCAATAAAAGAAATAACTTTGTTAAGACATAATAGGCATTTCAAAAGAAGTTGACAGGGGATTAAAACAAAAACTTGTATCGTGTATACGTCAACTAAATAAATATCGAAAGTTTATCCTGAACCAAATTAAGTTCGAAACTTATATCACGAGGGAATATTACTTTATTAATTTTAAATGCGTATCATCACAGAGAGTGGAGACAAAGTTGGTTTAAATTTGCGGGACATTGTAATATTAAATCAGTTTAAACAAGAGTGCAGAAGCTACCCGGTGCGGACATTTTATGCAATCTGAACTTTTTTTTTGGTAGATGATAGATGAAAAATAGATTAACTAGATTAGTTACGACCCGTTTAAAAGTAGGTCTTCTAGTAAATCTGGTAGGCTTGGATAAAATGGCATTATATGTTGCCTATGGACTAAATTTTTTAAATTAAGAATTGATTAAGAATAATTAATTAATCTTTCTTTGATAATTAAAATCAAAAACTTCGTTATCATTATCTAGAACATTTGCTAGATTAAAAACTTAATGGAAATTAGACAGTGAATAAAAATTTGTTTATACCATAATTTAATTAAGTAATTTGCCGCATACGTCCTTTAAAACAAGCCTTTTTTATATACGCTCTCACTCGTATAAATTCTCTTCATTTTCCTTAATTTTCATTTCGAAAATCTCTCAAACGGAGACGATAATTATGACGTAGCCGATGATTAAACTTCAAAGGGTTCTTTCGAGTCTCTTACCAGTTAGTTAAAGGACTTTAAATTCTACTTCAAATGGTTATGAAACTATCCAAAATTCTCATTGAGCTTCAAAAATACATTTAACTACATATCTATATTCAAATTCAAATTCAAATCATTTATTAGATGTAAGTTTTTACAAAACATTTATCTTCGTCAAAAATTACAAACTACCACCGGTTCGGAAAGCTGTTTCTAGGGGGAAGAACTCGGCAAGAAACCCCCTAGTTGCTCTTTTCATAAATCAATTTACAACATGTAACACGTAACAATACATATATATCAATCTAATAACACAATATTCAACTATATTCAACTCCAAGGACGTTCATCATTTATATAATCTAATATCCTATAATAACCCTTTTTGCACAGGGTTTTCTTAATATAAACTTTAAATTTATTCAGAGATAATTTTTGTATATTAGCAGGAAGTCTGTTGTAGAAGCGTACACATTGTCCCATAAAAGAGTTGCTAACCCTGTGGAGGCGAGTTTTATTCAGTTGAAGCCTATGCCTGTTTCTAGTATTCAAACTATGAACATCACTATTTCTACTGAAAGTGCTAATATTTTTGTGAGCAAACAAAAGATTTTCAAAAATGTATTGTGAGGCTACAGTAAGTACATTTATTTCCTTAAACTTATCTTTTAGCGAGACCCTGGGACCGAGCTTGTAGATGGCACGAATAGCCCTTTTCTGTAACACAAATATAGTGTTTATATCCGCAGCATTACCCCAAAGTAAAATACCGTACGTCATTACACTATGGAAATAGCTAAAATATACTATCCTCGCGGTATTTACGTCAGTAAGCTCGCGAATTCTTTTAACAGCGTAAGCAGCCGAACTTAATTTAAGGGCTAGTTTATTAATGTGAAGTCCCCATTGTAGTTTAGAATCTATATTTATACCTAAAAATACAGTCGACTTAACCAGCTCAATGTCTTCACCATTTACGTGAACATTATGATCAATTTGTTTGACATTAGGTAAAGTGAATTTAATACATTTTGTCTTTTTATTATTCAACAATAGATTATTAACATTAAACCAATCAATTACCTTAGACATCGCCGAGTTAACATGATCATGATTCTTTCTACGGTTAACTTTAAAAAGCAATGACGTATCATCTGCGAATAAAACAATATCATGATCATTAATATGGTAAGGAAGGTCATTTATATAAACAAGGAAGAGAAACGGACCCAGAATAGAGCCTTGCGGGACACCCATAGTCACTAATGATCCCTGTGATCTAATCCCACCCACATCAACACTCTGAATTCTATCACTCAAATATGATTTCAAGAGATCCAAAGCTACACCTCTAATACCGTAGTGGGAAAGTTTCCCGAATAAATTATCATATTTAACACAGTCAAAAGCCTTGGAAAGGTCGCAAAAAATACCCAGAGCATCCTGTCTATCCTCCCAAGCTTCATGAATAAACTTAAGCAATTTTACTCCAGCATCAATAGTGGAGCGACCCCTTGTGAAACCAAATTGCTTATTACACATAAGGTTATTCACTGAAAAGTGAGAGTACATTTGATTAAATAAGATTTTTTCGAATATTTTACTAAGAACTGGTAGGACTGAAATCGGGCGAAAGTTTGAGGGGTCCGTAGTACTACCGGACTTAAATAGAGGTATCACTCTGCTCAATTTCATCTGATCAGGGAATATGCCCATGGAAATACAACAATTAAATGTCAATACAATTATACAATTATACAAATGTCAAATAGCAGTCGATTTCTCTAAATCTGGTAATCACAATAAAGTTTAACCAACTTTCATCGTCATCACTACATTAGCAGACATAGGGCATCCATTGCCAGACATTCTTCATAGTTTTCACTATGAACACTAGTTTTTTTACGGTTCCCGCGTAGACCAAGACCCAACTTGTTGGTTGTCTGCCAACAATTCTTTACCTCATCCTTCGATTTCAACCCAAAACTTTCCATCCCAAACTCTTAACGTACCTATCGTTGATGTATCTGGCCTACTCATTGTTTTCTGTGTGATTTGTATTCTGATAATGATGTCAAGTAAAATTTCAGATTTCACTCTCATAAGTCGTGACAAGGGGACACATTGTTGTCCTCATAGTAAAATTCATTAGGCTCGCTGTTTTCTCGCCACCGACTAACTTCCACTAGTCGTGGCCAAAAGCTAGTAAATAAATTATTAAAAATTGTTCACTTCGTAGTTACATGTTGTATGTATGGCCGACCAGAAAAGTGCTTTATCAGTTTCGATAACAAATTCCATTAGCTGAGGCTTAGATTTGGAATAGGTATTGATTACTGATTGACATAATTGTCACTTTAAATTTTCAAAGGAAAACAGACCTTATAATTCTACAAAATACAAAGAATGTTCAATCTTAGATCACTTTTTGTCGAGTTTACAATACAAATAAATTGAACGAATCACCGCAATCAAATTTAGCCGTTTGTATACTTGTAGCCGTCAAATAGAATTTGGAGCCCTAATTAAGGTCGGAAGTGATTAACGTATTAAAATACATAGGCACCTATAACGGTGGTATTTAATAGGCCTTTTTTAGTTATCAGTTACCGTCGTAAAGCGTGAGCTTTAGTATTTCGCTTTGGGTGAGGTTGAAATTTATTTTAGAGTTGAAAATGTTAGTTCTGCGGAGTGAGTAACGAAGTTAAGTTGGGCGGGTAATGGACTTCAACGAGGCATCGTTGCAACTGCAAAAAACACTGCTAAAATCCTTTTTATGCTACACAAAAGATTTGCTTATTTCGTTTTAAAAAGTATAAAAGCACTTTGTGAAGCGTTGTTTCATTAGCTTTCTTGGCTGTATCTATACAATTTGAAGTTACGACTGTCTAAATAAACGTTGGAGTAGACACAAAGAGAAATTGCATTTCGCTCGGATGTAGAAATTCGCTTTTAAAGAAATGGATTCATAATATTGTGTACGTGTATTTGCTCTTGCATATAGTTATTCTTAAATGGTGCAGTTAAAGGGGTGAAAAGAAGACGAAGCGAATGGAGTAATTTTCCCTACTGTTTTGAATACTCGCTGTGGTTTTTTTTAGTCCGTAAGTCACTTGCGCAATAGAGTGGATACGCAAATAACGTAATGATTTTCACTCCTAATAAAAAAGCAATAATGCCTTCTTCTTATGTTAAGTTTTGTTAAGTTAACATAAGAACATGTTCTTAAATTAACATGATCTTTTTATGTTAAGTTTGTCAGAGGGTTTACTAACTACTTGATGGTATAAGTAGATAGCGTCGCCTACAACAGAATCCGCTTCTGAAGGGCACTGCCGACCATAGTAGGTTTAGGATTAGATGCAAAACGCAGTGTGGCTTGTCACTATTTGCCCTATCTAGATCATAGGAAATTTTGAGAAATTCATTCCCATAGTCGGCCCGTGGTTGGCCCTGACGGGAATCGAACCAAGCGCCCCTGAAATGGAGCGCTAAGACTTAGCTTAGGCTTCAGTTTGTCTTAAATAAATGTGATTGTTGAGTAGTGCAAGGATTGTTCTTAAATCGGATGTAACTTAATTAGAACTGTTAAATTAGGCTCGATATATAGGTGATACTTTGTTTGTTTGGTTGTACTTGCTAATCTCAGGAACTACTTGTTCGAATTGAAAAAATCTTTTTGTGTTGGATAGTCTATTTATCGACGAAGGCCATAGGCTATTAATAGAGAACGCGGACGAAGTCGCGGGCGCCAGCTAGTAAATAAATAATATTACTGTTAATATGTATATGTACCAAAGCAATTAAAAATATATACCCCAGTTAAGATACGTACCTATTTCTGTCTTCGGATGCAATAAAAAATTTATAAATTATACCTACATGATACCGTAATTATTTTAATTGAATATCCGTTAATTAAATTCAACTAGGCGTTATTTGCTCCACAGGTTATACATAAGTGGGTGCGAAGGCTTAAGCCTTGCTAGAGAACGACCGATAACGAGGCTAACTTTTCTTTTCTCGTAAAACGACAATACACACACGCACTGCATTTATATAGCTAACTTAGCTTTTGCTTAGACTTTGCCAGCGCGAAATAACAATATTGTTATAATGATACTCGTAATATTTTAATTTAGTTAAAATTGTGTAAATTAAGAATGTATTTATTGCCATCTAGCGAATTATAATGACATTTCACTGTAACAAAGAACATCAGAGAAGCATTATGTTGTATTCACTAAAAGTCAACAGATGGCACCAAATAAAAAAAAATCTCCTTTCGGGGCATGACTGTTCTCTCATATTTTATCTGAACGTCCTAAAAATTACCTATGTGCTCAATAAATGAGAAATAATATTATAAAAATGAATAAATATTCAAATGACTGATTGAGAGTCAACAACCTAAATTAGCATGTTTCCTAGAGACATCTAGTGATCTAAGTAGGTATTGTACATTTTATAAAACTACAATTTAAAAAGAAAAAATGTTAAGAATTTACAGAAAAGAAGAGGGCAGTGGATTTACTTATTTATCGTGAAGAGGTCTTACAATTATTATTAACTAATTAATAATAATGAATGCTAGGGCTACCCTCTGGTGGCTCTTTTAGAAATCTTCTACTGATACGTTGTCTCCTTTTTAACAAATACTGAATTTAGATGGCGCTATACAATTGATTTTCATATTTTGAAACGTTTAACTTTGACAAGTTCAATCTGAAAATACTATAAAATGTATTTTGCATGCTAAAAGAACAACCCGCCCGTAACATCTATTGCAGTAATTGTGTACTTTTATTACGAATTGTTATACCTATTATGGACCTTTTGTTTAACCCTATTTCGCGATAAAATTTGGCTCTGCTTCTAAGTTCGTATAAGCTCGTGACCCCTGTTTAGGGGAAAATTTAGACCATGATACCAAATCATGGTCTAAATTTTAGGTACTATTACTATACCTTTTTACGGTATTTCGATCGTTACATTTGGAAGCTAAAAGGAACAGATCTTTAAGTAAAACTTAACAAGCTAAGATTATGAGCTAATCTACTCAACAAACACCGAGAAATAAATGTATCGATTTCACGACTATTGAGTAAGTAATTTGTGCTTAACTACTTACTATAGACTTATGACGAACTTGGGCAAAAGTAACTAAATTGGCTCCCTTGTTAGTGTTATTCATTTTTGAAAATTCCCACACTCATGTTTGTAGATGATTTTTAAATCATCACTACAATATTATATACAATACAATACTCAAAAACTACTGCACCAATTTACATGCTGTTTTTACCAATGGATAGAGTGGTTCTCGAGGAAGGTTTTGGTACATAATTTACATCCGTGCGAAGCCGGGAACAGGCCGCTAGTGTATTATAAACTAACAATTATAGTACGAATTATAGTGAATTATAGTACGAAGAAAGTCCGTACTATAATTCACATAATGCGCAAACTCCGTAACATAGCCTCAACCAGTATTCTAACAAACGTATATTTTGCCCTCTGCCAATCGATATTAATGTACTGTAATTCCTGTTGGGGAGGATCCTCTAAAACAAACATGATAGAAATCGAAAGAGCTCAAAGATCAGTCCTAAAAACAATGATGAAGAAAAATTTTAGATATCCCACTACAGAATTATATAAAGAAAGCAATGTACTTAGCGTTAGAAAACTTTTTATACTGAAAATGACTTTAATTGCTCATAAACAAGTTATCAATTCTCATCAATACTCAGACCTAATAAAAAAGCGTGTATTTAAAGTTCCTCTGCCATTAGTACGAACAGACTTTGCTAAACGTTTTAATCCGTATGTACAATTAAGTATTTACAACAAAATTACTAAACATTGTGACCTTAAGCAATATACCATACGTAAAGTTAAGGTTAAGATTAAAAAATGGTTGTTCAGTCTCAAATACGACTATGTTGAAAAACTATTTAAATCAATTTAAAAACATAATATATCGATAGCCTCATTTTATATTCTAAATTTATTGTCATTTACTTTTATATGTACATATTTATTATTAATTTAGTGTATATTTAGTAATTTATAATTTGTTAATATTAAAATTAATATTTTTATTTTTATTTTATTTTTTGATATTTATTTTAAGTATCAAAAAATAAATTTTAATCAATTCATGAAGCACACGATACAGGCTTGCAAGCCTAGTGTGTGCTGTCATGGCCAATTAAATTAAATATAATATGTTATTGTAAATAAATAAATAAATAAATAAAATTAATTATTATCCGACATATTGTGATAAAAATATACAAAAAAAAAAGAAATCAACAAACAAAATTATAAGTTAAACCTTTGCAACCTACCTTTGTAAAACCTTAAAACTTAAATTCTGGTCAACTTCAAACTTGTATCAATTCTAGTGAAAAAAACACAATACCGAATTTAGCGCCTAAGAACTTTTTATATAAAAAATAAAAAATATAAAAATAAAAAATAAGCAAAAACAAAAATGTAACCAAAAATATATACCTACCCAGTTCGATAATGACACGTAGAGGACACACGAAAAATAAAAGGATCGCTATTTCTTGGGGCGGGTCGATTTATTACTGTTTTAAAAGACTTAAGTATAGCAGTTTTGAAAGAAGTTTTTAAAAACATATTTATGACAATATTCATATGTGCACATTTATAATAAACGTTTTTTAAAACCGATTATTTATCACGGCGCGTATTTCAGATAATTCCATTTTTGGCGAGCGAAGATTCACAGATTTAAAAAAATATATCGTAAAGCACAGATAGCAATAATTGTAATGTTACTCGTAGACATGACAACTACGAAAGACAGTCCAAATGACATAAAAAAATTAATGAATAACAATTTCAAATATCGAATACCGGAAACTATTTGACCACTCCATGGTAGGTGGCTCTTGTGCTGTGATTTTTTCTCAGATTTTCACAAAAGGAAGAGATTCTCAATTCGACTGTATTTTTTTATGCTTGTTGCCTCATAACTTTCGACTGGGTGAACCGATTTTGATGATTCTTTTTTTATTTGAAAGCTGGTGCTTCAAATTTCAATTTGTTCCAGGACATGGACGCCTCCTGAAATGTGGTGCTGCGGGCGCTTGCTAACGATAAACTAGAATCCCTACTGAAAGAGTTACACATCAAACAAAGACCGATTGTGCAATTGCCAATAATTAGCAGAAAAGTATACTAAATCGTCGCTTGACTTCAGAAAGTTATATTTATATTAAAACTTAGATGTAAAAAATACAGTGCATAACAAACTATTTTTAAAAATGCTTAAAACAGGCGGGTTTATATTTATTTAAAATTATTAAAAGAACCATTTTCTCAAACTCACCCACCCACTCAAACCAAACCACTTTTAAATTATTCAATCAGGATTTCTTTCATTTAGCGTCAATGAACTTCTTTTTGATAAACTTATCGTAAATCAAGTTATACAAACCACGGTAACTACCTGAGGAACTTTTCTGTTGAGGAATTCAAAAAGAAGGGCTTCACGTTCTTTTTGTACCTGTCGTGCGTTCTGTCTTCGGTAATTTGCATTATAAATTCTTCCAAATAATTCCCCCAAATACCCATATCATCTGTTACTGACTTCACAATCCCACAATCTTATAATCCTAAATATTTAAAGTTAAAATTATCATTTAATATATAAATCCTTTATATTAAAAAGCATACACTTTATATTAGGGACATGGCTACCCTATTAGGGATACAGTCTGTTTTTGGTTTATCCCATTCTCTGTGTTGGATGGCTACTCTGGTATTTCCAGAGACCTGCTAAAATATGTCAGTCATTATTACAGGTGAAGATGCATTACTTTGAACAATAACAACAGATTTAAACTCTTCACATTCAAGGTCGCATAAGGTTAACGTGAGTTATTGCAATAATTTGCTTTGATATTTGAATGTTGCAAAAGATTAGTTAATAGTCAAGTAATACGTCGAAATATTTATGATCATTTTTGTTAGACTGATGTTGTATCAGAGAAGACGAATGTATATAGAATTAAACACAATACTTTAAACCAAGTCACAGTGGAATAGCATTTTCTTCTTTTTGTGATTATGTGTGGCAGATAGGCAAAAAGGCATACCAAACGCGTTGCGTCAAGAACATCTCTTATTTAGGTTTCAGAACCCAACAGCACAAGTGCAGTTATTTCAATATAATTTTCTCAAGAGATCAAGATTCCAGATGGTGTTTAATTGATAAAAGAAGAAGGGCTTTCCAGTTTTTGAATACAAAGAGCTCAGAGTACCGCCTGTACCACTTCTGTTATTGCTAGCGTTCATGTTGCAGCATTATGGGTACTGTCAGCCTGGCTGTCTCCTTTTTTTCTTTAAAAAACCGTCGAACTTTGTGTTGCAAGGTATTCTCGCAGTTTTTTCTCACTATCTCCATTGAGAATCCCCATAGATTTTGTATTACTCGTATTTATAGACCAAGGATGCTCAACCTTTTATCAGTCGGACTAACCGGACAATTCGGACTTTTTGGCCGGGCACTGACGTTTACTGTGTTAGTTTATGTTAAGACTTGTGCAATAAAGAAACCAATATTATGAAGCCAAATGGTTGTTTATTAAAGTAATAACCAAATTAAAACGCAACACTTTTAACTTGGCATTCAGAAACCTTGAATTTTTTGAGTTGCTTCCGAGTGCCACGGGGCATTGGGGTTGAGCAGCCTTGTTATAGACATTTCTGAGATCACCACATTGCATTGGCTCTGAGTAACAATAAATCTTCGTCAAAAGTTAGGGTCAGCTTACAGTGAAACGTGACGTGACGCGAAAATGCTTGAAGAGACTAGATGTGCGACGAAGCGAGGCGCGCGTCCTTTTTTAACGCTCTTTCCGTTTGTGAAAAACGCATTAAAATTATAAAAATCCTTTGCGTAGTTAAAAAGATCTAAACTTACGTACAAAGGGACGACAGACAGTGGGAAGCGTCTGTATTTTATACTATATACTAGTTGATGCCCGCGACTTCGCCCGCGTATAATAAATAGATAAAAAGCTATTCTCAGACCTACCAAGTGTACATATAAAATTACATCAAAATCGGTTAAGCCGTTTCGGAGGAGTATGGCAACAAACACTGTGACACGAGAATTTTATATATTAGATGTAAAGATATTAGCTTGATGTACATTCCCTATTTATTTGAACATACAAGATTGAAATAACTTCATTATTTGATAATGATATTCAACGATTAAACATGTCCGTTGAATTAAGTTAGGTCGTTTACATTAACTATTATTTCGGTAACATTATAAACTGACTTTCTTCCAACTAACAAGGTGAGGATAGTTTATTGCCCCTGTCCCTTATCCATTATCCTGTTTGTGTCGGTAACGTACTTGGATCAAGTCAATTGTATGGTCAAGTAGGTTGAGCACTATTAAACCTTGCACACATTATTATGATTTCTTGGGCAACTATTGTAAGAAGTAGTAATATCCTGTGAATATTTCCGATTTATATAATATTTTTTTTAAACTTTAAAATTAACTATCTATGAAACCCAATTACCAAACTACACGCTATTTTCCAAATAAAATCCATAATTTCTTCTTACCTGATGGTACGAGTTTCAACCGTTAAAACGAAAATAATAAAAACTGATGGCCAATCCATACAAAACAGATCGATCTCCTTTTATGCTAGTTAGACTTTTGTTTTCAAGAGAGTGGCTGGTTGAGTGCCACTGGCCTATATCGAACGATTTATTGGTCAACTCGCGCCCAAAAACTCGCAACCTTTTTTCGTTTTTTTTTTTTTACTTTTTATTACTTATTTATTCGTACGACAGTTCACGCGCACTGGATTTCTGTGCAGTAAAGTACCTACAGAGGACGCTTATGATTTATTGATGACTAACTTGGACACGGCCACGCATCCCTACGGCGTGCACTTGTGGCGCGCGCGGTAAATGAAAGTAAGCTAAAGTACTCCTTATAACATCAGCTATCTGCTAGTGAAAGCACTATCAAAATTGGTTTATTAGTTTCGCAGATTAGCCGTAACAGACAGTAGACGGACAAAAATAATAAAAAAAAGTTTTTTATATAAGTACTTAGATATAAGAGTAGATTTTACCCACTAAAAAGCAGTTATTTTGATATTACAGACATTTTATTTATTAGTATGTATAGATATCGATGAAGTAGCTCCGTGATTGCATTATTTTACTATTTAGGACAAATGCTATTTAGGACACTTTTAGCACAAATGCTGAAACTATAACTACATTGCTACATAAAAAACAAAGCTAATGAAAATTTCGCAACAACAGAGCGCGACCTTAACGCGTCTTTTGAAAATGTTAGTCATTGTGACACACTTGAAGCATCGGTCAAAGTTACATTTGGTAATTCACACTCCATTTGATTGTAATCAAGAAAGTCAATGCTTATATATGCTAATTATTTCGGAGTTACAAAGTCTCTTCATTACAAATATATTATGAATTAGTTTTGCAATAATTGATGCTAAATTTTAAGACGTAAATTGTATAGATAACGACGATGTTGCATGGAATTTTGTGTCAGGGTTTAATACATTTTGAGTACTTATAGTACAGGTAATACAATACAGGTAGAGGTGCCGTTACTCTTGTCCATAATGCACTAAATTACTGCTCTTATTTTTTTTAAATAGGTTCAGTATCACGTACTGCACTCTAAATGCACAAAATCCTTACAAATTCGGCGGGCGGAAGTACCGCCATTTTGACAAAAACCGTTTCGGCCTATATCTCCGTAACCGTGCACTTGAGGCCAAAAATGGTAATAACCTTTATTGTAGATAATTAAATTTACTAATTTTTTTTTCTATCACTATTCGACTTATTATTTACTCGACTAATAGTCGAGTAAATAATAACGATTTGTTTTTTGACACAAATATGGCCATTATTAGACAAAAAAGATAGGAAATGGCGGCACTTCCGCCCGCCTAATTTGTAAGGATTTTGTGCATTTAGGGTCATTAAGTGATACTGAACCTTTTTAAAAAATAATAATAATAGTAATTTAGTGCAGAAGAAAATTCTCTATTACCTGTAGTATGTACTCGTATTATATTTTCTACCCAATTGTAGAAATGTCTTCGGAAATTCTTTCCTGAATTGCAGAATGTAACTTACCAGTCCATTACTCTATTTCTTCCGTATCCTTAATCTTGTTGCTTGTTATAAGCGATGGTAGCATTAAGTAGACCGTCAGGTTGACCTTAACATTAAGTGGCAGTGAGAGGACCCATACTACGGAGAGCTCCCTGCCGGAGTCTGTATATTCCAAATTACAACCCAAATATTTTCAAAGTTCGAGTAAATAGGCATCGTCTGGGTGAGTTCACTCTATCGTAGGCCTCATACTTGCTACACGGCTGGTTGTTGGCCAAAAGCAAACCCATCTTTAATAAAAAAAGAAAAAAAAGCCGCTGGGGCTGGAAGGTTCTCGAGTGGAGGCCACAGACCGGCAAGCACAGCGCAGGACGTCCTCCCACGAGGTAGACAGACAACCTGATAAGGGCCGCGGGTTGCGCAGGCTGCTTCTGACTGGTCCTATTGGAAAATTATGGGGGAGGCCTCCAAGTATGTCCAGTAGTGAACTTCCTGCAGCTGACATGATTATTATTAGTTTAGTTTTTATATGCTAGACTAATGAGGCAATATCAAGCCTCCTATTTGATTATTTCTACTTTGAAATATTGATATTTTTTTTATTAATTTGATTGAAATAACAGATAGATTTATACTTTCGACATAATTATTATGTACATGAGTTTGTACTTATTGTCATGAATGCCAGAACTATCCTGTGTAATGTGATAAGTAAAATTGACATAAGAGAACTGCTTCTGAAAAGGCTGTGAATAGGAATCTATTTCGTTTGATAGTGTTAATTTTAAGCTTAATACCAGTTTAAAAGTAATAACTACTTAATGAAAAAATATGACTTAAGAGAGCCTGTCCATTAATTAATATTGCATTCGGGGAGCTCCGAGACATCTTCTCGTCCAAAATACCTCAGTATCTCAAAACAAAAGTTTTCGACCAATGTGTATTGCCAGTGATGATATATGTTGAGGTATTTAATTTAATACTGGCTGGTTTTTAAAATAAACTAGTTTAAATTTAAAATGTTAAAAATACAATAGACTTTGCTTGACATAAGTAGTGAGAAAATTATGAAGTCGTTTTGTTTTGTTTTGTATATCTTCTGTATTGAGAAGTGTGTTTTTGAAAGATTGTATTGAATATATTTATATTAGTAAGGATGTTTACATAGTTTTATTGGTTAACACTAAAAAAGTCCTTTAAAAGCTAGAATTTTAAAAGCAGAAGTAAGATTTAAATAAGAACATATTTCATAAATAAGAACATAACATTTCTAACTATGAGCCTGGTAAGAAAACTCAACGTCGCTCAATGAGGTATGGAGAGAGCTATGCTCAGGGTTACACTGCGAGATCGAATCAGAAATGAGGAGATCCGTACTAAAGTTACCGATATAAGCCAGCGGATCAGTAAGTTGAAGTGGCAGTGAGCAGGACACATAGTACGGAGAGCCGACGGTCGCTGGAGCCGGAAGGTTCTCCAGTGGCGGCCACAGATCACGGTGGATCCAGGCTGCTTCTGACCGGTCCTATTGAAAAATGGGGGAGACCCTCCATAGCTCGTTAAGCGACCTTTAGCTAATTGGACTGTCCCTAATTACCTCCATAGACTTTACCTAGCGTTAATATTAATATTACATACCGGCTAAAATAAAAAATATATTAAATAAAGAGAGCCTGTCCATTCATTCATATTGTGTGCCATTATGATAGACCGCGTTTGTTTATTATGCCGACGCGTGCGCGCGTATAGCTCATTTTGTATTTGACCAACGATTCGCGCACTCAACTGCGCGCGATTGATAGACTAATTGAGCTATCAAGCTACCAAATCGAAAAATCTATCAAATTGATAAAGTTTTCGAAATAAAATATTTTTTATGACAAAATTAAAATTAACAGTGTTCACAGTGACGGTAAATTAAAAAATAGTGTACATTTAATTTTAGTGGGCGATAAATTTGTGCGATATATTTGGATCAATATTTGTTTTATTTCTATTCAAAATGAATGGTAAGTCTTTGAATAATTTTACATGTATAATTTTTTATTGTGTTAAATCTAAACCTAATAAATTAATAATTGAGATTAATCGAGATGTTTATAGAATATTTTATACGCAGTGAACTTGGCAATTTTTTTTTTTTAATTTATTTGTTACTGTGTTCATTATTTAAAATATATTAAAATTTTACTTCTTTTTGAACATTAGTTAAGTAATGTAATAACATTTTATGCAATTTTCATGAGAATGTAAGTCGCTAAGGGATTAGGAAGAGATAGGGAAATTATTTCTGGCATCCCTTACACCGAAATATAAAAATGCAAATGCTGTTATTTCACACTGGTCTTCTGTTAGGGGTAGGGGATGGTTACTGCGGCTAGACGGGCAGCCCAAATTGACTGCGAAATGCAATGCCACTAAGTACTTGGCAGACCAAGACCAGAGTATGCTTCTAAAAGTTCAATATTGTATTTGATTTATATTAAAAATATAATTAAAATAAATTTAAACATACATAATAAGTTAATTAAAGTTATGTTTATGTATAAATGTGTCTGTAATATTTATGTGTACTAAAAAAATTTTATTATAATATTTTTACTAACACTTTGGGTCTAAGTAACCCGATTAAAGTACTTTAAGGGCCTCTTTCACAAACTACATGTAAAGTGTTGATTACTTACTTTTAGAAATCATTTTCTGTTATATTGAATTATGCACTCGGTTTACTGCATCATTCGATAGCTGATTTTTTTTATTATTTTCTATTTAATGTTTGGGACGTTTACCGTACAAACAAAGGTATATCAGCTAAATTATTCCTGGTTACCGGTGATTTTAAATGACAGTTTGGCCCAATTGACGTTTGTGAAATAGGCGCTTAACATTATTATTTTAAATTGGGCATCATTAATATATAGTTAAAGTAAATAAAATATTTTCAAACTTTACCCCATTCTTACCTACCTAACTACTGCGTGCTATAGAGCACCCAATTTATTGTACAAGTATTTAGGGTTGCCAACCATACAGAGATACATTAAAATAACTTATCTAACTTTATTTATGATAAATATACCTACTTTATATATAATTTTGCATAAAAATAAAGTATGCGAAAATACTTTATTTCGAATCTTTACTGTGATTCACAAAAGAAAACATTCTTTTAGAGGAATTTTCGAATTCCGAACCTGAGTGGGAAAAACAATATGAACGGATAAGAAGTGATCCTCAAAACAAAAATGGTGCAAGATATAAAGCACCAAAAATGTTGGTCCAGTATCCCTCAAAGGATTTTTTTTCTGATTACTAACAGGCTGAATCTTCGTGAGTAGCTTGAGTTTGCCGAGACGAAAACTTTTTCCTGTGCGAAAATTCTCGATAGAGGTAGCTAAAGGAGTTAGCAGCCTTAAAAAACTTCCAAGCGTAGGACTGGGAAAACGTACCACTCAATTTGTAGGACTATGCGGCCATTTTATTATACAAATGTTTACGAAGCTGCAAACAAAAAATCAGCTGGTTAGTAATAATTTTTATGACCTCATTATTATGATTTATTGGGAGTGGTTTTTTGGGAAAAATACTTTTTTTTTAAAGTTGGCAACCCTAAAGTATATGGAACTGTTACGAATTACATTGCTACATTAGATCCTCTTGGAAACAAAAAAACCAAGTGATTCGTCATTATATCACGACTGTCATGTGTTAATTTCTATTAGCTGCCATTATTTTTTGGTAGATACATAACCATATTGACATTGACGCAACAAAATTTACACATTTTGTTAACTCGTAACTCAAATACTCGTAAAAGGAACTGCTTATTTAAATTGTCGATTTAATACATCATATAGTCCTTGATTTAATATTTACATCATTTCTATTTGATTCCCAATTTATTTCTTACTTATTAATTAATAATTGTTTGAAAACACTATCTACAAATTTTTAAATGTTACATTATAAAATTTTGCCGTATTCTTCCTTATACGGACAATTTAATTGAGTAATTAGTCGCATATATACAGGTTGTCCCAGAAATCAACGCCCAACGGGCACGTGACACTCTGTATAATAATTGAATTTCAATGTGTAAAGTGAATGGTTGGGGGGCCCAAGAGGGGATTTCTGGAGTCACTCGAGCGCGTCAGATTAAGCTATGGTAGATTAATTACATGCTGAAAAGTGTGCATTTTAATAATCTGACGATTTGGTTGGTGGGGTTGGCGGGGGTGAAGTAAAATTTTAAATACAACTCGAGCGCGTCAGATTTTCAGAGGGGATGTTAAGTGAACCTAACCTAAGCTCCCATTTAAAATTCAGACTATTCGGATGTAACGCAGGCTCGTGGCAGCTTTTTGAAAATGCAAAAAATATTTTTGGTGATTCAACGCCTGTAGACGCTCACCCCACCGCTGAAATGAAAAACTTCATATAACCTTTTTTTTCTTCTTAGCATCCAATCTTCAAAGTCCAATAGGTCCCCACGACGCTCGAGTGACTACACATTTAGCATCGTGGGCTCCCTAACCAGAACTAAAAATAAGTTAGTTTTTACAATCATAAATTCCTTCCAAATCTATATTAGTTCTGTAGCTCTTATACAGTGAAAACTACGCGCTTTTCCTGCAGCACCTACGATCGTTAATCCAAATTTAGAATGTCATTCATTGCACGAACGTGTCATTGACATTTTAATAATTAGTTAAGCCTTTTAACGGCCATTCCCAATAAACTATCTATCCATTGTTTGGCTTACTAGAGTATTAATAGAGTATCTCCAGTAAGCAAAAAGCATCCCAATAACATACCGCCAGATAAGAATATCTGTCACCGGACGTCACTTATCGGAGGGAGGGCCTGTCTCTTACTATGGACAAGTTTCTCTATGCGAATGCGGCATTTTGCGTCCCAATACACTTTTGACAACTATCTGTCAGTAAGGTAAATTATTAGAGATAGCGTTTTTCTTGGTCCCCCATAATGCAGCGATAGAAGTGAAGACAGTGCCGTAAATAGCCTTTTTTGCGCCCTGTGCGAGCTTCTATAACTGCGCCCTTGTTTTTTTTTAGATATTATAGGTACCCTAGATAGAGCAATGCTATGTATAGGCCTACTTTATTTCATTCAGGTTGATAAAATAAAGCACAAAGGAACTTGGTGTTGGTGGACCAATTATCTAATATTTTGGAAGAAAAATCTATTTTTTTAAAGAACTGATGTAGGTGTGGGCAAACAAGCAGACGAGCCATCAGATGTTAAGTGGACACTTCGCCTATTATACCACCTACTGTGTCTGCCAAAAAAATTAGCTCGATGTTTTATCTAATTTAATAGACGTTTTTGATGATACTGGCATGTAGGTACGTATGTGTTGGAATCGAGCACTATAGGGGCGCAGTGGGAACTTATCAGGAGCAAACCGAAAAAATAATAGTCCTGCCTGGTCTGTCCATTCTTGCGCCCCCCCAGGGTCTACGCCCTGTGCCTGGGCACCGGTGGCACTGCCCTATTTACGGCACTGAGTGAAGATAGACTTTTTGTGCAATAATTTAAGGTTTTTCCACCTTCAACGTATTAATAATTTAATACACTGGCGGACTCATAAACTGCATCAAAGTAATAGACGACTTTGAAATAAATATTTTAACCAAGTATGCAAACTTTCTATACAGATTTAAATTGAAACCTCTAGATTGGTTCGTGAACTTTAAAACAGCGTATCCTTAAGTTTAAGTTTGTGTACTGGAAAGGACCTTAAGACTTTTTTGAAGAAAAAACAGAAATTTAAGGAAAATTGGTTTTATAAAAAAATTGGTTTTAACAATAGACACAAACTTTATGCAAGGGTTTATTTATGTTTTAATAGGGTGTATTACCCCCACGTGCCCTTATTGCGGATTCTAATCGGTTCCGCATAGATTTTATAAGGGTTATTAAAAGATCTTGCGGAATATTGTCCCATTCTTCTGAAAGTGCTGTTCTTAGTGTTGCCACTGTCGTGGGCACAGGATTTCTCGCATATACAGCTCTTTTTATATTGTCCCAAACATGCTCAATGCGATTAAGATCCGGGCTGCGTGCTGGCCAATTCATTGTACGTATCCCAACCTCTTCGCAATATTGTCGAACTTGTGCAGCAGCGTGCGGCCGGGCATTATCCTGCATTAAAGTAAAATTTTCGCCTATGAATCCCATGTAAGGCACCACGTGATCTTCTAAGATCTCTGTTAAGTAGCGATGTGCAGTCAAACCCCCTCTATTACCGTTTTGACGGACCATGTCTATGAACACAAGTTCTGTTCGCCCGTTCATCGATATGCCACCCCAGACCATACACGAACCGCCTCCAAAAGGAACACTCTCCTCAATGCAACTTTGAGCATATCGCTCCCCACGTCGACGATAGACTCTTCTGCGACCATCTGCACCATATAAACATGTCCTACACTCGTCCGTGAACAATACGGAGGCCCATTGCTCTTCTGTCCAATTTAGGTGATCACGCGCAAATCTTAAGCGAGCTTGTCTGTGAGCTACAGACAAATTTGGACCATTTGCTGGTCTAAAAGGGATGTTATCCGCTTCCTTTAACCTTCTTCTTATTGTTCGTGCACTCACATTTACTCCACGCACTTCATTAAGCTCCTTTTTTGATGTTAATTGACGTGAGGAAACGATTTCGCAGGGAAGTTGTAACAATAAATCGGTCATCACGACCGGTGGTTGCTCGAGTCCTGCCTGTACCACGTCTCCTTCTGTAAGAACCTGTCTCCACAAACCTTCTGTATATTCTAGAAACCGTAGACTGGTTTAAATTTAAATTTCTACCAATCGTTCGTTGATCCAAGCCCTCCCGCACCAGTGCTACAATTTGAGCCGCTTGTTCGGACGAAGAATCCATATTATGGTTCAAAAACTCTCGATGAGTTAAAAAACTAACCAAACAATTCTGCTGGTAACAATAATTCAATAAAAAATCAATGCGAATCAATTTAAAACTTTGCTTTAAATAACACGCAAATCTGATACTACGAGTAAATTTTCTTTTCCCGGCTATATTCATTTGTTTTACTGCAGTTCTATTTTTAAATTTTGCTTTTTTTTAAGATTAAGAGCCAGTCTCTCCATATTTATATAATTTAATTTAAAAAGTTTGCATACTTATTAAAAAAAATCATTTCAAAGTAATACTGAACTTTGATGCAGTTTATGAGTCCGTCAGTTTATATATTTATTTACCTATAAATAAGAATAATGTCCGATTCAAGTTCGAGTGAAAGTGAATTAGATCTAAGGGACTTATCTGACTGGAACAGTGATGTTGAGGAATATGGTCAACATAAAACATACAAAGTGTAGGTACACAGTAGTGTACAGTCAGTAGTGTACTGTATTTAAGTAGTGGTGGGCACAGTCATTTGGGCAGCTCGTCTGGCGGCAGTAACCACCACCTTACAGAATACCGCCGTGAAATAACAGCATATGTGCTGTTGTGTTTCGGCGAGTGAGTAAGGGATGCCAGAGCCCATTACCCCACCCCTCCCTTATCCCCTTATCCTTAATCCTTCTATGGTCGGCAGTGCACTTGTAGCACTTATGGCGTTGCTTGTGTTATAGGCGACGGTAGCCACCTACCATCAAGTGGACCGTCAGCCTGTCTGTCGACCTTAACATAAAAAAAAAAAAAAATACAAAACTCGAATAAATCATATGAGTGAACTAAACGATTATGAGTTTACTTATAAAATAAATAAATAAATAAAGCCTTTATTTCTGACATTTTTTTACAATATTTCTAGTTTTTTTGTTAGTTACATTTTTCTTTAATTTTTTTTATTTTATTTTATTATTATTCATTTTTCTACTTAGTAACTATATTTGGTTTTCTTTTTCAGTGTCACCTTGCCTTTTGGCAAAGGCCTCCCCTAGAATTCGCCACAATCCCATTGAAATTGAATCCCATTGAAATTTCACAAAATGGAATGTCCATAGCCTTCATTCTCCATAGTGGACCTGCCGTTTCCCTGATATCATCTTCCTATCTTTTTCTTTGTCTTCCTTTTCTTCTCTTTCCATCACGAGGGTACCATGTAGTCACATCTTTCGACCATTTGTTTTTCTTACTCCTCAGTGTATGTCCAATCCATTTCCATTTTAACATTTTTACTGTGTATGTGATATCCGTTACTTTTGTCTTTTCTCTTATAATTGAAAGTCTAATTCTGTCTTTTAATTTTATGTTTAACATACTCCTCTCCATTCTGTTTTGACATACTTTTAAAGCTCTCATATACTTTTCAGTCAAAGCCCATGTTTGGCAACCATAAGTCATGCAAGGCAGTATACACGTGTTGAATATTTTTTTCTTAATTTGGATTGAAAATTGGGGATTTTTCATGACCTCCTTGAGTGACCAGTACCTTTTCCAAGAGTTGCATATTCGACTTTCAATTTCTTTCTGTGTTTGATCTTCCGGTGAAATTATTTGGCCTAGGTATTTATATAGTTTACTTATAGATTCCGCTTAAATAAAACAGCAGTTGCACCAAATCTTGCTGACTGAGATTTTATGCATTAGGAACAATGCTTGTATCCGTTGCGGATTTTGTCGGAGTCTCAAAATCATCTGCTGGGCGTATCATAATTGATGTCTCATGTGCCATAGCAAGACTGTACCCGGAGTACATTTATGTTCATGACAATACACAAGAACATTTTTACAATATTGCTGGATTCCCAAGAGTTCTTGGTGCAATCGATTGCACACATATTCTCATGCAATCACCCGGTGGGTTTCGGTGGGTTAGACATACCTATTTTATATTAACAATTTGTGGAATGTAGCATCAATATTTATTTTAACAAATATTTAAATAAAATGTTGCATTTATTATTTCAGTTTTAACTGTAAAAAACTTAAGAAACTAGAAAGAAATCAAACAAAACGTTAAAACCAACTGTCAGTGTAGATGTCACGCAAACATTAGGTACGTTTCGTTTTGCCTGAACATACTGCCTATGTTGAGAAATAAATCCTTATTCAATAATTCAGATTTTATTATTATATAATACATTCTTTATTGCGTAAAACATAAAATCGTATGTTTTTTTTTGTTATATATATTTTTAAAGCGAGAAATCCTGTAAAAGAACGTTATTTTTACTTTGTTACTTTTACTACTGCTTGTAGTAAACGAAACGCAAAAGAGGGTCCGGTAAGTGCATTTGTCTACAGTTGCCAGTAAAGCGCAAGCTGATATCGACAATTGTGGGACGCAATTCATGAATAGATAGGAAACTAGTTTCGGTCTGCAGTAGCTGTTTATCTCTTACTGTCAGTATTTTATTGGGAATGGCCGTAAGCCATCTATAATATCGTTATAACATACATCTTTACTCATAGCCTTCATTGAAGTAGTACCGTTTTACTGGACATAATATCACATTTTTAACTGACTGATATTGTCAGGTTGAATTGCTCAATATCAAATTAGAAAACACGATTGTGACTACTTGGATACGCGACTAGATTTCGGTCTAGTTAACTAACAACTAATTACCACTCTCTACTTCGGATACATTAATTATGGCCTAAGAGCTAGTGAACCATCCCACTAACCCGCGTGGCACAAAGCTAGGAATTTTTTTATTGATGTTTTATGACCGATAATAAAACATCAATAAAAAAATTCCTAGCTTTGTACCACGCGGGTTAGTGGGATGGTTCACTAGCTCTTAGAATATTAAAACCAATTAATGTTAAGTCCCAATACTTTTAATGACCGACCGATATATCAGAACTACAATTCCGTCTAAGATCCGCGGACATACGACAACGACCTCACTTCGCGGAGGCGTACGTTAAAACTGTCAGATTACTTGTTTAATATCATGCCACAGAGTACTTTTTATTGTAACGCCACAGAGTATTTTATATTGTGACGCCACAGAGTACTTTCTACTATACTTTCGTGGATATAAATAGCAAACGCTAATAGACTGTTTTGAATATCAAAAAGTTAAAAAGCTAAGTTCATCAAACATTCACAGAGTTACTCAGTTTAGTTTTTTGTCCATACCAATTCTAAAGTTGATCCTTTTAATTCTATAACCTGTCTAAAACACTATTAAAAAAACCTTGACACCTAATACAGCCTTCAATCATTCATGACGTAAAAATATTTTTAAAAAACCCTTAAATTTACATTGTCACTGTAATAATTTGTGTTAGCATACCTAAAGTGTGAATAAAAATAATAAAAAAGTTCAATGAATGTTGCTATGAATGGTGACTTAATAATTCATAAAATAAATATATCCTCTTAAGCTAAAATAGTATAAAAAATGGGCGGGCGTATCGGCACCAAAAATTATTAAAAATATTAATTATATTAAATAAATAATGCTTTACTTATCTTTATAATATATATAGGAATATAAATGTCACATGTTTGATGCCAATGAACTCCTTAACTACTACTCAACCATTTTTGATATAACTTCGTAAGGATAGGATAGTTTTTATTTTGAATCCGGGCGAAGCCAGCAGCGTGAAGCTAGTTAATATAAATATTTCAAGTTGATTGACTTAATTGTTCAAGAATATTCTAACAGTACATTTATTTAACGTCATCAACGGATAATAACATGTATTCTTGGCGTCAATTAAACAGATAGCTAATCACGGAAACACATCAGCACAATTATTAATTTAAAATAGTTACTTAACAATAGATGTGTACCTAAATACCGTAGAGTAACAACTTTATACAAAACTAACTGTTGAATGCGACTTCGTCCGCATAACCAGTGATATGTTAAACAAGACAGGATGCGCCCTTACCAAACTAGTGACAAAAAAATGGTCCTCCAATTTGCAAATCTAGTTACTAAAAATAATTTGTTTTCATTGCCATGTTAATACGTATTTTTATTTCTTATTGGCGTATTCTGTTATTGTAAAGTGTTCTCATTGGTTGGTTGGACATATCACTGGTAAGTAGGCATTTTCGTATCTTTCTACGCACAGAATGAAACCCGTCATTGGTGCTAATTTCTAATTTTGACACCGGCGCGTCGGTGCCACGTACTGGGAGCGTTAGCCTTGTCCTTACGAAGTAATATAGAAGTCATTGCTCATAACTTTATAAATGTTACTCGCTGATAATGTGGCTTTCTATAGGTGAAAGAATTTCATACGCTCTAATGTATGAATGGCTCATTCATACGCTCAAATTCAACCGTGCACATGTTATTTTTTAAAGTGATTTTCTCTAAGACCTATAAAAAAAATTAAGTACTGCGTCTGCCCAGTTTATGTGGAACTATTAAAACTAATACGATATTGACGACAATCATTTGAGAAAGCCGCAGTGTGTGCATATGGTGCATATGTGTACTGTGGAGCACTCATCTCGCTAATAATATAGAATGTGTAGTCGCCTAAGAACTACCTACAACAAACAAAAAATGTAGTCAGAAAAAAATGAGCAGTTATCCTCCGTCCGGTCCACAGGTGAACAACTGCAAATAAGTTTTAAGTCAATAAGGGACAAATAAAATAAAATAAAATGGTCACATATTTTTTACCATGGTTTCTGAAAAAAAATGTCAAGATGATGACGATCCTGAGCCCGTATTCTCTCTGTGCTGCTTTGCTGTGGTTATCGACTCGATGCGGTTATAAATTCGACAATTTGTCTACTTTGGTATTCACTATGCACCTGTCAAAATGTCTATGACGTTTTAACCGTGGTTATACATATCGATGAAGTTATTGGCGCTATTGTGTCGTTTTTACTTTTGACAAATTATTGATTCCAATTAAAGTCGATATTGGAGGCCCGCTGAGAAGAAACTCCAAAAGAATCTCTGGACACCATTTTCTGTCATCTGTTATACTATCCTGATCCCGTTATCTTGAAAGAATGTACTTTCCCAGGTACACCTTTAAAACAAATAAAGTTGGTAAAGCAAGAACATAATTCCTCGAGAATTTTCAAGTTATCTACAAAATTCCAAAATTATTAAACCTGCCAAGTCACTGTGCTAATATTTTTTTTTGTTTTTGACATTGTTTTTGGACATTAACAATAATTTTTCAGATTGTCTGTGAATTTTCATAAGAGGTGATAAAATAAAAAATGTTTTTTTGACATTTTTTATTGACATTAACGATAAAAACAAAATAGTTTTTATTTTTAATAAACAAAATAGTAAGTAAATAATGTAATTAAAAAAATTACTTGATTAAATTTTGGTTAAATCATTCAACAATATTATCAGTAAAGGTTTTGTATTAATGCAAGACAATGACACTTGCAAACATCGTTCACACGATCGTTTATACGAGTATCTTTCTTATAGAATTTCTGGCAAGGTCATATCTGATAGGAATATAAATATGAATACTTTAGTTTTAGTAAGGTGTTATTCAATACCATCATTGAATAAAACCTAAAGAGTTGAGAAGCTATTAAATGTAGGTACTTACTACCATTGAAATACCTTCGTATACAGTGCTTAAATAGGGGATGCCTCAACATCTTCCTTTCCTGTTTTTTTTTGGTATACTGAAAAGCGATTGACCTAAATCTCACCTGATAGTAAGTGAAGATAAGTTCGAAGATGTAGTTCAATTGCCCATTATAGGCAAGTTAACGAGAGTTGACACGTGCAACATTGACATTGGGCACATTGACACTCTTGTTTTCATTTTTACAAAGATTTCAGATCTCCATCCAACAGGTTTTATAAATATAGCGAAATTGGTTAAAATATCCATTTTTTCAACATACTGTATATCAAAATGCATTGGTGTGAGTACTGTGAACGTGCCAACTTTAGTTAACTCACCTATAGTAGCCCATTCACTCTGTTCGTGAAATCCCAAGTTGTATATTTCAGGGAACACTGAAGAAGGGACAGAATTTCACCCCATCGCTGTGCCTGTACGCATAATAAAAGAAGCAGTTCGTGCGAATAGGTGGTTTGTACACAACGTAAGGGTGAAACCCTCCCCTCGCCTAGTAATCCCATGTTGAAAAGGAGATGTAGGCATGAATTCAAGACGAAAGTCATGTGCATCCCTTCCAAAATATATCCGAATTTTCCCTTGATCTTGATATTTTGTACACTCTACGTATACCTTTTCTAATATTTCTTTTTGATCTAATGGGCTGTTTGCTTGTCCGTCACCAATCGCATAAAAGTTATCATATTAGTAATTAATAAACAAGATTAACACGACCTAATGAGTCACTGCGTTAGGCGAGTCATCTCATACACCTTATTAACATATTAAAGGCATAATCTATCTAATTGTTATGATTACAGTAATCATTATATTATCATAATATGTTATTATAATCCACGTCATAACTGCATATAAAATGACACAAATAGAAATGAATATTCCGGTCATATAAGTATTGATAATGTCTTTACATTTGGATAGACCAAAAATGGCTGTATAAAACATTGAGTCCAGTCATGCTTGGACGCTTTTTGATGAATGAAAATACAAAATATATTGTACATAATGCCTTAGTGATGAGCCTATAGTAATGTTATGTATGCAACTTATCGTCTGACCTTTACAAAAAATCAAATTTTACATTAAAATATTACAATCGTGTTCATATGTCAATTTTGCACAACAAAAATATATTATGCAACATACAGAATCAATTGACTTTTATATCAATGGGCTATGGTATGTCCAAGGTCTTGAATCAACAGTCTTTGAATTGTCAAGGTTTTGAAACAAGAGTTTTGACCATTTCAACCAGATGCAACTCACCTTCGATTATATTGCAACTCAAGTGAATGTTTGATTCGAAAATAGATAGGAAATGGACGCTGGCGACTAAATTTTAAATTACAACTACCTGATTCCCGCTACTTCGTTCGCGTTGTAATACAAAAGGTGTAGCGCCTGACAAAATATGCAAAGCAATATAACGACTGACATATATTGACGCCTGACATTATACTTTTGCCAAGCTTTGAAACTTTATTTTTAGATCCTGAAATAAAATTATATTTTTTTAATAGTTAGTAGTTTTAATTACCTCCTCAATACAATCAAACAAACATACGAACCTTACCTCTTTATAATATTAGTATGGATAAAACTTAAGGTTTATATTAATTTGTTTTGAAATATATAAACTATAAATCATGACAATGGTTATTAGTTTTAGATGTTACGATATAATATATGTAAGAGGCAATATAGATGTTTTCATTTTATAAATCATTTCCTAGACAGTAAATTATTGTTAGAGTATAGGTACTAGTTTCTTGCATACAATTATGTGTAAACCTATAATAAAATATCTATACGTATAATAAAATCGTAAATGATCCTCACAAGCTTTCGCATTTATAATATCTATTAGTAAGATTGTCTATAAAAAAATTGTTAGGTACTTATAATATTAAACAGACAATGTATTGAATAAGAATACAAAGCAATACAATGGGTATGTCATAAAGAAGTATGTCAATGAATGAACGCAATACGTATTTTTCCACGTATATAATTGTTTTATTACTGAGACGATTTTTTTCCTAGATCCGGAAAAAATCCACGCCGTAATGAATCTATTTAATTAATCTGAGACCACACGCAGTTTCGTTTGTAGGGTTGTCATTAAGTCTAGTAATCTACATTGATAGATTTATTAAGAAAAACTAGCGTTTGAGTTAAGCAAGCGAGTTAGGCCTCTTTAGAGTAGCATTACTCGAGGGTAATTTCAATGAAATTGACACAAGATACTCGTAACATTTACTCGCCAATAAACTTTACTTTAAAAGTAACTAATCAACACTTTACTTGTAATTGGTGAAAGAGGTCCTTAACCTACTGTTGTTACCTTACTTTGATCAATTTTCACTTGAAAATGAGACAATATTGTCATTAGTAATCTTCGCAGTGGATTGCGGTAAACTCTTAACAAAAGGGTCAGTCAACAATGAAAGGGTAATTTACTTGATTCCATACAACTGTAAGTCATTATTCATTGTTTGATGTTCTACGCTTGTTATTAGACTTTTCAAATTTTATGTTGGAATTTTTTATTTACATGGCACTCTAAGAGCACGCCTTCTCATTATGTCTTCTACGAGCGTAAATGTGGAAAATTGGACATGTTCCTCAATATATTTTGTAACCAAGTCCGTTAACTACTTAAAAACCATCCAATAGATTTTGATGCGGTTTTCACTAATGGAAAGAGGTATAAACGAAGAACGTTTGTGTGTATAAAAAAATTGCATCCCGGGCGAGGCCAGAAGCGGGTCGCTAGTACCGCTTTAGGGGTTTAAACAGGTTTAACTTGTCAACATTTTCATTTTTCACATAGCCTGACCAAACAAAAACTTAGCTGGTTTCTAATGGCAAATGTAAAAACTAACAACACTGTGCCATTACAGAACTCTGTAATACAAATAAATAAACTCACAATCAGTAATATAGTAAGTCATCAATGCTCACAATTGATTTTTTTCCCAAAGTATGCTTAGTTAAAACCAACACGAAATGCAAATATTATATTATAATATTCAATATGTCATTGATCTGATTCACAGGTTTACCAATGAGTGAGGCTTTGATGATTCGAATTTGAAAGGTTTAACTGAGATAAAATTGAAGCCCCTTCTACCTATCCCCGCTGGTAGGGATAAGTGGATTTTTTTTCTACTTACCCCTAAGGTATTCATTCATTTTTAAACTATATTTAAAGGCCTTCATTATACCTTTATATCTGTACCAATAAAAGTAGGTTATATCTCTGTTCTAGGTAGTACCAAATTGCTAACAAGATATTGGCTAGACAAAAATTTTCTGTACATCAAACGACCATTTGAAAAACTATAGTCAACTGTGATTGATTAGTTAGAAATCGGGTTGGGAGGCATCAGATATATAATTTTCTTATGCAACCGTGCAACCGTATAATCATTCATTATATTTAATTTCGTATAATAATATTCCTGTCAGTTTCTTCTTTATAATGTATTTTAGATAGTCACGAGTTCAAATAAAAAATATACTCGTACTTAAATTCAAATTCGGGGAACTTTTTTGAACTATTTAATTAGTTAAGTACCCTACACATTTTCCTCGCAAATTCTACGCCAATTTATGTTCTAACAAATATTTTACCAGTCCCTCTAACTAAATCGATCGATCAAAATTAAACCTTAAACATAATTAACTAAGGGCAATAGTGCATTGGATGTTCTTCGCTTTTTTTTTAGAATGACGCAATACTATACACATACATACTTACCTAGGGTAATGTGCATTACACGCAGTAAACATTTTATCTAAACATTTGGATTTGAAGTAGTCTCACAAGATGACCAACTATTTTAATAATGTAAATTAAAATGTTTTAATGATTTAATATTTGATTTATATGATAAATATTAAATCGAAGATATCGACGTTTTCGACGTTTGTCTGGTCTTGTCGAAAAAATCTTGTCAATTTGTATGAGGTAGCGAAATAGCTGACTGACTACAATTAAATAGAAGTTCGCATACTTCACCATCAGAGAACGAGCCAAGCCACAGAAGCATGTCATTCAATCTGTGTCAAATCTGTGACAAGTCTCTCAATTAAGGTAAAATTGCTCTGTGAGAGAACTATCTCTAATCTTTAACAGTAATCTTTAACTCTAATATTTTAAGTCTTAGTAGAAAATCTTAGTTAGTCTTAGTCCTAGTATAGTTTCAGTAGAATTCCATTAAAACAGTGGAGTAGTATTTAACTCATTATATAGAAAACATTTTTCAACAGTTTTTTATATTAATAATATCACTTAAGTCACTTAGATCTGAAAAAATATTTATAATCGCTCTTTATGGACGTCCATTGGTTGATAATATAAGACATCGATGTTTTCCTTTGTAGTAAGTAACCGTGAAAGGGAGGAACATGCGTTGCTAAGGCCACTCCATTTGTTTACATTATTTAACTATTAACTGTCACTAATAAGGTAGCCATTAATTACCGCTGTGTCACTGACACGTTCATGGCCTGACTATACATAGGGTGTATTACAAGTATTCGCCATTAGAGTACAAATAGTGCTTGTAAACATATACACTCAACTAACTAGTTGGTGTGCGCGACTTCGTCCGCGTTGAAAAATGAAAATATAACACACATACAGTGTGGAAAGATAAGTCGGGCCCTGGAGGGAAACTACCTTAAATCCTTAAGTTGGCTCATTTTGCATAAAGGAGACATTTCTTCATTTTTTCAAATTAGTAATACTGTATTCAAAATTTTCTAAAAATTACTTGCTTCGTCTGGGAATCGAATCGACCTAAATGTGAAAAAAAAAACACTCGTATTTTTATGATGCCAATCCAAAGAATGGAAAAAAAATTCCTCTTAAGTAACATAGTATCTTAAAAAAAAGGAATAAAACGTAAATGTTTGATTCAAATTTCTAGAATATTATTTATGCAGACCACTATAGAAAATTTTAGAAATTTTTAGAAAATCTTTGAATGCAGTTTTGTTTCTTTTTAAAAATAAAGAAATGTCTCCTTTATGTAAAATGAGCCAACTTAAGGATTTAAGGTAGTTTCCCTCCAGGGCCCGACTTATTTTTCCACACTGTATAACCCCCGACATCTTTAACGGCGACGGTGGCGTCGCCACTAATTTTTATATTTTTAGACGATACCTCAGGCACCTAAAATTTTCCAAGATAAAATGTATCCTATTTGTTAATCCAGATGATAAACTATATGTGAGCCAAATTTCATTAAAGTTCGTTCAGCCGCTTTGCAGCTTTGCATAAGTTCATTGAAAACTATCCAACTGCAAAAAAAGACCTTTAAAGAAAAGTTGGCGTCTCGCTAAAAATAAACGGATAGAAACCAAAACGATTTATTTTTATAAGTAACATAAAAGGGAAAAGAACATGCACCCCTAATAAAACTAAAATACATTAATTACCTATACACCGGTTTCAAATCATAATTTAAATTACAATTTAAAATGAATTTAGGAAACAAACGATACTTCATTAATATGTTCATAACATATATAATATTATTATTTAAACTTATGACTATATTAATAAAATTATTAAGTTCTTATATACCAATTTTAATAAAACACTAAGACATTAAACGCGCAATTAAAAAAAATACCAGTGATATCTATCCATATATTGCTAAGTGTGTTGCTAAGCCAGAAACTTAAGAACGGCTGAACTAATAATTCGCCTATTTTTTTCCGAGACATTATACTTTCATTTCTACTTCATACTATGAAGCAAAGTTCCTTAATTTTGACCCAAAATAAAATATATATTTTTTATTTTTTTTGGGTCAAAGATAAAGTACTTAAATTAATTAAAGTCTTAACTCTTGCTAAGACAATATCTATGTACAGAGAATGTCTGCATTTGTAGAGTGCAACAAACGGCATGCTTATTAGCATATTAACTGCATTTTTCTGCAAGTACTCAAACGCATTTCCTTAGTAAACATTGCGTCAAGGTTCCATTAATTAGAATTATGGTAAAAACTGAATGAGAAACAATTTCCAACTGATCTTTCTTCATCGTTTCATGATACAATGTTGCGCGTTGATCTTCAATGCATTGCATTTACGTCGTTTGCACATTGACAATAAAGTCCACATTGCTCCGTCAGCAGTGGAATGATTTATTTAGTATTGAGACAAATTTGTACCGTGAGAATAATAATATAAAAGAATTGAAAATTTGTGACACCTTTTAAGGCAATTAGTTGATTTATTGCTCCGAGAACCTGATATTATTTTATCGAAATGAAATTGCCAATTACTTAAGTCATTAAAATCTTTTTTGTTAAATGTTACTCATATTCGTAGGCATGCAGGCGCAAGTAGTTATTGATTACTTAGATAGATATATTAATAATATAATACAACTAGCGATCCGCTCCCGGCTGGCTTGCACGGATACAATTTTCATTGCAAATTATATACACAAACATTCCTCGTGAATCTTTCTTTTTAATAGTGAAAAATATATCAAAACCCGTTGGAGATCTTAGAAAAAGTATGCGGAGAAATAGACAGAGAGGGAGAGAAAGAGAGAGAGAGAGAGAGAGCGACTTTATTTTATAAATAGATTTATAATATTTATAGAACTTGCATTTAAAATATTCAGACATTGCCATATAGACTGTTATGTTTTATTGTAATTAGATTTTTTCTGGGCAGTTCGTTTCATTCCTTTTTTTAAATACCTAGGCAATAGTTTTTTTTTTATAATATGTAAAGATTGAATATGCCTATAGTTGTAGTATTTATATTGATGCTATATGAACGTAAGTGCGCTCGCTAATGAGGTAATAGGAAAAAAGATAAGTAGATGCATTACGAATGCATATGAAGTTATTACTTCATACAAAATTTGAGCCTTATGAAATTCAGTTTTTTATAGTTTATAATTATTTATAATTTTATAATTATCTTAGATTTTCAACGACATAGAACTATTTCTATGTCGTTGAAAATCTAAGATATAAATATAAAAAAAAAAATACTATTATTTATAAATGTATATAACTTTCATTGATTATGTATGTGATTTTTTGAAAAAAATCTTTGATATCTTTTCAGATGAAATGTACGAAGGTCACAACATGTCGATGTCGATAGTGGACTCTTATAAGCAATTCATGGAACGAAACAGTGGTAAGTCAAAAATTAACTAGACTTTTAACTCTCGAAGTTTAAGAAGAATTAGTGATGTGTTTTATAGTATAATGTCTGTCTCTCTCTTTATGTGCCTCTTCAGTCCTGAAGGTTAGCCGTCAACTTCCTGAACCGATCCCTGTCAAGAGCCAACTGGAAGAGCTGCTCGACCGAGGCAATCCCAGTCAACTCTCGGATATTTCTGAGCCACGACTTTCTCCTTCGCCCAGCTCTTCTTCCCTTCCACCTTACCCATCATAATCAATTGGAGCATACATCTATCGTGCCTAAGCAATAATGACTGTATGTCGCCAGGCAAGTTAACGGCCAACTAGCTGGTAGTTGACTACTCTTATTAACATACTCAACACCAAAAGAGTTTGCCAGTGCGCTAATATGCAAACATCAATCAATTTTGGACATGAAATGATTTTTTTCCTTAACCAATTATTCGTTTTTATGAACGAGAGGCTAAATTAAATTTGATATGAATTTGTGCGGAAGATACAATTTTCATGTAGGTGAAATATGTAGAAAAGAAAAACAATATTTTAAACTACAAAATATAATTAATTAAATTTCCATAAAACAAAACAAAAAAATGTGTGTTAGCTCCAAAGCACGACTGGAGTTTACTCCTTACGAACATTAAACAAATAAAAGAGAAAATATATATGACACTGACACAATGACAATTAAATAAAACATATTTATTTAACATGAACTTCATAATGACAGACCGTTATTAAATACTCGAACGATTATAAAATACATAATTATGAAATTTCAGAGATTTTCTAAAATATTCGAAAATAGAACGTAACGCATTCCGTTTTGAATTTACTCCCATAAATTTTCTTACCGCGGCTTATATATGCAACAAAAAATATATGAAAAACTTGTTTTTTTAAGTAACACTTAAATTTTTGATACTATACCAAATTGTAGTACGTGCTTCTTAGAACTATGCGGAAGATGCAACTGTAAAGTTAATTTTATTAATGTCGATATTTATTTGCGGAACGATGCGTGCGCGCCTCTTATTACGTATCAGAGTTTATTGTTTATAGAACCAGTTCGACATACGCTTGATAATTGAATAAAAATAATAAGCTTGATGACATAGGTTGTAGCATCTGTTTTGTTTACATCACAAGACCAGTTTCAAATACCTAAGTTATACTAGACTAAAATAAAATTTAATAATCTACTCGTATAAAATCGTTTGTCCTGTTTTTTCCGTCCGCTTTTTCTGTCAGCTCCGATACACGACTGGAGTTTACTCCTTACGAACGATTATAAAATTTAAAATTTCACAACTCGAACACGCCGAAAGAACATTGTTTTTTTTTAAATAATATTTGTGTAGATGGCGCAATATCTATAAAACTTTCTCAAATATTCAAAAAAATACCTAGAAAGTAACTATAACGCATAACATAACGCATCCGTGTAACAATTTTGATTTTACTGCTATAAATTTTCATACCAGGGCTTATTCATACCAGGCAAAAATTTAATATTAAAAATGACAAGTGACAATTCGGACAAGTTTTCAAATATAATTCAATATTTTGTATCCGAATCGCCAGTAAACCCTGCTGACTATATCAATACACAGCCAAAACTATAACTAAACAGCCAAATTTCAGTAAAGTCTAGAAAACTAAAATTAGGAACATACTATGTTGGTTCATTTTATAACTAAAAAAAAAAACATTTTATGATTAAAAAATCACTCCGTGCGAAGCCAGGGGCGGGTTGCTAGTAATGATATAAATATTCGATATAATTGTATTAATGTAGGTACATATACGGATTGCTCAATGTTTGTACAAACATGGAATGTAGTACTTGGCTCTTAGTCTCACTAAGTATATGTAAATATTTGCCTTTAAAAAACACCTATTTACATCACCATAAGGTTTAGAAAACACCAAATACAGGATGTAAACACATAATAAAAACACCTTTTTTTTATTACTCATACTGAGTGTTATAGTTGTGTGGAATTTAAATTCTGCATCATCGCGTTTAATATACTTACGTGACATGTGTCAACAATTAACCTTAGTGGTGGGTCCATTTTCTTATTGTACCTAGTATAATGTAGAGCAATTGATACTACACTAATAAAGTCATTAAAATGCGACTAATGGCAGGAGCCTTGTCTTCACACATTTTTTATAATATTAGAGACCTCCCGGCCTCGTACAGTTGCAAATTTTTTTTCTGAAAATCTTATTAATCTAATATAAATATTATATAAATGTTGTGTTGGTTTGTGTATCGACTCGAAAACTAGCCGACTTGACTTATGCATCCGCTAATGCATACACAATATGCAATCCGCTTCAAAGATTGATAATATCTATAATTTGCGTAATAATTATAATCTCGATCGCGAGAAAATCGCTTTTTTTACGGCGCCATCTGCCGAAAGCGAGGAGAACTCACTAGCCATTGTGGACCTCTGTCACATTTAAAGTGAAAGTTAGCCGTTGTTATGGCAGCCGAGTTAATTAATAAATAGTGAGGGGAAGCGGGTTCAGCTAGTTATATATAAAAATGTTGTTGGTTTGTGAACGCTCACAGATAAAAATCTACCTTACCAGGAGTAGTGTATTTTGTCTGTGGTACGCCTCAAAAACTCTAGAATGTGTTGACATATTTTAATGCGGTTTTCACATTATGGAAAGAGAGATAAACGGGGAAGATTTTTTAATATAAAAAATTGCACCCAGAGCGAAGTCGAGAGCGGGTCGTTAGTTATATATAAAAACCTTTCTCAATTAATGAAACCCGAACTAAAATCCGTTGCGTAGTTTAAAAGATCGGACAGACGAGACGGCGGGAAGCGACTTCATTTCATATGTTATACCTAACAGGATTCGTGGAGAGGTCATCTGTTTACCAGACAAAAAATATATATATACGAGTATTGTTATCTATCAGAAAATAAATCGTGATTATGTTGCCTAACAAAAATATGCTAAAAAACATAGCTGCTATGCTGCGTCCTTCTCTATTACACTGCACAGTACGATTTGCTTCTTCTTCGCACATCTTTCGTTCCGATGCTTAAACAATGCAGTAATAAGCAAAAAACACGTGTACTAAATACTTCTGACGATAAACTTGTTGATTTTGATTAGGATTTTTTATTTTGTTGATAATATGACCAATAAACATCACCTAACGATTTTAATATATATATATATATTTTTATTACAAAAAAGTAGTTTTTGTTTTTGAAATATAAAAGCTAGATATATGCTGTCGTTGACTTTTTGTAGGCATCAAGCTGTAGAACTTTTCTATATAAAGCGATCACAAAATCTCTCACCGTTAAGAAGTGTTCGAATTCGATTACCACGAAAAAGCATTTTTATTTTTCGAAGTAATATTAGCCAATGTCCTTCCCAAAATCCTATTCAATTGGTGAAATATTTTTATTTAAATTAGATGGGTATTTTTGAAGATTACCTCCTACACAAAAACAAACAAACATGTACAACTTTACCTCTTGATAATATTTGTTGAAAAAAGTTGAAGGTTTTAAGGTGAAAAAACTGCTATCGTGAACTTTGGCGATTTATAATGACTCGAGACGTCCACAGGTTTATATTAATTAATTATTAACACTAAATAAATATATAAATATTAAAAACTTATTGTTAAATTCTTTGTTAAACTTGGAAAAAAAATTTTTTAAGACATTAACTTATGTTGGAAAAGAGAAAATATAGGTAAGCTAGTAGTGGTAGGGCACACTGCGTCGTTTGGGCAGCTCGTCTAGCGGCAGTAACCATACTGAAGACCACCGTGAAATAACAGCACGTGTGCTGTTGTGTTTCAGTGAATGATTAAAGGATGCCAGATCCCATCTTTAAAAAATGAGTTGATTGTTGATAAGTAAGGCGGTGATTTCTCTGCCGTTAGATGGGCTGCCCAAATGTCTACGCAGTGTGCCCTACAACTACTTTCAAATCCAGACCATAGCCAACTATGAAAAATTTATTTCAAAACTTGGCCCTGCCAGGAATTGTTTATGAGCCTCGTCTTTCGCTGTGCCTTCAAATGTTTAAAATGTTCATTTTAGTTTTTAGTTAGGTTACCATTTTGAGGATGACATTAATAAATGGCTCGAGAAATTATTTATGTTTTATCTCTTTTCAGATCCCAGAACAGAAAACTGGTTTTTCATGTCCGGTCCCGGTCCACTACTGACATTATTGGCCTCATACCTCTACTTTTGCAACTCAATTGGCCCCAAATTCATGAAGGATAAGAAGCCATATAATTTGAAGTACACGATATTTCTGTACAATGTTTCACAAATAGTTTTTAGCATATTTTTAGTGTATGAGGTGAGTATAAAATAGATATTTTACATGTAGATAAAGTTTTTTTTTAGGAAGTAGAAAGATTGATGTTTCAACTTAAGCGATAGCGTTGTATTTAAACAAAATATTGTATTTAACTAGGGGAACGCACTCGCATTTTTTTATATTATTAAGGGTGACAGACAGGTTGACGGTCCACTTGATAGTAGGTGGCTACAGTCGCCTTAGGAACACAAGCAACACCAAAGCGGGTACAAGTGCACTGCCGACCTTGCAGGAATTGTTACCCTTACATAAGTGCGTACATTCTATACGATCTAATCGAACCGGAACCGTTCCACTTCCGGACCACGAGGCGCTGACGGGGGTTTCATCCCTTCGTGGTTGATGTTCCTCGGTCACGCACGAAACGTTACAGTTCCACTTTCCTTGTCCGAACTGCTAAGGAGTGGACTCATTGCCTGCGTCCGTGTTTCCTCAAAATTACAACCTCGGGGTCTTCAAATCTAGGGTAAATGGGCACTTACTAGGTAAGCGTGGTCTACCTTCGGCCGCATCTGCACCTTACATCAAGTGAGATCGCGGCCAAGCGCTGCCTTGATTTTATATTATATAAAAAAAGTTTTTCACTTACACACTACCCCACAGCTGGATCCCATACAGCCAGATCCACTTCAGGAGGGCAGATAAATTTAGAATTCGGAAATTCCTTTATATTATTATTAGGTAGTTTTCTCGTATTGTACGCTTTAATGACTATAGATATTTCTGTTAATATAAGGTATATAGTTCTAAATTCTATATTTTGGTTTTTAATACAATAGATTACTTTGATACTGTTATTTTGAATCCTATTTCGCTGTTCTGAAAAAAAAAGGATATTTTCTTCCAAATACACACAACAGGAAAGCTCTGTAGAAATTTTTTATTGTTAACTTTTTTATTTATTTATATTTTGCTTTAAAATTTCAGGGTCTGATGAGTGGATGGTGGAACGACTACAATTTCAGTTGCCAACCTGTAGACTATTCAAGAAACCCTAAAGCTTTAAGGGTTAGTACCTATATTTTTTTAAAAAAATATAAGATAAAAAAAAAACTTTAAATATGAAGGTTATTTTGCTAAGGAACCAAAATGTATATACTTATATCAAATATAAACCAAACATTCAAATCCAATAGAATTATTTGATATCAAATCAATTTGTTGATCAAATCAAATACATAATCGTAGGTGTAATCTAAAACCAGGGGCCCTACTATCAACTTTTAAAAGACGATTCAAATTCAGAGCAGCTTCATTGGGTTCCTAAATAAAATCGCTTTCATACAAAAACGAAGTTGATGGTACGAAATAGCAAATGCAATCCAGTTTAGGTCCTAAGTTGAATCGTATTAAGAGTTGATAGTAGGACAAAGCATGTACATTTGTCTACCACATTTGGTGTGCAAAATATAAATCACAGTCATGTCAATTCGGTAAAGCCAAACAAAGTCAAAAAATTACATAAAATTATTACATATTATTACATTAAATCAAAGTCAAATTTACAATTTAAAATGCATCAGAACACTATTCTAGAACGTGTCTTTTAAAAATTCATTCAGAGCGTAATACATACTCGTACTCGTAATATAACTTTGAATTAGGTAATTTTTTTCAGATGGCATCCGCGGTTTGGTGGTATTTCTTCGCGAAATTAATCGAATTGCTAGACACAATTTTCTTTGTATTCCGGAAGAAATACAATCAAGTGAGTGGCCTTCATCTCTACCATCACACCATAATGCCAATCTGTGCCTGGATCGGAACTAAATTCTTGCCAGGTATGTTAATCTCTTCGGTTTAATTAAGCGGTAACCTAAATGCAAGTTGGTGCTGTATTGTCCCAACTAGACTATTTAAGATGACACAAGTCGGCGGCTGGAACTCATCTGTGCTTGTAGCTAAAATTCATTCTGTCTCACAAAGCACAATGCGCGGGAAGAGCAGTCGAGTGAGATGCACAATGATTCATACAAAAAAAAATCATAAACACCCTTGGGCATATACTCTTTTTGACAAAACTACTGCATATATCTATTTCGTGTAAAGTTATTTGAACTGTTAAATAACTAATCAATGTTTGTAGGTAAACTATTTTGGAGTTTTTGTACACTAGAGTGACCTTATTAACCCTCAAAGTTGCATTAAAACTTGTGTTAAGATATGGATTTTTCAAGGATCATATCTTTTAAATTAATACTTTTTTTTAAAGTTTGTATGCCAAGGAACCTAGTTAACGACAAGATCAATCGGTATCATGTTTACTTTTTTAAATTAAACATAAAACAGCGGAGTAATAATCATTCTACGTTTGTATGGAGGAAGGCTGACTTGTATCACCTTACTAATTCTACTATAAGTAGGATTTGTGGAACAGATTAGTCAAAGACCGAAGAACTTGGAAATCTTTAGAGGAGGCCTTTGTCTCAGGACAAGCTTAGAGTTGAAGGACCGATTGCCGATATTATGTAGTGTTTATATTTTTTGAATTTAAGTTATAAGTATGTAGGCATAATTGTGTAGATATATTGTTAACCTGACAGTAATAAAATCTTATTTTATTTATTTATTTATTTCACTATACTAATATTATAAAGATTTGTATTTTTGTACAAACATTACTTCACCAGTAAGAATAGCAATTACTGAACCACTGTTCCCTTGTTGCTATTTTTTTTAATCAGGAAATGTATTTATTAAGATCTAACTAAAATTAATAAGACAAAAGTAAACACTGTATACAAAATCTATTCTCACTGTATACTACTATATACTGTATACAAAAAGTTAAAAACCTATTTTCAGACTTACCAAGTGTACATATAAAATTTCATCAGAATCGGTTAAGCCATTTCGGAGGAGTATGGCAACTAACACTGTGACACGAGAAGTTTATATATTAGAGAGAGATTTTCATATAGAAACAATATATCTAATGAAGTTTTCATCATTTTTACAGGTGGTCATGGCAGTCTACTTGGAGTGATCAACTCTTTCATTCACGTGATCATGTACAGTTACTACCTCATCGCTGGACTCGGGCCCGAATACCAGAAGTATTTATGGTGGAAGAAACATCTGACCACCATGCAACTAGTAAGTGTGTTTACTACAATCTGAATAATTATGCAAATATCATTTTATGCTGAGCTGTTTCACGCGACTTCGTCCGCGTAAAATATAAAATATGCAAAATATTATTTCTATTCTAAAATATAAAATATACTTAGCCTATGTTACTCGCTGATAACATAGCTTCCCAACAGTGAAAGAATTTTTCAAATCGGTCCAGTATTTTCAGAGCCTATTCAATGCAAACAAACAATCAAATCTTTTCTCTTTATAATACATATTAGTATAGAGTAGCCATTTATTTTCCTCTCGAATCCTAAACTTTACAGTAGGTATCTAAAAAATATTATTGCTGCACCCAAAAACAACCGCAAGCCAAACTAAGCCTTGCAGAGGTGGCGATTTTGGTAGACCTTTAAACAATCAACAATAACAATACAAGAGTTATAAGGAGAAATAACTTAATTCGCTTATGACACTTGTGTCGAGGATAAATAACACATTTGAACTAGTAATAACTAATATACATTGTCTTTAATTGTGAAGCTATTTACCAAATATAATATGCTGCTTTATATAAATCCAAATATAAATACTTTTCTTACGTTCTCATATTTAATATTATTATATGTAGGTATTAAATATCTCATGTTAGAAAAATAAGAACACCACATTTTTAAATCTATTTAATATTGGAGTTTAAGAGGTTTTAAGATGGTCTGTTTTTGCATAATTCTTATGTAAAGTCTTCCGGATTCTTTTGGTGTGTAAAGATTTATTCAATAATTATAATTTTAAATAAAATCACTTAACAAATTCTTATTTTCCGATTTGCTATCAGATTCTAGTAGACCTCTACGTCTCTTTAATTTTTCCTTAGCGGCACAGTGCTCATTCACTAAAATTATATTTAAAAATCTATTCACTATTAATATTTACATTTATATTTGTTTCCAGGTACAATTTATGATAGTTTTTATGCACAACTTCACCGTCATGTTCCGGGATTGCAACTATCCGAAGTTCATCAACTTCCTTCTGTGTCTCAACGCCGCTGTCTTTTTGTACATGTTTGGCAACTTCTACGTTCGTAATTATCTCAGTAACAAATCTAAAATTGTTAAGAAGCCAACGACGAATGGACACGTGAAATTAATAACAAATGGAAAAGCGAAGGAATTTTAGCAAGAGTTTTTGCTTTTTTTTACATTTTGTATAAAAATATTTTCTTAAAAAAGTATATAAAAAACTAAAGATATATTAAATTGGTTTTATAGTATGTATGGATAGAAACGGTAGATAAAGACCTCATTATTATAAGCTGATATCATACATGGCATAATCTCTTTGTTATAGGCATTTGGTACTAGAAAAAAGATGACCTGGAAAGTTTTTCGGGAGATTTTTTGTTGTAAAATGAATCTATGAAATCACCAATTTTTAAAACACCCGATTAACTTTTCAGGTAAAACTACCAAATGACTGTTCACTGTTGTTGACTATTAATCAACAAGAGTTAACAACAAAACTTTTTTTAACTGAATCAAAAATGTAGTATGTATTGTCATTTTACATTGTGTATACTTCGAAGTGTACAAATTTTAATAGTCAAAATTATGTATCAAGAGCGCACTGCGTTTCATACTCGTAAACCGGTCTGGCCGCTGTTACCATCTTCTTACAGAAGACCATCATGAAATACATTTTCATGAAATCAAGAATATAAGATATAATAAATTTAATTTTTTTTTATTATATCTTATAGATCTTATAGATCTTTACACAATGTTGCCCCGTTTAAAAGATCTCGAATTATGTCAGTAAAAAGTTGCAGTAAAATCTCTTTGGTTGTATTGATTGTAACTGGCTGGTTTTAATACTATTAAATAGATGAGATTTTAGAACAGAAAAATAAAAAGTAAAACCGGTCAAAACGAGTCAATCTAACGAAAAAATTCGACACGTTTTGAAATTTTATTACAAAAAAGGGAAATGTGCGACATACAAACTTATGTGACGTTTATGCACTTAAAGTAGTGTCAGAATGAGTAGCACAAAATTAGTTCAAGCGTTTTCAGTCCGAGAATTTTGATGTCAAAGATGAAGCTGGCTCTGGTCGACCTGTTATGGACAAAAGAGCTAAGTACAAGTTATCGCACATATTATTATACTAGCTGGCGCCCGCGACTTCGTCCGCGTTGAAAAATAAAAAAGTAGCCTATCTTGTGTCCTGTACGTCTAAATGTTTATCTACCAAGTTTCATGAAAATCAGTTAATTCGTTTAAGAGTTATGGAGGAACATACATACATACATACATACAGAAAAAAATTCTAAAAATGGTCAATTTAGTTTCAATATCGTGTATAGAGCCTATAAACTCGATATCTCTGAAAACAAAGTAACTTACTCCATGACCAACCCTTACAGATTTATTATTAGTATTGATTATAATTATTTGTAAAGGAATAATGATAAAATATATTGAATTAGTTTATAAAATACGAAAAAACTTATTCCCCGACTTAATATTTAATGTACGTACTTTTAGTGTATCGCATAATAGTAATCAAGTGTATTACAAGAAAAGTATTTATTTGCCCATAAAAAGTTTAAATTGTTGGCTTGGTGATCTTTAAAGGTTCTGAATAATGTGATAATTAAGTTAATTTTATTTTAAATGAAAAAAAAAAAAATATCAATCCTCAAATAAAGACTTTCATCTAAAAAAATATGTGTTTATTACTTAAATTTGTAAAATTCTTGAATAAGTATGTCAGCATTCAGATCCATAATAAATTACGGACTATTGCGGTACTTTATATTTTTTACGGCCAGAGTATGTATGTTCATCGAATGAATCTGTGATGTACGATATATAAGAAAATTATAAATGAAGTATGGTTATCATCCGTAGGTACGAAGCCGGTCCAAAATGCTTCTGACCGGCAGAAGCAGCCTGGATCCACCGTCGACCCGCGGCCCTTCTCAGTTCGTGTCATAGAGTAATTTATATATACGGAAAGTTCGTCTACCCACCTTGTCGGCGACGTACGCTCCGCCTGCTGGTCCGTGGCCTCCACTCAGGAACCTTAAAACCATAGAGGCCGTTGTCGGTCTCTCCGTACTATGGTATTTGGATATTCGGTATCCAATACTATGGTATTGGATCCGTACTTCATTTGGATTTACTCGAGCGCGTCAGATATTGCCAATTTACCCCACGTGTCTCCGATAATGGATATGTATTAATCTGACGGTTTGGTTGGTGGGGTTGGCGGGGGTTGGGGTAAAATTTTAAATATAACTCGAGCGCGTCAGATTTTCAGAGGGGATGTTAAGTGAACCTAAACTAAGCTCCCATTTAAAATTAATACGATTCGGATGTAACGTAAGCTCGTGGCAGCTTTTTGAAAATGCAAAAAATATTTTTGACGATTCTCATTTTGTAATACTCGAGCGCGTCAGATTTTCATAGAAACGGTTTAGCCTATATTCCTGATCGTGCTGATTCTTAATCTGACGATTATATGGAGGATTTTTTAAAATACAGCGCCTACAAAATTTTGAACGCCTGTAGACGCTCACCCCACCGCTGAAATGAAAAACTTCATATAACCTTTTTTTTCTTATTACCATCCAATCTTCAAAATCCAATAGGTCCCCACGACGCTCGAGTGACTACACATTTAGCATCGTAGGCTCCCTAACCATATAATGTCATGACCCCGGTAATTATAATAAAGTATGGTTAATATTATGTTAATTATGTATTAGAAAATAAATCGATTCTTTGAACATTTGATTATGATAAATTTTAAAAATTTTAACCTTTTTTATAAGATTCTAAGAAAGGCTTCAAAATAGGAAGGATTGTAGGAAATTATTGTAATAGTGTCGCACAAGTAAAGAAAAAAAAAACTGAAATTATTAACTCAGCGGTAATATATCTTTTATTTTTATTTTATCATAAAAAAATTAGTTGCGGTATACAGCAAGTCAGGTGAATATAGTCAGGTGGAGAATGACAGTATTTCTAGTCAGCAATTAGTTTTGAGATTTGGGGCATTCACTTGGCCTCAATGTTGATTAGAATCAACATTTCAATGAAAGAAGAAAGATCAAAAGGTCGCTATCAACGTGAACACGGTACAACTAATGCAGTATAGTATGGTAACCTTTCTAAAGAAACTTAATAATAACCTATCGTCTAAGTAAATAGTGATGTATAAGTGTCCCTAGACGATCATGCAGCATGTCATGCGTTACATGCTGTCATGCATGCATGACCGTTTAATTGTACTGATTGATGTGAATGATATGCAACTACGGGCTGGCAGTTGATTGATAGTTCCTTTTATTTTTCATCCTGCAAGTTATGACTGACATACATGCATGATCGTATAGCGATCGTAGACCGCTATACGGTCATGCTGCATGACATGCAGCTTGATAATTCACGTAAACGCATGTCATGCCGCATGATCGTTGCACAAGGACACCTTAAAGCGTTGCATATAATTAAATAAAAAGTATAGCAACAAGCGCAAAGTTGTGTATGCAATGATTAAATTAATTTTATTATTTAACTAGCTGGCACCCGCGGCTTCGTCCGCGTTGAAAAAGAAAAAAGTAGCCTATCCTGTGTCCTGTATGTCTAAATGTTTATCTACCAAGTTTCATTAAATTAATTAATTCGTTTAAGTTATTGAGGAACATACATACAATACCTAAACTTACAGATTTATTATTAGTATTGATTGATATAAGTGTTGGAATGTGATTTCTATTAAATAAAAGCTTTTGTGTAAGAAGTACGAAAATATAAGTTTATTTATAGTCTTTGATTAATTACTAACAAGAAGAGCGTCAACCGCATACTAAATATCATAGGCGTAAAGTACGGAATCTTTGATGAATTTAATAATTTCAATAAATCTACCAGTATTTCCTAAAAATACAATGAAATCGAAAGAACATTAAAGCACAGTTTTATGTATGGAACGCAAACTTACAAGAGTGAGTGAAATGAACATTTCATCAAATGTCATGTAGTTCTAGAGATTTCCTACTGCCATTTTTTTTAACGTGTCACTTAGTGTCACTACAACTTCAGTAATTAAATAGGTAATATCATTTCATACTATTTCATTTTTATAGGAACAAATGTTACTGCATTTTTAAACATAATTGAAGGTTTATGTTTGAAGATCCATTAGACGAGTGTTTAATTGCTTGCATTAGCGCTCTGTATTAGGGGCCCCGGGTTCGATTCCCGGCTGGACTAACTTTGGAAATGAACTTTTCAAAGTGTTTTTTTACAGTTGGTTTAACAAATTCTAAATATATAAGAAATTCAATTAGTAACCTCGAAATAGGCGTTATTTTGGACTGAATTATAAGGAATACCATGGAAATACCTAATTACACCCGGCCTTCAAGACATATCATGATATGCAATTAAAACGATAAGCTGTAATTATATGCACGAGTGCTTAAATGTACCATTTGATTTAACTGTAATAGTATCATTGTATGGTGAATATGTCTGATAATAGAAAACTGTCTCTTGGTATCTAAAAATATGTTAAAATTAAGATTTATATTGTGAACAGTGAACATTTGTTGGCTAATTGGTCTAAATTATAAAACGTAAAAATTACTCAGCGATACTGTCGAAAAATATCCAAGACAATAAACAATGAATTCAACAAAACTTATACTATTCAAATATATACAGTTCCTCGTTAAATAGAGGGATTTACAAAATACTGGCCTCTAATCAAAATGCTAATAGCATTAATAGGCAAGACAATTGACTGTTTTAAATCACTATTTGTTTCAACAAAGTAAGGGAATAGTGTACACGTTGATTTTGCTGAAAAAAAAAGTCACACATTGTAGGAAATTATTAGAAAAGAGGCCAAGGAATTTTCATTAATTGTTCCAATATATATTGTATCAGTAAATTCAAAAAGGTCTTAACTGAAGCACGTACAAAACGCATATAAGAAGAAGTCATCCAGATAACTTTGGTTTCGTGATATATTATTGGAAATGGCGTTGCTTTTGAAGAAAGCCTGGGATGCATACAAGTTCGTATTCGAAGATTTAGTTGGTGAGTAAATCTTGTGTCAGTATGAAATGAACTGGGTCACTCAGACTACATCTTATTGTAAAGAATGGTGAATAAAGATGTCTTTATGGTAAATGGCAAAGGTATCACAAATTGTTGCTTGAATTGAAGAATTCCTCGTCCTCATACAATCACATTTCTACGAGTATTAAAATACTAAACGATGCCAGCTACTTCGTTTGCGTGGACTGCATCTTAATATGTAATTTTATAAACATAAACTAATATTATAAATTAAACAAAAAAATATGTGTGTCAGCTCTGACACACGACTGGAGTTTACTCCTTACGAACGATTATAAAATTTAAATTTTCACAATTCGAACACGCCGAAAGAACAACATTGTTCTTTTTTTTTTAATAATATTGTTTAGGAAGTTATAAATTGCTTTGGTCTTTGGGTTATAAATTGCGAAAATATTTTTTTCAAATTCATTTCAACTGGTAATTAAGGTTTCGTTACGTTCAAAAATATGAATAAATAAAACAACATAAATAAATATTTATTTATATTAAAACAACTGCTTAAGTATTCTTGAAAAAGTTTCATCAAGAAAGATATCATAGTTATCATACTTAGTTAAAGGGGAAAAAAAAACGTGAAAAAACATCAACGAACGGTCAGTGAGCTCGGAACATGTACTTAGTCTTCTTTGCTAGTAGGGCAATAGGATTAGGATTATCATATCAAGGCCTTGTTGTTATTTTATTATACAAGTGCTTCATAAATATGGAGCAGTATGGGAAAATCTGAGAACATGGAGAACAGAGGTAAGGAGGAATAACTTATATGGGAGTTAAAATGAAAAACTTTCAAGCTACATGATTGGTTGGTTACAAGACATACATATTAATGAAACCCCATATCTCGCCGTGCCGACACTTTTTCATGAGTACTTATTGTCTCTTGAGTACATTATTTGTAACATTTATTTACTTATCTGAGGCAAGCATGTTGATGTGGGTCATCAACATGATCAACATGATGTGGCCTGTCAACATGATGTTGCTATCACCACCAACGATATAATAAAAGTATAACAATAAAAAGATGAGAAAATGGGTTCTCTCATTCCTCACATAATCACATACATCGAAACTCATTCTTTTTACTATAAAAACACAAAATTTAAACATAGAACACGCATGCTACCGTCTTGGCCACCGGTTTGGACACTAGCATACATTTTACTGGCGACGTCGTCGCGTCGCCAAAGTCTGCAGTCTCTACGCAGAGCGCCGACGTTCGTGGCCACGCTTCTAAACTAGCCACGCTTCCAAGCCGTCACCAAGTGCGTTATCTGTCATACATGTAATATAAATTGTTGGCCACGTCGTCGGCCACGTGGCCTTGGCGTCACGGTGAGGTAGGGCACTTATGCAAATCGCGAAATGACTAGCAGATTACCAGTGAATTTGAATTACATTATAGAAGGGTTGTCGGGTTTTTATTTCAGTAGTATTCTCTTAATATTCCTTTCTCTGTTCTGATAGATGGTGAGATAATTTTTTGACATGATAAAAAGAGTAGATATATGTAGTAAGTTAGTTCAGCGCCATGTATCCTTAAGTTGAAGGATGTGAAATCGGATGGTAATAAATACGCACGTATGAGCCCTCATTCATGACATAGGATGAATAATTTTATTTATTTATTTATTATTGTTTAAATATTTACCAATTTTTTCTCTCCTTAACATAGTTTGATTTCACTAAACATTGACCTGTTTTTTGTTTCCCTAAATATAACATTGTCCACAAATGTAGGTCACAAATTGTATTTACAATTATAATTTAGCACGAACAAATTTGCATAACCTTATTTATAATTAATAATCAGTCACATGAACAATGTGTATTTCTGTAAACTGTGATATTGTAAGTGAGCCCAAGGACGTTTAAGTAAGGGCAGACAGAATTTTCAAAAGTTAACGCTGAATTGAAGTATTGGCGCGTGTGTGAGTGCATAAAATATTGTCAGAGGTTATTGAATAAAATGGCGGTTGAGTAGATTAAAGTCAGATTTATTTGCTCTAAATTCGAACCTAAGTATCAGAAACCAAGAGATAGAGATTTCTAAAGATGACCCTGCTGAGATCGAACCTGGAACCCCTGAGATAGAGAGTTAAGGCAAGCACCTTTAAGCACTTAGTTCTTTAGATAGAGACTAGAAACTAGGAATAAGAAACAGTTTTCAACTAAGAAATTAATAATGTATCAGTTCCTAACCTAACCTCCTTATACTCTTGTGTCTATTAAAATAGACATTAAAAATGAGGCCTATCAAATAAGCAATTCGAAAAGTTTTAAGTATTTTTCTAACTTCTATATATAAATTTATTATCGATTCATTGTAATGACGTCAAAAGCTAAGCGTATATTTATTTTCTTATAATTTTACACGTGTCTAACAGTAGCCATAAACGTAATTAGCTTTAGTAACTTTAATTCCTCACATTCTTTTAAATCTCTATAAATATTAACTTTAAAACACATATAATTAAGTTATGTATATGTAATATGATTTATAAATAATTACCTGAAGTAGATATATTTAGTTTAAACTGTTAATGTTGACACTGCGTAGCAGAAGGTTAGAATCGTAAATGAAATAATTGGCCGTCTGGGCGAGGGGTAGCCCGGTACACCCGCGCCGCATATTGGAATTAGTATAATCTCGATGTTTTCAATGAAAATGTTGATTAGTTTACATATTATGCTATGTTGTGTTTAAGGTACAACAGATTCTTAATTAAGAATAATTAAGATTCTTAATTAAGAATAAAGAATCGAAGGTTCTCGAGTTGAGGCCACGGACCAGCAAGCGCAGCGCAGGACACCCAATAGGTGCACCGATAAGGGCCGCGGATCGACGGTGGATCCAGGCTGCTTGTGACTGATCTTATTGGAAAACTATGGGGAATCTTATGTCAAGCTGAGAAGAAGCACTCATATTTTTCATTTTGGCCTAATGTTTGGCTAAATAGAACAAAAAACCTCATGGTTTCTGCTCACTCTTTCACAATATAATATCCGCAGCATATGCCTCGCATTTACGCCACTTCACTATTTCAATCGCAATAATAATATTAAACCTTTTGTCTTTCACAGTAACTCCCACATTTATAAATATTTGATTTGTGTTTTAGATCCAAGAACATCCTCATGGTTTCTAGTAGGAAAACCTTATTTAGGTGTGACAATGCTCGGGTTGTACCTGATGTTCGTACTTAAATGGGGACCTGAATGGATGAAGAACCGTCGACCTTTCAATTTAGACAAACTCCTCATTGTATATAACGCCATACAAGTTATATTATGTGCACTTATATTTCGTGGCGTGAGTACAGTTAATAGTTACTTTTATTTTTGAAAGTATTTTTTGACGAGCCCGCTAGATGAGTAGTTAGGGTGTTGGCCTCAAAGCTCTGTTCCAGTGTCTACGTGTTCGAATTCTGGCAAAGTCAACTTTCAAAATAAACCTTTCAAAGTTGATTGTGGTCTGGATCTGGAAAATAGTGACAGGGCACACTACGTTTCGCAGTCATTTTGGACAGCTAGTCTTACGACAGTAACCATCTACTTCCAGAAGACCACCGTGAAATAACAGTGTTGTTGTGTTTCAGTGAGTGAGAAAGGGATGCAGGAACCCATTTCCCTATCCCTTATCCTTATCCTTTTTCTATCGTCCGCACTATGGAGAGTGTGCGTCCATTCCACTTGCGGAACACAAGGCGCGGGCGGGGGTTTCACCCCTTCGTGGTTGATGTTACAGTTCCACCTTCCTTGTCCGAACTGCTAGGAGTGGAACTCATTGCCTGCGTCCGTCCTGGTAATTTGGGCACTTACTAGTCCACCTTCGGCCGCATCTGCACCTTACATCAAGTGAGATCGCTGCCTTGACTCAATAAAAAAAAAGTTTAATCTTTCATCCCTAATCATACTGTAGTCGGCAACGCTGTAATATTTTTTTTTTAATATAAAAGTCGTCAGATAAGCTGACTTGATGACTTGATGGTCGTCAGATAAGATAAGTAGTTACACAAGCAACGCCACAGGTGCTGCCAGTAAGCTGCCGACCATAAAGGAATTAAGGATAAGGGAGTAAGAAGGGATAGGGAAATGGGTTCAGGCCTCACTCCCTCACCGAAACAGCACACATGTTATTATTTATTCTGTAAGGGTGTCTATCAATTGGAGCAACAAGAAAAAAAGTCTACGTTGTCCGTTAAATCGGAGCAACAGGAAAAAACGTCCGCGTCGTCTGACCGATTTAAATATATGCGTCCGACGGACGAAGCACTCGGGCCACGCGGTCTCGGGGGTATTTACTGCCGCTAGACGGGATACCAAAATGACAGCGAAAGCAGTGTGTCCTGCCACTATTTAATTGTTATAACTTCTATTGATTCATTGTAATTAATGATTGAGTAATTTTTATAACTTCCAGGCTGTATGGAACGCTTGGGGATGGGATTACAAATGGTTTTGTGAACCAGTCGATTTTACTGTCAATGAGAAATCGATGACGGTGGCGAAATATGTTTATTATTACTTTTTACTGAAAGTATTGGATCTTCTTGATACTGTAAGTGTCATTTATGCATTTCTAAATATTGAGCCCATTCAATATCTTATCTAGATTCTCACACAAATTTCTTTCAGGTATTCTTCGTTCTTCGAAAGAAATTCAACCAAGTTTCGTTCCTGCATGTGTATCACCATACGGGAATGGTCGCTCTCACTTGGGGAGCATCTACATACTTTCCAGGTATACCTAATATTTCTCTAATTTTAATTCAGCTTTTACATATTCACTACATATTATTAAGTTCATAGTTTTTTCTTATGGTGAAATAATGAAGTTTGTTATTGGCAGTAGGTTTTAAGTATACATATGTATTTATTCTTATATTATGTCGTATGAGTGCTGTGTGACTGTGTTTCAATAAAAAAAAAAAAATTATAAAACAAAGTGCTCCGCCGCGTCTGTCTCTCTGTTCGCGATAAACTCAAAAACTACTGCACTGAATTTCATGCTGTTTTCACCAATGGATAGAGTGGTTCTCGAGACAGGTTTTAGTATATAATTTACAAAGTGACGCGAACGAAGTCGCGGGCAGCAGCTAGTAAATTATAATTATTCAATAACACTTTACAGTACGTTAAATTTTACTAATAAAAAAAAATTAAAAATAGTACAAAATTCAGTTATAAGTAGAATATTATAATTCCATATTATATTCGTAATTGAAGCGATTAGTGTTATTAAAAATAATGACGTCCCAAATTAACTAAAACAGAAGCACCAAAATAGATAGGGGAGGTTTCAGTCGATAGCAATGGCCTCGGTCAATGGTCAAATGTCTAGGTCAACGAAAGTCAAAGTTAATATTGGAGGAAACAAAATTATGCAATAACATGCAAATGGTTTTCAAACATTTTATTGCCGCACTTAAAATATTGACGCAGTTTCCTGTTTGTCCATATTAATTTTATATTCAAACACCATATCTTTTTTTTTTAAATAAAGTTGTCTGAATAAACATTTGCAAATGTACAACGAGTGTACAACATAATGGCTAAATTGTAAAATTTAATAACATATAATATAATTCGTTAGGTTTTTTTCATATAGTTTTCAGTCCTGATGGAATTAAATATTTTCCGATTAAATTATTTATTTTTATGTTTAATTTTAACAATTTTTTTTTATATTATGTAAATTAAAAAAAACATATGACAATTAATATTTTCATCAAATAAATTACCTACATTCATTCACTGTACTTATTGTAATGTATTTCTAACTAGCTTTTTCACGCGACTTCATCCGTGTCCCTCATGACAGTACTTTTTCCTGGGTGAAATTCAGGACCCTATGTTCTTTTCTGACAACTGTATACAAAATCTCATGATATTTGGAAGCGTAACAAACACAAAATAAACCCATATTAGCATTATTTACACTTATAGTTAAAATATTAAGCGACTCTTTCACCAACTACAAGTAAAGTGTTGATTAGTTACTTTTAGAAATCATTTTCTGTTTTATTGAATTCTGCACTCGGTTTACTGCATCATTTTTATTTTTATTTTCTATTTAATGTGTGGGACGTTTACCGTACAAACAAAGGTATATCAGCTAAATTATTCCCGGTGACAGGTGACTTTAAGTGACGGTGTAGCCTACTTGACGTTGGTGAAAGAGGCGCTAAGTGCTATAATTAATACTAATAATTTTAATAGTTATATTTAATTTTCTTCAGGCGGCCATGGGACACTGATCGGAGTAATTAACTCTTTCGTTCACATTGTCATGTATTCCTACTACCTGCTGACTGTCGTTAAGCCAAGCGCCAAGAAATCATTTTGGTGGAAGAAGCACATCACACAGCTGCAGATTGTAAGTCTTATTATCTCAGTTACTAGCTTCTATTTACCATTTAAGATGTTTCTAACTCGTATACTCATATATACGACCATACAAAACAGCCGTGTTATAAAGGTTGATATTAGAGCACAATAAATTATGCCTTTGAAAGGTACATACATTTCTATTGGGCACTGTCAACTGTCCAAGTTGAAAGAAGAAATGTCAAGAAGAAGCAGAAACCTTAGCCTCAAGGGCTAGAAATATAATACATGTGCACAAGAAACATCTTTTGTATGAAAATATTTTTGTATTCTATTAAATTCATTCTCATAGTGAATGGGCTGGATACAAAGCCAGATGATGGTGATAATGATGATGATGATGGTGAAGATTGTGGTGGTGGTGATGATCATGATGATATAGAACCGTAATATAAAATTCTTAACAGTAAGATAATTGAAATTATCAAAGTTAATGACTTTTAAAAATCTTTAAATAAATTTATATAGAAAATTAAATATAGAAAAGAGAAATATCATATATAATATACTATAAATTGTAATTACCTACTTAGTTGAATTGTGAAAATTTAGCTACTCAACTCCAATACTCACTCAATTGAACTCCACTAGTAGTTTTAGTTTTAGTCTAGACCGGGATAGCTTATTCAATAGAGCTGTTTCGAAGAACAAAAGACAAGGATGACTGTTGGTCAATATTTGGAGAGGCATCGCAAGAACAAAAAGTAATTTTAGTCAAGTGCATCAAAATACTACAACATGGAACACGCGTGCCATACAAAACACAACGAATTTTATGGAACATTTAAAAGTGACATATGCGTAGAGCATGAACTGTCATTCATAACAAAATAAACATAATAATAAGTACGTAATTTAAAGAAAATGTGACTTTAGGTCAACCCATTAGAGTTTAAAATGAAATAGTAGAAGTTGATCGTTACTACCTTTTACCATTGACGCGTGAAAGCAAGAGTCCGCCATGATTCTGTCAAAGGCGTTCTTTTTATGTTCCCCTCTGGCACTTGTGACGCTAATTCCATTGTAGTATTTCGATGGTCAAGTGTAAAAAATAATCCAGTTAAATTTATAAATTCCAGTTACAATTCTTCTGGTGCGTCGTTCATATGGCTGTGATCGTCTTCAAGCCGGATTGCGAATATCCACGTTGGACCTCCGCTATCTTTCTTCCGCAGAACTTATTTATGCTAATTCTCTTCACCGATTTCTACATCAAGTCTTACGTCAGGAAATCGCCGAATCTTCAAGCCAGTATAACTACAAGTGCACAGAAGAATTCAAAAGAAAATAACGGTTCATTAGAAAATGGAATTAAGAAACATAATTGATTCCTAAAGTTTTTTTAGTTAATATTTTTATTTTTATTTGTAAATTCACAATACTTTCATATTATTTATTTTTAACAGAATTTCATTGCATTATATTTTTTCTCATTATACAATTTAGTAGTCTTTCTAGAATAATTTATGATTTTGTTATAATGTCAAATTTATTAATTTTTAAATTTTGTACATTGTGTTTGTTTTACTTTTTGTTTTATGAGAAATAACAATTTCAATGATTTATGACATAAGCTAATACTAGCAATTAATTATTTATTTTCTATTCCTATAAAAAATTGTCTTCGATACAATTAAATCTTTGAAAAGCAAGAAATACTTAATCTTGAAACAATCATGTTCGTTAGTTTTTCTTATGTAAAGGTTATCAGATAGAGATTCACACTATTCGATGTTAGGCAACTACCGTGCCCTCTTAACAAAAGAATCGCCAAAGTTGCTGAAAGTACGTTGCCTACCTTAGTAGGATTAAATAAAACGGATAGGAAGAGGTAGAGAAATTATCTCTGGCATCCCTTGCTCACTCACCAAAACACACGTAAATCCCCCTAATAGAAGACCACCAGATTTCTTCAGATGGGTGTGGCCAATTAATAACTGTAGAAATTACATACGCACTGTCTCCGCGCGGCAGTTTGCGTCTTTGAAAACGCACTTAGATATTTTTTCAGATAAATTATTGAGGAATTAAATTTATACTTTTGACAACAACTAAACCGTCTAGTATCAGGTAGTTCATAGCTTAATTAATTTCATTCATAGCTTAATTAATCTACTTGTGAGAAGACGGGAGCGAGACGCTAGTTTTAGTTTTTTTGTATGTATGTACTACAATCTATGTGAGACAACAAATATATTATGTGTGTGCGGTTGACAAATGGCATGCGTATGTGACCTGTGTCAGATCCTATACTCAGTTACTATTACTTTAATACTAGTGACCGCACCCGGCTTCGCCCGGCGACCAATTTTTTTTTTACGTACAAACCTTCCTTAATTATCCCTCTATCCATAAGTGAAGACAGAATTAAAATCGGTCCAACCGTTCTCGAGTTTGAGCGAGACAAACGAACAGCAATTGATTTTTATCATCACTACTACATCTGTACTAATATTATAAATGCGAAAGTTTGTCTGGGTGTATGGATGGAGTTATGGATGTTTCATGTTGTTTTCACCAATGGGTAGAGTGGTTCTCGAGGAAGGTTTTAGTATATAATTTACAAAGTTACGCGGGCGAAGTCGCGGGCAGCAGCCAGTAAATAATATAATAAAATAAAATTTTTATTTCCACTTAATTTCTGAAGTTTCTTCTTTATATATGATAGATAGGAAAAGATTGGCAGGAAGTCTTAAGGTTCACAAAACAGAAGTAGCCACATTACAGAAACAACGTCATAATTCGCTACTAACTTATTCAGTATACTGAGTTGTATGAATTACAAAAAAATTACATCTAGCTGATGCCCGCGACCACGTCCGCGTTGAAAATGCAAATCTAACGCCTAACAAAATATACCTATGAGGTATAATTTATTCATTCCTTATTGCTGTTAATAACATTGCCGGGAACAGTACCCTCTGTCATTTTAGGCGTAAAAAGGTAATAGACAGATTTACTTTCACATGTATAAGTTTTTTTTTTTATATTAGAGATGGATTTGCTCTTGGCCAACATCTAGCTGTGTAGCAAGGATGGAAGCCTATGATGGAACGAGCTCACCCAGAAAATGCCTATTTACTCAAACTTTGAAAAGATTTGGCTATTCCAATTGTTATGAATACATCGTAAATATAATATGAGATTTTTTTTATGATAATTTGTAAACTTTCAATAGCCAAGACTACACACCAATTACATGGCCAGTAACAACTATTAGAGGCTCATGACGATCCATAGCACAGGTAGCGAAACCCTGCACATCTATTTCAGAGTCCAGAGTACTTTTCCAAATTCAGCAGTACTGGGAATTGAACCCGAGAGCGAATCAGTAAGATGGGATTCGAGTCAGAAGGTTAAGGTGCTCAGGCAAGCACTTTAACCATTCGATCAAATCTATACCAATATAATAAAGCTGAAGAGTTTGTTTGGTTGTACACGCTAATCTCAGGAACTACTGGTTCGAATTGAAAAATTCTTTTTGTGTTGGATAGTCCATGTATCGAGGAAGGCTATAGGCTATAAAGAACGCGGACGAAGTCGCGGGCACCAGCTATTTGGCTATATTAGGCTATATAGTTTTTGTTTAAGGTAATCCAGAAATTTTGAATGTGTCATACTCGTGGAAAAGCGACTATTTCACATAGATCAAATGGAAATTAATAATCAAAATTTAACTTGGTATTAAAATGAGATCGAATATCTCATGGTGTGTTAATTAAAAATAGAGTTTCAGTGTTTTTCACGTATCGACTGCAAATTGCAATAATCGGTCATAAGTCTGATCTCAAAGTGGGACAAAATATACACTATCCTTAAATACCTCTGTCTATTAGGCACATCGCGTGCTATCCGCTTATTTTATAAGCCAGTGGGTCGATACTGGCGCATTGCTGTGAGGACCGCCGCGGTACTCACACGGTATAACCTACCCTATAACTTTACTTAGTCCAGACTTTGATTTAGCGTCGGTTGTGACGTCGACGCGAGTTTCAATTAAGAGCGGTGAGTGTTTTTCTTTTTTCTTTTCGTTTATTTATGTCGTGTGCACTTGTAATTTTTTAATAAAAAAAATTGGAATGTTTATAATTTGTATATACTGAAATAAAACAGTGAAGTGATATTTTTTTTTTATTAATTTTGAAATACGTTTGAAGATTTTCTAAAAATAATTGTTTTATTTAATATTTTCAAATTAGTTTATTTTCAAACTGAACTAAAAATTTGCTAGTTTTTCCATATTAATTATTAAATTATTTAAAATAATTTATACTGTTAGTGTCCTGAAAAATCAAACATCAAGCATTTTAGCTTATACTGGTTATGTAAGGAGCAAAAGAGGTTCAGATTTATATTTTATGTATCATGTGTAGAAAAAACAATTAACTACATATGTATATAGTTACTTGCAAATTGTACTACCCTTTATATATAAATTATACAATTATAATTTTTAAACTTATTTTTTTTTAAATAATATTAAATTTTTTGCTGAAATATATCTTTTCAGTGTATTGTAACTATTCTAACTAAACTGTAATCTGTTATATAAAGAAATCTTTTAAAGATTTATGAACCCTGCTTTGGTTAATAGTAATTCCGCTATTAAATTTAAATATACCAATGGTGTAACACTATGGAAATTATACATGATCAGGGGACATGACAACAAACACTAATTATGTCCATATTAATGTATGTAGAGTACGCAGCCAATCGATATACTACCGCTTTTCAGTTGGGGACATTTCCCTTCTTAAGTGGGAGGACTGACTTGAACTTTTCCAATACGCCTTTTCCGCAACAGTGAGCACGGGGAAAATTTACTTTGCATCATTTTTCTAAACTTTTTCTAACTAATTTACAATATATACAGTGAAAATCGGTTGTAGCGACCTTCAGGGGAACACAAAAATTGGTCGTAATAAACGGATAGTCATTATAAGCAATATTAAATCTTTATAGGCATTCAACAGGGACCTTGCCATTTGGTCGCTGTAACCGATATGTCGTTATAACCGAAGTCGTTATAACCGGTTTTTACTGTACTAATATATAAAGCTGAAGAGTTTGTTTGTTTGTTTAGTTGTACGCGCTAATCTCAGGAACTATTGGTTCGAATTGAAAAATTCTTTTTGTGTTGGATAGACCATTTTTTGAGAAAGGTTTTAGGCTATATAACATTTTGAACGCGGACGAAGTCGAGGGCAACAGCTAGTATGTAATACGTATGGCTAAAATTGTTCGCTCAAAATCTTGGCGTAATAATATAGAATTTTGACGGGAATATGAACATAATATTGCGAATTACTAAAAATTTTGTGTTCTTATTTCATATTAATATGTGTGTGTGTGTTTCTTTTTTCTTTTTTTTTATGTGTAAGTTTGATATCGCTTATTATTGAATTATTATTGAAAAATTCTTTTTGTGTTGGATAGTCCATTTATCGAGGAAGTCTATAGGCTAAAGAGAACGCGGACGAAGTCGCGGGAACCAGCTAGTAGCTAATAAAACTTCAGCGAAATATTATGACAAAAATATTTTAAATTTCTTGCTACCAATGAGAAATTACGCAATTGGTTGCGACTTGAAAACTTAATTTATGTGTCAAATTAAATTAATAATTACGTAAATAATATTGCAGTGGATATACTAAATAGACCTACATTCTAATTCTACTCTTTTTTTTTTAGTATATATAGGCAACTCGCTAACTTTTGTCCGCGGCTTCGTCAGCCAATCTAACTATTGGTTTCAGATTTTTATTCACGAAAAGTATCACAGGCTGAATGACGGTCCACTTGTTGTTAGGTGGCTACCGTCGCCTATTATTATAATTAGTAAAGCCATTGTAGACATTGTCAAGATAAATGATAATGAATTTATTTTTTCTAAGATTATATTTCTGACATTATTTTTCCAGAGACATAGTATTTACTTTTAATAAATTCTGATGAGCTTAGTTTTAAATAAATAAATAAATTATTGTTTGCACAAACACAATATGTCTGCAGGATCTTTTTTGCAACTGTTGCAGGACAACAGTTACAATACAAAGTTATGTTCTACATGACAAGGATATGCACAATATTTATATTTTATTGTTTTAATTTATTATAACTTTTCTTAGTCTTCTAATAACTCTAATATAATAAATAAAAGAATAGGTTTTATTATAAAAAAAAATTAAGTCATAATTAGCAACAGTCTAATAATTATGTCAAAGTTCTTGTAAATTTAGTATCCTGCAATTCTTTTATATATTTATGGGCTGTTATATGCAACTATAACACATTTGTATTATAGAGTTCTAGTCTACCTTTTGGTCTTCGCAATAAATTACTTTTGACAATATAATTTGTTTATTTTCTAATAAATACACACAAAATATTCTTATATAAAAGTCACAATCTAGCCTAAAAACGTATACATTAATTTCTTTTTATTGATATTTAAACATAATAATACAATGCCTAATATTTATCTCTTGGATAATTTACTCTTGACCTCTGCACCAGGATATAGTTTTTTTATTTCTTTTTCTCTTATTGTTAGCATTTTTTCATTGTGTCTTAAATTGTATTTGTTTTGCAAAACCATTTGCATATCATCTAACTAAATAATTCATTGTGACAGCGTTCGCTTACCCCCCTACTTCCACCCTTGAGGTAATTGTTTTAAGGTGAACACCCCACAATAGTTCAACGATCGCAAAATTGCATAGTACTGTATGTTGCTGTCTTTTTTACGATAAAATATTGCGATATATCTTTGTGATAAAATATTTTTGTCTTTATAAAAGGCAGGATGAAGGCTGACGGTTTATTTTATCTTAGATTACTAAGTTAAATATATAATATATGAAACCCAAAGAAGTTGAAGAAGTACAATGTGCCGCCATCCCTGATAGGAAATATGTCAAGAAATAGAGTGTAAATAGCATAAATTGAGAATTGGGAAACGGCTTCCGACATCACACATCAAAATGAACTATGTATTCACGGACGTCTATTGATAGGGGAATAGTTATTGATAGGCATCCCAGCCTGAACATATAGTAAAATTATGATTCCAAGACACAGTATGCCCAATTATTTTATGAGCAGAAAAATAATTCCAATATTGGATAACAGCTTTTGTGATTCAACTTATTCGACTCAAATAATATAATGTGTTGTCAAAGATTTAATTTCTTTATTTTTTGCGCTTATTGCATTAAACTGTTGTATATAGTCTGAAAACCTTTACAAAAATAATTGGTCCACACATTATCTGGTTTATTTCTATATTCCTAATGAATATTTAAAATAAGTTAAGCTAGGTCCATATAACTAAACTTGTATATGTTGTTTTTAATAATAATAATAATTTATTTCAGATATTTATCCATATCACAATGTATACCAGTATATTATACAAAATTACATTAATATTAACTGTATTTTATTCAAGCTCTATCACATGTCAAAAAGTAGTCAATGAAATATATATATGAAAAAAAAATGTTAATTTAAATTTTTGGAATTCGGAACTTTTGGAAAATTAGGTTCGTATTTTTATATGAAACTAGTGTTTTTGCCCGCGACTTCGTCCGCCTCCGATAGTGTATTTATACTCCGCTGTCAAAGTCCGTTTACCATCATAAGACTACATTCATCAATCCGCTTCGGTTCGGATACGTTCAATCCCTTGTTGTGTGGTTTCCGATGTAATTAGAATATCGTCTGCGTAGACAATTTCATAGGCCAAGGCTCCTAATAATTGTTCTTTAAAATACAGCAGACACAGTTTCATAACCGGAAAGGCATTGATGAAGATTCGTAATGAATAATTCGTGGCTCTCACGTCCCGTCTAGTGCATGTTCTCTCGGGGCATGGTAGCTTCAGGCCTACCATGAGTTAAAATGACCTCACTCGCTAGTGAGAGCGTAAAATATTTATATGAAAAGCTGTCAACTGTCAATGTGAAATTGTCAATTTTCCAAATAAATATTTTACGCTCTCGCTAGCGAGTGCGGTCATTGTAAACTCATGGTAAAGGTACTGGTAGCCGTGAGAGAGCAGCCCAAGGAGTGTTACTTGAAAGCGATGCTCTCATTTTGGAAGAACGGATGAGCTAGAAAGTCGTTGGATTTTAGCCGGTAGAGGTCCGATATAACCCCCAGTATCCATGAGGTATCTGTTAAAAAAAGTAGAGCTAACTTTGAAAAAGAGATCAATAATTGAATCCAGCTTCTTTCCCAAAAATGCTCAGTACCTCAAAATAAACTATTTTTTTGGGCAGAAATTATGGTTTCTAATTATCAAATCAGGAGATAAGGAATGAATCAGGAATGAGGAAATCAGTAGACAAACGGATGTCACCGACATAACTGCGGATTATTTAGTTGAAGTAGAAATTGGCAAGACACTTTAGTAATCCACAAGATGGACAACGACCTAATGAGAGCCTTGAGTCAATGCTGAACATTTGAGAAATTATTTTGTGAATCACAATAGTTTTGAGTAATCCACGTTTGTAAATAGAACAATGATGTAGTTCTTTGTATTCAAATACTTTTTACATTTTAATTTATTGTTGTACTTGAGTCTTGACCGATATAATATGGCGGCATTAAGCGTAGGAATCTAAAAAATATTTATATACAGTGTGGAAAAATAAGTCGGGCCCTGGAGGGAAACTACCTTAAATCCTTAAGTTGGCTCGTTTTACTTAAAGGAGACATTCCTTTATTTTTAAAAAGAAACAAAACTGCATTCAAAGATTTTCTAAAAATTTCTAAAATTTTCTATAATCGGCAATAAATAATATTATTGAAATTTAAATCCAACATTTTACGTTATTCCTTTTTTTTAAGATACTATGTTACTTAAGAAGAATTATTATTTTTTGTTCATTCTTTCGATTGGCATAATAAAAATACGAGTGTTTTTTTTTTTCACATTTAAGTCGGTTCGATTCCCAGACGAAGCAAATAATTTTTAGAAAATCTCTGAATGCAGTATTACTAATTTTTAAAAATTAAGGAATGTCTCCTTTATGTAAAATTAGCCAACTTAAGAATTTAAGGTAGTCTTCAATTTTATGATATGTTCAGATTTTTTTTATAATGGTCGCCCGGCGGGGTTAATTAATTGTATATATATTTTTTTAAAGCAGGCTGAAAGCGACTGTACCCATCTAACACCTACTTGGTAGTTGTTGGCTACAGTGGCCTTTAAATAGAAGAAACTTTAGAAGGTTGCAAGTATGCCGATTCTAATATGATATAGAGGTGGGGATATAGGAATAGGTTCTGGTATCCCTTATCGCAAATTCCTGCTTAATTTATGGACTACAAAAAGCAAAGCAGTATAATATGCCTTGCACTATATAATTTCAATGTAGGCATTATTATTATATTAATAAAAAAAGGTCCAATTATATTTATGTTCTTTCAAAGCTTATGATAATATAAATAATATCCCATTATCCGCAGAACGCAGTCGATGGAATTAATTATTCAGTATTTTTTAATTACTTGGCGCATGTTTCAGCAATATTGTATGTGGCTTTATTTAATTATTTATTAATCAATTTGTACAATTCTGATGGTCGTAACCATTATATTTTAATCACCAGGAGGATGCAGTTGCGCTGCTAATCATGCAAGAATTTATTAAGACAATATATAATTATGAATCCAATATAAAATATATTTGGCATATAAAGATCGTGTATCCATGGATATAGATTTTCTACCTAACCGAACCCTGTCCAGGCCTTTGCACACACGGTTCGGTAATACTCGTTGGTCAAAAACAATTATTTTGAGGATCAAGAGATGGATTCGATGATTGACCTCCTTCTCGAAGTTAGATCACCCTAATTGGACTGTTTTCCTCGTGTAGACGATTCATAAATAACTTCAATAGATGAATTTACCTACTCATGTGGGCACATCATAGACCTTTCATATTCTTGAACCTTCCCGATTCTCAACTTTTTTAAACATTCTAATATATAATCACCCCGCACCCCGGGGTGCAATTTATATATCCTTTTTTTAAGTTGGACCAAACTACACATAATTACGAAATTTTATCAAAGCCGATTATTTTTTATCTAAGTTTTGATTTTATACTCTAAAAAAAGTCAAATTAGGTCAAACGTCGAAAACAACCCTTTTCTGCTGCCTCTGCTTTCTGTCCTGCCTTCTGCTTTGAAGAACAAAGTTTGATTGAACAAAGAAAATAAACAGTTGAGTTGAGGTGTCCTCCAAAGAGAGACGAGGTGCCTTTTGCCGCACTGCGACTTTGTTATTTAAATTGCATGAAACTAATTTCCAAGTGGCCGCAACCTTTTTACTATTCAATGCTTAGAAATGTTATATAATGTGTACCTATGTCACTAAAGGGAGAGACGATTTTTTATTGTTTCTTTACCAAATTGGCATAGATAAAATAAGTAATATATAGTACGGGAGCCAGCGACACTGATTTTTGACACATTTGCGCAACATTTATTTTATGGTTTTTGTGTCATATTAGCGCTTGTTAAACATAAAATCGACTCCTGCTGGCGCGCCAGCGGGATAACGCTTATAAGCAGATTGTTTAAAAAAATGAGTGAATGTCAAAAATGCACAAAGCTGAAACTTTAAATATTGTTTATTGGCAGTCCATTATAGAAAAAAAACACTTCGACATAATAAAGTTAAAAAGTAAAAAAAATTACATATGCGCAAAGCTGAATTTTTTTAAATCATTAGTTTAATAATAAAGATTGTGAAAAAATTATGCTGCCAGCCATATGACAGAACATGGCGTCGGCAGGAGCAAAATAGTCATGCACGAAAATCCATGACAACATTATTAAGTATGTCGATGGCAGGAGTGTGTTGTTCTACAATAGAGGTGGCAGGAAGTGTTTTTTTTCTATAATGGACTGCCAATAAACAATATTTAACATAAACATAATTAACATATCACAGACACTTGTTGTCCCGCGATTAAGATGGCAGGAGTTCATTTTGTTGATAGGCTATATCATCACAAATAAAAAAAAACCAGGCTTGCGCAAATATAGCAACCAATAGTGTCGCTAGCTCCCGGACGAATATAACGCCCTGTTTCTAAAGAAATTAAAGTTTTTTCCAATACCAGCCCGTTGGGTGAGTGGTTCCCGGCAAGGTTCAACTTTGTTTCATAGTTTCAAATTTTTAATATTTCAAAGGCTCTGGTCTGGATCTGAAAAGTAGTTGCTGCCAGCTGGGCACACTGCGTTTCGCAGTCATTTAGGCAGCCCATTGAGCGGCAATATCCACTCCTTACAGAAGACCACCGTGAAATAACAGCATTTGTGCTGTTGTGTCCCTTATCCGACATAGCGTGCTGTCGTTTAGAAATCGTAGTCTGATTGGTGCGGTGTCGTTCTGTGTGAAAACGGTTCATACAAAATTCAGTACTTTTTGGGTCTGGATCCTTTCAGCTTTGCTCAGCTTAATGTTCAGTTGAGGGGCCTTATATCTGAGCGTGAGGAGTCACATCTACCTAGTTGATATAGTTAAATGTTATTTATCTATTATATTAATTGTTTCTTTTTTCTTCTTAAATATCTATTTTTAATTTTTTTAGTAAGTAATATTTTTTTGTTTTGTTGAAGAAAAAAGAAGATTTTTTGTATTCATGTTCTCTCTTAAAATGTAATATAAGCATCTGTGGACACTCTTGTGGAATATTTGTCTTTTTTACTACTTTTTTTTTGTTTTGTCCCAAAGAAAAAGGGAAAAGAAAAGTGTGGTATCATCGAACGTGTGCAAACGCTGTACGAGTAACTTATCTATAAAATCACATAAATTCGTCGCCTCGTTCTGTCTAATCGTATTTCATCAATTCAATTTAAATTCAAACGTTGTTTTAAATTTGGGTATTTGGATGTACTCAATCTGACCTTTACCGATTATCTAATTATATTGGTTACTATTAAATAGTCGTAAGGAAATTGTGTCAGGGGCTAGACTGTTTAAACAAAATCTTGATTTAAATCTGGACGGATATGATATTTAAGAAATAAGAAATAACTATTTTTTGCTTTTTTTATTTTGCTTTTTTATTTTCAAAGCAAAATTTTTATTTTGCTTAGCGCCTATTTCACGAACGTCAATTAGACTTAACCGTCACGTAAAGTCACCTGTCACCGGGAATAATTGAAGACGTGAGTGGATGAAGGTGATATGTCGCATAATTCCAATTTTGAATAAATCGAGGTTAAAGTTTTACTTTTAGTTTTTGAGATAAGTCGCCACGGAACTGATTTTAGTACTAAATTATGATGCAATGTTGTGTAAACAACCTAAAATATTAATGGTATGATAGCAAGTAAACACTTCTATTATTTATTTAAAAAAAAAGTGAACATAGCTCCCTCTTCCATTAACAAAAGTACTTTTCTGCAACTTTTGCTTTTTAAAATTAACTGTACATAACACCTTTTTCAACTTTTTATTTTCCAAAAATGTTTCGACTATCTTAAGGTCTGTAATCATTTATAAGGACATATTACCTTCATCAACGCAAAAAAACGAGAAAACCTAAAAATGCGACATATTATCACCTTCATCCACTCACGTCTTCAATTTAGCTGATATAGCTTTGTTTGTACGGTAAACGTCCCAAACATTAAATAGAAAATAATAAAAAAAAATCGCCTATCGAATGACGCAGTAAACCGAGTGTATAATTCAATAAAACAGAAAATGATTTCTAAAAGTAACTAATCAACACTTTACTTTTAGTTCGTGAAAGAGGTCCTTAGTTAAATACCAAAAAAGATAAAGACATATATTATACTAAATTTGTCAAAGGAAAGAAAATTATAAATCTATAAGTTATAAGCAGTATAAAAGTTTAATGTTAATTTGTTCAAAACCGCAAATCTCCGAAAGTACCATATCGAATATAATGATATTTTGCATATAAATTGTCAGCGATACAGAAAAGAATATAATATACCTTCATCCATTTTTCATTCAAAAAAATAATGTTCCCCAGAAGTCATCTAAAAAAAAAAGTGTGTTAGCTCCGACGCACGACTGGAGTTTACTCTTTACGGACGATAAATAAATACAATAGAAAATATAATAACACTGAATATGATATAAAATACATACATAATTATAAAACTTCAGAGATATTCTAAAATATTCGAAAATAGAACGTAACGCGTTCCGAGTGACAATTTTAATTTTACTCCCATAAATTTTCATACCGGGGCTTATATATATGCAAAACTCCAAAAAACAACGCCTGACCAATAAAGACTGAATACATATTTTAACCAATAATTCGGGGCCCGGACAAGGTCGCAGGCTAAAGCTAAATTTATTTTACTATTACATAATGCAAAATGACTTTTATAAATTGCACGAAGAATCAATAGTTGATATGCTATAAATTACATTTTGCTTTAATATTATAACTACTAATAATGCAATACAATACGTCTTTCAATGTCTGTATTATTCTTTATAGCAAATTCAAGGTTTGCTAACCACGAACATATTCATATTTACAGAAATAAACATAACTTCAAAGAGCTCGGTATCGACCATTTATTTCTACGAATCTATTCGTTCCGACTTTACTTACTCGTGGAAACATTTCTATTTTGGTTTTAATTTACAGTAATTGACGAGTTATTATATCGTTATTGGTCACAAAACATCGTTAAAAGTTAAGATTTAATTATTACATGGTTGAGATTTTTTTGAATACTCCAAATCATAATATTTTCGCGATGAAGAGGGCAGGCAGATATTTTACTATTACATAATGCAAAATCACATTATCAGTCGACATCACAATGATGTTAATATTATAAATGTGAAAGTAACTGTGTGTTACCTTTTCACGTTCTTACTTAACTAAGTACTCAACCGATCATCATGAAATTTTACATTACACATTGTTATACAGAAAAGGGGTGATGAGAATTGGAATATTTAGGTTAGGGATGCGGAAACAAGAAACAACCCAGAAACAAGAACAGGGGCCCTACTATCAACTCTTATTACGTTTTAATTTAGGACCTAAACTGGATTGCATTTGCTATTTCGTACCATCAACTTCGTTTTTATAAAGCGATTTTGTTTAGGAACACAAATTAAACTGCTCTGAATTTGAATAGTCTTTTAAAAGTGGATAGTAGGACGTGGACCCTTAACTCAAAAACAAGTACTGTTCGTTCCCGCCCGAGGGATCATCTAGAAATAAAAATTCAACGGCGGTTATAGTTTAGTAGGTCTAGGTAGGTCAGGTTATAGGTACTATATATTTTTAGATAGATAGACAATAGACATTCAAGTCACCACCGTCGTAAATCCGACAATCCGACATTTCCGTCCGTCCGACGACGCGACGCGAGACGAAACTTGACGAAAGACGAACGAACCCCGAACCCTTCTTCAATCTTCTATCTATACTAATATTATAATATAAAGAGGAAAGATTTGATTGTTTGTTTGTTTGTATTGAATAGGCACCGAAACTACTGGACCGCTTTGATAGACAACGGGAACGGGTAGCTGCTAGCAAGAATTATCCTTCCGTTCCGTACTTCTTTTTCACATAACTTCTAAACGGCTGAACCGATTACCGATTGGGTTGAAATTTTATATGGGTATTTCGATGGTTTCCTGGATGATTTAAAATAAATAAAAAATACAATTGGCCCGGTAGGTGGGTGGCGCTGCCGCTGCTGTCGGTATTCGGTAATCGGTGTGTCAAGTCAACTATACTAACTTAACTACTAAACGGCTTGTTGTTTTGTTCATTTATTACTTTTATTAGCCTTGCGTTAAACAAGGCTTTAAAAAATTTGTTATAGACTCATTTGAGTGTTCCCCTCCACGGAAATCTTTAGTAAAAGGCGAAAGATTTATACGTTTTGAAGGGAAACCAGAGTGACCATAACTTTAACCCTCTTTGAACCGCTATGAGACGCATGCGAATGTCGATAGCGCGATATAATCTAACGAGACAGCGACATCTGTTGGAAATCTTTGCAACTATTACATGTGTTGCTGAACTTGATTGAGCTGTTTTAATTCATAAATCGTTGTAGTATGAATAGCCATTTCATACGATAGCGATCGTATTCGTATATTTAAGATGACACAAGTATATTTAACTGCATATATCTATTTCATGTAAAGTTATTGGAACTCTTGAATAACTAATCAATGTTTGTAGGCAAAGTATTTTGGAGTTTTTGTACACTAGAGTGACCTATTCACCCTCAAAGTTGCATTAAAACTCGTGTTAAAATATGGATTTTTCAAGGATCATATTATCTTATAAATTAATACTATTTTTTAAAAAACGTTCACAAGGAACCTAGTTCACGACAAGATAAATCGGTATCATGCTTACTTTTGTAAATTAAACATAAAACAGCGGAATAATAATCATTCTACGTTTGTATGGAGGAAAGCTGACTTGTATCACCTTTAATTAGAGTTTCAAGCTTCTACGATCTGATTATAAATGATCCCGTGTTAGATCTGAATCGAACTTGTTAGACACCGTGAAATGACACCGTTTCTTGCCTCAATAAGAACCAGGTTTGAAGGCACAATAATAACATCGGACAATGTGGATGACCATTTCAAGAGAAACACGTCGACCGATATACCGTTACGAGAGTTGATGTCGACGGCAAATTTAAACATAACTATTGTGAATAACGCATAACAAACCCCTTAACACCGTCTTAATGTACAGTTAGGAATATGACAAAGTCACAGATACAGTATGTATCTTAAACATAGTCTTTTTAATACCTACAGACTCTTTTTATTATGCAATTAGCCAGTATATCCAGTTACTTTTTTAATAGAAGAACAGTAATTTCCATCTCTGGTGGAAAACATCGATCACCAAAAATACCTTATGTTATCTGAACTGGCAACACATAGAGGTAATCAGTCGAAAGAAAAATTAGATGCTTACCTAATTTCTAATATTATATTAGGTCTGTCTGTCTGTCTGTTGCGATAAACTCAAAAATTACTGCACCGATTTTCATGCTGTTTTCACCAATGGATAGAGTGGTTCTCGAGGAAGGTTTTAGTATATAATTTGCATCCGTGCGAAGCCGGGAACAGGCTGCTAGTTAATTTATAATATCTAGTTATTGTTGTAGCACTTAGGAAGCTATTTACATTAATTTAATAATATGAAGACGAAAAATTTCACATTTTTGTTTGTTTTAATTGCTTAACCGATTTTTAAAAAAAAGTTTCAGCGAGTAAAATAGGCTACATTTTATTTTCAAAAAAATTAGATATCCCCTACGAAAATTACAATAATGTAACACAAAGGTCTATAAATGTCTATAAAAGACAATATTTGGCTGTGCGTTGTGATAGTCAGTTTTATAGCAATTCATTTATAAACATCCTGTATAAGATATAAACTCAGAAGCATTAGGCCCTCACTCGCATCTACTGTGAATGTATGCCGATTTGAAGTTGATGACTTTGCAATAAAATTGTTAATGTTTTTTTATTCGATCCCGTTAGTTTGTTAAAACTAGTTAAAAATATTGTTAAAAATATAATAAAAAAGGGAGATCCTCTGAGAGCATATAAGTACCTGGTAGGTACCGTTGTGTACCTACTTATACGCGATTCCGTAATTTTTATGTAAATTTTATTTTTTTAATAATCTTTAAATAACTGAACATAATCTTTGGCGAATGTCTCTGACGTTCACTAATCCATTCAAATATAATTAACAGTATGAGGATAATTTTCAAACATATCTAAATTAAACTAGATTGTTATCAACCGTTGGCACAACTAAAACACCATGTACTGTGGCCGTCATGATTATAATGACTAGATATCTGAATAATTTATTATGTTAGCCTTATATAGGTGTTGGTATTCATTAGGCACGGAACAAAAAGTTTGAACGGACAGCTAGTTAAAAAGATGTCTGGCAACGTATATGGAACTGAGACATATTATTACTTACTAGCTGGCGCCCGCGACTTCGTCTGCGTTGAAAAAAAAAGTAGCCTATCCTGTGTCCTGTACGTCTAAATGTTTATCTACCAAGTTTCATGAAAATCAGGTAATTCATTTAAGAGTTATGGAGGAACATACATACGTACAATACCTACACTTATAGTTTTATTATTAGTATTGATTGATGATGTTCTTAAAAAAAATAGTATTTTAAGCCGTCAAGAAATACGATGACAAATGTTGCAGCACATTAGGTATTTGGTAATAAATGCTTAACTCTCATTCAACTAAGCGCCTGTTTCAGAAACGTCAAGTAGGCCAAACTGTCATTTAAAGTCACCGGTAACCGGGGATAATGGAGCTGATATACCTTTGTTTGTACTGTCAACCTGTCCGTTGACCTTTACATAAAAATAAAATAAAACTGGAACTTTGACGGTCTTTTTGATAGTAGTTAACTACCGACACTTATTAACTCAAGTATCATCATGAGGATTGCTATTAGTGCCTCTTTTGATAGGAAAACAGGAACGGAGATCAAAAGATTTTGAACAATATTCTGTATATTATTGTTACTGTAATCATGTTCTTATTACAAATGATCAATCCAATTTTTAGACTATTTTGTCATTTCATATGCCTTCAGAATCAAAATACGTTTCAATAATGCATTTCTGTGAATTATTTTTAACTTTTGAATATTTTCTGAAATGCTCAACATACTCCACAGTGTGTGTTATACAAAAACAAATCTATAGTTACCATGCATAAATATAAGGAATATTATTATCCTATAATTACATGTCTGGCAACCGAATGGTAAAATAGTAATTTGACAGGAATGTCAATGTCTTAATTACATATCCCAATACTTATTACAGTATTCATATCTATATGTTATTTTGTTTCAGGTGATAATCATGAATGAAGTCGAAATGGGTTTTATAGAGAAGGTAGACCGTTATATAGACTCGTTAAAAATCGGAAAAAGTAAGTTTTCATTTATTTTATATCCTCATAATCAACGTGTATACTTCCTTGTCCATTCAACAAATTCTAAGGTAATAAGTTACAGTGCATTCGGAAATACCGATTTTAAGCTATAAGTCTATCTCAAGGAAGATTTGCAAACTTCAAAATTTATGATCTCGCAAGTAATATGTAAAATTTGCAAGAAATGTGTGATGAAGAGGTAGAGAGTTGCATAAATGAGACATCTCATTGTTTTATACCACGTAATAAGACCAGGGTTGGCTATCTCGCAACAGTTACCACCTCCTTGATGAAAACCAGCGTGAAATAATAGCACATATGCTGTCTAGTTTCCTTGAGAGAATAAAGAATTCCAAAGCTCTCTTCTCTATTCTCTATGAATCCCTTGCATTTTATCGTAGTAAGGTCGACAACGTACATACCTACTGTGGCGTTGTTTGTTTTATAGGCGACCAGCAGCCACTTGCCATCAAAGCATAATGACCTTTACATTAAAAAAGGTCTTCCGTTGCTTGTGTGATGTTTGATTCTGATTGATTTTTATAACAAAATTATACTTGATAACCCTGCTGTTTCAGACACCCAGAGATGCGATTTATTTGAAATACTTCTATTTAAAATGCAAATACAAAATGCAAAATACCTATTTTGTATTTTGCATTTAAATGCCTTTTAGTAAAAAACATTTTGTATTTTATTTGAAATACGATATGTCTTTCGAGATATATTTTGCATTTTTAATATTCATTTCAAAATGCAAAATACTTTGTGATTAAGTTTGACCAATATGTCATGCATTGACATAATTATTGGTCATACTCGTATGTATAAGGTGCCATGTTATTAGACGTTTTTTATCGGCTCGGCATTGTACCTAAAATAAATAAAAATATCTGAGATTTGGCCAAAAGGTGTTTTATTTTGAAGAAGTATTTTGAAAATACCTATTTTGCATTTAGCATTTGAAATACAAAACGCAAAACTATTTGGTATTTTGCATTTGAAATAGTAAATCTGAAAAGTATTTTGCATTTTGTATTTAAATGCTTTTTTAAAACCATTTTGTACATCTCTGCAGACACCACAGTGGATTCGTGGTTCATGATGTCAAGCCCAGTTCCCATATTCTCTGTGGTGGCAGCGTATTTGCTGATAGTCAGGATTGGTCCGAGGATAATGAAGAATCGTCCACCGTTGGGAATTACGAAACTCATAACTTATTACAATGCGTTTCAAGTCATTTTCTCTGTGTGGTTGTGTACTAAGGTTAGAATAATTTTTCTTATACATAAATCTTGTAAATTGTTTGTTAAGTACATATCTATATAAAATGTAGCTGTGGTTTATTTTCGCGCTGTATTTTTGCAGCATCAATTACCTACATGAAATTGTATGAATTCTTTAATGACCTACCCTTTGCTTTTGTTATAGGCAACGGTAGCCACCTACCATCAAGTGGACCGTCGGCCTTCTGTTAAACTTATAATTTTTAAAAAGCTGCTATTGAATTTACGTTAAATTCAACAAAACTGAAAATAAAGAAATAATTATTTTTAAAAGAAGTGTCTCCTGATTTCAGGCTTTCAGGCTGAATCTGTTTCGAGATGGTGTAATGTATGCAGGGTGTCGTTATCCGTCCACTACACAAAATCTACAGGTAATATTGATAAATCTATACTACTACTAACATAATGTTATGTACAATATTGTAGTGATTAAGGAAATTAAAGCCTTTTTTTTATTTATTTATTTGTTATTTTTTTAATAATATAAAGAGAAAAAAATTTGATTGTTTGCTTGTTTGTTTGAATTGAATAGGCTCCAAAATTACTAAACCGGTTTGAAAAAATCTTTCACTGTTGGGAAGCTATATTGTCAGGGAGGAGCATAGGCTATCCGTACTACATAATATTAGAAATGCGAAAGTTTGTATGGATGGATGTTTGTTACTCTTTCACGCAAAAACTACTGAAGTGATCACCATGAAATTTTGCATACACGTTGTATGGACCACCAGAAAGGACATAGGGTACCTTTCATCGTTCAACGAGGACGAAGTCGCGTGCAACAGCAAGTACTTTATGTTCTATCTTTAATTCCTTGTGTCATAAAGGTATTATAACTTTCACCTTTACTATATTTTATAGTGATTATTTTACTTACGAAGTGTTGCTATGACTAATTTGTAAGGCGTCTTAAAAATAAATAGTAATTACTTGAAGCATAATTTTAAAATACGGAATTATTATCAAAAGTGTGACATAAGTGTATTTATCGATTAATTATATTACACGTACTTACATGTCCCAAAAGTTGTATAATTGTGTTAAACAATAATTTTAATAAAATATTTTTGATTGAGGAAACAATTTGAATTTAAAACAAATTAAATTAAATTCTTTAATTGACATAATTATGTTAGTTTATTTATTTTCAAACTACGAGTATTAGTGCCTCTTTCACAAACTACAAGTAATGTGTTGATTAGTTACTTTTAAAAATAATTTTCAGTTATATTGAATTATGCACTCGGTTTACTGCATCATTCGATACCCGATTTTTTATTATTATTTTCTATTTAACGTTTGGGACGTTTACCGCACAAACAAAGGTATATCAGATCCATTATCCCCGGTTACCGGTGACTTTAAATGGCAGTTTGCCCTACTTGACGTTTGTGAAAGAGGCGCTTACACACACATTTCTTTATAAAATTACTAACATACCTAGTGTACAAATGTGTCTTCAAAACTGCTTAGCAAATGGGAACTAAATCTTGGCTTTGATTTCCTGAGTAAATACAGTTTTTATACGTAAATACAAAATAATATAGTATAGTTGATTATGTAGGTGTTTTATTATATTTTTTGTCTGTTTTTTTTTTATTAGTCAATTTGTTCAACGCTAGACCACTGTGTACCGGCCAAGCTTCATAACATAAAACTTGTGGTAGCTTAAGGATTAAAAAATTATTCTACTCTAAACTAATCCACACCTAAATCTTAAGATTAATCCAGAAATCACTGTTATCACTACATAGTACGAGTATAAAACAAAGTTGCTTCCCGTCTGTAGGTGTGTTAGATCTTTAAAACTACGCAACAGATTTTGATGCGATTTTTTTTAATAGATAGAGTGATTCAAGAGTAAGGTTTTAGTATATAATTTCAACGCGGGCGAAGTCGCAAGCACCAGCTAGCTAATAATAAATTAAATTTTATTCTTTTTTTCAGTTACTAGATTTAGGATGGTGGTATTTCTTTGCGAAATTTATTGAACTCCTTGACACAATATTTTTTATACTCAGGAAAAAGAATAAGCAAGTAAGTGTATTATAAATTATTATTTATTAATTGTGATTAGTATGTTAATTACACGTTAATTAGTGATTTGTCTGTTACACTTTACATTGAAAAAATAATAAAAATTATAAAAAGTAACGATAAAACAAGTATACTTATATAATTTATGGTGATTATGAATTTACCTGTGTTTGAATTATACACAGACAGACTACTATATAGTATAGAATGTACTATATAGTAAAAATAATAGCATAATCTGTGACTCTGTAACTCTGTAATATTTTTTCTGTAATTTATTATATAACTATTAAAATTATCATTAATTATGATTTGTAATTTATTTTCCAGGTGACTTTTCTCCACGTATATCACCATGGAACAATGGCTTTGTACGCCTGGAGCTACTTGAAGTTCGCCGCCGGTGGCCAAGGAGCCATATTGGCACTCTTGAACTCTGCTATTCATATAGTCATGTATGGCTATTATCTTCTCGCTGGATTGGGGCCAAGATTCCAGAAGTATTTGTGGTGGAAGAAATATGTCACCACTTTGCAACTGGTAAGAATTGGCTATTTGACAAGGTTTAAAATATACTAGAAATTGTGGTTATCCTATCAGAAATTATATGAACAAAAAATCATAATTTTTTAAATTTTATCTTGGCGCCGAAACGCCCTGTGACTGGTTGCAACTCTGATGACGTCATACGCTAGTAAACATATCAGTAATAAATAGTGTTTATTCACTTAATATTAGTTCTCTGTGTCATCATTCAATTCTGTTTGTTTACTAGCGTGTGACGTCACACGTATCAAAGACCAGCGAAACGGAGTTTTTGGCGCGGTTTTGGAAATTTAAACTTTAACATTGATTTTTATTAATAATACAGTAGATCTCCCGGAAATATCAATGTAGTGTGCTTATTATGTAATATAGAATAATTTAAAACGATTTTCTAAAATTAGTCAAATATCCGCTATTGTCAGTGTAAAGATCTATATGATAGATATATGTATAGGCTACATACAGTACAGCATAAGACTGTATCTCCTATTTTATTATTATTACTTTTCTCATATGCCTCCCACTATGGAATCTAATTTTTACACATGTTCTGAAAGGTGTAGTGCAGTTCTAAAAAATACAGCTAGATGGAGTGAGTAGGCGACAGCTTTTGTTTCGTAATATATCAAAATATATATTTTTTCAGGTCCAGTTCGTCATAATGCTCGGTTATTGCCTGTGGACACATTTCTCACCGCGATGCCAATACGCCAACGGCTTCACTTACTTCATATCTGGAAACGTAACGGTGTTTTTGCTTTTATTTTTGAATTTCTACGCAACAAATTACAAGAAGAAGAAAATCGAGAGTACCGTCGATGAGTTCGAAAAGATGCCGAAAGTTGTCAAGACAAATGGCGCGATAGAATCGAACGGCATTAAAAGTTGTGCGAAGAAAGAAAATGGAATTTGCGCCAATGGTTGTAAGAATGTTACCAACTTAGAGGAGATTCCGTATGCAGTGAATAAGTCGACAGGTGATTTCGCAAAGAACGGTGAAGTTTATATCACAAGGCGCACAGCAAAAGCGGCCTTTGGATCACAATGCGAATTCGAAAGTATAATCAGAAAATGATTTATCTAATATGAAAGACTAAAAAGCAATATGGTTCATGTGAGACTGATGCTTGTGATCCCGAAATTAGTAAATTTAATTCAGTAAGGCCTTAATTGGACCTCAATGGATAACTATAAAAGGGAAAAGAATAATGGGTGGGGTATATTTTAATAAAAAATTAACGCTTAGTTAAAAGTATGTATAACTAATGAAACTTTACACTTTATCATAGCTAAAATAACTAAAATTTTATCATATCGTATAAGTAGTTTACAGAGCTGAATTTAGTTTATAATATGCTGAAAATAAATTTACAGGACAGAATACAAGTGAGAATATACGCTTTAAAAGTATATTGTTATTAATGCCAACCGCACAATTAATTAGTAATATGAAAATTGAATAAAAGTATAATTATGATGCCAATATTGTTGATGACTAAATTTTGTTAATATTTTTTTTATTGATTCATAAAAAAATTAAATATACCTATAATAATCAATAACTTAATTTGAGTAAATACGATGGCTTATTAAATTCTTATCATTATACATATGTTTACCAGTAGGGTAAAGATTGCTTAATATAAATATTGGAAAAGGGAACGAAAATGAAAATGCTTTTTCTATAGTGCGAAATACTAGCGCAGTGGCGTAGCTTGCTCTAAATGCGCCCTGGGCCCCTAGCCAAGAGCAAACCAATGCAAACGGGAGCGTTGCGTATTTACGAAACGATAGAAAATAAAGCCCGGTGATTGGTTGTTTTAACGCCCACGTAAAATTTGGAACAATCACTGGGCTTTATTTTCTATCGTTTCGTAAATACGCAACGCTCCCGTTTGCATTGGTTTGCTCTTGGCTAGGGGCCCTGTATGAAATTTTGTCGAGGGGCTCTTCTAAATGATTGTGACAAACAAAAACCTTTTATAATAACTAAGGTAGACCTAATTTTGAAGAAGTGTCATTTTACTCGTAATAAAACGAGTTACGGCTCCATTATTATGACCAAAAAGTCTTTAAAAGTTACATATTGTAACAACAATATTAGTTTTTAGACTCAATACATTTAGCGCCTCTTTCACCAACGTTAAGTAAGCTTAACCGGCTAACTGTCACCGGGAATAATTTAGCTGATATACATTTGTTGGTACGGTAAACTTCCCAAACATTAAATAGAAATAAAAAATTAAAAAATCGCCTATCGAATGATGCAGTAAACCTGCATAATTCAATAAAACAGAAAATGATTTCTAAAAGTGACTAATCAACACTTTACTTGTAGTTGGTGAAAGAGGCGCTTAGACCCTAAAGGCTAAACTAATTAGTAGTGCATACTCTAAATTTCAAACTAGAGTTTAGCGTACGGCTTACAATTTCAAGTGAGTTTTGTGGATAACATTTTACGAATTTTTACTTACACATGTCGTTGCCCCTGTACTCGTAATCCGAAGGCCCCATATAATTTATTTTATTTAATGCAGCGGTAGCTACGCCCCTGGGCTATTATTAACACTTACTTTAGATATTTCTAAAAAAATTTGTATGAAATGCGGTGGAGGTAAACGTGGTAAAATTCCTATAAGTAAATCATTTTGAAAATGATATTATTGCACTTTAATATAACTATAATATTAATTTTAAGAGTATCTGAAAGAGCTAATGACAAGCGCCTAGGAGTTCGACCAAAATTATATTTTAAATAAAATTAGACAAAGAGCTTATTATATTATTTTCCAAATTGATTATGTATAGAACTTTTTAGTCTTCGAGATATATTTTAAAACGTTGTAAAATTATTTATAAGAAGCAGAAAAGTTTAAAATTCTAAATATTTTTCTTCACAATTAAATTTTAATTAAAATCTCAACTTGAATTATTTAAGAAACTTGATACGTAACCTGTATCTTAAGCGCCTCTTTCACCAACTACGAGTAAAGTGTTGATTAGTTACTTTTAGAAATCATTTTCTGTTTTATTGAATTATGCACTCGGTTTACTGTATCATTCGATAGGCGATTTTTTTTTTCTATTTAATGTTTGGGACGTTCACCTTACAAACAAAGGTATTTCAGCTAAATTATTCCTGGTGACAGGTGACTTTAAGTGACGGTTTAGCCTACTTGACGTTGGTGAAAGAGGCGCTTAGACTATTAAGAATACTGGTTTTTTTATCAATTTGAATGAGCCTACATAACATGTGGATTATGAGTTTACCATTTTACTCTTTACATTATGTAATCTAATAAATTAAATGTTATAAGTTATTTTTACGCAAAAAAAAAGTAATAAGTACATTTACTTTTTTACAATTAAATCGAGATATTATCAAGTAGATTTAAATAAAATATAAATTAATATGTATACTTATACTGTTGTGGCGTCATCTTATTTTCTATTCACTTTATTTCGTCTCTTTACAAGAGTTTTATTGATTGGCTCGTAGTTAGGTACTAATGTCTCCTAATCATTAAAAAAAAATGTAAATAAATCGCCTTCTAAAGGCTGCATACGTATTGAAAGAGTGGCGGTCCATTATAACATTATACAATAACAACAGTATGCAAAGGTATTTAAAATACAAATAAAAATTGTTATAAATTTTCATTTATTATGTTGTAAATAATTTTTTTCCTGATTGCATTTAAATTCATGGCATTTAATTTTTTAAGAGTTGTAAAGATAGAGAGGTTAATGTATTTTTCTTATGTTATTTAATTTGTAAGTGGTAAATCATTAGAATTTAGAGAACGGTTAAAATGTCCACATAAATTGTTTTATTAATAGTACAAAATAAAGTTTCTTCGGAGAAATATTAAATTAATTTGTTTTTAATTTATTTGTTATCAACACGTGTAAATGAAATGTAACATTAAAACTACAATTAAAATTAAGTGCTACGCTGAGTGCGCTTTCAAATGTCGAACCGTGGAGAATAGAGATAAGGAGGCCAACTTATATGGCCGTTAAACTGAAAAAACTAGAAAGTTACAACCGTTCTAAAGTTATCTTGTGTAGCATGGGTGAATTGGTATGATTGGTTGGTTGTGTGTTCATGAAACCAACGTGAATAAAATGCTACTCCAGGTCCTTTCTCATGGATATCGACTTTCTTTCGTTGATAAGATTTTCGCTCACATGAACGCCGAGGGGAGTGCTATTGCTTGCCGCGCTTCAAGGGTCGGTTTGTAATGCCCGCGCCTGTTTCGTATCCCGGTCAGTTTCCAGCGGTTCTCAGTCTTTAGGCCTTATCAGGGCCAATCTCAATTGCAAATAGTCCGAGCTACACCACGGTTAAGGATACCTTGCGGTTTCAACGCACCGGCCGTGCCCGTTACCGCGTCCGATAGCTCCAACGCCGTGGACAATCCGCGGCTGATAGACCGGTGGTGGAATCTCAAAAGACGCCTGCTTTCAACGGTTAACGGCATTTAGTGAAACTTTTTGTCACCGGGTCTTTTTAGACTAATTCAAGCTTGCTGATCACGATTCTGCCCGGTGTCAACCCCTCCCCCGCTCCCTTCCCCCCCTTTCCTCCCCAAACGTGTCCCGATCTGCGGTTTTTTCAATTTATTTCGGAATCTATTAGAGATAAAAGAAAATTGTCAATGACAAAAACAATCTGCACTAAATTCTCTACAAAATGTGTATATAAATAATTTGATAGACATAATAACTTAAGAAGTAATGTGTGTCGAAACTATGTAAATTTTTATTTTTTTCAACATTTTTGTATTTGCTGTTAATTTATCCAAAAACAAACGAAGATGTGATAAAGTAGTTAAGGAGTGAATTATTCTTGATACTTTTAGCTAAAAAACAAGACCTTACTTACCCTCGTACGAGTATTCGTTCACGATTTATAGGTCGTAGCGCAGACGCAGCCATTAGACTTTCGGAAAAATCTCAAAAAGCGCCTGCTTTCAACAGTTAACGGAATTCAGTGAAACTATCTGTCACCGGGACTTTTTAAACTAATTTGACCCTGCTGAACACGATTCTGCCCGGTGTCATCCCCTCCCCCGCTCCCTTCCCCCCCTTTCCTCCCCAAACGTGTCCCGATCTGCGGTTTTTTCAATTTATTTCGGAATTATTAGAGATATAAGAAAACTGACCATTACAAAAATAATGTGCATTAAATTCTCTACAATATTCATATATAAATCATCTGACAGGCGTAATAAATTAAGAAATAATGTCTGACCAACCTATACAAATATTTTTTTTTTAACATTTTTGTATTTGCAGTTAATTTATCGAAAAACAATCGACGCTGTGATAAAATAGATAAGAAGTGAATTATTCTTCATACATTTACCTACGAAACAAGACCTAATTTACCCTCATACGAGTATTCGTTCACGATTTATAGGTTGTAGCGCAGACGCTGCCATGCCGCGCACGATACTTAAGTACCTACACTATGCTCGATACATCACGTACCTACTTAAAATAACTATTTTTATAAACATTTCGTCATCGTCATCATCTCAGTCAAATGACTTTCACTGTTGGACTTTAATTTTTACTAAAGAAAATCGGAGACCACGAAGAAACAGACACAAGGCTGATAGTATACGCTTTGAACAGTCCGTTTGAGGGCGTTATTGTATTAGTGAGGGGTTCTGATAACTTTTTCTTACTTCTACATCATTGGGGGATGATTGCCTCCAAACATCTGTGGATGATGGCACAAGGCTGTACTACCTACCAGCCTTGTGTCTGGTTCTTCGTGGTCTCCCGTTTTCTTCAGTAAAACTTTAAGTACAGCAGTGGAAGTCATTTGACTGAGATGATGATGACGAAATGTTTATAAAAAGTAGTTATTTTAAGTATATACGTGTCTATGTGATGTATCGAGCATAGTGTAAGTACTTGAGATTCATGGGCGGCATGGCGGCGTCTGCGCTACGACCTATAAATCGTGAACGAATACTCGTACGAGGGTAAGTAAGGTCTTGTTTTGTAGCTAAAAGTATCAAGAATAATTCACTCCTTAACTACTTTATCACATCTTCGTTTGTTTTTGGATAAATTAACAGCAAATACAAAAATGTTGAAAAAAATAAAAATTTACATAGTTTCGACACACATTATTTCTTAAGTTATTATGTCTATCAAATTATTTATATACACATTTTGTAGAGAATTTAGTGCAGATTGTTTTTGTCATTGACAGTTTTTTTTTATCTCTAATAGATTCCGAAATAAATTGAAAAAACCGCAGATCGGGACACGTTTGGGGAGGAAAGGGGGGGAAGGGAGCGGGGGAGGGGATGACACCGGGCAGAATCGTGTTCAGCAGGGTCAAATTAGTCTAAAAAGACCCGGTGGCAAAAAGTTTCACAAAATGCCGTTAACAGTAGTTTTAAAAAAAAAAACCACTGATCTATGACGTTGAGCCCGCGCCGCCATCGTGGTGACAAATTCTACGCGTCAGCACGCGCTCTCTGTTACGTCACCCGTGTCACGCTCATCCGGAAGGTGACTCGCGACCCGCTCCATGCGCCGCTCACTCATAGCTGGCGCCCGCGACAACTGACTACCGCCGTTGTAGGACCATCCGCGCCGCAAACTGTTGTAGGCGCAAAGGAGACTGATGTCACGACCCCAACCACCCGAGGAATAGGCACACCCTCCGAAACTCTCCTCGCAACTCCCTCTGAAGGTAAAGGTCTCGGTGTGCAAAACGTACATCCAATCTGTCGTTGTAAATCCACAGTATTTAGGTATATTTCTTTAAAATAAATTATAAGGAGTTATATAAGGAAACTAAACATGCATGGTTGTTATGTTAATGTTAATCATTCAGCGTATCAAAATCGTTGCCCAAAGTTCTCTATTAGGGGTCAATGTGTGACAAAAACAAAACCAGACCAAAATAAAAATGCCAATTATAAATCATGCATGTGTCGCAATCCGGTGTCCAAAGTTCAATGCCAGGAGAATGTGATAACGATATCAAGTCAAGATGAGATAATTAGTCTACCTAGGCAATTTAAAACGATAACGAAGTTCGAAAACAATAATATGTATAGGAAGTATCGCGTGATTTAGCGACGGCATAAATATATGTTTTCGGCATATGTTTTCGAACTTCGTTATCGTTTTATATTGTTACTTTGACTAGGGCCTCTGACTCACTCCCGTCCGACCATTTGTGTGATTTCCGCTCGGGAAGAACAGTCGAGTGAAATGCACAATTATTCATATCAAAAATGAGCATAGAAAAAAACATAAACAGACCCCTGGGAAAATGCTTTTTTTGACAAAACTACTGCATGTATCTACATGTTTTGTGTAAAGTTATTTGAACTTGAATAACTGATCAATGTCTGTGACTATATTATTTTGGAGTTTTTGTACAATAGAATGACCTATTCACCCTCAAAGTTGCATTAAAATTTGTGTTAAAATATGGATTTTTTCAAAATTCATATCTAAGATTAATACTTTTTTTACTAGTTACTAGTGTAGCAACGAATCTAATTAACAATAAGATAAATCGATATCATTAAATCGCTTACTTTTGTAAATTAAACATAAAACAGCGGAGTAATAATCATTCTACGTTTGTATGGAGGAAAAGCTGACTAGTTTAACCTTAAAGCCCGTCACACACGCAGCTATAATATATATATTTCTATGACGTTACAAATGTATACCGTAATAAATATTATAGCACGCTATATTAACATACAGGGCGTCCCAAAACTATGCGTCATGAAGGGAAAGTACCTTAAATATCGTAGATAGGATATTTTGCTGAAAGAAAGCTATGATATTTTTAAAAGTTAGTAATACTACATTCAAAGATTTTCTAAAAATTACGTCGTCGTCGGCTATAAATAATATTCTTGAAATTTGAATCAACCATTTCACATTATTCCTTTCTTTTAAGATACTATGATACTTAAGAAGAATTATTATTTTTTGTCATTTCTTTCGATTGATACAAGTGATTTTTTTTCACATTTAAATTCCCAGACGAAGTAAGTGGTTTTTAGAAAATCTTTGAATGCAGTATTACTAACTTTTAAAAATAACATAAAGTCTTCTTTCAGCATAATATCCTATCTGCGATATTTAAGGTACTTTCCCTTCATGTCTCATAGTCTTGGGACACCCGGTATATTATAGCTACTTGTGTGACGGGCTAAGAGTGGTTGTAATTGTTAACTGTTGTAAATCCATTAACTATTCTAATTACTTTATTAGAAAATATAATCAAACAACAATTGTCATTTCCAGAAATGGAATTATTTACTGTATGTCATTAAATTCGCATTTATAGTCTCAGAAAAAGACTGATGATTGATTGTCGCTATATATATGTCGCAGTCATCTGGTTGAATCTGCTATTTGATTGAATGACTAGCGCGTTCATTGAATGACAACATTCAATTGAATGACTAAAGGACAACTCGTCAAGTCGTTGAATGTAACGTTCAACGTCTTGACTGAACATCATTTAGCGAAGTCGTTGAATGGGATATAGCCGACTTTGTAATGTTTGGTTAGGGTGACCATGAGTTCGCAACTAAAAAGTTAACCTTACTTTAAATAAAAATAAATGAATTATAAAATGTTAAATAGGATCTGTACAACTTTGTAATATTTGATAGGGTGACCATAAGTTCGCAACTTAAAAGGTAACCTTACTTTAGATAACGAAAATGAGGACATGACATGACACCTTATTATGATTGTATATTTTATTTTAAGTCTTAAGATAGGCAATACTGACTATTTCTACCAACTAATTCGAGGAATTCAAAGAATCAAAGACTAGGACAGCCATTTTGATATAGATAGAACTAGTCTAATATTTTATTTTTAAACCTCTAAATTTCCGAAAGTATACTGTTTTCGAAATGAACTAAATTTGAATCACCTGACTGATTTTACGTCCGCTCTGTTCAAAGGGCAATGTTACAATCCGCTAACTAGTTGGACGTTGAGTGACGCTTGTTCAATCAACGTTCGGCCTAGTCATTCAATCAAATAGCAGATTCAACCAGATGACTGCGACATATATAAATATATAAATAATTTATTTATAACATTATATAAATGCTTCAAATAAATTTTAATTTCTTGTAGGACTGTTGCAGACTAATTCTGTTTGTTTTCATTTTTGGTAAGGAACTTGCTCGAACTCTATGTAGAGAGCTTGCTTTGGCGCGCTTTGAGAACTATGAAGTTCTATTACGGCGTCGTACACATATTATTATTATTATTTGTGGAAAGTCCAAATTATAAAAATAAAATATTAAAAAACTTAATTGGGTGGAGGGATGGAGAGAGGTTGAAATTTTTTGTGAATTTGGAAAAAAGAACTAATACTGTGGTTATATCTTAGTATTGGGTGCACCCAATATTCTCTTTGTCTCTGTCGTCGTCTTTTATAGCGACGGTAGAGGAATTACACACAAGAAATCACTTCGACGTCAATTTCCGAAGTGAGCCAAAAATATACTCACCCTGCTAACGCTCGTCGAGCGCCGCACTCGCGCTGTGTATGTACGCTACAAACGCGCACCTCGCAACGCCAAGCGCTCAATGTGTACCTAGGCTATTGGGCACCCAATTTTTCTAGTTAATAAAAAACGCTATGGCATTCTCATCACTATTTCTCTTTAACCCTTTAGCCGCCAGAGTCGGATGTATCCGACAATTATTTTCGTGTCCATTTCCCAGAGTCGGATATATACGAGAAATTTTCTCTACTTGTATAATGTTTATTTTTAAATCATTGAGTTGCTTTCTCTTAAAAAAAATTACGAGTCAGGAGCTAGGGGCGGTTAAACTTCTACAAAACCAAGCGGGGTAAAATGGATAATAAGTATAATATTCTAAATTAATAAACGAAAATTGGATATTGAAATAGGTGTGAATGTGAAATAACCTGTCAGGCATACTTATAATAATCGTAATACACTTTTAAGAGTAGGCGAGAGACACATTGTTACTTTAATGCCTCCATATACATATATTAGTGGGTCAGTCAAAAACACTTTCTTATCTAGCAAGTGAGTCGATCAATAAACGAACATCTCCGTAGCGAGTTCCGTTAGTGAATCAACGAATAGTTCTACCAAAGGCAACGCGGCTAATATTTCCACTTGCGTTCAAATAAAATGAGTAATTTAAACTTTTTTTTCTAGAAAGCTATTTCTAAACAAAAACCCTGGATTAGTAGAAATTAAAAGAATTGGTTAAATAATCAAGGTGAATGAATGAAATATAAATTTAATATGAAAATATTTTTATTGTAATTGTAATATAAATGTATATAAAAAACGACTCGGGTGAATTACCTTTGGAGGAAAACCTAAAAAAGAAAAAAATGGACCGTCAGCCTGTGTCAAGTTTAACATTAAAAAAAAACTAACACAAATTCGTGTGTATAAATGTTACTAGACAATTAATCCTAGGCGATATCGAATTCTGCTGGTAATACTGTTACAAAAATAAAGTTAATTGTTGGAGTCTGTGAGGATTACTGTCTTTGTTTCGAGGTGGTCAAGGGTATATTGATGACAAAAGAAGAGGCAGCTGTGAAACCCATCAAATGTGGCAAGGCAACGGGTGTTAACGAAATGTCCATAGGAATATTAAAGACTAGCTGGTGCCCGCGACTTCTTACGCGCTGTAGTTCGTTTTTTGAAAATTCCACAGGAACAATTTTTCCAAGATAAAAAGTGTCTTATATTTTAATCCAGGTAATACACTGTGTCCAAAATTTCACCCAAATTTGTTAAGCCGTTTCTGAAATTACCGTGCACAGAAAAACAGACTAAATTTAAGTACTAATGAGGATTTAAAAAGTTATGTCATGTTATAAAAAAAAAGTGTGATGCCGACACTATCGACACGAGCAACTACTATTATTATTATATCGACCACCAATCTTTAACCATCTCATTAAGAAACTTCAAGACATTAGGTACTTTCGTCACATTCACCTGAACACCAAAAATAATTTTACCACCTTCCTCTCTATCTGTATTTATGAGAGTAAAATCAAAATTGTCATATGTCACGTGTTACGCGTTAGTTTTAGTTTTTAGCGCCATCCGCACAATATCTGAAACTGGAATATGTTACGTAATAATACATCCTTGCTAAAACTAGATGGCACCGGTAATCATGTATCATAATTCGAACACAGATGGCATTGATATTAATTCGTTATGATAAATGTTTTTATAATTTTTATTATGTTTTTTTTTTATAATCATTCGTAAGGAGTAAACTTCATTCGTGCGTCGGAGCTGACACACGCAGATTTTTTTAACCTATAAGCTCTGACCAAGGCCAATAAAATTATTAATTTCTATTGAGAGATTTTCCTTTTCTTACAATGTATTATCACCCTCGAAGAAAACAAAGGTTTTGAGTTATAAAGAAGCAAATATTTTACTCTGTCGCCAATTAATTTGCACGCCAGTGTACCGGTGTTCCAAATTTTGCTGGCGATTTAAGTACAACTCATTCATTTGTTTCACCGCAATCCTCATAGTGATTTAAGACTCGGACATAAACAGACATACATTTCTTTATATTTTCATTTTTGTTTAATATTACAAATAAATTATTCAATTGTAAGTGATTTTAATGTGAGGATATTAAACTGTTTGAAAGGTAAATATGATTAATCTTTTGGTGGTGTTTTATTTTAATTGATTAGTAAAATTATTTTTTATCTAACATTAATAAAAATAAACAAAAGTGCAACTTTATTATTTTTTTTTTTCAATTAAAATTAATTAATTTATAAAGAGATTTTGTCCGCGAGTTCGTCCGCGCCGATTTTTCTTATCCGATCGCTACTAAACTTCACAAGGTCACTTGCTGGGCCTATTAAAAATTTCATAAAATTCAGATTTTTATGTATAAAAAAAGATAAAGAATCAGTCGACCTTTGGGAATATTCTTCTATCGATTTATTTACTTTTATTATATTAATTTGTTTTTAAGTAAATGTAACTTAAAAATAAGTCACATTTTTTCAGAATAAAAAGTATCCTAGATGTTAATCTAGGTAATAAACTATATGTGTGCAAACTTTCATCCATCCTCATAAACTTCATCCTCACCTTTCACATTTTATAATAAGGATGAGTTGTTACTCTTCCACGAAAAATGTTGTTCATTTTTAAACCTTCATGGATATTTTTTATCCTGGAAAAATGTTAGGGTCCCGAGGGATCCTCTAAAATATAAAAAGAGTTATTTATTGCTCAAATATTTTCTCATTATTCAACGCGGACGAAGTCGCGGGCACCAGATAGTTTATAATAATATTAGTATTAAGATAATAACATGCGAAAGACAAATGCGGTGATTATCTGATATAAAATATGACTCTTTCTATACATTCATGTGTATTTTCTCATTTCACATGTTGGTCCAACGGATACACAAAGAGGACACCTCTTTGTATACTTATTTGTTGGATAAACAAAGCAAAAAACTTCAAAAGTTCCGCTATATTTTCTTCGAACTTTAGACAGGCATTTTTCATTTTATAAAGGGTGGCAGACAGACTGACGTTTCACTTGTTAGTTATCTTCGCCTAAGGACACAACCAACACCAGGAGTGTCCAGGTCTGCCTTCTTTACTGGAATTTGCTTACAGGTAGCTTGAAGAAGGCTAATATTGTAGCTAGGTGAAAACACATCGGAATTTAATCTTGAGATTACTTTACAGTTCATGCAGTTACCGGATAAAATTTCGGATTTAGCCATCATATCAGTAGAGCGCCGAAAAGGGGGTCGCCTCTTAGTCTATTATCCAATTGAATTGATCGTAAACAATTCGAAAAATAATTGCAAGGTGTCATGGATTCAGCTAGTGTTTTAGTAGATCGCTTGTATCGCTTTGCTCTATTCAACAAGCCAAAAGTTAAATTCTTAAAAAAACCATAATTAAATTAATATAGATTAAAATGCGAAAAAAAATAATGTTGTTTTGAAAAAAGTAACAATCGTTTTATTTTATTATACTGGCTTATTAAGCATGTTTTCCATCACAGCCAAAACTATTTTTTGGCGCCAACGCAAACAAGATATGAGTATGTGGTATCGACATCCAATCGTTCGTCCTACTGAGAAAGCCTTTTACAGATATTTTAGTGTATAATCATCACAGAAAAGAAATCACAGAAAAATATATTTTACCACAGTAAATGCCACTTTCACATCTAAATACTAGTTCATGTAATATCAACTTTCGCTTATTATCGATTCACTTTTTTATTTTTTACAGTTACCACGCTTTGTTTTTGAATAATGACAACGCCAATAGGATTGAAGTTTCCCACTAGTTGGGATTTGTACCAAAGCAAATGTAAGTAACCATTAATAATAATTTAAATGAACATTAGGTGAATGACATAAGAATGTAAAGAATGTCGCATGAAAAATATTTCAAAATTACAGCGCCAATTTCTGTGATAAATGCACCAAACAACACACACATACACACACACACACACACACACACGTATTATTTGGTATTTATAAATTTTTATATGTCTAATCTAGTAACAGTAATATAAAAATTTAATTTTTTTATATATTTGTGAAATGTTACATGCTGTAAGGTTAGCTATTAAATAAATAAATAAATAAAAATAAAATAAAACTCGAGATTTACACCTACTATTCCATATACAGTACGACTGCTTGATACGGAATAAAAGTGGAGCGTTCACTCACAGTTAATAACTAGGTTTAAAACCTCTAAAACCTCTAAAGGTTTAGGAGTAAGTGTTTTTTCAATATTGAAATCAAAATGTGTGGTTATAAAAAAGTAAAAAAAAAAGACGTCACGGCTTACGAAAATTAATAAAACTTTTATTGTAATTGAATTTAAACAATATAGGAAATTACACAACGTCCCTTAATTTTACCTTTTGACAATAGAATAGTGATCTAGATTACAACAAATTCAAAACTGCATTGGGAATTTTCCCAATTATTTTCATTAAATTAAAATATTATCAAGAAAACGTGGATCGTTTTAACCGCTAAACTCATTAGACAAACCCAAATGACTATTGGTAGTGTCAAGTTTTAGAGACTATTTTGAGTAAGTATGACCTACTTACTTTAGAATTATTGTTTCCTTAATGGCGAAGTAGGATATGTTTACCCACTTTTTAAATAAAACCTGTTTTTAAACTGGTAACTGTAGTTAAAAACGTGTTATTATTAATATACTTAATTTTGGCAAGCATACACGTTGATAAATTGACTGGATGGTATACGGTTACCGTCGCCAATAAGCACAAACAATTCCGGTAACAGTACTATCGATCCTAATAGACTGAAGGGGTAGAATCTTAATTAATTTTGTATTGTAAATAAGATAATAAAATTGTAAATTTACAAGCTCAATACAAAGTTTATAAGACAAGTTTATTTGTGTTAATCTCATCCACATATTGTCTAGTCAAATAATGATTATCTATAAACGTACATATATGGGTATTTATAAAAATAATATTTATATAAAGAACTTAGGTACACTAAGCGCCTCTTTCTCAAACGTCAAGTAGGCCAAACTGTCATTTAAAGTCACCTTAACCGGGGATAATGGAGCTGTGATATATCTTTGTTTGTACGGTAAACGTCCCAAACATTAGATAGAAAATAATAATAAAAAATCGGCTATCGAATGATGCAGTAAACCGAGTGCATAATTCAATATAACAGAAAATGATTTCTAAAAGTAACTAATCAACACTTTACTTGTAGTTTGTGAAAGAGGCCCTTAAAACATTTAAAACATAAAATTTAAAAGATAATTTATTATTTTTCATTTACTTTTCTGATGACGAAAATGCATAGAAATTTTCAATTGTATGTTAATTTATTTGTAAATTATTCAATGCTTTTACAATTGTAAATTATCTAATTTTTTTTTACATTTTGTTTATTTTTTTAAATCGAAAATAAAATTTAAATAAATTAACTAATACCTATATATTATATTTGTTACAGACGATGAAATAAATGATCTACCATTAATGTCTAGCCCGGGACCAGTATTAATAATAACCGTAGCATATTTGATATTCATCTTAAAATTAGGACCGAAATTTATGAAGAAAAGAGAACCATTCAATCTAAAGAATACACTTATTATTTATAATTTCGCACAAGTTCTTTTGTCATTATACTTGGTCTACAAGGTGAGTTTTACAATATATTTAAGTACTGTAGTTGCATAGGGGTAATTCCATGGTAACTCATGTTACATTTTTACTTCCCTATTGAAACTAACAAAGTTAGCATACCATATTTATAATTATATCAACTACCCCCTTAATCGGTCTCGTTTTATTTTGAATTTTCTTAGTTTTTTTTAGTTTCAACAAAAATTGTTGGTAACTCACGTTACCTTTGGTGACATTAGCTTTTAGGCTAGTATGTACCCAATAAAAATTCTGTTCCGTTTAAATTAAATAAGAATATTAAAAATCAAATCAGTTTTTATTAAATGTCTTACATATGAGATCATTGGCAAAATTAATGGTTTTAGAAAAACGCATTTTTTAGAGAATTAAATAATGGTCACTCATGTTACATGGATTTACCCATAGGTTTTTTATTTAAAGATTTTTAGGTTTACTGACATGAGGCTATGACTATATAATTATACATATATATTATACGAGAATGAAGTTTTTTTTTAATAGTATCAAGTAAAAATATTATTTAACAAAACTTGTGATTTATTTTAGATTTTAATGTGCTAATTTTAATTTGACACTTCTACTATTACGTGCCATGGTTTTTTTTTTAAATTTCTATAAAGAATTATCCTCATTAAATACATGGAGCTGTTATACATCGAAGTTCGCGATCAGATGAACTAACCCTATACTGCTATAGAGAAATACGTTGACTAACTAGTTTGTTTTTAGATATTTTTAAAAATCTACGAATGGGGCATCTTTCCAAAAACATGTATGATGGCACCAAGAGAAACGAGGCGAGAGGTATGTAAAATCATATTAAATATTTCCTACTATAAATAAAAAAGTTTTTAAATGTATTAGAATGATTTTATCCTTTACCTTGAAATTGTAATTTACAGTACGGGAGGTCTTTCTGTGTACGACAGTATCGTACACAGATAGACCTCTTAGTTTTTTAAATTGTATTGGTAGTGAAGTTTTTATTTAAATAGTCTGTAACGCAGTATATTCTAACTAACCCAACAACCCTGAAATTGCAGCTACAGATCTCATCCTTTAACGTAACACGGTCGACAGAGTACGTGTGAAACCCACACATGTTAATTAACAGCATTTGCGTGTTAAGAGTGCGTATAAAACAAACAAAATTTGTAATTTCACCCGCGTGGCCCCTTGGACTCACAACATGCGACGGAAGATAGCGCATCTCGCTCAATAAAAATGTCATAAGTGCCAAAAGTATTAAATATTAATTATTCGTAAACTACAATGTCAAATGAAAAATTGTTACATACAGCCTTAGATAATATGTGAAGTGAAATTACTGATACACTTTTAGCTTTGTAATGGGTGTCATTTTGAATATAAAACTAAAATCGATGGAAATGAGAGCTCACTTGGTGATTTTTTTCTATCGAGAAAATTTCATTATATTATGTTTCCTGTTACAGTCGTCACTTTCATTTATAATGTATTTATCTATTTAAGAAAATTAATTAAATTAGACTTTCTTTACTTAGATAAAATTCAAATCTAGGATTGGCTATTTCTCTTTATATCCGCTCTTAAGGAGTGTGTGAGTGCGTGTAACAGTCATAAAATATCTTCTTTTGACCCTCATCTCTTACGACATCATAGTAGTCAGCCCCTATTTGCGAATTCGTATGAGGAGTTCTAGAGTGGACTCCCTCATCTTTTCATATCATATCACGTACCTACGTCAACGCATTTGCAACAACCTAGTGTTTATTGACAGCATATGTGCTGATTTTTAATGCTTAAATAAAGGACAGTATGTTTCTTTTAAGTTGTGTTCGTAAGAGAATGTCTTCGCCTAAATGTATTCTTTACCGTCAACCTGTTTGCAACACTATCATTGAAATTTTTTTTCAGACAATTGAATTGATATGGTTATATTTCGCCGCAAAAGTGACAGAGCTACTCGACACAGTGTTCTTTGTATTGAGAAAAAAATTCAATCAAGCGACATTTCTTCACATGTATCACCATTCAATAATGTGCGTTGGTACTTGGGCCATGTTGAAGTATTCGCCGTCACACACTGTACTGTTCATTGGACTTCTCAACTCGTTAGTCCACGTGTTTATGTACACCTACTACGGCCTGGCGGCGTTTGGACCAAAAATTGCCAAATATTTAACTTGGAAAAAATACATGACCACTTTTCAATTGGTAAGTCATTTTCGTTGAAAAATAAAAACAAAACACCTGAAAATAGAGACGGTGGTGCCGCCACATTTTTTTATATTTTTAGATGATTGCTTTGGTAACAGTACTATTTTTCATGTCCTTTTATTTCCTGTAATTTCTGACAACGTGTATGCAAAATTCCCTCCATTAAAATTTCCGACTAATTGAACCAGATGGCATAATATAATGCTAGTAGGTATAGGTTAGTACTGATAAACCCTTGAAATGGAATGTTGTTTAATAATGATATATTCTTTGTTACAGGTCCAATTTGTGACAATAATCCTCCAATACATAGGCAGTGTCATAGTATCAGATTGCCCACCACCGAGAGGTATAGCGGCTTTCGTGGCTCTTAATACTGCCTTCTTCTTTATACTGTTTCTTGACTTCTATAAGCAAAGTTACTCGTATGTAAACAATGCCCGGAAACAACATTTAATCGAAAACAACAACACCAAAGAACACGAAGTGATTGAAGAAAAGTATAAAATTAATTAAAAGTTAATTTATTAACAATTATTTTTATTAATATGTTTAGTTATAATGATGGCGTTTTTCCAGTTACTACATAATAGACTTTGTTCTATAAATTGGTGTTGTGATATAGATATTATTGTAAAATTTGTAGGGAATATTGTTGTGGTCAGATATTAATAAAATTATATTTGTACATTTGAAACGGTTCTTATTTCTTAGTAATTAAAACCAGTTTTGTTATTACATGTTCCATTAGAGTCCCAAATAGGGCGGTATTTAATCGCTCGTCTCTCGTAAAGAAAAATCAATAAATAATTTATTTGTCATTGAAATATGAAATGCATTAAAACAGAGAATTCATTCAGATCTATCACTTCTAGATCTATTCTAGACATCTAGATCTAGCTTTTATACCTACTTAGATCTAGATGTAGCTTTCTATATTTAGGTGAAAGAATTTTAGAAATCTCTAGTAATTTTTGAGCTTTTTCATTACAAACAAACAAAAATACAAATCTTCTCTCTTTATAATAGTAGATTATCGACTGGTGACTATTTATAGTTAATTAAAAATTTTCAATGATTAATATTGAAATGATGAAAGGAAAGCACATTGCAAAACACATTTGATTCTAATATTTAGATGTACCTATGGACAGTTTTTAAGATTTATCAATACGATTTTATTTTTAATTTTCGAACAGTGGGGATATAAGAAAATCCCTACGGTTGGGAATGGGTTGGGATAATAAAAGCATCGTGAACCGTGAATAACAGAATATGTATCTTATATATTCACACATTCGACACAGCACCCATCTTGTTCCACAGTAGATACGAACATCCATGACTCAGGTACAAAGTTAAAAAATATTTGCCCTTAGCGGGATTCGAACCCGCGACCGTTTGGTTAACAGCTAACAATATGCTCTACAGCACACTAGCAGCACCTGTGGCTTATAGGCGATAGTTAGCCACCTACCATCAAATATGACTAATATAAAAAAAAGGTATAGATATATTTTGTTACCAGCGCGCCATCTTTTCCTGTTCTTATTTACGCCATACATCTTTTTGACTTCCGTGTGAACGACAAGTATTTTGCAAGTCCCACGTGACACTTTATTACTAGGAAATCAGCTTTTCCGTCAAATATACGTCAAAAATTACCTTTTAATTAACGTGACAAATGTCAATTACCTATCTTGGTTACCTACGCCTTCGCCTGTCTGTTTAGCGAAACCACATGTGAAACTCTTCACATTTTTTATATGACCTTGTGTGAAGACACATTCGCACCAAACTGTCAATTATTTATTATTTGTCCATTGAATTAATTAATAATACAATAATTAATTAATTAATAATGGATATAAAACCTGCAATCCAAAATAACTTGATATATTGTAAACTGATATAGGTAATTTAATTGGTACTTTTTTGTTTTAAATGCAATAAATTTTCATTGTAAATCTATAGCTAGATATGCAGAATTATGTATTTATTATTAATGCGTCTGAAAAGATGCCTTTGAAATGTGGTGCTGGAGACGGATGTTGCGCATTCCATGGACAGCCAAGAGGACAAACAGCTCGATCTTCAAACAACTTGCGATTCGCACAAGACTATCCGCCACCTGCTATCAAAGAGTTCTCAATTACTTTGGACACATAGCCCGCAGAGAACCAGGAAACTTGGAAAAGGTGGTGGTGGTTGGCAAGAGGTCTCGTGGCCGGTCTCCTAGCCGCTTTTTTCAGTGAAAAAAGCGGGATTCTTTCGTCGAAAGCGGGACATAGTAAAAAAACGTATATAATAAGAAGTTTTTAAAAATTTATCTTTTTATTTGAATTCAAATTACGTTTACGTGACAACAGATAGCAAAAATAGACATAAAAAATGTATTTTAATAAAAATATGATATTTTAAATCAGATTTACCCTATAGTTAACCCTTGTCTGTGCCACCTGCCCGCGCTTCCTTAGCAAGTTGCACGCACGGTCAAGTTATCCCCGAAAAGCGGGACTGAGCCTGTCCCGCGCGGGACATTTAATTTTGATTTAAAAATCGGGACGTCTGGTAACGCTGGCGCCATTAGCCTGGCTGGCAATAGACATATAGGTCGAAAAATTTTGTTTTAAGGCACTAAGGAATTTTGGAAAGAAAATGTCTCGGAGCTTTCCGTCCGCTGCCATTATGATGAAGTTGCCACAATATTGCTTAGCGCTTCTTTCACATACGTCAAGTAAGCTAAACCATCACTTAAAGTCACCTGTCATCGGGAATAATTTAGCTGATATACCTTTGTTTGTACGGTAAACGTCCCAAACATTAAATAGAAAATAATTAAAAAAATTCGGCTATCGAATGATGCAGTAAACCGAGTGCATAATTCAATAAAACAGATTATTTTTAAAAGTAACTAATCAACACATTACTTGTAGTTTGAGAAAGAAGCCCTTCGACTTCTCTATAAATTGCTTTACTTACTTCACCTCTGAAAAGCCACATTATTTATTTCAGCGAGTCATCTACATTTACGGCGCTTCTGTCTTTTTGCTTTTTAGTTCCAAAATTTAATATATTAATGTGAAAAGAATCTAATGTGAAAATAGGCTACAAAGTAATGAATAAAAGCAAATATTTTCTGTTAGGTACATTGTGCTAACACCACGTTGCAAGTAGGTATGCACGATACTTTTTATAATATTTCGTTTCAACTGTTACTTCATTAATTTAATGTTTATCTGTTTGTCTTTTTTATTATATAAACTAGCTGACCCGGCTAACGTTGGTCTTCCGTAAAGAAGCGATAACTGTCACCAACTGTATTGTACAGATTGTACTCCCTATTTGAAGTGTTATATGGATCCTTGATCAATAACCATTGTTATTGGCTCAAAAAGCCTTCAACTATGAACATAACAGTGAAGTTCTCTTAAGCTGCAACGTAACTTGACGACAAAAAGAAAGTAAGTCGCTTAAAACGAGTTTTTTGTTGTTTTTAGGGGTCATGGTTGACGATAGTGAATGGCCTCGAATTCGGCACGCAAACCCGCACACTTACACTTCCTATTCACATATTAAATATGCAAATAAAATTGTGGGAAAATACATATGAAATTAAGTTTTAACAAGGTTTTTTGCTAGTTAAAAATCTATTGTCTATGCTAAAAAGACAAGGCGTACCTTGTCTTATATATTTTGTATATGTATATATCATCAATCATCAATACTAATAATAAATCTGTAAGTGTTGGTCATGGAGTAAGTTACTTTGTTTTCATAGATATCGTGTTTATAGGCTCTATACATCATACTGAAACTAAATTGACCATTTTAAGAATTTTTTCTGTATGTATGTATGTATGTATGTGTGTGTGTGTGTGTGTGTGTGTGTGTGTGTGTGTGTGTGTGTGTGTGTGTGTGTGTGTTTGTATGTATGTATGTATGTATGTATGTATGTATGTATGTATGTATGTATGTATGTATGTATGTATGTATGTATGTATGTATGTATGTATGTATGTATGTATGTATGTATGTATGTATGTATGTATGTATGTATGTATGTATGTATGTATGTATGTATGTATGTATGTATGTATGTATGTATGTATGTATGTATGTATGTATGTATGTATGTATGTATGTATGTATGTATGTATGTATGTATGTATGTATGTATGTATGTATGTATGTATGTATGTATGTATGTATGTATGTATGTATGTATGTATGTATGTATGTATGTATGTATGTATGTATGTATGTATGTATGTATGTATGTATGTATGTATGTATGTATGTATGTATGTATGTATGTATGTATGTATGTATGTATGTATGTATGTATGTATGTATGTATGTATGTATGTATGTATGTATGTATGTATGTATGTATGTATGTATGTATGTATGTATGTATGTATGTATGTATGTATGTATGTATGTATGTATGTATGTATGTATGTATGTATGTATGTATGTATGTATGTATGTATGTATGTATGTATGTATGTATGTATGTATGTATGTATGTATGTATGTATGTATGTATGTATGTATGTATGTATGTATGTATGTATGTATGTATGTATGTATGTATGTATGTATGTATGTATGTATGTATGTATGTATGTATGTATGTATGTATGTATGTATGTATGTATGTATGTATGTATGTATGTATGTATGTATGTATGTATGTATGTAGGACTTCCAAGGTGGCGGACAAGTTATATTATGCACTAGCTGGTGCCCGCGGCTTCGCCCGCGTTGAAAAAGAAAAAAGTCTATCCTGTGTTCTGTTCGTGAAAATCAGTTGATTCGTTTAAGAGTTATAGAGGAACATAATAAATACAATACCTACACTTACAGATTTATTATTAGTATTGATTACTATGATATGGGTATCAAATGAAAGGGGCACAGAAGAACACGAGTAAGTTTGAGAAGGATACGAAAAATAATAAAACATTTATATGGACTGACCACACAACAACAAACAGAGAATCAGCTGCTCGATCTCTCGAAAAATAAATGTAACAATACCCCTAACCTCCAGAATTTTGCTCCGGCGGAGGAAAATTCGAGCTGGTCCCCAGCTTCTACCACACTGGAGGACAGCTGAAGGTTCCTGCTACACTTACTTCTGTAATTTAAGCTACTGAAATTCACAAGAGAAAAAAAGGTTCTCTTGTGGCTTAAGGTTGGCTGAGAGATGAAATACATAAACAATTATAATAAGATAAATAAAAGAAGTCAAAATATATAAAATATTGTATAATAAATTAAACGAAACGCCCGGAAGAACGATAGATACAAATAAATATCATACAATAAAAAATTAACAGTCAAACGACCATGTACCAACGACGCATTAAATGAAATGCAGACTTAGAAACATTCCCAATCATAATTAAAAAAATTAATTAATTTAAAAAAAAAACTTTTTAAAAACAAGCTTTTAAAGTGCCCTAAAAAGAAGAAAATAAACTTAAATCAAACCAATCAATTTAGTATATATATTAAACAATTTATTAAATGATATAAAAGCTTGTAGCCAGATTTGCATAATTTTATAGGAAACATTTTCTAATAATAAGTATGTCAAGCAAGACTAGTTAGTACACAGGTAAATCTCGCGACAAGCTTTTATATCATTAAGCGCCTGTTTCACAAACATCAAGTAGGTCAAACTGTCATTTAAAGTCACCGGTAACCGGGGATAATGGAGCTGATATACCTTTGTTTGTACGGTAAACGTCCCAAACATTAAATAGAAAATAATAAAAAAAATCGGCTATCGAATGATGCAGTAAACCGAGTGCATAATTCAATATAACAGAAAATGATTTCTAAAAGTAACTAATCAACACTTGTAGTTTGTGAAAGAGGCCCTTAATAAATTGTTTAATACATGTACTAAATTGATTAGTTTGATTTAATTTAAAGTTTATTTTCTTCTTTTTAGGGCACTTCAATAAAAGCTTGTTTTTTAAAAGTTTTTTTTTATAAGGTTATGATAGCTACCGACGCCTATACCAATAGCAATGCCACAGGTGTTGCAAGCATGCTGCCGACTACACTGGGATTAATAATAACAAGGGAAATGAGCTCTGACATCCCTTACTATCACTCAACGAAACACAACACCACAAATGCTGTTATGCTATGGTTTTCTGTAAGAAGTGGTTACTGCTACCAAGGGCTGTCCAAATTGCGAAACGCAGTGTGCCCCGCCACTTCTTGTTAGATCGAGTCGGGAATCGAACCCTCAAACCCTGAGATAGAGCGCTAAGGCAGGCTTAACCACCTGTTAGACAAATGTGCTCGATTCTTCTATAATTCTACCTTACCCTTAAACAAGGCACATACAATATTATTTACGTTGTTTTGTAGTATAGGGTTGACAAGCTGACGGTCCACATGATGGCAGATGACCCCCTTACAGAAGACCACCGCGAATGCTGTTGTATTTCGGTGAGTGAGTACGGAATGTTTTGCCCATTTCGCTATCCCTTCCTTAACCCTTAATACCACTGTGGTCAGCAGCGCACTTGCAGAAATTGTGCATTTCTTGTGCTATAAGTGACAGAAGCCACTTATTCAAGTCAAGTGACCGTTAGTCTGCCTTGACCTTACCTGTAATTAAATATAAGAGGAATCAAATATAAATGACTTTTGGCCATAAGCGCATAATATTCGCTTCGTTAGTAATTATCGGGCGGGGATGTCAGGAGTGGGAAAAGCAAGTTCAAGCTGAGTTCAAGAATGAGACTCTTTCATGAGTTAAGAGTGTTTGCATGGCATAAACAATTCTGGTTTTGAGCTCTGTACCTAAAATGTAAAATGCCACTGCTAGATTTTTACCTACAATGCACAATGCCTAAAACGCGGATTTGGACTATAAGCACTCAAAGTCTTCTTTTTAAGAGGAGGTCATGTAAAAAATAGCCTACATACCAGAAAAAATATATTTCTAATACAAAAGTCAGTTATATAGAGAAATAAACTGTTATTCTCTTTTTTAAGATCAAATATTAAAAAAAATCCTTTATATTTGATTCCTAACTGCCTACATAAAACTCAAAAGAAGAGGATAAAAAAAAAGAAATTCTTATAATCATATTTAATAATGAACAATCCATATTTATTAATTAATTATATACACAACACGCCAGTAAATTTTGTGTCAATATTTTAAAATAAAATAAAGTTTACAGATCAGCGATACGAAACTCATTTTAGTATTTCGCTTTAATAAAATCTAGAATTGTAACTTGAGTATTTAAATGGAGTCGCATTCATAGTGATGGTAACTACATAGACGCCACATAAATATTCTATCCTACAGTACCTGCATAATGTGAAGAAAACTAAGTAAAGAATTCTCCATAACTAACAACAGTGTTAATATTTTTTGGAAGACAAGGAAATGTACGCAAACACTTTTTATAATTTAATTACCAAGTTATAATTTAATTGACATGTTTGAATACAAACGTAATTGACATAGGATATAGGTGTTATAATGCAAGTTGTTTAAAAAAAATAGGTAATAAAGAAGCACAATATAACGTCATACCTAGAAATTAATTTCTAGGTATGACGTTATATTTATTTATTATTTATACTGTTTATGCTTATATACTAATAAGCACCTTTTTGTGCAGGTTTATGACAATTAATGTGGAAGTTTTAAGAACAAAAAAAACGCTTGTAATGTCATAGTCACTTGTTAGCGAAATTTAATATCACAATACTAAAAACATCATTCAATAAACAAGTTTTTCATTTGCTAGATATTTTTGGTAACTACGTACTTAACTTACTTTAGCTAACAATATTCATTTTTCAGAGATTTTTCCAAACAAACTACGGATGGATTTTATAATTTTAAAAAGTTTTTGTGGAAAATTCGTTCATATAATGCCTGTACTACGTCATTAACTTTTTTATCTTATGTTTTCTTAATGCCCTTAGGGTTATTCCGACTCGTATATCTACCAAAAATATCACTTCCATTTCTATCCAAGTTTGCTCACACCGCAAAATATTGGAATAACATATTTGAGCAGTACCTTAAAATATACATATATTTTACATTTACAATTAAGGTTATATACAGTTCAAACTGGATTATTAAAAGTAGTATATAAGAATCCACTATATCTTAATAAAGATAACAACTATAATCGTAACATTGTTTTATTCAGGGTTGTTTCGGATATTCGCATTAGCGTCCGCAAATGCGGAATTCAGACAACGTATCCGCTTTCTCAATATCAATGCGAATCTCTTGCAGATATGCGGATACGGAGCTAGTCCCAAATCTGGCAGATATATCTAGGATGAATTATGAAATTGTTTAAATATTTTATTTAAATTGTCTTAAATGAAATAAAATATTAAAACAATTGGACAACCCTGGACTTTTATTATACTTACATTAAATCAGATAAAAAATGTTAGGTACCCTTATCTCTCTTAGTTTATTATTAAATGGTATCTTTAAGTTTACATATTGAATAAAATTCATTGGTTTATTTCAGCTTTCATTGTCTTATTTTAATTAAGTTTAACAATATCAAATGAGTAATAATTTATTCAGTTAAATTATTAAGTTTCTCTGTCTCCTTGATTCAATGAAACGTCATCAGTCCAGCATCAACAAGTCCAGCATCACTTTGAACTTTATAGATATATACTTACAGACTTTTATTGCTCTTACTGTGCATCAAATACATTTTATTACTATAGTAAGCTTAGGGGCCCTAGCCAAGAGCATACCAATACAAACGCTCCCTTTGCGTACTTACGAAACGAAAGAAATAAAGCCCGGTGAATTGTTGTTGTAACGCCCACATAAAATTTTGACCAATCACAAAGCTTTCCTCCCAGCGTATCGTAGCCTGAGCATAGCGACTGTAGAAAGCACTGCGTTTGCTCTTGGCTAGGGCCCCAGGGCCCCTAGCCATGAGCAACCCGTGCAAACGGGAGCGTTGTGTATTTGCGTAACGATAGAAAATAAAGCCCGGTGATTGGTTGCTGTAACGCCCACATAAAATTTTGACCAATCACTGGGCTTTATTTTCTATCGTTTCGTAAATACACAACGCTCCCGTTTGCACTGGTTGCTCTTGGCTAGGGCCCCTGATGTAGTATAGAACCCTTGTTTACTTTACTTAACATCAACCGTTTTTAAGTTGACAAAGGTTGCATCGTAGGATTGAAAGATAAACAAGTTGTTGTGTTATTCTCTAATTACAATAAATGTTTTATTTCAAACTTATAAATTATTTATAATCCTGTAGAAATTTCTGTACTATAAATCCGCAAATTGCTAATGCGTCTTGTCGCCATTTTGGTGACGTAATCTCGTGACACACTCAGTACCGATAGCAACAATGACCGGCGAGTTTTGTTGTAGCTGACGTCACGTGGATGTTAATGTGACAAGGTTCCTGCGTATTAACAATTTGCCGGCATTATACCACAGTCATTCTCTGGACTCTTTGTAAAAGACTGCCTATCAATAATAAAACATTTCAAAGTTTATATCGTGTTATTTCGTTTCTTTTGATATTGTAAAACTTTTATCAATATTAGGCTGCTGCGCAAACGTAAACCTTTTATGGTTTATTTTAAAAGGCAATACTCATTAGTTTAAATTAATATAATTTTAATTAAATTAAGTAATTAGTGAAACACTAATTTAACCACGACCTTATGTGAAGGTGTTTTATATAAGAGCGACTTATATGTAAGCAGAGGGTTACACTAAAGCTTTGATTGAGCCTTATTCCTTAAGAAAGATCTTTTAAAAGTGCTTATTGCCAGTTTTGATATTCGGTGGTTAAAGCGAGAACACTGATGATATGTCTCGTCTTAGATTGCAAGTCACTCAGAAAACAATAGAGAGGACAAAGAAAAGCGGAGATCTTTGGGAGAACTTTCGACTAAGTTTTTGTTGAACTATTCAAAGAATCAGTTAAGTGAAATAAGAATGGACATATTATCTGTAGTGCAACGGATGCATCAGACGAGTAAAATGGAGATCACAATCTAAACTCCACGTACACCGAATCCAAACTCGCTTTTGGAATCAGCTTTTGAAATCAGCTATGAGAAAAATTGTGAAAACTGGATATTATGGAAGATGAAAGTAGACAACGTTCGCGAAGCGCCTTAAATTCTATATAACATTAAGACTTATTTACAATATGTAATAGAACAACCTTTATTCATTCTTTCTTCTGTCTTTAGCGATGCCATTCTTAACCCCGTTGGTGGTAGAATGTTTATTTTGGTTATTATCCGTAATGTGACCATTTGATATTGAACCGTTTTGATTATTGTTCTCCTTGCCTTTATTCTTATCCTCTGGTTTACTGTACGCCTTGTAGTAGAAATCGTAGAAGAGGTAGTAGAAGAAAATTGAGTTTGGTAGAGTGAAGACAACGGACCACCTAGGGTAACCGCAGTCGTAGAAGAGTAGTTGGGAAGAATGGAGGAAGGCTATGCAGAATTGAAGCTGAAATTTAAAAAAAAATATTAAGTCCATTATTAAACTATAGAACGTTTACAGAAGACTATCGCACAATAACAATACGTGTGCTCTTTTGTTTTGGTGTATAAATAAAAAAATGCCAAAGCACATTTAGTTTATATTGATCTAAGTCACTTATATATTCAAAAACTTGCTCTTTTGGTTATATATAGCTATCTCTCGTTAATCCTTTATTGTATTATCTATGAAGCCATCAACCCCACTCACTGGTTTTGACTATATCTTAAATAATGGGCTATCGTCGTCAGCTATCGTTCATATTATGCTCATGTGTTGGTGGTTACTACATAAAAATATTAAACTGGTTAGGTCTATGAAGATAAATTATAGTACAATCCAAATACATGAAACTGTCGATAATACACAAAAGCTTAAAGCTTGGAGATCATAAAACCGTAGCACAGTTTAAATGTAAAATCTATTGTACTTACCATTTGCAAAGTCGTAATATGTCTTTTCCAGAATAGGAATTTCTGATACTTCGGTCCCATTGCTGCTAACATGTAATAAGTATACATTATGATGTGAACAAACGAATTGATTACACCGATCAATGTTCCGTGACCTCCGGGATAGTACTTGGTGGCTCCCCAAGAGATCATCGGCATCACAGTGTGGTGGTACATATGTAGGAAAGTGATCTGTCTGTCCTTCTTCCTGATCACGAAGAACACTGTGTCGAGGAGTTCGGATATTTTCGCCAGAAAGTATATGTAGACACCTCTTGCAACCTGAAAACGTGGGGGAATAAATTTACACTAGTTATTTAAAACTGTGTACAATATTGCTTTAAGGGGTTCAAAGTTAAAAGGCTCAAATAATTTCAATATAAATACAGGAATAGGACACCGGCTTTAATGTTATCTATTAAATTATAGCTCTTTTGAACTCTTTTTATAGTTGTGAAATTAAAAAATGAAGTTGTGAAAATCCCACAATAACCGCGTAAAATGTCATCTATAGTTCAATGATTAAGGATTAAGTTTTAAATAAAGGTAAGGCGCCATTTGCATTTTTCAGAAAGTCAAGATGATTTCCATGAATCCCGTGGAAAATTCTTACAGGGATAGAAGTATCTCAAATTTGCTCAAAATATCAAAATCTCAAGTTTCTTTCAAATACATTGATTCGCTTGATATGGTAATACCTACTACAAGCATATTCCAAAACGATCTCACTCAAATTTTTATTTGAAGTTTTCTCGCAATGACTAACGCTTTACGAAGTCCTTATACTTACCTCAGTTCCAGAAGACAAAATTTGGTTAAATCATTCAACATAATAATATGACGAGATGACTATTAGATAATCTCGAAGTTGATAAAGGGTTGAAAAAAGTTATACGTACACGCATAGCTTCCGGCTTATCGGAGAAATCTACTGGTTGACATTTCCAACTGTAGGTCCTCAGCCAGCCCGCATCGAGGCCCTGAAATTGTCACGATTTCATTTTTAGTTTTCAAACATTATTATTAATGCAAGGAATGAGTGCCTACCTATCTTAATTTGGTAATACCTATACATTATGTAATAATAGGCTCAGAAATATACGAGAGTGGACTGGGATTGCCTCGGTCGAGTAGCTGTTCCAGTTGCCTCTTGACAGTGACCGGTTCAGGAAGTTGACGGCTAACCTTCAGGACTGAATAGGCACACGGGGAGAGAGAGATAGATAAATATAGATATTACCTACTGTAAAGTATTTTTTGCGTGAAAAGTAAGTTAGTAGGATTTAAGCAGGACGTGTATCAGAGCCCTGCCCTCAATTGATAGTTTCCTAAACAACTACCAACAATTTGACAGTTGTCGCAACTGTTTAAAAAAAAGATATTTAGTTTGGTAAATGAATAGTAAAATAATAATATTCTAAAAAGGCTGCCAGGTATTGTAGCGGTCAGTAGCGCAATAAATTTGTATAGCCTGCACTTATTAAAGCAGGACTGAGGCAACAGGTCCCAAATAATTATTATTATCATTTTTTTACGATTTGGCTCATTACATGACCTTTAGATATACATTCTGTTGAGTTTTATATGTAAAGAAAATAAGAAAAAATATTTTTATTATATGTAAGAGTATTAGTGTAAGGGAAATAGATTTCGAGCCAACTTCGAGAGGGAGGTCAATCGTCGAATCCAGCTCGGATGGGCAGCGTTCGGGAAGTTCCGAGACATCTTCTCGTCCAAAATTCCTCAGTGTCTCAAGACAAAAGTCTTAGACCAATGTGTGTTGCCAGTGATGACATATGGCGCTGAAACGTGGTCTCTAACTGTGCTCTAACTATGGGCCTCGTAAGGAAGCTCAATGTCGCTCAACGAGCTATGGAAAGGGCTATAGGCTCGGGGTTACACTGCGAGATCGAATCAGAAATGAGGAGATCCGTAGACGTACGAAAGTTACCGACATAAGCCAGCGGATCAGTAAGTTGAAGTGGCAATGGGCAGGGCATATAGTACGGAGAGCCGACGGCCGCTGGGGCCGGAAGGTTCTCGAGTGGAGGCCACGGACCAGCAAGCGCAGCGTAGGACGTCCACCCACAAGGTGAACATACGACCTAATAAAGGCCGCGGGTCAACGGTGGATCCAGGCTGCTTCTGACCGGTCCAATTGGAAAATTTTGGGGGAGGCCTATGTCCAGCAGTGGACGTCCTGCAGCTGAGATGATGATGATGAAATAAATTTCTTATCTTCTTGATTAAGAAAACATAAGTAGAAATTGAAATTATGCACACTACGATTAAGTCAATAGTAGCAAGCTTGCTTCTCTTTGTTGTCATTTGCTGTTAAAATTATATCAGACGTTACAATTTTAGCAAGAAATTTTTTAGTTGTTTTAATATCCTCAAACTAATTTTCAGATAAGCAAACTGATAGGCTAAGGGCCTCTTTCACGAACTAAAAGTAAAGTGTTGATTAGTTACTTTTAGAAATCATTTTCTGTTATATTGAATTATGCACTCGGTTTACTGCATCATTCGATAGCCGATTTTTTTTAATTATTTTTGATTTAATGTTTGGGACGTTTACCGTACAAACAAAGGTATATCAGCTCCATTTTCCCCGGTTACCGGTGACTTTAAATGACATTTTGGCCTACTTGACGTTTGAGAAACAGGCGCTAATTATTTTACAAAATTCAATAAAAATAGTATCAATAAAAAGTATTTAAATTGCATTTTAATTAAGTACACATAAATACCTCATGAAAAAGCCAGCAGCTAACCAGTACTTGAATGAAGTTGTAAATGACCAGGGTCTTTTGCAATTGAAACGGCCTTCTGTTGGCCATGTACCGTGGACCCCATTTCAACGTGAAATAGAGGTATAAGCCTATTATCGTTAACCCTGGTATTGGACTCGTGATTAGGAACCAATCATTTGTGCGAGGATCTGAAAAATACAAAAGGAATATTTAGAAACACAATATTTAACGTCTACTTCTAGGAATACTTTGACGCTGTCTGTTTTAATCGCTTCTGTAGACATATTTTAGTATAATTTGTGATTCATTAACACTAGCTGTTACACGTGACTTCGCTTGCGTAACTTTATAAAATGTAGCCTATGTTACTCGCTGATGATGTAACTTTCTATAGATAAAAGAATTTTCAAAATCGGTCCAATAGTTTTTGAGTTTATTCATTACAAACATACGTAAATATAAATCTTCTTTACAATATATAGTGTAACTAGCTGGCGCCCGCGACTTCGTCCGCGTTGAAAAAGAAAAAAGTAGCCTATCCTGTGTCCCGTACGGCTAAATGTTTATCAACCAAGTTTCATGAAAATCAGTTAATTCCTTTAAGAGTTATGGAGGAACATACATACATACATACATACATACATACATACATACATACATACATACATACATACATACATACATACATACATACATACAGAAAAAAATTCTAAAAATCGTCAATTTAGTTTCAGTATCATGTATAGATCTAAAAACACGATATCTCTAAAAACAAAGTAACTTACTCCATGTCCAACCCTTACAGATTTATTATTAGTATTGATATATAGATAGTATATTAATATTGTATACTATCTATATTAATTGGCTTCGTCCGAGATGAATAATTTTGTATATAAACCTTCCTTGTTTATTCCTCTTTACATAAGTGAAAATCGAATTAAAATCCGTTGGGTGGTTAGTTAGCAGTTAGCAGAGACAGACATGACGGATTTATTATATGTAGAGATTTTCATCAAAATCAGTTCGAACGTTTACGTGTACGTAATAAGTAACAAACAATTAAACTTCTTCTTCATAAATTTTCCCATTTGTAATATGTGAAGTAATAAGATATTTTGTAAATAACCAAGTAAAATATTTTGCTGTCTATTTGTAAAATTTTCATCCACTTTTCATTGTATTTGCGTTCTCTTGCATTTGTAGGTACAATAAGCTGTTTTTTTTTACATCGTTTCAAGGTTTTAATGACCCAATCATCATTCGTTATAAGGATAAATTATATATAACCACGTATAATCTAGTTGGAAATTTTTCTTCAATCATGTTAATCAGTGAATCAGAGACAATACATTAATTTACTTGTTTACTTGTTAATATTGAGTGTTTCCCCTTGAGCAGGATTGCTGTTTCAATAATTATAATGTTCAAGATTCATATCAGATATTGAACAATCAAGCGTTCTGTATTTGCATAAATTGAACGACTTTAAACAACAATGTAAGTTACTTTTCGCTACAGTAGGTAATTGTCGGTTGAGTAGCTATATAATAATATATAAGGTGAAAAATTTGCTTGCGACATTTTTAAGATTTTTTTTACAATATTAGCATGATCTATTTCTTCCCTACAGCTTTTTCTGAAGCTTGTAAAAATAGGTAAACTGATTTTTAAAGAAATAATATATCTATCTATAGTAGTGGCAGGGCACATGACGTTTCGCCGTAAATGCGCATGATTATAATAACTTGAACTTTTCTAAAATAGATTTAATTTTTTTTATCTTAACAATAGCATAAGTTAGGTATTAAAGCTATTAAGAATTAATTACCAGCTAATTCCACAAACAAATGATTGTAGGCCCTTGAAAAGGAGTTGTTTGACATTGCCATCTTGTCAGGTTGCTTCCGGTACGATGTTCACTTCCGCTGTCACGAGAGGCTTCCCTGCATTTTATCACTACGCCGCTAACAACTTCAATTCTGGAACGTAAAAAGTTCTTATTTATAATAACTTAATTAACTTAGTTTTTATCTACACTATCACTTTAAATCTACCGTGACTTAAAATATTTTTACCATCACTAATCGTAAAGTAGTTCATAATTTTATGCTGTGCTGAGCTTTAATAATTATTATAAAAAAACGTTCTGTATTGTCAATTTATCACATACTTAGCGCCTTTTTCACAAACGTCAAGTAGGCCAAACTGTCATTTAAAGTCACCGGTAACCGGGGATAATGGAGCTGATATACCTTTGTTTGTACCTACGGTAAACGTCCCAATCATTAAATAGAAAACAATAATAAAAAATCGGCTATCGAATGATGCAGTAAACCGAGTGCATAATTCAATATAACAGAAAATGATTTCTAAAAGTAAATATTTAACACTTTACTTGTAGTTTGTGAAAGAGGCCCTTAATAGGTCTATAACTTTCAGATTGGCAATCAAGTTATTTGACTCAGATATAATTATTATACATCCATTTTCTTATAAGAAGTAAGTGACTTGACTTCACTCATGAATTCGTCCTTTAGCATTCCTTATTGATTCACTTTATTTACATCTACTTTTCTCAGTGGTTTTTTTGGTATTTATTTACTTTTTCCTTGCTCAAATTAGTATTTTTAGTACGTCTACGGACTGAGGTTAGCTGACCTGTAATACAGGTATTATTAGTACCCCTACCACAGGCTCCGAGCTCTGACCGTTGAATTTCCTTTTATTATTTAATCACCAACATAATCTCAGCCATAGGACGTCCACTGCTGGAACATGTCTGAAGTAGCTTGGATCCGCTGTCGACACACGGCCTTTATCAGATCGCCTGTCCTCCTTGTGAGTAGATATCCAACGCTACGCTTGCCGGTCCGTAGCCTCCACTAGAGAACCTCCATACTATATTCCTGCCCACTGCCACTTCAACTTACTGATCCGCCGGCTTATGTCGGTAACTTTCGTTCGTCTACGGATCCCCTCATTGCTGATTACCCCTAGCATTGTTCTCCCCCCATAGCGACATTGAAGTCTGAGACCAAAGAGACTACTTAAATTGAGTTTATAGATTTACGTAATTGTATAGAGCAAAATAAATGGCTTTTTTATTTTCACGTATTGAAAATATTAATACTTACTTAAGTCACATTAAAATCTCGCAATTCGAATATGCAGATAAAATCTTTTGCTCTCTCTATTTCTCCATAAAATCTCTCTTTCATACAAGATATAATATATTAATGTATTGATATAAAATACACACACGAAATGAGACAGCTTTGACCACTGTATTCACGGAAGACATGTTGGATTATTCGCGTAGCACATATTATAATGTTGCCAGATGTTGCGGGACTAAGTGTAGGACGTGCGCCCGCCGCGATTACGCGGGCGCGACTGAAGACTGATGAAGGACTGAAGGTTCTGCTTCCCCCACCCCTGCATGCTGTGCCAAACCCTCTGACGTCAGAGATGGGGGTCGACTTCTGAACAGGGGTGTTGGTTGAGACAGGGCGGTGCACCCTTCGCTGCTTTAACATGTTTGTTTAGCCTATTATACCTCTATTGGATTGACCCAAATACTCAAATTCAACACGAGATATTATGTGAATGCGATTCATAAAATCTACCTTTTCGTTACTTTTCGTGATTTTTCAAGTCATGCAATGAAATGAAAAGTATTCTCAGAACAAGTAGCCTAAAGTCCTAAAGTCCCACGAAGATTTTAGGATTGTTTATCATAGCGTCTAACAGAAGTTAGGAGGCCTATTTGTACGAGTAAGTGTGTTTATCAATGGGGTGATAAATAGAAACAAAACCACTGACACAAGTCTGTACCTATTAATGAATAAATGGTGCATGTACGTTTAAAACACAATTGCCCAAGACAGTTCCTTTTGCTGTATTTACGTCCGTCTACACACGCATTACAGTAATACGCCAATAATTTTCGCAACGAGCAAGTCATTCATACTGACATTCGCAAAACACCTTACAAGTTTGTCTACCAAATACCACTTGAAACGGACCTGCCCTTCCCCCCGTATTGCAGCAACACGCAAAGGGAAACTGGTTAGTATTTCCACTTCCAGAGATCTATTACACTGGACGCGTGTTTTACCAAAACTACTTAACGTTTGCTATAGTTTCAATGCATTTTCAATCGTTTCGCCGAAGACTTAGAGATTGTTTTTGAGCGGCATAATTTTGGTTCTTAGTTGTCCACGTTGACGTTTCGAAACCTCCTCGCTCCGCTGACTGGCCTGAATACCTCGCACCAAAGATTGCAGTTCGGAAATCCCTATGCACCAACCATCAACGAATAAGTGCTTTTTTGTACTGTAGAATGTTAGAAAAAACTTTTCTAGTTTTGAAATATCCCTACTTGCCTATGCCCAATCAAATCCTATCTAATTTACATGGAGTGAGATTTCATAGAGTAGGTACTTGTTTCTTTTTACAAACAAACTTGCTTACGATAGGTATGTCTAATGCATCTCACAGTAAGAATAAGTTCATATAGTTTTACGATTTTTTGTGGGCTTTGAAAGATACCGAACTATTTATCTAACGGCTTAGTAGTCCGATTGATTCAATTCTGACAGTCTCATTAGTCAGTCCCTAGTTGTTGGAATTATACCTTTATGATCAGTCCGGTCACCGGACTAATAACCGAACTACTGAGACTAGACTAATACTAATACTAGACCTAATGTACAGCTATTTTTTATCCTTTTGATTTGATTTATCAACAATTTGATTAATTTATCTAATTAAAAGCAACAATATTAGAATCTTATCTATACACTTTTTATTTTTACACTTTTTCTTTAATACCTATGAATTAGATTTGTTAGTAGTACTTGTTACCAAGTTAATATAAGGGCCTCTTTCACCAACTACAATTAAAGTGTTGATTAGTTACTTTTAGAAATCATTTTCTGCTATATTGAATTATGCACTCGGTTTACTGCATCCTTCGATAGGCGATTTTTTTTTTTTTTTTCTATTTAACGTTTGGGACTTTTACCGTACAAACAAAGGCATATCTCCTCCATTATCCCCGGTTACCGGTGACTTTAAATGACATTTAGCTTACTTGACAGATGGTGAAAGAGGCCCTAAGTCTTATAACTATCATTTTCATTCATTCCTTTTCCATCCAAGCGTATAGGAACAACACATCCTACTATAATCCCTTGGTTAGGATGTGTCGAACTTTTAATGACGTGGTGATCGGATCTGAGGTGGATATTGATATATTTGACAATAGGTTTTCTTTATTTAAAAGTAGATTGAGGCTAATATTTAAGTAGCGTTAGTGTTTTATTGTTTTAATATTATTTTTAGTTAAGATCATTAATGTTTAGTTAAAATTAAGTTATGCTATGTACACTATTTAGGACTACAATTTAGTAAATTACCATATACACATATATTTTTTTAATTCATGTAAATAATTGTATTCTGTCTGTCTGTAAATAAAATAAATTAACGATCTAAAATATACCGATTTTTTATAGTTGTAAAGAAATTAAAAAAAAGGGTAGCTATGCAAAACGGAAGTCATTCTCACTACTGACCCGAAGTTCTGTGGAAGCAAAAACTTAACGAGCGCCCGTACTTGCTCTTTCTCTACTGGACTTTCATTAGGCATTACATAACACAATCTTTCCTAGTATAGTCACTATCTTAAGCAAGGAAAAACTTTGTGTAGTTTTATTTGTATTTGATATTAATGAATTTATTATATCCTAATACTAAGCTGGTGCCCGCGACTTCGTCCGCGTTCTCTATAGTCTATTTTTTCATTTTTTTTTTTATTTTTTCATTTTTAATTTTTTTTTTTTCATATTTTCATCAACACAAAAAGAATTTTTCAATTCGAACCAGTAGTTCCTGAGATTAGCGCGTATAAAGATTAGCGCGTACAACCAAACAAACAAACTCTTCAGTTTTATTTATATTGGTATAGATTGATCTACAGATGAAACCATGCAAATAAAAACATTTTGTGATATTACATTTTGATTTTGATCCCCTATCTTGTTTTTTACCACCACTGTCCTTACAGCGATAAAGAAGTCAGGCGTTATATATTATCGTGTTATAATTTTAATTTTATTTACGCGAACGAAGTCGCGGACACCAGCTAGTGGTGAAACAATTGGATATTAGTCTGACATTTAAATAACAACGGCAGAAAATAAAAAATATAACACATTGTAAACTTTTAAAAAATTACTGGAATATTAATAATAATTGTTTTTGGAAGAAGTTTGTTGAATCGGAAGAGTCGCATTATATGAATTGAAATTGCAAAGACTTTGCTCTATTTACCCAGATCTCGAGAACTGGAATAAGGCGTCGGTCGACCTTCGGGGAAATTGTATCGTGTCACTCGTACTCTCAATATACTCAATACACTGACCTGATTAAGAAGATTTTATACATTTATCGGCGAATACTTTTCTTGGAAGGGGCTTCAACGCATACCGTATTATTTACACGAGCTTTTTCTCGCATTATGAGAACCGCCTCAAAGTCGTCAATCAAAATTCATTTAGTACTTTAGACGAAGTTAGCGGAGAAACTGGTAGATTCTGACAGCGATTTCAATTTATAATAATATGTAGAGATTATAGGTAATACATTTTAATATAGGTAAAACTAAGTAAATATAGGTAATTTGCAAATTATATTTAAAAAAAAACATAATTTTTGAAATTTTATCTTGGCGCCGAAACGCCCTGTGACTGTTTGCAACTCTGATGACGTCATACGCTAGTAAACATATCAGACATAGAGTAATAAATAGTGTTTATTCACTTAATATTAGTTCTCTGTGTCATTCATTTCTGTTTGTTTACTAGCGTGTGACGTCACACGTATCAAAGACCAGCGCCATTACAAAAACATTGATTTTTATTAATAATACAGTAGATATCCCGGAAATATCAATGTAGTGTGCTTATTATGTAATATAGAATAATTTAAAACGATTTTCTAAAATTAGTCAAATAGCGGATTGCAGTTTCTCTTGTCGGAAGTTCAAACCGTTCTACGAAAAATATATGGTGACATAGTACTTGTATAGGTACCCAATACAAAGTTATGCCCGCGTGTCTGTACAAATTTAAACAGTAATTATTCGATGCGGTTTCGAAGATTGCAGCCGAGTGCGGTTTACCGACACCTCTATGGGTGTGAGTTGACTTCGCCGTTTAGTGGCGGCAATCATTTGTTTATACCTATGTCATTGACCTGAAAACTGGGAAAATTGTAGACGTGCAATCTTATAAATCGTTGTAGACGGTAAGGACATACTGGTGTTCAATTGAACGGACAATTTTGTATAAATTTTATTGAGAAGATTCTTTGTATAAAAAAAGATTTTGCTACATCCATGTGTATATTTATTTCTCGCACATTTTGTTACTAAAGTAGTCTAAAAAGCCGGGAAAAGTTTGAGGCATTGTAAGTATGTCTCAGTTGGGTTTATTCTTGCAAAAAAAATATGAGTGTGTTGAGATTTTGACTATTTAATTACCTACATAATATTATAAAGTCGCAATATCAGCAACTTTCGTTGCTTGTGTTAATAAGCGACGGTAACCGCCTACCATCAAGTGCACTGTCAGCCTCTCTGATGACCTCTACAATAAAAAAAATGTATAAAGTGACAATACCTTTTGTATAAGTGACAATAACAGGACAAGAGACATTATGATGCTTTCCTTATTGGACATAAATATCGACACCGAACCCAAATGGTCAATAATGATCATGTTTTGACTTTTTATTAATCGGAATGAATGAAGCCGAATGCGAATTAATTTAATGACAATATTTGTTAAATATGTTATTAAGTATCAAGACGTTATTTAAAAAGTGTACCTACTTAGTGTCGTCAAATAATTACAGTATGACCTGATTTATTTTTAATACACGATTTGAAAAGTAATCCCATATACATAATTAACGAATGTAGTCGATGTTCGTTGCGTTTTTAACTCTCATCCAAATTTAGATAAAATTCAAAATTCAGATAAAAGACGGCTTCCCGTCATCTGTAGATCTTTAATGCGGTTTTCACTAATGGAAAGAGCGAGGAAAGAGGTTAAACGAGTAAAAAAAGAAAGAGGTTTTGTATATAATTTTCAGATTAAAATTGCAACCGTGTGAAGCCGGTGACGGGCCGATAGCTATTTTATATTTAAAATATATTTGAAAAAAAAAAAGAAAGAGAATAAAAAAAAATATTTCTATTCATTATAAATTGTAATAAATATATTATTTTATACCTAATTCACAACGCCTGCATATTTCTGTAACTACTTACATGATAATTACTTTAGCTGTAGAAGGTACACACGATTTTCACATCTCTTAAAATAATTCTGAGATGCTTGTGGATTTGCGAAGAGTTGATTTCGCAAAACACATAAACATGAATGTTAACTCTAACCGCAAATAGACTCTATGACCATAACGACAAAGATCATACTGGTTTGCTACTAACCGGACTGATGACACAAAGCCAAAGGTTTTTAGGTTCGCAAACAACTTGATGGCTAGGCATTTCTCTAAGTGGAGGAGTAAAGCAACCCAGAAACCCACTTCACAGTCTTTATTGCAATTTTAGGTAGTTTGAATTTTCAATCAATAATTTGGTAAATAATTAATTGCTTCTCCATAGAGTAATTTAAAATAGTATGTTTTTAAAAAACTTATAGTGTTCGCCCTATGGCCGTACCTAATTCAACCATAATCGAAAATAATGATTCCAATACGTTTTTATTTAGGTATAACACTTAAGTCCAGGAAAATTTACTAACAAATTAATTTTTGATTCCATTCCACTCTTAAGAAAGGGTGAAAAAAAGGGTCATTGTTGTTTCGCCACATTGTTGATTCGCCACAGAAAAAAAAACATGTGTTGTTTCGCCACAGTTCTATTTTTATGAGGTAAATTTAATAAATTTATTTTGGATTGTTGTTATTTTGCCACAGTAGTTTTTCTGTACAGACAGCAGAGAAACCAAAATACTTGTTTTCCAAATTGTACAAACACAAAGTTTCATACAGATAAAACTCATCATTAATAAATTTTTTAAAAAAAACTTTTGTAATTTACAAGTTGTAATTACACAATATTAAATATAAATGTTAACAGCAATTAAAAGCAAAACCTCATCATTGACCAATATTGCAACTGATGCAATACAAATAAATAATGTCTTTAATAATAATATTTTATTGTGTTATTCATATTTTATTACAATCTTTAATACTTTATTACGAAAAAAAAATGTAGTTTCAATTTCTTACACAATATTATTTTTTTATAGGCTTATGAAGAATTATTAATTGTTTAAACAATCTGAGATCTGAGATTAGGTAATCTAAGTAATTGATCAATCGCCTGAATAGATCTTCATAAATTTTTAGCTACGAACCATCCACGTCAGCTTTCAAACAAGAAAAAAACCGGATCAAAATCTCGGTCTATCCGTTTGTCAGATACACACGTCACAGTCAGATACACACGTCAAAATTATAACACCTCGTTTTTGCTTCGGGCGTCGGGGGATAAAAAATAAAATTTTCACTTAATATTTTAAAATTTGAATGCAAGGGTCAAAGGGGCGATCCAGGTGGCAGCATAAGTTTAAAAAACATAAAAAGGTATTAAAAAATTTCCTGTGCTCAAAGCTAATATGCACGCAATCATGCAATTTGAAAAAAATAAATTAAAAATAATTATGACTACAACTTATCGCTTACTCTTTAGTTTAGGGACGAGGTGGATATTATTAAGGAATGAAATTTTGTAATTTGATGGTAACCGTCATCAAAAATTCTCGGTCTCAACACAAGAAAAAATTATGTTCAATTTTCTATTTAGATCCCGTTAGAAAATATTCATGACACACATTAGGTAACCCACTTTATGAGATTATTTGTACACGCACAAATTCCAAATACGTTTATATAATTAAGTTAAAAAACCCGTTACTAAGTCAAAATACCGCCGAGAAAGCGTAATGTATCAACACTATAGAATATCATAACTACACCAATGACCACTTTCGCCGTTCTACTTTATTTTCTCTATGGTAGTGAACATTAACATTTATAATTTATTTATAAAATTCTATTCCACGTGCAAAGAGACTGTTTTTAATTCGAAACCATCTCATAAATGTTACGATTTAGTTAATGAAAAAAAATATATTACTGTTGATCATCCTATGTGTCTTTTTGCCGATGACAGCACAATGATGATAAAATGCAGCGATAAAGATACCTATAGTAATGATATAAACACTGCCTTAAGAAAGATTATATACTGGCTAAACAACAATAACCTAAAAATTAATTTGTTAAAAACAAATGTCATGCATTTTAGTCAGAGAGTATGCGATAAACTATATTTAGACATAAATTACGAAGATCAAACTATAAATGAAATTAATATAACAAAATTTTTGGGCCTGGAAATTGATAGTAAATTAAATTGGAAAACTCACATTGATGGTCTCAGAAAACGACTAAGTAAACAAGCGTATGCCCTACACGAACTATCTAAAACTGTAAGGATTGAAGCTCTCTTATTGGCATATTACGGCCTTGTGGAATCTGTACTAAGATATGGACTTCTATTCTGGGGAAACTCGACTGACAAAAATTTTGTTTTCAAAGCACAAAAGAGGTGTATCAGAGCAATGTTTAAATTAAAAGTAACAGATAGTTGTATGCCCTATTTTAAAAAACATAAAATACTAACACTTCCTTCACTTTTTATATATGAAGTTGTAGTATACGTAAAATCGAATCCCACTTTATTTAGACGAGTTTCAGAAAACAGTAAAAGAGAACAAAGAGATCCGAATAGGCTGTGTATTCGTAAAGCACACACAGCCCTTATGCACAAAAGTGTTTTTTGTCAAGCACCAGTCATTTATAATAAGATTCCAAACAATATCAAGCAGCTCAACATTAATATATTTAAGAAGAAAATTAAAGAGTTATTAGTTGATAAATGTTACTACGACTTAAAAGACTATATGTGTGATAATTTTGTGGATAGTGGTGATTAATAGCTTATTTTGTTATGTAGTGTTCTCAAAATATTTGCACACCCCAAAGGGTAGAATGTAGCGAGCCTTATACATTATAAATAAAAACATTGTAAATTACCTATATTCAGCAAATAAATTATTATTATTATTATTATTATTATTATTATTATTATTATTATTATAAAAATAATATATATTTTTTTCATTTACTAAATCCCTGATATCCCTTATTTGAAGACTAGCTATTGCACGCGGCTTCGTCCGCATAACTTTATAAAATTACTAGCTGGCGCCCGCGACTTCGTCCGCGTTGAAAAAGAAAAAAGTAGCCTATCCTGTGTCCTGTACGTCTAAATGTTTATCTACGAAGTTTTATGAAAATCAGTTAATTCGTTTAAGAGTTATGGGGGAACATACATGCATACAATACCTACACTTACAGATTTATTATTAGTATTGATTGATAACAGCATTCCGTGAAAAACAATCCAAATTCAATATACGAGTCAACTTTAAAGAGTTCAGGGTGAACCTAGAACATAATTGGGCTTAACGCGATGATGACGAAGTCTATTGCCCTAAGAACATTGCTTTGTACCCTTTAATGTACAAAAGAAAAAGCTCAAGCTATGCACTGATTATTGCTATGCTTGATTAAGCTATGCACTGATTATTGCTATGCTTGATTAAGCTATGCACTGCCGCCTTTTCTGGGATGATGTTCAATCTAAGTAATTCAATCTTGTCTTAAGTATGATTCATACCGTCTAAGTATGCCGATACAAATTTAGGTGACTGCTATTCGACAACCTTTAAGAGAAGTGTGTCAAGGAAGAAGTTCCCACTTTAGGGGCTTTATTTTCCAACTTCCAACAGTCACTCGTAATCATCTCGTAATACATATGTACCTTAAATCAATCCGATAGGGTAGAAATTGCTGCGTTTTGTTTTTCGATTAATTGCGTGTCATCGCTTCATTGTCGAGTTCTATAATTACCGATCGGCTAACTAAGCAGTGTGGCAATTATAGAGCGATTAGTACAAGGTGTTTGAAATCGTAGACCTTATGGGGAAATAGGAGGAATATAGAAGTACTTTATGCTATGATTACAAAATATAAATTATGGAAGAGGTCTATATTCAGCAGTGGACGTCCTCCGACTGATAAATTATCAACTGATTGAGGTCGTGTTTATCAAATTTAATACGGTTTTTACCAATGGAAATAGCGATAAACTCTAACTCGGGTTTGTGTATATAATTTGAGGAAAAGAATTGAATCCTTACGTAGCCGGGGACAGTTTGATAGTAATATAGAAAAATCCGTTCCGGGACACGTTGTTCGTTTATTCTAATTTCCGAAACAGAATCGATTTATATTTTAATATTTTTTGTGAAGTTTCAACTTGAAAGATTGTATATAATTCATAAATATAGTGTTTATACAAATGCAAACACTTCAACGTCATTCTGAAACGAGGAAGTGACGTTGAAATAAGTGTTTATCATTTTTCTAACGCTTTCTTGTAATTAAGTCAATGGTAGACATTGTTATAAACTAATTAACTCCAACTTGAACCGTGACACCGCACCTTGTGTGTTAAATCAATATTCAATATTTAATATTTAATTTAATTTAATAATAAATCTGTAAGGGTGTCATGGAGTAAGTTACTTTGTTTTCAGAGATATCGTGTTTATAGGCTCTATACATAATGATACTGGAACTAAATTGATGATTTTTAGAGTATTTTTCTGTATGGTATGTATGTACGAGTATGTATATATGTATGTTCCTTCATAATTCTTAAACAAATTAACTGATTTTCATGAAACTTGGTAGATAAACATAGACGTACAGGACACAGGATAGACTACCTTTTTCTTTTTCAACGCGGACGAAGTCGCGAGCACCAGCTAGTGAGGTTAATAAACCTATGAACTTGGTAGCGCTAGTTTTAGAATTTAGAAATTAACATATGATTTTGTTTTTTCCTTCAAATTTTCGTGCATTTTTTAACAACAATTTCTTCTACGAGTAACAATTAACTGGAAATAATTTTTAAAAAGATCTAAAATAATTAGGTGACTATGTTAGCCTACTGCCTTCCATTTTTGAATTTAATAGCCTGTATTGTACATAGTATTTATTACGCCTCAAGGTGAAAAGGTCATCCTTAGAACATCGTTGATTATAGATTCCTTAGATAACTCTTCATTAAAATTAAATAATGTCTGTCTAAATCTGGAATTGTAGAATTTTTAATAACTCATCAAATACCGAATCACTTTGTTTTCGTAGAAGGAAAATTTAGCATTGAATGTTTACCAAACATTTACACGCAAGCGACAAAATGTTGCCAATATGCACTAATTTCTCAACAAACTGTTCAAGCAGAACTGCATACAAGTGAAATTGAACTGAATATATAATTACTTTGGGCGAGTAATTAAAAAATGTAATGTGGATATCGGATATCCATTCATCCGATTTTGTTATTGCCTTCCTTTACTATATTTATTCGCCTTGTCAAGAATATCAAATAAAAGGCAAACATTATATAAGTTAGTAAAAACTAACTGTGACCACCATTGTCTAGGAATATTTAAGTCAGGAGTTTATAGAAGTCTAATAGAAGTCATAACCGGCCCTGACAGTACTTATAGGTAGGAAAATTTTCAGTAATTTTTTTTTCAGTAGACAGTTTTCAGCCTGTCTGCCATCATTTATATAATAAAAATAATATTATTAGGTACAACTTTTATTGACGTTTTAAAATTAAAATTCGCAAAGGAAAAATAATCAAGCTCGGTGTGCGATTTTGTTACTAAATACTGCATCATCTATTTTTAAAAAAACGCAATACAAATTTTATAATAAAAAAAAAAAAAACAATTTATAAGCATTATCGTTTATGAGTTATGATGTCACCAGTTATGAAAGTTATGCTAAGTCATACATAAAATTTTATTAGCGTTCGATAAAATATGTAGAATCATGTCAAGTGCCTCAAAGAAAACCTTTAGCGGTCATTACCTTTGACAGTGCACTAGTAAGCACCAACAATATTTTAAAAAATAAAACTCATCCTTCGTCTCCTTATTCGAAACATTGTCCATTAAATCTTACTTATCGCCAAGAACAAGTTATTGGTTTGCCGATGCCATGCAATCTTCCTACACCGTACATTAAGAGGGGACGCGGGTACAGCAGAATTTGAAAAATAGTTATTTGAAGAAACTATTGTCATCGCGCTGCCCTCCAGCCTTCCCCCGTATTGTGCGATAGGGACAAATGCAGCTCAGACCGATTATACCTACAAAATCGAGGTTTCGTATTCCCCTGTTTTCTCCTCTAAAAATTAAGCCTATCGAATATTTTTTTATAGTCGTCTGATTAGGGTGACATAAAAGGGCCATTTATTACGATTTTTGAGGTCATATTTTCTTGTAAATAGTTTCTTCAAATTAGTTCTGTAATTAGTTGGTGAAAAAAAAAAATTATAGGGGCATAGCTTTAGCAGACCTAGATTTTATAACAAAAATTTTTTGCTCTAGAAGGATTATCCAGGGAGAAAACAGGGGATTACATTTGTATGGAAAAACGCTGGTAGCGTCCCCTGTTAAGTAAGTCAGCAACATGTGCAAAGTGAATATATAAATATTATTAAGAATGACCCGCAAATTTTCACATTATCTTAATGAAATTTTCACACATTTGCACTTCATCAATATTATAATACGAATAAGCTTATGAGTTAATTTTAATATAATTTTATTCACATACTAGCTGGTGCCCGCGACTTCATCTGCTTTCTCTATAGCCTATAGCCTCGATAAATGGACTAATCCAACACAAAAAGAATTCATCCACAGTAGTTCCTGTGATTAGCGCATACAACCAAACAAACAAACAAACAAATTCTTCAGCCTTATATATTTATTAGTATAGATTCTTGAATATAATTGTATACAAAATTTTTCCTATTGTAACCTATTATACTTCTAGAATATTCGAACTGAAATTAATATTATTAACACAAGTCTTTATAGATTTTACTTATACTGTAATTTGTAACTGGGTCTTTGTATCAGTAGATAATTATGTCCAAAGTTTTCAGGGCAAAATCTCTCAAATAATTTTATGAAATACTCGTAGCTTGAATCCTGGATAAGGGCTCTCTAACCCTGGTTAAGACTACTTTTTTTTAATACTCTTAAACAGCCAAGAACTAATATTAAGTATATCTTGGAAAAAATTAATAAGTACAAGTAGGTACTATTTACATAGTAAGTATATACTATGTAAACATAGATTTCTCAGAGTAAGATACCTGAGAAATCTTAAGTATATGTTAAAATACAGTATTTCTAGGGTAATTATTTTCCAGTGACAGAACTGGGCGACCAGTCTCCCGACGGAACCCTCCCAGAACCGTGTAATAACAACACGTTTATTTTATACTAGCTGGTGCCTGCGACTTCGTCCGCGTTGAAAAAGAAAAAAAGTAGCCCATCCTGTGTACAGATTTATTATTAGTATTGATGTAAGTAGTTTTTTTAAACATTACTTTTATTTATTTTTGTTTGTGATTAATTAATGTGACAAATCAGTAATTATACCAAATTTTGCTAGCGACTTTCCACCTACTTTAAAGCTGGTACCAACATTCTTCTTACATTATAATAACTAAACCTTTACGAAATGTTTTATGTAATAATTATAAGTTCGAAATGTTTTATGTAATTATAAGTTTGCGATAATAAATGTTTAGAATTTGGTTCGTGAGTTAAGGCACGGTTGTTGGCTACGAGTATTAATATCTTTTTAAAGTGAAACCTTTTCGCTCGCGATAAGAGTAAATTTTCAAAGTCGAACTTTGTGCAAAACCTTTTCAATGATTATAATGTGTTTGTTTCTAGTTGCTAATCATCAACATTATGAACAAACACTGCATTAATATTACTTTAATTTGGTATGTAAAAAAAGTTTAAAAACACACAGTTACTTCTACGTTATTTTATTTGTAAATACTTGTATAGGTTATTCAAAAAAATATTTTGATTAAACAAATTATATCAGTGAACTTCATTTTACTAACGAAAAAGTCTTAGCCAATCATGCGCATTTATGTGTTATAACGATTGTGTTTAAACATTTAAAAACATGATTGTGTAGTTAAGGTATTCACATAGGTCAATGACATTGACGATTTGACCTTCACCGATTTGACCTTTAAAACCGATTGACCTATATTCCGCTAATTCCGCACGAAAAACACAAACGTAGTCCACACCTCAACGCAATCACCGAGACAATGAAGCTCCATATATTTAGAGCTCCCAGGCGGCGGAGATACTTCAACAGGCCTGACAATTGTGGTTTTTTGTATTTACCCTTAAAACAATATTTAAAAAAATACATTTTTTTAACCGACATTGACTTATTAATTGGTGCAGGAATCATTTGCGCGCAATAAGCCGTTTTTGAAAAAAAATTCAATATAAGTCAAATTCTTCTTGTTGTAACTTTTATTACTTCGATGGAAATTCTAAACAATACAATTTATTCTTTACATGTTTAAGTATAACATTTTTTTTTTTCAAACTTGCGTTGACACTTTCTTATAACATCTTTATTAAACAATGCAATTTTTTAGGATTTAGCATTTGTTTACCCCTTAAATATATTTACTATTAAAAAAATAGTTATTAGAAACGCACCTTAAGTCGCGCCGCGCCATAGCAATTACTCAATTGGACGCGCGCAAGTAATGATGAAGCCAGCAGACATGTTGTCATGACATGAGATTATATTCCGGTATACTTTCCATGGGAAAATGTTTACTTTCTGAATACTGATTTTAACGCACAGCTAAAACATGCGTAAGATTTTGTTCTAAATTATTTTTTAATGTATTTAAAATTTTTACACTATCTAATTTCATTATACTCGTAGATGGACATATGAAAAAGTTTTCCTCGTGAACAACTAAATATTTTGTTTACCGCCATCTATGAACAATTTTCAATAAAACTGTTTTCTGAGTAGGTATTATGTGCCTGATTTGTTGTTAATATTTTCAATTAACAAACGACGTTAATCAATAATCTAGTTTTGGCAGAGGTAAACTAACACTACGCTTCGTAGTCTTAAATTGGTCTGGTCATCCGGCAACAGTAACCATCCTATTCCAAAAGACAACTTTGTAGCAACAGCTTGTGTGCTGAGATAAAAGAATACAGACAGTTAATTAAAATTTACATGCTGAAAATTTTACTAAAAGCGGCTCTTATACAGGGCGTCTCAAGACTATGCGACATGATGGACATGAAGTTAGATAGGATATTTTGCTAAAAGAAGACTTTTTTGAAAGGTTAGTTATACTGCATTCAAAGATTTTCTAAAAATTACGTCGTCATCGGCAATAAATAATATTCTTGAAATTTTAATCAAACATTATTTTACGTTATTTCTTTCTTTTAAGATACGTTACTTAAGAAGTAATATTATTTTTTGTCCATTCTTTCGATTGGCATCATAAAAATGCGAGTGATTATTTTTTTTCACATTTAAGTCGGTTCGATTCCCAGATGAAGCAAGTAATTTTTAGAAAATCTTTGAATGCAGTATTACTAACTTTTAAAAATAACATAAAGTCTTCTTTCAGCAAAATATCCCATCTACGATATTTAAGGTACGTTCCCTTCATGTCGCATAGGCTTGGGACGCCCTGTATAATTAGCAAAAATTGAATCAATGCTTAAAATAATATAGTAGGCAACATAGCAACAGATTTAACCAAATGTAATGATATCATCTTTTAGATTTGAATATTTAACACAAATAACTTTAACTTTATTTGCTTTCAATATTAGCAAGCCTGTGATACTACATTATATTAATGTGTAGATGTAAACCTAAAATACGATTTAACTAATATGTTTAGATTAAATACTTGTAACCAAGCCAAAATTACTTTTGAATGTGTCTCATTAATTACTATTAATCTTAGTTAACATTAGTTAACACCTATTTAGCGGCTCATTAATATGTCATTAAATTCTATTAAGTTATTATTAAATTCTTTGTTTTATAGCCTACTCTTTAAAGGCATGGGGACACTGATTGAAAATTAAAATAATAATTGCCTATATGAAACATAATCATCATTATCTTAGCTGTATGACGTCCACTGGCTCCCTATAATTTTCCAACAGGGCCGGTCAAAATCAGCCTGGAAAATATATATTCCAGGCTGATCTTCTATATATTATATATATATTATATATATATAAAAAATCTCGTGTCACAGTGTTTGTATCCAAACGGATTAAATTTTTTTTATGATTTTTTTTGTGTATATTCGGCAGGTCTGAGAATAGGTTGTAAACTATTTTTTATACCCCTAAGTGACAAGGGTGGCCCACCCCAATTTTTTTCCCATTTTTTCCGGGTCAGCTAGTAAAGCCATACAATCTAAGTAGTAGCAGAGCACACTATGCGTTTTGCATACACAAAATATTCTGCCCTGATGGCAGATGGCAATCTGATGGCAGCAGTAAGCATACTCTTACTGAAGACAACCGTGATAAAACAGCATGTGTGCTGTTGTGTTTTGGTGAGTGAGTAAGGGATACGAGATCCCAAATTCTTAATATTCATCCTAATAAGGTCGACAGAGCATTTACAGCTTGCTATACCTAGCCTTGCTTGTGTTAATAGAATCTATCTACCATCTAGTTGACAATGTAAGTTAAAAAAGTTAATGTGATAAAATTAAGTTTATTTTAACTTATATTTCAACTTATTGAGACAAAATTAATAAAACAGAAGACAATGCTCAAATTTCATACAGCCTATACAGCCTTCATACAGCCTCAAATTTCATAGGTTCTAGTGCCGTCAATTCAGTAGTTTTTTAGTAGTTGGTGATAATAAAACAAATGAAAATAACTTTCCCTACCTCCGTAATTATTAGACGAACTCTAATAACTCGACAAACTCTCACTCGAAAACTAAGGCATTTTTCTGTTTCGATAGTGGCTTGTTTTAAAAGTGACCGTGGTCATATAGTGTCCTCCTTAATAAATAAGAAAGAGAATAGTCTAAAGAAAGAAAGAAAGAAATACAAGAAAGAAAGAAGAAAGTATACATAACAGTAACTAACGTAAACTTACGTAACGTATAAACTTAGCAGTGAGTGTGAATTATTTTAAAATGGAAAAATCGCAATGAATTCTCAATATTAACATAGTTATCACTTTACCATTGGAATTTTATTGCCACTTTCATTGGTTTAAAAGAAAACACCAATAATCGAAAGTTTGTTTACCGGATCTTTTATTGATCATTTTTAACATTTTACAAAAGTTAAATGTTTGAAATTTCATCATGTTCCAATATCATTTTTTTTTCGTTCATTTATCGAGGATGATACAAAAAAATTTGTTATTGAAAAAAATAATATACGCATAGTTTAGCTAATTCTTTAATCGGACGAACAAGAAGAAGCAGTCCTCGTGGTCCGATCATTATAGTCGAATTTGAGATGAATCTTCGAGAAATGTAAGTGAAAAGCTCTATCCATAGCATGCTGAGCTGGCCTGATAATAATCTTGTGGCTAGGCAGCAATTGTTAGGGCACAGACTTTATATTTAGATGGGAAAATCTGCGAACCAGATCCCCACCGACTATGGTGAGATCGGTGGGGTATGTGGGACTTCTACCCACTAAAACCTCATGGTGTTTCTTTGCGCCGTCTATGGGCGGGGGTTAGGGGACGTTAAAGCACGCTAAGTACCTTCTCCTCCCGCCAGACGAGGCCCGCACATTGCGGGCTTTACCTCGATTAGGCGCGGAGTTTGACGTCCGCGCCGTGACGTGACGTGCCGGAAACACACAGCACGTCTCCCCTCGTTGCCCGGTATTGTGGTGAAGATGTGTTAGGCATTAGCATACATTATATTATAATTAATATTATTTAGTATTATTAAATAATAATACTAAATTGTTTCCTTTCTACGTTTGTCGGAATCTTCTCACTTTTTTTCCGTTACATAAACAGACGTAAGTCAAGGCAACGTGAGATCAATATTTGTACAAATCAGTATTGGCCACGCACGACTAATCAAACATGACACTCCACATTTATTCCGTATACTAGACCAGTCATCTAAGACAAAAAAATCGCGTTAGGTCGCAGTAAATTGCACTGTTTTGATTTTTTGGGATGTTGTTAGAATAGAATACCAGTAGTGTAAAACCAAGTTTGCAGTTTCGAAAGACTTGTGCACGGTGCTCGAAAAAGCTCGAAATTTTCAGACTTTTTTCAGTTTTTCACATAACTTCTGAAATATGCATTCTACGCAAAAGTCATCTTAGACATTCTTAAAGAAGATAAAATTTTCTACAATTTGAGTAACCGCAGCTCTATATATATATCAAACAAGTCCCGAGATATACTACTTCAAAAATTGGTAATTTTTTCCAAAAAGTTAAATATTTGTAGTTAGCTGTTTTTTGAAACAAAATATCGTGTAAAATAATCATTCTACGAGGAAAGTTATATGAAATTAAGTGATAGAGCATTTACTTAGCTTCAATTTGAGCACAAGCACAACTCTGTAGGGCCAATAGTTCTCTTATTATCAAGTAAATAAGTAATAGTAAGAAAATTGGATTTTTCAAAAATACAGCCTGATGAATTATAGGACCTTTTTAAAGGATAAGAAAGACATCTAACCTAAATCAAGACAGTGCAATTTATTGCGACCTAAGATGTCTTGAGTGACTGGGCTATACGCAATACAACACAATTTTATTTAGTTTTACGAGTAACTCATTTACGAATAACTCAAAACGAAAGTAACTCTGTCTAACTGGTACACTTTAACGATGAAACTTATCATAACTTTATAATTATTTACTTTGTGTTATTATTTATAGTTTATTATGATGCTACAAGGAAGTTACACAGCCAGCATACTTGGAGCCCTTTTTTACAGGAGAATCCATCACGGATAGCTGTACCCAGACCGGTGGATTGGGACTCCTATCCGATGTCGTTCTCCTACCCCTGGATTGAAAGAACTACAGACTATTGGCGTTCTCGTCGTCTACTACTCAGCAGCGGAATTCCGCAACCCTACACGACTCGTTGACTCGAGAACAGCCGAACAGCGAAAGTAAGCCATGGCGGTTTCCCATGTACCGTCTTGATATGATCCGAACGTGATATGATATACAGATTTGTAATTTTGGCTATGACCTAAAACATTTTTAATAACTTTTTATTATAAAAATATTAAATTTCATATTTTTTTTATTGAGAATTCATATTATTATTAAATTTTAATTATTGACAGTGCGTCTCTTTCACACGGCATCCATGAGAATTTCTTCCCTGATCGGGTAGGTGCCAACAATAGTAAAATTAAGGATGAAGGGATGCCGGAGCCTATATGGGGTATGGTATAAAGGCATATCCCTATTCCTATCCTCTAAAAGGGATATCCACCTTTCATCAACATCTGCCTATCATCTTTCAACATAAAAAATCAATATACACAATATTACGATATTTTTTGGAAAAACTTTTTATTTTTATATGTGTACTTTTAAAGACGTCACTGTGCATAAATATGTTTGGGTTAAGTAGCTACAGGCTATTATTATATAAATTTATATATTTTATGGGGTATAATGCAGTGCAATCTAGATCGAGGACACGCAAGTTCTAAGTGTCATTTTATAACAGATTTTATCATTATACTTGCTAAAAGTATAAACGGTAATTAATTATGTAGATTAAACAAAATATTTTTTTGAATCTTTCACAGCCCACTTATAAAATACTTGTAGGATTTGAAAATTGAGGTTTTTTTATCATTTTGATTGTACAAAAAATTCATGCCGTTCTATAAGAAAATCTCTACATCTTATAAATTGAAGTCGCTCTCCGCCTCTCTCGGTTTAATACTCTGAAAGTTTCAATTTTTTTTTTCTACATAGACCAATTTTTTTGTGGATTTGCACTGATCATGACATGTTGACTTCAAAAAGCACCATTTTAAAAAAATACAATACAATACACATACAAATAAAAAAATCCTATGTATGCTCTATGAAGATATGTAAAAATAAAAAAATAATAATAAAAACAAAAAATATTTTTTTTTTATAATGTTTTGGTCCAAGTAGAAAAAACCCTAACCGTAACTTCTTCTACTCCAACCAACGAATAATGATACGGTTTTCACTAACAGAAAGAGCCATCAGCGAGGAAAGTTTGTTTATATTATTTGCAGAGAAAAATTGGATACGTGAGAAACCGAGAGGCACGTCGCTAGTGTATTTAAATATGTTTATTTACTTGGAACAGTATCCAAACACGACCAGGAAAAAAAAAATCTAAATTCCCAAAATATTCCTTCTTATTTGTTACTTTTTATTTAAACAAATTTTATATTGCACATTTTTAAACAAATTCAATTGAAAATTTCGTAAGGTCACCTTTTTTAATGATTTCACAATAGAACAATGCAAGGGAGTAACCTAACTCAGAAACATAATGGATTAGGCAATCTAGAATATAAATGAATAATTATCTGGACTAATTGTACTTAATCGTGTCCTCCTAATGAAACTCGACAATTGCGAAATTATAATTGATTTGTGAAATAATTAAACGCAATTGTAACATATTTAAATGCGGCGTAAACAAAACACAAAATGCATCCATGATTGCATTCAGCATTATTGCTAAACTGGGTTTTCCATGTAAGATGTAACACGTGAACAAATGCTATATATATAATTTAAATTCCAACCAAAAAAAAATTCAAAACTTACCTTTTTATTGAGTTTGAAAATTAAATCACAACCAAATAAAAAATAATTTTCTAAATCACTCTCGTAGAACACAGGTCGTATCTTAATAAAAGTTAAAGGCAGTTGAAAGGTAACTAATTTTCCGTGCATGTGCGCAGGCGACGCGAACACCTTTCAAGCCCCTGAATCTAATACCTAATACTACGCAATTACACTTTTCTATGCGCGTAGAAGCAATCGATAGTTTTATTAGAATGTGATACATTTTTACTAAGTATTGCTAGAATTTTTTTAATTGTTTTTGTAACACTGTTGGTGCGAAATATTTAAGTGCTTGCCTTGACTCAGGGCTGGATTCTCAAACGTGATTCCAGCTGTATTCTTCAAGTTTGAACTTTTCAAAGTTGGCTTTGATATGGATTTGGAAAGTAGTGGCGGGGCACACTGCGTTTCACTGGATTCGGATTAATAGTCGTTATATTGTAATTAGGTCATTATAGTTCCAATTAATACTGGTTGGAATGTTGATTCTATAAGGAAGAAAACGACAGAAAACATTATAACTCTTTTCGATTATTAGACTAGTAGGTCGCGCGGTGCCTGAGTGTTTTTGCAATTGCAATTGCTCTCATTAATTGGTTTGGTTTTGGTTGGTTGTCGGTGTTTGTGTTGTGTTTAGGCCTCTTTTCGTGAGGTTTCGGAAGGGGAAGAGTGAATAGTCTCAATAGATTATTCTTGTTGAGACCTTTTAAATGATACCCAACACTGTGGTCCACCTGTTACCGTTACCATGGACCATGGTCAACAGAAAGTAGAATGCTATGGTTTTTATTCGAATTTTGGTCTTTCCAAAAAATCCAAAAAATGCATTACGGTCGCACTAACTTAGAGGCATCGCGTTGATAATCACTTTACAATTACCAAGGTTTTTCGTCATTACTTTAATTGAATAGATTATATTTTTATGTGTACTTAAAACAATCAACATCATCTTTGGATGCATATTACAAAAAGGTATACGAAAATATTTAAACCTTCGATAAAGAGATAATGAATTAATAATTTTATTTGAAATTTTCATTCTTCAAAATTGTTACTACAAGCACCTAAAAACTACTTCATACTTCAATTTTAAATGTAATGAAAATTTTAAATCACCATTCGTCTTTAACACTGCGAGGGAATAACTTCAAAAAACCAGTCCAATCAATCGAAAGTGGCCCTTTAACTCGAAAAGCACCAAAAGCTTCTCTTGCCAACATGAGGCACTGACTTTCTCCTTCCAACACGACTGAATAAAATTTTATAAAATCAATTAATGAATGAATATAAATCTAAAGACAACAGCTTAAATGTTCATGCTGCATTCAAATATAATAAGTTCAAGTAACTTTTAGGATTTACGTTAAAAAATAAGGGCAAGAAAAGATAAATGTCACTATTGTCTCCATCACCACATTATTGTTAGTCTTTAAAAGTATTTTATTTTATTTGAATATGGTCTTCCTATATTTTACCTTAAATGTACTATCCTATTTTGACTCTATCATTATAATTTCACTATTCTTATGATAGTCATGAGTCAAAACGCCAATCACTATTCAAATCTTTTTCTTGCGGTGCCTCTTCAACTAGTGAAGGTAGGCGACCAGCCCTCTCTGTTTTTTGTCAGTCGGAACAGCTTGACTGAGCTAGCTATCGCTATCCCGGTATACTGAGTCCCTGATGTTATTCAGCCACGTCCTCTTTCTACGTGCAACTTTTCTCTTACCAGCGATTTTGTCCATCAATCAACACTAGTTGAAGCAGGTCGTATCGCTCATGTCTACTCTACACCCTTTTACAGGCAACATTATTGGCAAATAAGTTGCAGGATTTTTACGATCGTCACTTTCTAATACTCGTACGTGTCTAAGTAGCACCTATTTTTAGAAGTGTTCAAGTTTACGTCAATAGTCACATAAGCTACAACAATCATTTCATACACCTTCTAAGCGTACAGTCGGCCGCATAAGTCGATTAACACATTCAAAAGTGCAAAACACCTGAATACTCACTTACGAGTACTTACTGAAGCTTTTTAGGATCGTTTGTAGGTGAAGTTTATTTTGTTCTATAGTCGTGACAACGACTTGTGGCACGTTGAATGTTACGTTGTTTTGCACTTTTGAATGTGTTAATCGACTGTACACTGTACAACTGTGCGGCCGACTGTACAAGACACAACTCATGATGCGCCGTAACTACGCCAGTAACTTTCACTACAGTTTTAACGTATACGCCATTAGACTTTTACTATGATAACTACTATCTTAGTATTGAGTAGCAAAATGCATCGCCAGCAAAGAACTTCAAACCTTAGGAATCTAAACTCGCATATACCTTAGGAATCTTTCTATAATTCTTTATCAGGGTCAACAACAACGGATTGTATACCGTTCCTTATATTGCTAGGCGATAATCAACTATAATAATAGTATTTATTGAAGTAGGTTTAATACCTGCCTACAATTTTTGTTACAAATAAATCTGACCCAGATTTTTATAATGTGAAGGTTTTAAGGAAAGCTGACATTTCACTTAGTGTTGGTGGTTACCGTCGCTTTTATACACGAGCAACACATAAGAGAAGGAGGGGGGCACTGTCAATCTTGACAGGATAAAGGATAAGTTTTATTTAAACATAGGATAGAGAATGGGCTCTGGCATCTCTTACTCACTCATCGAAACACAACTGGCACACACGCTGTTATTTAATGAAGTCATTATTATAGCCAAAATACACTTTATTAGTTGTTTAAATGCTATATAATCTATAACTAAAAAAGAGTTTACTAAAGCGAGAGTTTGGGACGGATTTATTTCGTTCTTACATCGATCCACTATTTGACGTAATTTTATTAGCGATATGCAGATATATTTAATATTATTATAATTTTTTAGAAAGGTATATTTTATGTATTCACTCACAAACTATTTGAATGAATTGAGTAGTTGTATTTGAATAAATTTATCTACTAAATTTGCCTTTATAAACGATTTTAGTAACGAAATTTATTTACTTTCTTTAGTTACAATTCTCAACCATTTTAACGTGTATTTCGGAATTAAGAAGGTACTTACTGTCGACAGGCGAGCTGGAAAACAGTGTGGGCTGGAATGCCAAAATAATATTGCAGATCAACTATCTTCACTGAAATTTTGGAATTCTAAGCGCCTCTTTCACAAACGTCAAGTAGGCCAAACTGTCATTTAAAGTCACCGGTAACCGGGGATAATGGAGCTGATATATATCTTTGTTTGTACGGTAAACGTCCCAAACATTAAATAAATTTTTAAACCACAAATATTTTAATCAACAACAAATTTTATTTTAACACAAATAAACTGATAATATTTTTACTTATTTATTTTATTCTTTCAAGGTATTGGATTTCTTCCTATAACTGCTGAAGTAGAAATTGAGAAAAAGTAAAAAGAATGAGCCGATGGAGAAGATGCAGAAATAATGGAAGAATTCTGGCACTGGGCACGGTGTCAACTTCTGCTGGTAGTAGAGATCAGAGATCACGAGAATGAATTGGACCTGAAATAAAATACATTTCAGTAAATATAAAGAACTTTATTTTTGTTATCTGTACTTTGAACTTTTTAAGTTTTTGGGACAAACCAGGAATCGAATATTGTTATGGGACAAACGAGGAATAAGTTTTGGAATTTGGGACAAAATATCGGGACGAACGAAGCATAAATCGAACTCTATTGAGAATTACCATGTTACGCTTGGTCTCATCATCATCTCAATTTATTAAAAGTACTTAATAAATAATAATTACTTAATACTTGGTAATTATAGTTAATTTAACAACGCAAAGGTCAATTATAAGTACAAGTGTAATAAGTAAATTAAATAAAAGTAAGAGTTCATAAAATAACTTGACCATACAAAATGAGATCTTCCCTCAACAAGTAACTCAACGTTGTACAGTCAACGGACCATTTTTTTTAATAACATGCTAATTCTTTTTTTTATCAATAAATAAAATGTATCCTTATTCATATGCAGACTGTATCATGGGGTTACCTCTTGGGATGAAAACGTCAGCGTTGGTCGGATAATAAATATTCCGGATAATAAACTGGTTGTAAATATTCAACAAAAGACAATTTAATTTTACAACTTTATTTTCTATAAGAGTTTTTAAAATTAAATTTAAAAACTCGCTTTTATTAATTTTGAAGTAAAGGTCTATAGAATGTATCTGAGTGTACATTTTAAACATTTCTCACTACAAGTGCTTTCACTTCGCGTCTCGATACGGGGCAGATTTAATGGGACCGTGTACCGTAGTGGCCCACATATTGGTAGGGGAGCCCACGATGCTAAATGTGTAGTCACTCGTTGCTCGAGCGTCGTTGAACCTATTGGATTTTGAAGATTAGATTGTAGGAAGATGAAATGGTTATATGAGTTTTTTCATTTCAACGGTGGGTTGAGCGTCTACAGGCTTTCAAAAATGTAAAAAAAACTGTCACATGGACATACTCGAGCGCGTCAGATATTGATAATGTATATGGCCCACATGTCCCTGATGACGGATATATGTTAATCTGCCGATTTGGGTGGTGGATTCTCCCGTACGTAAGCGTTAAAAATGGAAAAAATGTAGTTACTCGAGCGCGTCAGATATTCAGAAGAGATGTTAAGTTAACCCAAACTAAGCTCCCATTTGAAAAACTGACGATTTGGATGTGACGTAAGCTCGTGGCAGCTTTCTGAAAATGCAAAAAAAAACGTCCTTTTGACATACTCGCGCGTCAGATTTTCATACCGACGGTTCGGCTTGATGTCCTGGTTGTGCTTATCCTTAATCTGACAATTATATGAAGGGGTTTTCTTAATCTGACGGTTTAAAAAAAAATCTTTTTCATGTCTTTTTAATCACTGAATGTGATAAATCAAAATCAAAATATGCTCGAAAAATAGCATACAAATAAACATAAATAATAAAGCATTTCTTCATTGCTTCCGGCTTTAATTTTACAATTTTTTGAGGTCATTTTGTCCAAAAATATACACTCGAAAATACTGTATTAAACACGTCGTTGTAGCAGATATTAAAACACAATTAAATTCGTAGAACTTAAAATACAACAAACCTGCCAGAACGCTGTACACGAGTGCTGTTATCAGCTGTAATGGCAACGTGGCGTCATGGCTGGCGTGTAGATATGGTGCGAAAGTGAAAAATAGAGAAATAGCCAAAGGGAGAGAGAGAGAAAACGCGGAGTAAGAAATACATGTTTCCTTGCAGGCGTATGATCTAAACTTTATTGACAATTTATGTCACTTCGACTTGCGCAAATCGTCAGATTAAGATTTCTAGTTTTCTTTGCATTATATCCTTTAAAATAAAATAAAAAATTGATTTTTTTTTGCAACTTTGTGATCTTCCCATTTCCTTTCGCCATGCTAAAATCGTCAGATTATTAAAATGCACACTTTTCACCATGTAATCAACCCACCATACTTTAATCTGATGCGCTCGAGAATGTCAAGGTGACGAGTTTTTTTTGTAACTTTGTGAACTTACCATTTCCTTTCGTCACGCTCAAATCGTAAGATTATTAAAATACACACTTTTTAGCATGTAATTAATCTACCATAGCTTAATCTGGCGCGCTCGAGTGAATTCCGAAATCCCCTCTTGGACTCCAATACCATATGCCTCTCGAAATCTATTATTTGACCGTTACGAGGTATGCAGGTTAATACAATTAAAAGGGCATGAACCAAACAACATTTTAGTTATTTTTAAATCATAGTTTTTGTTTTTTTTTTTTATTTAATCTTAAACTGAATAAGGCAAAGAATAAAATCATTTTGCTTTAAGTATCTTAGCCGGTTAGTTGAAGTTAATTTTATATACCTAATAGCCTAATAACCGTATGCGTTTGGTCCGGTGCTTCGTATTCTCTGTGTTGGTGTACGGGGTCGAGGCCTGGACACTCACCAATACAATGACCAGACGCTTAGAAGCTTTTGAGATGTGGGTATACAGGGTATACGGGTGTCCTGGACGGACCGGATAAGGAACGAGACGGTTTTGCAGAGAATGAACAAGAATTCTCTGCAAAAATTGCAAAAATATAATCTCCTGCAGCTAATGACGCAGGGGAAAATACAAGGTAGACGCAAGGCGGGCAGACAACGTACTTCTTGGCTCAAGAATCTCCGCCAATGGTATGGCCAAAGTACCAGATCGATGTTTCGAGCCGCCGCCTCGAGGGTTGGATAGCCGATAAGAGATGGCACTAAAAGAAGAAGAATAATAACTAGACGATGCTCGCGACTTCGTCGGCGTTGAAAGAGTAAATATAACGTGGCATTTTGCATGACAACCATTTTTGTTTTGTACTTGCCGTTTGGACGATAGACGCGAACGTGTATGGCTGGCATAAAAAACAAAATATGTAATCTCAAACACTTACCAATTGAACCTTAGTCAAATGTTTCTTCCACCATACAAATCGAGCATATTCCGGTCCCAAAGAAGCAAGGCCATAGTACGCGTACATCAACACGTGTACAAAACTATTTAACAGACCGACCACAACGAAATGATCAGTAGGATGGTACATCAGGTGAAGCCAAGTCCAAGAGACCATGGCCGTGTGGTGATACAAATGAAGGAACGTTATCTGAAAACAGTTCTTCATTTTAAGTAAGATAATTTTTGATAAAGTTCGCAGATTTCAAATTTTGCATGCAATAAATCAATATCTATACTTGTTCCAGTCGTTTATTTAACTTTTGACAGCTCGAGTACTAATCAAATAGTGGTACCCTGATGCGTTACCGATTCGATTTCTTTTAACAATCGATTTCATTCATGAAGAAATTTTAATCGATTTAACACATTCATATTTTATTTTTGCTCAACATTTTGGATTGTTTTATAAACATTCACAGGTGTTTAAGTTACTTTATCTTATATATTAAAATAAACCACTTATGTTGTTACAGATTATATCACAATATTTTAATCACTTTTGGTAATAAATGTTACTGAAAACTCGAGTGATGATGATTCCAGTTCATACGGAGAAGAAACAGACGATTCTTTATAATTAAAAATAGTATTACAGTACCTATTTTAGTTGTTTTATTTTAATCGAATTATTTCAAAACGGTTTTTATAGTCTGTGGTCATTCATTACGAATCGTACATCACTAAGTGGGCGGTGCCCGTCCATGAAGTACGGTATTCTCTGTAGTACATTGTACCGAAAATTTATTATTGGTAAACTTCACGTGCGTGATCTGTCAAAAGTTAAATAAACGACTGGAACAAGTATAATTGATATAATTATCCAAATATGAGACACATAATTTTGAAATGATCCAGAATTAATGATTAAAAAATTTGCTTACCTGATTATCTTTCTTTCTTAAAACAAAGAATACCGTATCTAAAAGGTCCAGATGTTTTGCATAAAAATACGGATAGATTTCTTCAATCACCTCAAAACAATTATAATATTAATTATTTTATGAAATAACATTAAATTTACAGGTACGTACAGTATATTTATGTCTATTGAAAAGTGAAACTAAGCAATATATAACAATCTAAAGATTATAGGTAACATAAATGTTTATTTCAATTATTTTTTTTGAAATCTAAAAGAACCATTTAAAAAATCATTTAATCAGCATAGTCTAAAGAACTACAGATAACTAGATAACTTTAATACTATAATATCATTGTTATAACTTACTTCTTGTAAATCAGTTCCTTGTGGACATCTTGTTGTGATTATACCGTGTTTCATAATATATCTCAAATACTGAAACATCAAAAAGAAATATAAATAAAATTAAAAACATTAATTCCTTAGCTATAGTAACACAGCCAATCATCTACTGCAAACTGTAAAGTATAAACATTGATACAGGAAAGGACATAATTGTACCTTTTATCCAGAAAAAATACCTACTTTTCCAGAGGGATTATCTTAAATTTTAAAAATCTAACGCCTGGTAAAAGTGTGATAGCAATAAAGATGTCAGGCGTTATCAGGCTATATTTTAGTTACAGTACCCTTAAATTTAAAAAGACATAAGCCACCACTACACCATAATATTTATTCCATCCCTTGAATTCATTTAAGCCCTTGAAGATTTCCAGGACATCACGTTTCTTCACAATATTTTCTTTAACCATAGAACAAGTAGTCGTTTCTGATCCACACATAAAACCACTCCCAGAGATGCAGGCCCAACCGAGATCCACATCTACATCTCCTATGTCGGCACCCGAGCCTTTGAATCACTGTGCTATCAATGTTTCTACTTTATTAAGGGCCTCTTTCACAAACTACAAATAAAGTGTTGATTAGTTACTTTTAGAAATCATTTTCTGTTATATTGAATTATGCATTCGATAGCCGATTTTTTTTTATTATTTTCTATTTAACGTTTGGGACGTTTACCGTACAAACAAAGGTATATCAGCTAAATTATTCCCGGTTACCGATGACTTTAAATGACAGTTTGGCCTACTTGACGTTTGTGAAACAGGCGCTAATTCTAATACTTACAATGAAGACTAAATACACTGAATAAAAAACTTGGACACCATTGTAAATGGTCAGTATATTATTCAGCTTAAAGGGTTCCCTGTCCTTCATAAATGTTGGTATTATCTTCAGCACTAGTGAAAGGTAGATCGTCATTATAATTGAAAGACCAAAAATAGTGTCGCTCAGAGACCATGTTTGAAGTGATTCTGAAAAGCAATTTGAATACTGAAACTTCTGTTTTAATTTGTGTATATTAATCAATATTAATGTTATAATAGTATTGACAAAAATAGGGAGCTGAACTGGACAATCCGACGAGCGGCAGTTGCTACGACTTTACTTACAACCGACACTCAGTTTGTTAGAAAATTATATATCAGTCAGCGAACTTGAATAAGATACTTATTATTTCGATGATCAGAGTACATTTCTCTATACCTGTTTTGTAAGTGTTATTCTTTGCTATTATTTTTGTTAAATGGTAGACAGGCAAACAATTAGCGCCTCTTTCACCAACTACAAGTAAATATTGATTAGTTACTTTTAGAAATCATTTTCTGTTTTATTGAATTATGCACTTGGTTTACTGCATCATTCGATAGGCGATTTTTTTTATTATTATTTTCTATTTAATGTTTGGGACGTTTACCGTACAAACAAACAGCTAAATTATTCCCGGTTACCGATGACTTTAAATGACAGTTTCACCTACTTGACGTTGGTGAAAGAGGAGCTTAGACTAATGGCGATTAGACTAATGGACCTATAGGAAATTCATTTTTTATTATTAGGTGGTAGACGAATTTATTATTTAAGAATATGTCAAGTAACTCACCAAATACTTCATTTATATCTTCTGAGACTAAACCATTGTTATATTCTACTTGCATCTTGTAAATGCTCAAATAATAGCAACTTTTTAGAAATAAAGTCACAGACACGTAATAACGTTACAAGTATCCAAGTTGAAATGTTTAATTAGATCAAATGGAAGTTCAAAGATTCGGATTCCGTATAATAGGTTAAAACTAATTGCTTTTGTATTCAAATGAGTTACACTTTCTGAACAAAAGACCAGGCGCTTGCTAACCAACCTTAAATTTTATTTTACTATCAATATTGTAACACAATATTAAATAATGCCAGGGAAAATTACTTTCAATTAATGTCATTGTGAAATAATAGCACAAGTGCTGTTATGTTTAGATTCAAATTAGTAAATTTAGTTGCAGTACAAATTCTTATATATTTTTTACTTTTGTATTTTCAACATCTTGGCATCGTCATTTTGTTAAATAATTAAGATTTTATATTATATTGCTTCTCATCATCAATTTATTTATCTTAAATTTCAAGGTACATAGCTATGTGTAAATATCTTTATCAAAACTAAACAAACATTTCAATATAATTTCTAAAGAACATTCTCTACAATTTTGAACATCTAAAGAACATTTTGAACTGTTTTTTTTTTTTTAAACTAGCCAGTATTAAATTCCAATAAATACTTCCAACACAAATTGCGTTCCGAAGTCATAAGTTGGGTAGCCCGTCTGGCTGGCAGCAGTGACCACCCCCTTACAAAAAACACCGTAAAATAACAGCACATATGCTATTTGTGTTTGGTGAGCCAGTAAGGGATGCCAAAGCAATATTCCCTAGTTAATCCTTTATGTCTTTAATACTACTAAGGTAGGCAGCGCACTTGCAGCATATGTAGTAATGCTTGCGTTAATGGCGACGGTAGCCACTTACTATAAAGTGGACTGTCAGCCTTCCTGCCGTTCTTTATATAAAAAAGGGTTGCTAGAGCCCATATTCGAATTATTTATTGCATAGCTCTGATATAGCTGGTTTTGCTTGTTTTTGAAAATTCGCAAGCAGGTTTAAAAGTTTAAAGAGTTAATGGTCATTATTTGTTCCCACGATCCTAACTTCAGTTTTAATTACTTAATAAATTATCTTGTCATCAATCAATCATCATCAATCATCATCAATACTAATAATAAATCTGTAAGTGTAGATATTTTATGTATGTAATGTATGTTCCCCCATAACTCTTAAACGAATTAAGTAATTTTCATGAAACTTGGTAAATAAACATTTAGACGTACAGGACACAGGATATGCTACTTTTTTCTTTTTCAACGCGGACGAAGTCGCGGGCGCCAGATAGTATTTCAATAAAATGAAATAAGTAGTTTAAATCAATTCTGTGTGCCTAAAATTTCAAATCAATAGAAACACATACCACGAATCATCATTGCTGCAAAATAAATGTCAGGGGCTACGAGTATTTATTGGTTTTTAATTTAAGTAAGATCAAGACTTTATCTTACGTTATTATATTATATTATATCATCTTTTTATATAAAACCGATGTTTGTATTATGTTATCAAAACCCAACACTCCTGTCTACCGATTTTGAAGAAATTCTGAAGAAGTTCTGCGGGAGATTTTGTGAACTTCATAAATAGCGATAGGGTCATGGGCAAAAGCTAGTATGCACCTGGATTTATTAGTTTTTCTTCACTATGATTTGTTTTGTAATACATTTATATTAAAAACATGAACAAAAAATATTAGTGCCTATGAAGGTTTAGTTAGTGTTAAAAAGTTCTAAGTTTGTACCAAAGATGGCGTAGAAATAGTTAAGACATTATTGTGTTGAGGTATTTAATTTAATACTGGCTGGTTTTTAAGAATAAACTAATTTCAATTTAAAATGTTAGAAATAGAATAGATAGTGAGAAAATTATGAAGTTGTTTTGTAAGACATGTTAGGAGAAGTGTGTTTTTGAAAGATTGTATTGAATATATTTATATTAGGATGTTTACATAGCTATGTAAAATAATGGAACAATTAAACTAATACTATGAAGATAAAGAAAGTTTTATTAGTTAACAATAAATGGGTCCTTTAAAAATCTAGAAGAAAAGCAGAAGTAAGATTTAAACAAGAGTTTGTACGAAAGAGAATTTGAAACCGAAATGTGGAGAGCACAGGTCTGAGTGTAATCAAAAATAATTATGTTCAGCAGTGTAGGTACAATATGGAACCGTGACGGTAATAAGAAATTTTAGTCATTAAATATAATTTTTCATCTAATTTTGCTGAGCTTTGCTCTTCAATAAACTTACAAGAAACTTGCTTTGATATATTATGACAAATTTGATACGCTTACCACACCACATAGAAATGTCACCATAGGACATGAAAATAGTATTGTGAGAGTTCTGCGAATCTTTCGACAGCCAGGTCTGTATCAATTGTAAGAAGCATTACGACGATAAACTATTTGAAATATTAGGAAGATTGTGTTAGACAAAAATTAATTCCAAGAAAATCTCATCTTTCTGGACATTACTTTCTTCTTACTACTGTTACTTCATACTTACTACGAGTACTTACTGTTTCGCAGTAACGGAGAGCTTGAATTGTATTCTAATATTGAAACTGGAAGTATATTTTTATAATATATTTTTATTGAATTTATTATTGGAAGTATTAGTCAGACAGGATGACGCACCACTTGATGGCAACCGTCGCCTACAACATAAACAACTTCAGACTAAGTGAATATTGTGAACAATATAAATATGAAAATTAAAAAAAAAGTGCCTATGTTTTATCTATTAATTAATTATTCTCTCAATTCACTGATTCTGTTGGCGAGGGCTATTAAATGAAGCTCGAACGAATAAGTCTGTTATAACGTTTTATTTAGATATTTAAGTACATACAAAAGAGTTCGTGCGTACAAACACATAATGGCCGTAGAACAACAGAAGAGCAACAACAAAAACAAAAGACAAACTTTATACCATAGACTCATAGACTAAAAACTAAACTATTTTAATATTATTTCAACACCCTCCCTATATTAAAATTCTAACAATTATTTAACCAAACACAAAAAAAAAAAAACTTTAAACAAAATAACAAAAAAATGTTTACAACCTCTGAATGTTTTCTTAACATCTAACACAATAAAGAACATACATTTTTATGCTATCTACCTAAGAGTACTTACTCATAAACACATAGCATTTTTCTAAATTTTTGAAATTTAATTTTGCCTAAAGGCTTGGTTAATATGTCAGCTAGTTGATCATTTGTACTAATATGTTTCAATATTACTTTGTTTCCAAAAACTTTATCTCTTACAAAAAACATTTTAATATCAACATGCTTAAGCTTATGGTGAAACTGAGGATTTTTACTAAGACTGATAACAGACATATTATCCTCATATAATGTGACTGGGATGTTAATACCTGACATACATAGAAACAAATTCATAAGCCAACAAGCCTCACTGGTAGCCATACTTAGAGCTACAAACTCAGATTCAGTAGATGACAAAGATACTGTAGCTTGTTTTCTTGAAACCCAAGAGACAGTACATCCATATATTTTAAAAATAAAACCACTAGTAGACTTTCTGTCACCTCTGTCACCTGCCCAATCCGAATCAACATATCCAACAATTATATCATTACAATTATTTTTAGTAAATACTAGGCTCATGGTCAGAGTGCTCTTAATGTAACGCATCACACGCTTTAATGCATTCCACAAATCCTGACTGGCACAAGACTGGTATCTACTAAGTATACTTATAGGTAAACACAGATCTGGCCTTGAGCACAACATTGCATACATAAGAGATCCTATTACTTTTCTACATCTTGTCTCAATTTCTTGACTTTCTGACTTTTCTCTTTTCAAAACACTATGATCAAAACTTTCCTCCATTGGGGTCAAGGCCGGATTACACTCAAACATATTACAATTTTTTAACAAATTTTTGAGGTATGTACTTTGGTTTATTACAATAGTGCCCTCCCTTAAGTCTTGCTTTACAAACATTCCTAAATAATGACAAATAGGGCCTAAGTCTTTCATTTTAAAATGTTTATTTAATAAACCTTTTACTTTTTCTATTTCTTGAGCTACTGTTGAAGCTAAAATTAAATCATCAATGTACAGAAGCAAATATGTTTTAACATTACCACTAGTTTTTATATATAAACAATACTCATAATCACACCTCAAAAAACCTAAATTAACAATAACATTATGAAACTTTTTATTCCAATTTTTAGGTGAGTCTTTTAGTCCATATAGAGCTTTCTTAAGTTTTAAAACTGAATTTTCACTTTTACACTTATATCCCTTAGGTACATATATATACACATCACTCTCTATCTCACCGTAAAGAAAAGCGCTACACACATCTAGTTGGTGAATAATATAGTTATTTTTATTGCAAAAAGCTAAAAACACTCTCACTGAAGTTAATCTAGCAACAGGACTGTAAATCTCTGAATATAGCACACTCTGTTGGAAGCCCCTGGCTACCAACCTGGCTTTGTATGTTACAATTTTACCATTTTCATCTCTTTTTCTCCGAAACACCCACTTAGTGTCAATTACATTGCAATTTTCTGGTTTTATAACACATTCCCAGGTGTCATTTTCCTCAAGAGCATAGAGCTCTTTTTCTATTGCTTCCTGCCATTTAGTACAGTTAGCACTCGAAATTGCTTCTTCGTAAGTGCCTGGATCTTCACTGTCCGATATGGTACTTAAGCCAAGCTCATAGTCCTTCATATAACTTGGTTGCTGTAAATTTTGCCTCGGTCTCAATGCATATCCAGCATGCTCATTCTCCAAAGATTCTAAATTTTCTACAGCTTCTTCATATATGTCCTCAGGCATCTCTTCTTCTCTATTTTCTACTTGCTTTTGCTCATCAGTGGAAATATTTTCTTTCTCAAACACAAAACAGCTATTGTTATCTTTAACTTTTCTCTCATCCTTTTCTCCTTTTTGTTTTGATAACGGTAAGAAGATGACATTTCGATGTATTTCCACTTTATTGCTTGAATTTACATAAATCCTTTGTCCCTTTGTTGTCGAATCATACCCTAAAAATATCCCATATTTATTTTTGGGATCAAGTTTTAATCTTTTCTCTTTAGGTATGAGTACAGAAACGCGAGCACCAAACTCTCTAAACTCATGTAAACTCAAATTTTTCTTATAAAACACTTCATATGGTGTTTTTCGTTCTTGAGGACTGGGACCAGATCGATTTATCGTATAAGCTGCTGTGTTAAGTGCCTCAGCCCAAAAATGCTTTGGCATATCTTTTATCATGCACCGAGCAGCTTCAACCAAAGTTCTCATTTCCCTCTCAGCTCGGCCATTTTGTTGAGGGGTGTATACAACACTTCTTTGGTGCACAATACCTTGAGATTCTAGTATGCTATGCAACTCAGCATTGACAAACTCTAATCCGTTGTCTGATCTTAACACTTTCATCTTAGTATTGGTTTCTCTTTCTGCTCTTAGTATAAAATTTTCAATTAATGACTTAACCTCTGATTTATGTTTCATAAAATATACTGTACGATAGCTTGAATAGTCATCTTTTAACAGTAGAAAGTACCTCGCTCCTCCTAGTGACGGCGTTTCCATAGGACCACACACGTCCGCATGCACCAACTCTAATACTTCAGAAGCCCTAAATGAGCTAACAGGAAAGGGCAATTGGTGCTGCTTTCCTGACAAACATTGTTCACATACTTCAAAATCATCAATAAACTGAATGTCCCTTCTTTTTAAATAGTCTTTTACATACTGAATGTTCTGGTGACACAGTATTTTATGCCAAACACTTAATTTTTCTACTTTCTTGGACAGGTTTAAGAATCCAGAACATTGAAAAAGTCCAGAAGTGTCACAATCACTTTCACGTTCCAATTCACTCAAACTACGTGAAGGGTGCGTTTCGTTTGTACACTTTGTAAATATACTTGTCAAAGTATTTTGTGAATTAATTTTTGATGTAAACAACATATGATAGAGTTTATTTACTCGTTTAGCGATTGCACGTACTTCACCTTTTTGATTTACAAATTCACATTTGTCTTTATCTGACACAAGACTAAAACCTTTGTCCAAAACAGTACCAACAGAAAATAGGTTAAACTTCAGCTCTGGCACAAAAAGAACATTACTCAAAACTGTTTTTATAAACTGTTTACCACTCCATGCATAAACTTCTACAGTTCCACAGCCCATGACATCCAAAAACTTTCCATTTCCAACAGTCACACAGCTTGGGCTCCGATTTTCCTCTAAATATTTAAACAGTTGTTTATCTCCACACATATGTTCACTAGCACCAGTGTCCATAAACCAAGATTTGTCTCTCATAATACTACTTTCTTCGCTCATACACATGAAAGCATTATTTTCCGAAGTTACTTTCTTTTCTTTTGATTTTAATGCTTTGCAGTCAGCAATTAAATGACCCTTCTTTTTACAATAATGACAATTTCTGTTTTCTCTTTTTTTATTTCCACAGGACCTCGCTAAATGGCCATGTTTTCCACAAGCGTAACATTTCATTACATTATTTTTATGTACACTAGCCAGTGCTATAGCTTCATTATCAACAGGGTCACACCTCTCTTCTTCAATAAGCAATCTAGACATTAGCTCCTCTATGCTTTGCTTTTCAACGGGAACAGATTCCCATGCTGATCTAAAATGTTTGAACTTTTCCGGAAGAGACATGAGAACCTTTGTTATTATCATTCTGTCAGAAATAGGCTCTCCTGCCTGTTTTAATTTAATTCTGATCTCCTCTAACCTTGACATGAATGTAGAAATATTATCATCCTTGAAATCCATTGTAAAGAATTTTTGTTGTAGCAAATGAATGCTTACTACAGATTCTTTTTCATATACCGACTTTAACTTTGTCCACATCGCAGCAGAAGTGGTGCACGACAGCAAATGAGTGAGTGGCCCTGCTTCCATTCTTGTCACAATAAGCTCTTGGGCCTTAGCGTCCTTCAAAACCCACTCTTTCTTCTTGGCATCATCTATCGGTAAACTCTCAGCGCCACTTACAAACTCAAAATATCCTCTTCCTTTAAGGATTACTTCAAACTGAAACTTCCAAACTGCCCAATTTTCTCCTCCAGACAGTTTTAAACCGGCAGGAAATATTGGTTGATCCGCCATGACGCAACTCTGAACTTAAAGCTTCGGATTCTCGAAAAAACGTTCCAACGCCCTGAAACAGACTTATGGGACTGGGCCCATAACCTGTTGGCGAGGGCTATTAAATGAAGCTCGAACGAATAAGTCTGTTATAACGTTTTATTTAGATATTTAAGTACATACAAAAGAGTTCGTGCGTACAAACACATAATGGCCGTAGAACAACAGAAGAGCAACAACAAAAACAAAAGACAAACTTTATACCATAGACTCATAGACTAAAAACTAAACTATTTTAATATTATTTCAACAGATTCATTATCATTTAGTTATAAAATCATTTGAAAATCAGAGAAATGAAAATGGAGAAATGAAATGCAGCCTGCTTTTAATTGGTAAACTGTGTATATAGGTAATGTATACCTTATTTATTTATTAACAAATTGTTAGGGTAAAGCGGGGCTAGTTGAGCATAGGGGCAAGTTGGGCAATCGAAATATCTCGCAAACTATTCACCGTACGCATAGGCATGATATGGCGGAAAGAAGGGGTCGCGGGAGGGGTAATAATCGCGCGATCGCTAGTTGCAGCTAGAACGCAGTGATTATATTCTCTTTGGTTGCAGCTCGACAAGCGAGTGAAGCACCCGGGCGTTTTTTTTTATTTTGTGACCAAATAGTAAAAAAATCGTTAATCGCAAGTTTTCGTCTGTATTAGTCAAATGTTATCTGTTTTCAATCAGGTAAGTGTTAATCTTCCATAAAATTATTGTACTTTTGATATGTAAAGAGGTTCTGGGTATAATTCTTACGGTTTTTTTGTAACCTCACTTTTGTTATAAAATTTCGGGTTGGGGTTAGTTGAGCTATAGTTGCTCAACTTGCCCCACGACTCAAACAACTAAAGTAATGAATTTTTTTTCGGATGTGGATTTACAAGAGGAAGACAACAAGATGTTCTTACATTACTGAAGACTTAAATAATGCTGCAAAGGCTGTCAACGACGAGGGAAAAAGTGTGAATTCCGTCGCCAAAGAATTCGGTATCAAAGAGATGATTTTAACAAGATTTTTGAAGAAATAAATGAAGGTGGTGATGCATCCATGGGCTATGAAACACCGAGGCAAGTAATTTCTCCTACACAGGAGGAGTCTTTGAAAAAATACTTGCGACGTCCGTCGCCTTGCCTACGAGTGTGATGCTAAATTTGGTATTGAAATACCACCCAGCTGGACTGCAAATAAGATGGCCGGAAAAGAATGGTTCTGATTTTAAACAGAAAGACTGAATCTAATTCTGAAGTAATGTTAAGATTCGTTGATGTTTTGTTGATTCTAGTTTCGGTTAATTATTCAAAGAAAATTACTTTAAGTTTTGTTGTTCTGTCACTAAAAGACTATAAATAAAGAGCTGATTGTCTAACAGATATTTTATTTAATCTCTAGTTAAAATTGAACCCAAGGTTTGGCTAGACATTCTTAGTGCTCAACTTGCCTCGTACCCATGCTCAACTTACCTCACCTATGGGGTACGTTGAGCATGTTTGACCTTCTGAACATAAACAGTTGTAGCTCTTAAATCTGACTTATTAACAATAAATTACATGGACACTTTTGCTAAGGGATAAATTAGTAATCCATCAGATCGCATAACAACTTATTGAGACTTATCATTGAGGAGTTATATCCGCTCAAGTGAAAAATTGCTCAACTAGCCCCGCTTTACCCTACTTTATACAATGAAATGTTTGTTTATCGTATACGTGGTTATCGAAAGACAATGAATTATCGTATACAGTGCCAAGTATATAAATATGTAGTTATATAAAACATAAATACATCTTGCTCCAATTTAATTAGTCAAAAGGAATTCGTCGTTATTTTCTTTTATTATTATTATTAATTTTGTGGTTTAATAACTTTTTAAAAATGTTTCAAAAAAAAAACATTATTATGGCCTCTATATGTCGCACCTGCGAATACGCTTGGATAGTTGAGGATCCGAAATTTATTAGCCACGTAATTTTTATGACTACGATGTGGTAATTGTACGTGTCACATTTGAAAACGCATTACAGTCACATTATATGCTATTACAAAAATTAACGAGACTGACAGGATTTGCTGCTAAAAATTAATTTCCAATTCAAATATATTGTTGAGTAAATCTAAACCAATAAGTTACAATAAAATAAATTAATGAAAACAAAATAAATGCCGTTAGTATGTCAAGGTTGAATGATAGATTCAAAGTGATAATGGCCATAGTAATTTTATTGATATTTGAACGCTGTATGTGCTCATCTGCAATGGCGAAATCTTGTAATACAATACATTCACTTTCTTCGCCCAAATGCCTAAATGCCTGTGGAGTCATCCTTGGCTTGTAGACATTAGTGTTTTTAAATATTTTAATTGCTGCCTATGTATTTTTTAAAATTTGTAACATGATGAATTCAAATGCGATGTCAGTTGATGTGATAAAATTAAATTATCCCGGACCGCACAAGATAAGAAATCGAATATTGAGGAAATTTTTGGAATGTGGGACAAAATATTAAAGACTAGCTGCTGCCCGCGACTTCGTCCGCGTTGAACGATGAAAGGTACCCTATGTCCTTTCTGGTGTCCCAGACAACGTGTATGCAAAATTTCTTGGTGATCGGTTCAGTAGTTTTTGCGTGAAAGAGTAACAAACATCCATACATTCATACTAATTTTTGCATTTGTAATATTAGTACGGACGGATATACATAATATCACCAAGTTTGGCAATAAGTGGTTTAAAGTTTATATTTTAGTGAAAACAAGGTAATTTGTTTGATTATTTGTAAATTTTGTATTTGATTTAAAATTATTAAAAGTTCTTCAGGGTGCTCTCTTCTGGATGTAGTTTCAGACATTCAAAAAGAGAAATTTTATGTTCCTATTTTGAAATAAAATATTTTGAATTTTGAAATTTTGGAAAGAAACTAATATACTTATGCCAGTGTGCGACCGACGAATGCAGTTTGCCTAACCATTTATGTAGTCTATACAACATAAATAATTTTATGGGCTATTAACGCAAGGCCATTGATCGCGATCAAGGACCTTATAGATATAGTTTTATAAACAGTTTTACAGTGTCAGATTGTATGTGCGAAATATTCTATAATCCTTCTGGCAAAAGGTGGTTAATAGTAATATATTTACAATATATTTCATGTCAGTTTGTATAAGCTAACACCTCCTAAAACACGCAACGGAGCTAGATGCTGTTTTCACCATAGATAATTTTTCACGAAAGGTTTTATAAAATAAAATCTTATTTATTAGTTTTTATGGTAATAGAAAAAGAACAATATTATGTTACCAAAATTACGCCGAAACAAAAACTTACATGGCTTACGTAGATTAAACCTTTAAAGATATATGAAAATAATGTACAAGAGAATTGTAGTTCTAAAATCCTAAAGAAAACTTCGCTGTGGCATATCTGTTTGACTCATAGTAACCATTTATTTTATTAATCCCTACATATCCGTAATTTATATTTTTCCGCTAATTGTTCTTAACCACCCCAGGAATCGGTTTTCACTTGCTAGTATACCTAGCATATACGAGTATACTAAAAAATTCTTTGAACTTGTAGCCATCTAGTGTAATTTCATTTTGGATCTAAGTTATTCGTATTGGGATCTAGCTGGTGCCTGCAACTTCGTGCGCGCTTTAGATTGTTTTTTGAAAATTTCAGGTTAAAAAGTATCTTATAGTTTAATCAAGGTAAAGATCAATACATAAGTGAAAACCGTAATAATTTAAAAACGGTTAAGCCCATTCTGAGATTAGCGTGCACAAACACACAGGCAAACAGACAAAAATTCAAAAAAATATTTTTTGTCTATATAGAACTGTGTTCTGTATAATATGTATTAAATTTGTATATAAACGAAGCAAAATTTAATAATTTTTAAGCAATTTTTTGCATGGAGTCAACAGTCACTTGTACGATTAGGACACCGTTGAGGCTGGTTCAGGGTTGCGAAATTACCTCGCAGCGGCTGAGCACTTCTCGACTATCAGTCCTACTGCAGCCTGTGGCCGAACAGCCACGTTGCGCGCGCGACCTTCCACCGACCTTCGAGCGACCTTGACCCCGTCACCTTTGGAATAAGATCGGTAAGCCCTTCCTCCAGTTCAATATCCGATACTTTGCAATCTCAGCCGAGGATGTGGAGTAACATTGTTTAGTTTATTTATATTTACTTATTGTAATACTAAGCGCCTCTTTCACCAACGTCAAGTAGGCTAAACCGTCACTTAAAGTCACCGGTAACCGGGGATAATGGAGCTGATATACCTTTGTTTGTGTGGTAAACGTGCCAAACATTAAATAGAAAATAATAATAAAAATTCGGCTATCGAATGATGCAGTAAAACGAGTGCATAATTCAAGAAAATTATTTTTAAAAGTAACTAATCAACATATAACTTGTAGTTTGTGAAAGAGGCCCTTAGTATAATATATCGCACCTTCGGCAAGACAAGGACATAACTGCACTTTTTGTAATTTTACAGGAGAGCCATTTAAAGTTTATCTTTTTGCATTCAATGTCGTATTCTTCTGTTTATATTGCTTTTAAAGAATTTATCAAAAAATATTCCATAGTCTTGTAAATATTTTTTAATTTAATAATGTTTTTCAGGCTCTTCTGCATATATTTTAAGTTTAACTCATTTTTAAAAAAAATTGCAAGTTATGCCCTTGTTTTACCAAAAGGTGTGATATTATTTACTATTTTCCTGACATAGCCGAAAAATACTTTATTATTCTAAAATATTTGTGTTATTTAATATGTAATAATAAGTTATATATTATTTAAACATTCAATATTCAACTGACAATATAAATTATATTGAAAAAAAACTTCTTCTTCACATAGTATCCTTAAAGTCTAGAAGGTTACTCCTTGACCAAATGGTCTTTGTATAGTTTATGTAATGACAGATTTGACTTCCTGTGCATCCTCACCGGTTAATCATGACTTAATTCACCTCAGCTAATACCTGTGACAGAAACACGTAACACAATTACAATTATCAACTATTTATTATAATAAACTCGTTACTACAACCTTCCTCGAGAACCACTCTATAGTGGTTCCATTGGTGAAAACAGCATGAAAATCGGTGCAGTAGTTTTTGAGTTTATCGCGAACAGACGGACAGACAGACGCGGTGGAGGACCTTGTTTTATAATGCTGCGTACCCACTATGTTCGCGCATCAATCGTGCATCACGCACCTGCAACAAATCAAGTGTAGACGTTACGCGCATCACAACTTGTGTTCGCTAAAAAACCGCCACCGCTTGGAGCACACGCTTTGGTGCGTGCAACGTTGCACGCTCCAGGTGCGCGTTGGTGCGCGAACATAGTGGGTACGCACCTTAATATGTTGTAAGGATTGTTTAATAGATGTGAATTGTTAAATAAGTGTGTTAATTTTTCTTTGTATAGGTATATTAATTTGTGGATAACGGTGCTGATTGTACATTTCATACTTTTTATATTATATGTACTTTTACTTGAACCTACTGTAATGTATTATATTTACAAGTTATACAATTGTTTTTCATCCTAAACAAAATAAAATAACATTGAAGTCACTTTCCGCTAGAGTCTGTATGGCCGCTAACTTCTCCTAAACCTAAACTGATTTTAATGCAATTTTTACCATCAGTTAAACTTTTCAGGGAAATTTTTATATAATAAAACGTAATTAAGTTTAAATTTTGCAACCAATTTGTTAATAAATTTACGTAGCTTACATACGTAGGCTTAAATTTACATAAAAATGATGTACTTATTAGAGAATCGTAGTTCTTATAAAATCCTAAATAAAATAACCTTGATCCTATATTGCAGCATCAAGTAGTCTACATGATACCCAAATCCTCAGCAACTTACAACAGAAATGACGTGTTTGGGCTCAAATAATAGAATGTCGGGGGTTATTTTATAATTTTTAATTATAGTGACTTTTTATCGCAATATTTCCCGAACAAAATAAAATGTTAATATTGCGGAAATAATTGGTAATTTTCGGCAACTGCTTAGGCTCATTTCACATCCTTTTAAAACCAATGTCACTCCGCTGTGTTGCTTCGCTTCTTCAGACTACTTTCAATTCCCGTATAAGTTTAAGTTGCTGATATTGACTTAATAAAGGAAATAGTATTAAATGTAATATTAATAATCATTTAACAGTTCCTTGTCACAGCCGACAAGGACTTGAATTGCTCTCATGCTCATGCCTTTGTCTACGTTAGAAATATTTAAAAATTAACGCTTAGTGGAATTATAATACTCAAACTAAACCAACCACTGGCTGATACAACTAAACAAAGAATCATTCAGGCATTTTTTTTTAATTGGCACTGTATAGTAATATCCGTATAAAATAAGATAAATACAAAAAAGAGAAACTCTGGAAAAATTCTTTCTTATATTACTCGTATTAAAGGGACAGGACAATGTATATTTTCATATAAACCGACTATACAACGTACTGTCTCCCTATACGAGTATTGTTGTCCCACTTATAAGAACATCCTTTTTATTATCATTATCATATGATAATAAATCTGTAAGAGTTGGTCATGGAGTAAGTTACTTTGTTTTCAGAGATATCGTGTTTATAGGCTCTACACATGATACTGAAACTAAATTGACGATTTTTAGAATTATTAACTGTATGTATGTATGTTCCTTCATAACTCTTAAACGAATTAACTGATTTTCATGGAACTTGGTAGATAAACATTTAGACGTGCGGGACACAGGATAGGCTACTTTTTTCTTTTTCAACGCGGACGAAGTCGACGGCGACACAAGTATTTATATATCCTTCAACTTTGACACCAAAATCGGCATAAAGAAAGCTATAGAGGTATAACTTTTGTCTTTGACAAGTAGCGTAGTTTGAATAAAGGCTTCAAAAATCGCTTTTGTAGTCTAAAAATATTTTCCTAGTCATCACTTCCTTTCTCCGTTTATTCCTGCTGAGATTCCTGCTTATTCATTTCCTGCTCATACCATGTGTTACTGGAGTAAGGAATATTGCTAATAGAAAATTACCTTATGTAATGAGTAATGGTCTTGAACAGTACCGAAAGGCGGTAAGCTCGTTTTTTTTTTTTTTTTTTTTCAATCGAATGCGGTACAAGCCTTATTCGACATTTCATCAGGTAAAAAAAAGATTTGCAATACGAAACCGAATTGTAGGTTAGTGTAACGTTAGTTTGGAGCAAGCGAGTTAGAGTTATTTGCGCAATTGAGTAGGTAAATGCTGGTGTCATTTAATCTTCTGTTTTAACTGTACGAAGTGGCAATTACTTCAAACTCTCTGTACATTGACTCATTGGCTTTTACAAAAGAACACCATCAATGTTGTGTACTGTTAACTTTTATAAAGTAGGAAGTTATTTAGAGTATTTCTATAGAATTTAAAAGAAATATATGTATTTAGTCTTGAAGAAAATTTTATAATTTATAGCGGTTATAAAAAAATTCTCACTATAGTTTAACCAGACTTAGATGAGCTAGGATTTTTTTAAATATAAAGAGGGGCAGACATACTGATGCTCCACTTGATGTTTAGGTGATTATCCTCACCACTGTAAGCACAATCTTTAACAATGACAACAAAGGCTCATATTTTTTTTATTATTATTATTTTTTATTAGAGATGGTTTTGCTCTTGGCCAACAACCAGCTAAATATACTTAATTTTTTGAATTGTTAAATTATTATTTTTAAATAAGAGATAATGGCCTGATGTAGGCAAGTTAGAAACTGTTACCTACTTGTAAATGAATGATATATTTCATCAAACTAAAGCTGACCGCAGTCACAACAACATTTAAAATGAAGATTTTGCAACCCTATTCGAACGGTTACTTAGAGAAATAAGTGTTATTTGGGTAACATTGTGCAGTCATTGTAATTTCATAGTTTCGTTATTCTATTACATAATTATTTGGTACATGTAATTTCGACCACACAAAACTTATAAGCAGTTGACCGTAAGAAATATTGAAGGCAACAAAGCTAAAAAGTTAGGCATCGTGCTAAGAAATCTTTGTTAGACTAAGCGCCTGTTTCACAAACGTCAAGTAGGCCAAACTGTCATTCAATGTCACCGGTAACCGGGAATAATTTAGCTGATATACCTTTTTTTGTACGGTAAGACGCAGTATAATCTCAACTTTCATTAAGCGCCTCTTTCACCAACTACAAGTAAAGTGTTGATTAGTTACATTTAGAAATCATTTTCTGTTTTGTTGAATTATGCACTCGGTTTACTGCATCATTCGATAGGCGAATTATTTTTATTATTTTCTATTTAATGTTTGGGACGTTTACGTTGGTGAAAAAGGCGCTGTGTTACAAACTTCATTTTGATATAAATCTTTTTTACCTACCACTGCTGGCCACATCAAAATATTTCTATAGATGACCTCTTTTCCTCGAAGTGAGTTTGGTGGAGGCTTGTACTATGAATTCAATATACTATCTTCAAAGATTACTAGTCTTTTAGAAGGTTCGTACATGTTAAGATTCGAACATATGTCTACAGTGCAGCATCCTAGCGTTCAGAGTAAAACATCTTAGATAGGTTTTAGATGGGCAATTGCAAACAAAAATGGACTAATACATTTAATGTATCCTCTAATAATGTCTTTAAGCAGTAATGCGGTAAAATCCGTTAAACAAGTGAGTAATATCGCTACCAAAAATATAGTAGACTTCAAAGCTTAGTGTAAGGACATTCCGTTGCGTTTTCATTAACAGAGACAAATACAGGTGCCCTTCGATTCTTGCTAAATGATCTGTCAAAATAGTCAAAGAGTCTTGCCCGCAATCTTGCAACATCTTGTCTCCATCGATACCCACGCGAGTAGCCGCTAACAAGTTTTGTTATGAAAATGTTCACGCACAAATTAGAACATATCGCGGCTTAAAAACTAAAGGGTCACAAATCAAAATTAGACTTTTTACAGGAGAGCTAATCGAAAAAAAATTAAATTATTTTTGTCTATTTTTTTTTTCTTAATATATATCAAATATAAATATATCGTTAGAAGAGTATTTTTAAGTACTTTTTTATTAAACTGAATACTCTAAAGAGATATAAGAATATAAGTTAATTTTGAATATATAAAAAATAATCAAAATATACTAAATAAGGAATAAAACAACCATAAGTATTTTTTGCAACCTACTATATGAAGGACTGTGATTGTATTTTTGGACATTTTTGGACTTTTTTGTTTTATGACCCTTTAGTTTTTAAGCAGCGACATGGTTGGTTCAAAGGTAGAACTCATTAAGTACACATTTGACTCAAATTGAGTTAGTTTCACTAATTGAATAATCTGCTCACAATCTTTCATATGAAAAAAATCACTAACTCAATTAGTAACCTAACTAGGAAATAGTTATTTATAAAAATCACTAAATTCTTGACAATGTATTTTTGTTGACTGGAAAAAGTCATTTTGTACGAAGTGATTTTTTTTTCCTGTTGTCTGTGCAAATACTCTAGGTTCTTCATACTCAACTTTTTTTATAGGAGCACAAACACGTTTCAGCATGAGTGCTCCATACTTGAGACATAAGCCATTTTTACTTATTTATGCAGTCAAGTGAATGCCATTTACAAATCGTAATGAGAATAGAATTAATTGATATTTCATTATTTTTTACTTATATAACAATTTATATAAATCGATAAATATAACAAGTATTAACAGGTATATAATAAGCCTTAATTTAGCCATGACACCATCTGTCTGCCTATTTACCTATTACACTCGTTCTATAAAACTAAAAAGTTCTATAAAACTAAGAACAAGTATCATGACTTGCTTTATGTGTGGCACGGATGCCAGCAACGAGTTTTGACGTGATTTCTCAATAACTCGCTCATTTTAGCCAGTGAACACAGAAGGCGTTCCTTCAAGAACTTACATCTAAACAAAGTATAGTAGATATATGCACTTTCGTAATTAATTTGCACGAGAAGGAATATTTGACCATATTGCCAGCCTAGCCTTGCGATAAATGATTTTAGGTGAAAGGGGCGGTAGGTGCGGCCTCTCTGTGACGAATTATAATATTGTAATATATTATAAATATACTTACGCTTAGAGTTGTTAGAAACATTTTTTTTTCTGCAAATTATATACGCAAAGCTTTATCGCACTTTCCAATAATGAAAATCGTATCAATGAAGTTAGCGAAGGAACAGAAAGGGGCAGACAACTGCTTTTTTATTTCATTCATTCATAGATATTCATTCACGTTCATAGAAGTATGTGTATCTTTATATTGTATCAAATATATTGTCAACTTTTAAAAATTCCTATGAGAATTTAAGAGTAAACCAAGTATTATTTATTACAAAAAAAAACCATAAGCTCAACCATTGAAACAACTGCTTAATTAATTTTATATATAACTGTCTTAGTAACTACTATTATTGTATTATTAAGAAATTAATAGCAATAAAATCATATAATATAATAAAATTATAAGCAAAAAAAAACTAAAATGTTAAAAAATGGGTCCATGTGTTGGTTTGTATGTGCGTTTGCAAATGTTTGCTTGAGTGTAAGGTATTAAAAACCATACACTAATCGACTCAGTAAGCCGGCACGTTACACATCTTTCGAAACACGTCAACGGAGGTTGTAATAAGCGAAAATTATGTTGTTATATGTGCGTAGCCTTGACCCACTGAGTGACCACTCCGAGATGGATCTGATGGAATTCCGCGATATTGGTGACTGTTTTGTTATCAAGGTTAAATCTATGCAGCCTCTTAATGTCCTAATTGTTTCAGTCATAAAGTACGGTGCGTGTTAGTATTGGCGCTAACAGAAAAATAAAAATAAACAAACCTCACCTGATTGTTTCCTGAGGTGTTTCCACCTAGCTACAATATGGGCTTCTTCAAGCGAGCTGTAAATAAAATCTTGCAGGGTAGGCAGCGCACTAGCACTCCCCTTGGTGCTGCTCGTGTCCTTAGGCGGCAGTAACCACCTACCATCAAGTAAGCCGCCAGCCTGTCTACCACCTCTTTATTATAAAAAAAAAATGTACCTTACCTAACTTATTAAAAAACTCAATTTTTCCAAAGAAAATTACTGAATAAAACCAACTTAAAGCGTCCTTATTTGTTTACTATAGAATTGTATAAGACCACATAAAACTAGACTGACTATACATAATATTATATACCCCATGCTATGTCCAACTTTTGTCTAATTGGACAAAAGATCCATCTTCTATCGTAGAACAAAGTTGGACTAACCCTGTTTTTTTATTATATTGTACGGTACGCAATATGACTGTCCATTTGATGGTGGGTGGTGAGTGGTAACTGTTACCGAGGAACACAAGAAACAACGGTCAACAAAAAAATTCTAGTGCAGTCCCTTATCAGATAAGATGATAAGACCGAAGCAAGTTTTCTGTAAGCGAATTCCCATGTAATGAAAAGGCTGGTAATTTATTTGTACCTACATTCTTTTTAATAATAAATAATTTCTGCAAAATCAAAAATGCATTTTTTCTAAATGTAAAAAAATATTAGTCCTAATTATTAACCTTCGGAAAGTTCTTTAGGCGAGATAGACATTAAATATCGTGAACACGAATATTCTTATCGATATTACTAACGATATTCCAATTTATGTAAACAAAGAAAAATATATAAGAACGTATAACTTAATCAACTGTACATCAATAATTGTGTTAGTGTGAGCATTGTCCTTATACAGAATTATATTTTCCTTAACGAAGAACACGAATGCACTTCCTTACATTAGATTAATTTCCTTTGTATCATAATAATAGCCAACTTACATGCATTTGCATTTAAGAACAAAGAAAAATTCTAACTGTTGTGATGCTCATTTTTCATCATTTTCTTTGTCATATACTGTCATTTAAAGTCATTTTCCATTTTTATGATATTTTTTTGGGATACGAAAAGATGCAAATTTATAGCTTGAAGACATAAGTGGATAATTTTGTACTAACTTTTTGTCATTGCTTCGGCCGCGTACGTAACCGGAGCTTCGTGTGTTTTATATCTATTAAAGTTTAATATAATAATATCTGTGTGTGTGTGTGTGTGTGTGTGTGTGGTATATTGAATTTATGAATTAAATTTGAACTATTATCCACAGAAACGCATAACTGGTATAAAGAGTTCATTTTGTTAATCCAAGTTTCCATATGTCTATCATATATATAATGTCCGTAAATTCAATTTCCGTTCAAATGACAATATAATATGAAATCAAAGATTTGTGACATTTTGTGCATAATATATGGCATAATATGACTGAAATATTTGCAATATAATAAAATATATAATTATCTATTATATTTAGGAAAAGGATTTTCTTACGTTTCGTCTAGTAACTGTTAGTTACTAATACTCGTGTAGAAGGACCACGGAGAATAAGCCATATTTATGGTAACAAAAATAATATACTTACATACTATTATATCTCTAAAAATATCAGATTGAATTACAGAATTCTTAAAATTTTAATCCATGCCAAAATTACTTCTATAAGCAGGTCTAATGTTTTGTCCTAATTAGAATCCCCCTCTCCGTGAATATCTTATTGGAGTTGTTTCTAGAAAGGTATATAGGCGTTTCAACATGGACCGGACAAGAATATTGCACCATTCGTCGTGCCACCGTTTTCCGATGACATTCGCCTACTAGAAAACCAATACGAATCGCGTTAACGAGTGTAGGTACATATTTTATAAGCCTACTCGAAAAACATTATCAAAATAGACAATATTCTTTACCTAACTATATCAATGTAGCTTGATTATTATTTACGATATGTATAAAATATATTAGGCATGGCTACAAGAGACTCCATATTATCTTGAGTAGCCTGTAATGTCGACTAAACGTTTTGCCAAAATGTTGAAAAATTTAAACGCGTTCAGACCCCACACACACACCCAGAGATTCGAGATAGTTAATAATAATGTTACCATTATAGTGGGAACTTTTAGATTTTTTGCTTTTTGGTCGAGTGACGCAGCTTTGTAACTAAACTTTGGACATATTAATAAAAATCATTTAAAAAGGGAAAGTAAACTTGAATGTTTTTTGGAACCGAAAATATTTTGCTTACAATGACAGACTTTCAATATTTTTCTGGAACTTATACCAGTATTCTATAATGTATTTATTTGTTGATCTATTATATCTATTTCTTAAAAATATATTATGAAAATTAAATTAAACTTCTAAACAAAATTTAATATTAACTTACGTTGTTTGATAATTCAGAAAAAAAAAATCTATTCTACACTGAAAGGTTATACCTAAGGTTTTTCAATGCATAGTTACGCTTCTAAACCATTCCCAATAATTCACTCGTATCATAAGTATCAACTTACTTACTTTAGTAAACATATACTGCAAACTTCATTTTCTGTCGATTGCAGCATGAAAATTATTGTCATGATTTTTTCAATACGTTTTTCTAAGAGTTTAAATTAATTAATAGTCTCATGCATGTGTTTTTAAGCATTCATTCTATAAAATCTCCAAGATCCTAATCACACGTGCAAATCTCGTTTTGTACTTTGTTATGTGTGCTTTTATCTAAAATAAGGAATCTCTACTTTGTTTTACGTCGTATTTTAAAACCTTGACAGTGCATAAATCCGCAAAAAAAAACTCATAGACATTGGTAACAGAAATATCCAACGTCCTATGGTAGGACCTACTAGTGTTGCCAGATTCATAGATTTTTAACATGGATGTGATATATCATAATTCGTTTTTTCTTTATAGTGACTGGTTACAGTAACCAACGCCTTTCAAAGAAAAGAGAAATATCAACATCAACGGAATACGAGAGCCCATTACCGTATCGTCCTTTTTCCATCATCCTACCAAGATGGCAGCTGACTTGCAGTTCTCCTGCTCTTGCAGGAAAATGTTTTAAGTTTAATTAAAGGTTTTAGGTGAAGATTGCCACCCTATCTTTAAGTGGAGCGTCGATCTGAATGAACTTTAATGAAGAAAAATAGCATCTGGTCTTTAACAGTATTACGACCACTCCGACAAGACCACTTCAAGACGCGGAAGGACCTTTACTTTACATTGTAAAAAACAAAAGTTGATTAATTGACCAAGATTTTCTACGCTTATTAAATAAATGACGACATATAATGTGTTATGCTAAATAATAATGTGATTTAATATAAAAACGTATATTTTTCATACATTAATTTATTAGTTAAATCCAATGGTTAAATCTAAGGTACCTTTTGTATGCGATATTTTAAACTGATTATTCTCATATCTTAGGAACTCAACAATTTGTAAATTTTTTGCCAGTTGAAGAAATTATGTAAAGACCTCAGAAAATCAAATTAATTCCAATAAAACAAGAGATATATTCACATTGACGAGAAAAGTGCTAGATTTTGTCTCAAGAGTATTTGTAAAATATAAATAATTCAAGTATAGAAGAACTACCTAACCGTTATTCAGAAGCTATTTTTCTGAAGCTATTGTTCTTTCAGATTCTTAACTAACGAATTTATAACACTCGTACGTTTTAGGTCGTACGCTAAACTAAAGTTTAGAACTTAGTACGAGTTTAGCATTTAAGAGTGAAGTCAAAATTCTTTACGTCCAAAAATATGCGTATGTTCTTCTGTTTGTTTCTGTTCTTCTGTGACGTTTCTTCTGTAAGAGAAATCTTTACTCTCCATTTGGGCTTCATCACAGACATGTAGAAGGGTCCCTCGACAAAGTTGGATACAGGCTTCATCTAGGGAAAGCAAAGTGCCCATTTTTTATATATTTAGATGATCCCTCGGGAAACTAACATTTTTCAAGATAAAGAGTATCCTATATATAACCAAATAATAAACTATCTGTGTACCAAATTTCATTCAAATCAATTATGTTGTTTTCCGTGAAAAAGTAACAAACATCCATACATACATAAACTGTCACATTTATGTAAATAGTACAGTTGTAAAAAAGTCATAAATGAACTTTTGAGGTGACTTTGATACTAAAATTACAGCAAGGACACGAAGCCACTTATAATTTTTACAACTACAATTACTTAATTTATAAACTGTTTGTTTTCATCATTACAAAATGATGTAGCCGAATAGAAAAACAAGCAGTTATTATTAAGCGTGATCTTAGTTTAGGAGTAATGAACTTGTCGGTTTATTCAATGGTAAGTACTTGCGAACTGTTACGTATCGTATTCGTCACCATAATTAGCGTTTTAGCGTTAGGGCCCCTTTCATCATCTGTCAAGTAGGCTAACCGTAATTTAAAGTCACCTGTCAACGGGAATAATTTAGCTAATATAATTACCTTTCTTTGTACGGTATATGTCCCAAACATTAAAAAGAAAATAAGAAAAAAAATTCGCCTATCGAATGATGCAGTAAACCGAGTGCATAATTTAATAAAACATAAAATTATTTCTTAAAGTAACTAATCAACACTTTACTTGTAGTTGGTGAAAGAGGCCCTTATACTAAGAAATTGTTAGGTCAAGCAAAAATAAAATAATAAAAGAAGAAAAATAATACAAGTAATAAAATTTGTAAAATTTTGTATAATTTAAAAAAAAATTAAGATACCAACTATACACTTTAGTTGATAACGATAAAAAAACACTAAACTTAAATATTAAACACAACTCATTCCGTGACAAATGATATGAAATAATTAACCTTGAACCTTAAGTACTTAAGGCGTAATTAAATCCATATAACTAACTTCGCTTGATAACTCCAACAAAGTGCATTGTGCATTTGAAAGTATAGTCGGCCCTACATTTAACAATAAATAATTCATAAAATCACCCTCCTATAGGAACAAATGAATGAACATATGCAAATAGCATGAATGCTAATGGTGAAGTACCTAGTGACAGGGATAATAAGTTCCGCAGTATTAAGTTTTCCTCAAATATTGTATAAAATATGAAAAAAAAATGTTAGTGTCCCAGTAAATTTATTACTGTGACACAAAAGGTTTTTTTGGGCAGTAATTTACTATATTTTTTTCTCAGAAAATCAAATATTATGTATAAATCTGACCTACTCAAATTTTTTTAAATACAGTCTACTACATATTGCACTGTATTTTTTTCTAAGTTTTAATTTTACTCTAAAAACTCAAATTAGGCGATGAAATTTCATCGAAAATATTGCCTATATCAACCGTAAAACATCAAAGACGTACGCTAACTTTTATTGGGAAATAGAATCTTTTATATATAAAAATTTTAAATTGGTTTGTGTATGCTTCAAAAATTTGAGAATAGGTAGACTGATTTTAATACGGTTTTCACATATCTAAAGAGGGATTAACTGGGAAAAATTTTATATATAATTTTTTTTTATTTTATATATGCACCCCGCGCAAAGCCGGGAACGGATCGCTAGTATAGGCAGGATTAGATATTTACTATCCTACGAGTATCGATATCCTATTTCCCTACCTAATGTTTATTCAAGTCTATCATACTAAAGGTGTTATAACCTTAAACCACAGTAATACTCCAGGCTTTGCACCCCGGGCAAAGCCGGGAGCGGGTCGCTAGTATACATTAGGTATGTGTTAGTATACATAGTATCGATATCCTATTTTTCTAGCTATTATTTATTCAAGTCTATCATACTAAAGGTGTTATAACCTTAAAACCACAGTAATATTGAGGCCAACTGTACCCCGTGAGGCTTACATTATAATTGGCGACCTTTCGTCTTGTAATCAACATCAACGCTGTGATGAACTCGCGGTCAGTATTTCCCGCAATAAGTTTATCCGAATGTCGCATTTGTTGTGATCAACTACTGCTGAAACGCAAATTCATAAGTGTCTTGTGACGTAAATTCAATTCATTTAATGATCATTATTACTATAATTATAATGTTTTCGCGTAAAAACACGTGAGAATTACTGCAGTGTTATTTTATATGTATAGTACTAGTGCTCGCGGCTTCACACGGGGGAATTTTTTTCTCTCTTTCCATTAATGAAAACGTTTTTAAAATCGTTGTGTAGTTTAAAAAATTTAAGCATAAATTGAATAAAATTATAGACAAAATATTAAAAACATAAATATTTAAGTATTATTTAAGAAAATTAAATTTTTAGAGTATTTTATAAGATTTTAATTTTATTTATAAATTTAGTTTTTATTGTTCTTTTTAATTAATAATATTATTTTAAAATTTATTGAGTATTTTTTGCAAACAGCGTCGATTTTGTTATTTACTACGCAATTTATTGAAACGGATTCCTATACTAGTTATGTTAATTTTCTCTAATTTGAACTGTTCACTAAATCCGGTATAATTATGTTCATTATAAAACAGCAAATGGACTTGGAATTCCTGTTTTATATTCAAACGCTATGAGAAAAACAAAAATACGAGTTCAACACTTTTTCAAACCTTTACAAAGCCATATTGTATTTATTTTAAATTCCAATGAACGAGACCCACTGAATTAAAAAAAAAAAGAAATAGTTTTTTTAATGGCAAATCGCCAGTTTCAGTGGTTTCATGTTCAAGTGATTTTTATTACAGTTGAACCTAATTTATACTTAACTAGCTGCTGCCCGCGACTTCGCTCGCGTTACTGTACTTAAATTATATATTAAAACCTTCCTCGAGAACCACTCTATCCATTGGTGAAAACAGCATGAAAAACGGTGCAGCAGTATTTGAGTTTATCGCGAACAGACAGACAGATAAAGGCGACGGAGGACTATTTTATATTATGTAAGGATAATTTAAATTTTGTTCCAGATTCAAAGTTTTTCACAAGAAATCCACCGCAATGTGGCTGAGCATTATCATCTATATGATCTACTACTTCGTTTATACAATTCTTCTGGCGGTCGGTGGTTTGTGGTGTTTTGAAGAATGCGCATTAACCGAAGAAGAAGAATTCGAATTTTATATGCAGCAGCGGGCGGTTTCGAATTAAAGCGACGGTGAGTGTCTTCCTTTTTCTCCCAGAGCATTATCAGCATAATCCGATCATTACGTCGAATTAAACGAGTTAGAAAAGAATGTAAACCGGGAAAGCTAAATTTTGGATATTATGTGGGGGAGGCAGTGTCTCCATATACACGGTAATTACCGTAGATGCACCGTAATCTGGTTTTGATCTACCGTCAAGGTCATAATGTATTACCTTGACGGTAGATTTACTGTGATCATGTACTGCATAAAACGAATCTCAGTCAGTCAACTTAACAAATATTTAATGGCAACATTGCTCCTGGACTCCCTCGTTGCCGAGAATAACAGGAGAATCCTCAATATCTAAAAGTTTACCTCCACGCAATCTATCCTCGTCCTTATTTAAATATAGGAAGGAGTGAAATTTGCACATCTGTTGCTAATTTATAATTGTTCCAACGCCAACGAGAGAGAGAGAGAGACTGATATATGATTTTTAAATTAACTGATTTAAATGTGTACACGATTTTTTTAACAAAGAAATTGTTCAAAATGTTGTTTTTTCCTTTGAAAAATTACACGGTACACTTTTAGCAGATTCACCGTAATTTTGTCTAGAAACACCGTATTTTTACACTTGCAACACGGTAATTCTCGATTTACATATGGAGACACTGGGGGGAGGCCTAGAAAAGCTTAACTTGAAAAACTCGACCAAGATTTCTTGGTTTAATTTTCCGCCATCTTGAAAAAAGCGTTTAACTCAGTTTTTTTACAATAACTCGGCTCTCCGTCGAGATACGAAAATTGTGATGAAATACTTTTGTGTTACTTTTTATGATCTATAATTTAGGTTATATACATTTTTCACCTACCGTTCATCGTTATCGAGATATCGATCGATAAAGTCAAAAATGTAGGTAGTGAAATTTTGCAATTTTATTTTTGCTTTGCAATTTTATTTTATTTTTGTTTTGCAATTTTATTTTTTTTGGTGATTGATATCGAAAAAATATTTGTTATCAAACTTGTAGAGTGTGTTCAGGCCTACAATTGAGTCTTTCAATTTTTTATTTTGAAGAAATATTACGAGCTCTAGTGGGCCGCAAAGTCGGTGAGTCCATGCCCAGTTTCGATGTAGCCGCTGGCACGGTTCTTATCTACAGGTCAAAACGGATGAAAGATTGTTCAGGGAATTATTCCGATACAAAATAAATAAATAAAGCAGCCAAATTTGAATTTATTAATCCGTAATTTTATAGGCGGTATTTTTTTATTTATATTTTTCGGCGCTTCGACGGTCCTGGCTGGAGATGTTCCTCCTCGAGACACTCTTAAAGTTGTGGAGACTCTCGGAATGTTCGAAATGACGGTGAGATGCTCGAAACATCATCATCATCATCGTCGTCGTCGTCGTCGTCGTCGTTAAATACAATGTCGACTCTACAGTACAAGCAAATAACCGAGCAACTAATTCTGCACCCGCAAGCAGCCTCACAATTTCCCATACATCTACAGGAAATAAGTTTGAAAAATTCAGGTGGAGCGGGTTCGGCTGTGCTAGTAATTGGTTCAAGCCCGTGATTAGTCTGTCGCCAACCCCATTCCTGAGGATCTTTGAAAAATCTGAGCCACGTTTGCACCTGCAGATACGTCCGGAAAATGTGCTGGCGGACAGCGCTTTTCGTTGGTGGGAGTAGTGAGAGGTGATTTATTTTATTACTAGTAATTGACCTTGCGAAGCGGTGGAATCGCAAAATATTTTCGACTTTCCTGCTTATTACCGCCATATAGGGCGATGAGGGACTTCTGACGCTTTATAGACGTTAAAACGAATTAACTGATTTTCATGAAACTTGGTTGATAAACATTTAGACGTACAGGACACAGGATAGGCCACTTTTTACTTTTTCAACGCGGACGAAGTCGCGGGCAAAAGCTAGTAATTTTATAAAGTTACGCGGGCGAAGCCGCGTGCAACAGCTATGTACAACATTTGTGTAGAATGTAATTGATTTCATATGTGGTTAGAAATAATGAGCAATCACTAACAGCGAAGGAAACGTAGCGTAGTCTACAAAGACAATCTAAATCCTATCAAATTTAGCAGCCTTACTTAACTAGCCTCTTTGCTCGTCTCTGAAGTTCATAATTAGGTATGCAGTGTTCTAAATAGTGGTAATAAAATGAATGAAAGTAATATAGACGGCTTGGAGACGTCTCAGTTTGCAATTGCAAATATATTACTCAATGATTTTGACCTAAAAACTCGTGCACCGGAACATTACAATTGTATAATTAAAGTTTCGTTTGATAAACACGTAATTATTATGTTGTTTACGTGTGTGTGTAATGATTTTCATTTGGTTTTGTTGTGCATGTTCGACAAGTGGTTTTAAAGTCACAGGTCCCGAGGGAACTGCGTTAGATTACTGTTATAATTAAATTATAATTATTATTAATAATACCATTAGGATCACTTTTGAAAACTTGAAATTTAAAAGTGGAACATTGAAAAGATTTTTAGAAAATTCGGAAAAATGGCCGCCTACTTTGAGCTCTACTGGTCTCTAGAAAATAAAATCTTTTTGTTCATATGACAGTAAATTTTACATTATATATTCTAAGATACTAAGCGCCTCTTTCACCAACTACAAGTAAAGTGTTGATTAATTACTTTTAGAAATCATTTTCTGTTTTATTGAATTATGCACTCGGTGTACTGCATCATTCGATAGGTGATTTTTTTTAAATTATTTTCTATTTAATGTTTGGGACGTTTACCGTACAAACAAAGGTACATATATCAGCTAAATTATTCCCGGTGACAGGTGACTTTAAGCGACGGTTTAGCCTACTTGACGTTGGTGAAAGAGGCGCTAAGATACATAGTATGTAGCCTGGTTAAAATTCTTTGTTTACATAATATATTCCAAATTAATGTTAGAAACACTAATAATAATATGGCTAAAAGTACTTAAAAAAACATTAACCACGTGCACTTTCTTGTCCAATCCAATCGTAAAACAAATAATGTATTTAAAAAAAATGTTTACAAGATTTCAGATATTTAAAGTTTCCTAATAAATATCTTTATTTATGCTTTATTTCGATTTTTTTATGTACTAACACGCAAAAGGTCAAACTTAAAATTGTTTAAAAAATCCAAACGTTCATTGTATGGAAATGTAAATGTTCATTTGGTTATATCTGTTGTGACACATTTATGTTATTGTTTCAAATATTGTTATTAAGACGTCAAAAGACAAAAAATCTGAAAGGATCACCGTTTGAACTTAACGTTATCATAGAGTAATAGAACAGAAGAGAGACTGTCATTTAACTAGTTGTTTTACTTTAGCTTTATATAAAAATATAGTGTATTAATATAAAAAAAATAAAGAGTATTTTTTCCTAAAAAAAATCTACAAAAGTAATTTTTACTTTGATGACACCGAATAAACATGAATATAACTTGATTGAATATAGATTATTTTAAATCATTTCCACATAGTAGGTACACCAAAATTATAGAGGTTGGATGTCTTATTATAAAATTTTAATATATTATAGCTTCGATAGCTCCATCTGCTCAAGGCTTCCCACATACATCCCCTCCTAAAAAAACCAATGAACAAATACATTATCGCTTTAATCAACTGCCGCCTCTCATCCAGTTCGCTACTCTATGTCGATCCGTACGTTACTGTCAATGATAGACCTGTTTATATATATGAAAATTATTCATCAGTTGCCCCTTCAGTCGGTAGTAAGCCTTATAGCAGGCTTTTAGGCCATTAAGGCTTCCTAATGACGTGACTTTTATGACATGTGAAGTGTTATGTGAAGTCTCTGCTAGTTTGTGAAAAACAAATCAGTAGGAGTGTTACAGGATCCAAAGAAGGGAAGAAAAAGGTATGAATTAGATTTCTAATTAAAAATCATTTATAAATTAATAAAAAAATTATAGATTTAATACATTTACATGCGCCTACAGTGTGTTGCATCGCTAACTTTTAAACCCAACGGTTTAGGCTGATTTTAGGAAGACTTTAATCGGAGAAATATTAATTTCAAAAAAAGTTATATACTCTTTTAGGGACTGATACCGATGAAAAGCATCTCAAAGCAACTTTATTTCATTTCAAAGCAACTTCAAAGTACGTTAAATTTAAAGAAATTCTTATTTGGAGTTTCTATTTTAAAAAGAGAATTAAATATATTAAAAGAATGCCTAAATTACAATACTCTTTCTCGACCTTCCCGTCTTTTATTCGCTACCACTGCTCTACAAGGAAAAACTTAAAGGTCGTTGACTTCCCTTCTCCATACGTTTTCATTTCCCTTCCTAGCAAAATTATAAAATATTTTTATATACCACTCACGAGGCGTCGCATTATTTTTATAAAAACGTTCTCAATAAAATAAAATATTTTTTTGCACAACAATAAAATAATATTATAATAACAAGTTTTTGAATTTCATATTTACCACAATAGTTTTACCACTGTGTTTCGTAGTCATATTTTTTTTATAGTTTCCCCCCAGGACGTATATTTCAATTAATATGGATTACAATAAATTGTGATTTAATTAATTATAATTACAAGAATTAGACAATAACAGTAAACAATGACATTTCATAAATATTTTCAATTAATATGGATTACAGCAAATTATGAATTAGTTAATTACAATTACAAGAATTAAATATAACAGTAAACAATGACATTTTTAATATATATTTGAATATATATTAAAACAGCAATAATAATAGTCAAATAAATTTACGTAGTCATAAATTAGGCAGCCTGTCTTGTAGCAGTAACCGCCCCCTTAGAAAAGACCACCGTGAAATAATAGCATGTGTGCTGTTGTGCTTCGGTGAGTGAGTAAGGGATGTGAGAGTCAATTTCCTTATTTCTTCCTTCCTTATCCTTATCCTAATCCTCATCCTTGATTGTACTAAGGTCGGCAGCACACTTGCAGCACCTGTGACATTTCTTGTGACCTGTGACATAAAGCCATGACTGACGATTTTTACATAAATCTTATTGAAACTGTAGCAGTTTACGTAAAGAAAAATTGGCTTTATACTAAAATTTAAAATGGCTACAGAAACAAATGCTAACAATGAGATGCCACTATTCTAAAATTACTAACATGATTCTTTATTTTTTATTTTTTTTTATTATCTGTAGACAATCAAATGGAAATTAACAGCTCAACCTGCTTATTAAACAAGATAATTTAGTATTATTACCCCTATTCGATTGCAACAAAACAGATAATAGACTAATATTAATTTTCTTATTATACAGGGCGTCCCAAGACTATGCGATATGAAGGGAAAGTACCTTAAATATGTTATTTTTAAAAGTTAGTAATACTGCATTCAAAGATTTTCTAAAAATTACGTCGTTGTCGGCCATAAATATGTAATATTCTTGAAATTTGAATCAAACATTTTACCTTATTCCTTTCTTTTAAGATACTATGTTACTTAAGAAGAATTATTATTATTAAGAAGAATTATTAATTAAGAATTAGATTTTTTTTTTCCCATTTAAGTCGGTTCGATTCCCAGACGAAGCAAGTAATTTTTAGAAAATCTTTGAACGCAGTATTACTAACTTTTAAAAATAACATAAAGTCTTCTCTCCGCAAAATATCCTATCTACGATATTTAAGGTACTTTCCCTTCATGTCGCATAGTCTTGGGAAGCTCTGTATACTACCATAACGAGAAATATTCCTGTACATCTATATACGAATGAATCGTTTAAATTTTTGGCTAACATGCAGTGGCATATTAGAAGAGCCGTGACATAGCTCGTGACTAGCCGTGACCGTGACTAGATTAGGTTTTTTTCTAAGTAAGAATAGTTCCACTGTCCAAAAATAATTTGATTGATATGAAAATTTGAAATTTGGCTGTGTGGTGGGTGATATTGTTTTTCTTTCAAAATCGACACAGTTTTCATTTTTCGCACCTATCTTAGCGACATGCCTCTGTAAGATAAATGTCTAAAATAAAATATAAAAAATTTAAAGAAAATATATTTTATGACATAGGGCCTCTTTCTCCAACTACAAGTTAAGTGTCGATTAGTAACTTTTAGAAATAAATTTATGTTTTATTGAATTATGCATTTGGTTTACTGCATCCTTATTTCCGATAGGCGAATTTTATTATTATTTTCTTTTTAATGTTTAGGACTTTTACCGTACAAACAAAGGTATTTTGTTACCGCTAACCGCTAACCGGGGTACCGGTGACTTTAAATGACAGTTAGCCTACTTGACAGATGGTGAAAGAGGCCCTTAGTGTTGAAACATTAATTTGGATAAAGTAAATAATTGTTTATTCTAAATGGGTGTCCATTTTGATGGCCACGGTCTTGAAAATACAAGTTTATTGCCCTTTACGCCCTTTCACGTGAGAGGTTCGACCTACAAAATTATTTTTATTATTATTATTTCGTTAATTCCGTAGACCGTGTTTCCGCGTTATAATCTTGAAAACGGTTGGCAATGTAAAAACAGTAACGAAATTTATATATTTACATATTTGTTTATTTCATAATAGCTAGTACCCGCGACTTCGTCCGTGTTTGAAAATAAAAAATATAACGCCTGACCATAACTTTGCCAGATCTTGGATCAAAATCGATTGAATTCTGTTAGTTAATTCTGAAAAGGGAAGAAAATTTCGAAAATTTGGTAAAATTCAATACATTTTTTAAAACATCAAATATTTTCAAAATAATACCTTATTCTAAATGTTCCTTAAGACAGTAGATAATGTAATAAATTTACCATCTGACCATCTCGATCCAAAGGTCCTTCTATAGCCATGGTATTTATTTGCATATATATAGATACTTCCGCGTGAACAACGACATCACAAAGGTCGGCAGGTGTTTTACATTTTCTTAATGAAACTGGTTTTAATTGTTAATAAAAAAAAGAATGTTTCGAGCGCAGAAAATAGGGAAATTGCGTACCTTCGAATTAAATCCGTTTATATAATTATCATAGTCCAACCTCTTTAACTTTAAATTTGTTTGACTGCACAGGCTGCATTTTTTAGTATAAGTTTTTTTTTTATATACCTATATTTTTGTACGTTGTAATGGCGATCGCTTAGCTAATCTTTCTAACGATATTAGTTGTATAAAAATTTAAGTAACTTGGCTCTATCTTGGCTTCAAATTTTCTTGTTTGTTTATTTCTGATCACGTGGAGAAAACTTAGATATTTGCTATATCATATCTTGAGTTTTCTCTCAGCATAAACGATTGTATATACATATATAAAGCAAACAATCAGCATTCCTAGTGATGTTAATTGGTAGGTAAGTTTTACCTCTGTTACAATAGTAAATTTTCCTTTATATTAAGTTTTACAACAAACCCACGAATGGATAATTAATATTTTGAAAAAAAAAAGAAAAAAAACAATTGTGAACACCGGTTCCTATCTGGTCTGTATTACGAACTGTTCATAAAAAATTAATATTTATTAAAAAAAAACATGTTGGTAACGATCTGCGTATTGTTAATTTTAACTGAAGATATATGTACAGTCGGCCGCAAAAGTCGATTAACACATTGAAAAGTGCAAAACAACTGAACACTCAACTTACTTACTTATTACTTACTTACTTACTTACTTACTGAAGCTTTTTACGATAGTTTGTATGTGAAGTTTATTTTGTTCTCTAGTCGTGACAACGACTTATGGCGCGTTGAGTGTTCAGTTGTTTTGCACTTTTCAATGTGTTAATCGACTTTTGCGGCCGACTGTACAAACTTCAGTTAAAATGCATCGTTAAACGAAACGGAATCGTCTATTATATCTTTACCTTACATCAATTACCAAACAGCCCGTTATGTAAGTGAATTACGGTTTCGAATGTTGATATCCTACGAATCTGCGGAACTCCTTTAAGTACCAAAGGCCGGACTTGATTTTCGCGAAGGCCCTTGGAAGACGTCGGCCGCAATATCCTTTGCGTGCGTTCGACTTATTACATTGCGATTGCACAATGGGCGAGAATGTGTGTTCATTAATTCTTACCTCAAACAACTAATTAATTTAAACTTTAATATTTTACGCGTAAAAGAGGATGCATTACATAAACTAGATCAGGGACTTAATACCTATTAGGTACTAGTTTCCTATCGAAGACAGTTATTCAAATCAATACTAATAATAAATCTGTAAGCGTTGGTCATGGAGTAAGTTACTTTGTTTTTAGAGATATCGTGTTTATAGGCTCTATACATGATACTGAAATCAAATTGACCATTTTTAGAATTTTTTTCTGTATGTATGTATGTATGTAAGTATGTATTTTCCTCCATAACTCTTAAACGAATCAATTGATTTTCATGAAACTTGGTAGATAAAAATTTAGACGTACGGGACACAGGATAGGCTACTTTTTTCTTTTTCAACGCGGACGAAGTCGCGGGCGCCAGCTAGTATTCAATAAAAACGAATAGGTACTTCGTACTGAATCCGATTATAAATATATTTACTACTAGCAGCATACTAGTATTGATTGATTGATGATAAGCGAACTTTTAGACATAGTCAACTTGCAAACATTTCCTATCTATTCGCTTTTAGAAACTTCTTGGAGATGAAAAAGAAATTTTATCCCTCTGTTTAAAGAAATCAAAATTTTACAATATCAAACAAATATATATATATATATATATATATATATATATATATATATATATATATATATATATATACAATTACAATTTTTAATACTAAACATAGTACGAGCTCCGAATCGCTTAAATCCGAATGCTTAATTAAAAAGAAACTATTTTGAACTTGAAATATAGAAATAAAATGTGTAGTCTATCTGTGAGTCATGCGAATAAAATTGCCGGAGCTAATGAAATTGGTAAAGATGACAGTGAGACTCAAATTTTAGGGTTTGGCCACATTTTTATCGTACGAGGTCGACTGGTCCATTGGCCACTATACTTGAAGGTTACGTTGCAACACAAATTACTCGTAATAAGTTATATTTCAGACTGATTGCGTGTTAAAAGTTTTGCTAATCAAGATTCCCGTGTGCGATTACTTCGTATAATATAAAGATCCTATGAATGAATTGCACAACGAGCCTTAATGTTGAAGCATAGATCCTTGTAACGTAAAATAATAAATAAGAAAATAATTTTAAGCCAATGTTCAAGATTATAATTTTATTCTAAAATATAAAGTATATTTTAAAATAATAAAAAAATCTATGGATTCTGATAACAAAGTTTCTTAGAAAAACTTGTAATATATAATATTAATTATTATCATTTTACTACCTTTACCAAAACGTAAATTTTGAGTAATACCTACATAAAATTTACATTAGCAATTTAGTGACTAAAGGCCTCTTTCACCATCTGTCAAGTAGGCTAACCGTCATTTAAAGTCACTGGTTACCAAGGATAATGGAGCTGGATTTACCTTTGTTTGTACGGTAAAAGTCCTTAACATTAAAAAGAAAATAATAAAAAAAAATCGCCTATCAAAGGATGCACTAAACCGAGTACATAATTTAATAAAACATAAAATTATTTCTAATAATAACTAATCTTTACTTTACTTGTTGTTGATGAAAAACACCCTTAATCTTGCTGAAAACTGTTGACTATCTTTTGAAGTTATCATGTAAACAATCTTTTTTAATTGTTAATAACTATATAAATACTAATTTTCATTAAGAAAATATAACGATAATGACAAGACACTAAAAACAAGAAAAAATAATAAACTCTATATTGCTACCTTAAATTGCTTAACACTAAGAACACAAGAGAGACTCACCGAACTTGAGCTAGCGCTTACAAACATAAAATGGGATATAATAGGTTTAAGCGAAGTAAGAAGATTAGGAGAAAGCATTGAAGATCGAAAAGATTACATTCTATGTCATAAAGGCGAAACAAAAGGTAGCCATGGGGTTGGCTTTTTAGTTAAAAAACATTTAGAAAAAAACATAGAGGAATTCAAGGGCATATCGGAGAGAATAGCTGTACTCAAAGTGTTTCTGCCAGGATATAAAAACAAATGGTCTATAATTCAAGTGTATGCTCCCACTGAACAACAAGATGAACAAGCTAAAGAACTTTTCTATGAACAATTATCATCTGTCTTACAAGACACAAATAAAAACGTTATGGTTATAGGAGATTTTAATGGTAGAATAGGCTCTCAAAGACCTGGAGAAGAAAAAGTAATAGGCAAATTCGGTTTTGGTAGAAGAAGCAAAAATGGTGAAAAGATGGTTAATATGGCACTTGAAAACAACCTTGCATTCATGAACAGCTTTTTCAAAAAAGATCCAAAGAAAAAGTGGACCTGGTTATCCCCGGATGGATTGTATAGAAACGAAATAGACTACATAGCAACTAACAACAAAGGCGTTTTTCAAGATATAAGCATTCTAAATCATTTCAATTTTAACACCAACCATCGAATGGTGAGAGCAGCAATAAATACTATAGAACCGAAAAAAAGTAGAATCAGATTTAGTGCAGCAACTAATCAAATAAAAAATCAAAACATAGCAAACAGAGCAAAAAACAAAATGGACGAAAATTACGACAAAGAAATAAATGAAATATATGGACCTTTTTTCAATAATCTCTCAAAACCTAAGACTAATTACACAGAAAATGAAACTAAAACATTAATTGAAGAAAGAAGCCAGCTTTTAAAATTTGGAAAAAACAAACAAAACCTTAGAGCAATATCTAAAATAAGTAAAAAAATAAGTAATAGCATCAAAAAGGACAGAATTAAAAGAAGAACACAAGTACTGAACAACCATATAGAAAAGACAGGAGGAGTTAAAAAAGCTCTTAAAGAATTGGTAGAAACTAAATCATGGATAACAAAGGTCAAAAATAAAGAAGGACAACAAAAAACGACAAGGAAAGCTATAAACCAGACAGCAACCGAGTTCTATAAAAAACTTTATGCAGCAGAGGATAATATTTCGGAAATAAACATAAATCTAGAAGACGAGGATGTAGAAAATATACCGGATTTTCTAACTTCTGAAATAGAGAAAGCTATCAGCAGTCAAAAGAACAATAAGGCACCCGGACCAGATCAGATAACAAATGAGATGATTAAAGCCTCAATAACGGTACCAGAAAACCTAAGAAGACTCACAGAAATATACAATACCATTTTAAATACGGAATCTATACCATCCCAATGGACGAAAAGTATAATTATATTGTTACATAAAAAGGGAGATCGTGACATCGTGGAAAACTATAGGCCTATAAGTCTCATTTCTAATATTTATAAAATATTTTCTAAATTAATATTGAACAGAATAACGAGTATAATGGACGAGCAACAACCTATAGAACAAGCTGGTTTTAGAGCGGGTTTCTCAACTATTGATCATATGCATGTGATAAAACAGCTTGTAGAAAAATGCCAAGAATATGGAAAAGCTTTGTACATTGCTTTTGTGGATTACAGTAAAGCATTTGATTCAATAAAACATAATTCGCTTTGGATGGCTCTAATCCAACAGGGTTTGCCAAGAAAATACATACGTATTATTAAAAATATATACTCGAATAGTACAGCACAAGTAAAACTAGAATCGACCGGCGAAGAGTTTCCAATAGGTAGAGGTGTAAAACAGGGTGACCCATTATCCCCGAAACTCTTCTCTGCTATATTGGAAAGCGTATTCAGGGACCTTGATTGGGAAAATGTTGGCATAAATATCAACGGCAGACAACTAAACCATTTAAGGTTCGCAGACGACTTAGTACTGATAGCTGACAACCCTAATACTCTTCAGCATATGTTAAACCAGCTAGCAGATGCAAGCAGAGTAGTTGGTCTTGCCATGAACAAATCAAAAACAAAAGTAATGACAAACAGAGAAGAAAAAGCCATAGAAGTAAATGGTGAATTGATTGAATACGTTAAAAATTATACATATTTAGGGCAATTAATCTCTTTTAGTGATCAAACAAATATAGAAATAGAGAAAAGGGTAGCTTGTGCGTGGAAAAGGTATTGGTCACTGAAGGAGATATTCAAAAGTAAATTATTCCCGATGACAGCAAAGAAAAAAGTATTTAATTCGTGCGTACTGCCATGCCTTATGTATGGATGTCAAACATGGGCATTAAATCAGAAACATCTTTTAAAACTAAGAGCGTGCCAGAGGGGAATCGAAAGGAGTATGGTAGGAGTTACGTTAAAAGACCGTAAAAGAGCTGGAGAAATCAGAGTCACAACAAAAGTGGAAGACATATTAGAGAAAATAAAGCAACTGAAGTGGCGATGGACGGGACACATGACAAGAGACAGCAGGACAAAGTGGACTAAAATCATAACAGAATGGCAACCACGAGACGGTAAGAGGAAAAGAGGTAGACAGACAAAAAGGTGGACTGATGATATCAAGAAGATTGGTGGGGTAACCTGGCCAAGGAAAGCTCAAGATAGACTCAAATGGAAGAAGCTGGAAGAGGCCTATGTGTCACAAGACACGCTGATGAACTAATTCCGACCCGATGTGCATATATTATGTGTGAACATGTATATATTAAATTTTTAGTTGTATCAGCAATAAAGGCTTAAATAAATAAATATAAATACTAACTTATAGTTAATAAGTTAAAGTTAAGTGAAGTTAATTTTGAACTATAAAAGTTTTGCAAAAAAATAATGAAATCAAAATTCATAAATTAAAAATTATATTATTAAAATCTGATATTTTGTATTTTGTACTCGTAAAATACGGAAGCGATATTAAAAATGGAGTTCCTTGATGATCAGTAGGAAACACCTTTCTACATTAATGAAATATTGTGGCCGACACTTGCTACGTGTGAAGGGCGAAATGTAAAAGGACTAAGACAATTCAATAACCTCACTTAAAGGGCATTCTCAATCCGGCTTCTTAAAATACACTTTTTTTTATGTTAAGGTCGACAGACAGGCTGACGGTCCACTTGATGGTAGGTGGCTACCGTCGCCTATAACACAAGCAACGCCATAAGTGCTACAAGTGCGCTGCCGACCATAGAAGGATTAAGGATAAGGGATAAGGGAGGGGTGGGGTAATGGGCTCTGGCATCCCTTACTCACTCACCGAAACACAACAGCACGTAAATGCTGTTATTTCACGGTGATATTCTGTAAGGGGGTGGTTACTGTCGCCAGACGGGCTGCCCAAATGACTGCGAAACGCAGTGTGCCCTACGACTACTTAACTTTAATATTATCACTAAAAAGTAAAAGATTTAAATATGAAAGTCTTGTTTTGGGAATTACATTTCTCTGTTCCCTACTGACTTTATAAAATATAGCAGTAGATATATTAATTTTAGCCCATATCACAGACTGTGTTAATTTATTGTGCTAGCTAAATTACTGTATTGAGTACTATTTAATAATAGTGAATGCAAATTTTAAAATATGTATAATATTTCTCTAACTCCCGAACTAGGTTGGACATTGTATCTCGTGAGTCAGTGCATACAATCGTGGTGCTTACAATCACAACTATATGAAAATACTAGCTGGCGCCCGCGACTTCGTCCGCGTTGAAAAGAAAAAAGTAGCCTATCCTGTGTCCCGTACGTCTAAATGTTTATCTACCAAGTTTCATGAAAATCAGTTAATTCTTTTAAGAGTTATGGAGGAACATACATACATACAGAAAAAAAATCTAAAAATCGTCAATTTAGTTTCAGTATCATGTATAGAGCCTATAAACACGATATCTCTGACAACAAAGTAACTTACTCCATGACCAACTCTTACAGATTTATTATTAGTATAATATTGATTGATGATAATTACTACTAAAAGTACTTAATATGAAATAAATAATATATATATTAGTAAATAAATATATACTTAGAATATTAATATTTTATTATTTTCTGTTAACTACTACTAGTAAATCAACACTTCTTCATAATTATCCAAATTCCTTTGTTAAGCAAGATTATGTTGCATATAGGAATTAAAATTCTTCATGCGTCCTCAACGATGAATATACATAAATATGTCCAGATAGCAAGTGCTTTATGAACGGCAACTCTACAACTTATTTCAACACTAGTTTACCATAAACTAAAGTGACAACAAGTTAATGTCAGAATAACTTACATTAGTTTTTCTTAATCACTTCTATTCCGGTTTATAACTGCGGAAAAACTTTTCCTATACTCCTTAGATCATGTTTTGTAAATAACGATAAAATAAATGGAAGAGTTGCGAATTCGAGTATATTATATGCAATATTAATTTTTCGAATATTACCGCTTGCAAAGATTTAAATCTTTGACGGCTTGTATGCTTTATATAGTATTTGTGGCCACTAATCAGCCAGTTGCAAACAGTATACAACAATTCTCTTTTTACACATTTTGACAAACAACAAACAAGCCCAAATAATCATCTTGGTTGTTGTTTGTTAGTAGAAACTAACAACTCAGACTCATGATGATATCATATCTTAAACTACAATAATATTTTATAAATACCTATCTACATACTAAATTTTCAATCTATATAAATAATATTTTAAAAAAGTCTTCGCATGTTTGATTTTTTTTTTTTTTAAAATATTTTAAATAAACCTTCCTCCTTTATAACTCTTTCCAATACTCGTAGTGAACATCGGTCGAGTGGTTAGAAGAAGTTAGCAGGAAAAAAAGAAAGTTGGAGACAGCCTATTTATTTTTTACTAGCTGGCGTCCGCGACTTCGTCCGCGTTGAAAAAGAAAAAGTAGCCTATCCTGTGTCCTGTACGTCTAAATGCTTATCTACCAAGTTTCATGAAAATCAGTTAATTCGTTTAAGAGTTATGGAGGAACATACATACTTACATACATACATACATACATACATACATACATACATACATACATACATACATACATACATACATACATACATACATACATACATACATACATACATACATACATACATACATACATACATACATACATACATACATACATACATACATACATACATACATACATACATACATACATACATACATACATACATACATACATACATACATACATACATACATACATACATACATACATACATACATACAGAAAAAAATTCTAAAAATGGTCAATTTAGTTTCAGTATCATGTATAGAGCCTATAAACACGATATCTCTGAAAACAAAGTAACTTACTCCATGACCAACCCTTACAGATTTATTATTAGTATTGATTGATTGATGATTGATGGTAATATGTGTAGACGTAGATATAGATTAGACAATAATTTTTCTCAAGGTAGTTTTTTTTAATACGACCAGTAGATTTTCTTTTAATTATGTCATTCTTTTCTATGCGATGATGACACGCCTCGTAAATACTGATTCATTTTAAAACTCACGTGAAAACCCTCCACTCGGAAGACCAGTTCTCGCATAACAGGTTCACCATGTTTAACAGGATTTCATCTAATATATTTCAAGTAAATAGCACATTGACCTTTAAGTTTAGACATTTTAGTTATGGCATTTATAAAAACAGCTAGCAAATATTTGAAAAATAGCTTAGTAACTTAGTTTATCAAAAGAAATTGTAAAAAAACAACCTCTGTATGTTTTCTTGAATATAGTCTTAGTTGTATGTTAATTTGGACTGCTAATAATATTCCTTATTTTGTTCTCATTTGTACAATATTATTAAGGACTGAAGAATCGACTGATTCTGCTTGTTTTGTGTCTGGGTCTGTTCTGAGTTTCAGTTAGCCACTTTAGCTGTTGATCAATAAGCATTTGGAGACCAAAATGAGGGCAACCTAAATTACCTAGGAATTAAGATGCAATACTGCACAACAAATTGTAGCTTCTCGGAGATAACCGAACAAATGTAAAATTGGAACGTTTTTCTTAAATATTGTTTATAATATGGGAAAAAAGTAACCAATTAAAATTTTTGTACAAAACTTAATAATTAAATCTTAAAAACAAATGTAGTTGTCGCTAAAAAAATTATTACTTTGACACAAAAGGTTTTTTTTGAGCAGTAATTTACGTACTATATTATTTTTATTTTTATTACAAAAACTAGAATTTATTGTATAAATCTGTCCGAACTGAACTGTTTTAAATATACTTAGTTTATTATGCTTAGGGCATCTTTCACGAACTACATGTAAAGTGTTGATTACTTACTTTTAGAAATCATTTTCTGTTATATTGAATTATGCACTCGGTTTACTGCATCATTCGATAGGCGAATTTTTATTATTATTTTCTATTTAATGTTTGGGACGTTTACCGTATAAACAAAGGTATATCAGCTAAATTATTCCTGGTTACCGGTGACTTTAAATGACAGTTCGGCCTAATTGACGTTTGTGAAATAGGCGCTTAGTATTTTTATATAAGTTTTAAGTCAAATTAAACGACGAAAATAAAACTTTTCACTAAGTCCTCGCATTAAAACAGTGGAACAATTATTTCAACTCCCGAAAGACAAGGAGAGATTGCCTGCCAACCTTCAGTAAGTAATGGAGAGGCACAATAATAAAAAAGAAGATTACACAGGAAAGAAGTTGATTTATTTTCGCACTCTTATTGACAATTTTGCTCACGTTACGTAATAAATTTTCTGAGGTAAAATATCACATAGAATTAGACTACAAAATATCATCGATTACACTCCTAAGCGCCTCTTTCACAAACGTCAAGTAGGCTAAACGGTCACTTAAAGTCACCTGTCACCGGGAATAATTTAGCTGATATACCTTTGTACGGTAAACGTCCCAAACATTAAATAGAAAATAATAAAAAAATTCGCCTATCGAATGATGCAGTAAACCGAGTGCATAATTCAATAAAACAGAAAATGATTTCTAAAAGTAACTAATCAACACTTAACATGTAGTTTGTGAAAGAAACCCTTAGAGGCCCTAATACTCGTAAATGAATTACAACTATTTAGCACTTCAACGAAAGCGATACTCGCGCAATCATAATGGTTGACAGTATTTTTTCCATGTACTTTGGCATGATCGTTGACAGCGACATCTTGTTTTCTAGATGAATGAGTTTTTGCAAGAACTTAAAAAACTTAACGAGCGCACACCCCAAGGTCTGCTTTCATAACAAGTTGAGAAATGTATATGTCAATATTATCTTAGTTATTTCAATGTTAATATGACCATTAAGTGGCAAGTGGGTGAAGGTTGCAGCATTTCGGATATGCGTGTTACATTTTATGGGTTTTGTCTTCCACCACCAACTGTTGTGACAATATTAAGAGTAAAACAATATGTGGTACTAAATTGCCATAATATAGGTATTATTTATAGTTAACTGGAAGAAAGACATCCATTTAACTTTGAGCCTTTTTTTAATATGCATTTTGTTTAAAATAAATGTCATTAATTAACTTTTTTAGTCAAACAATAGTACGTTTGTTAATCATACCTATTTTTAGAATAGACCATAAAAATTTGACGTTTCAGCGATTCTGTGCGCGTGCGCAAGTAGCAGAATATCAAATTCAGTAAACGTATGCCATGTCTCTTTTGTATTGAGGTATTTTATGTAAATGCATTATTTAACTTTCTAGGATCAATGATTATTTATCAGATTTACTTATAAATGAAAAACATTAACCTCCTATTTTAAAACTATTAGGGAAATCCTATTTTTTATTACTGCTATTTAACGATTTGTGTTTCCGTTTTCAACCATTGTGAATTCAACACCTATTAAAGTAATATATATTTTTTTATTATAGTGACTTTAAAACATTTTTAGTAAGATTTTAATTTTAAAATACTATTTAAAATTAAATACCATCGTCCCTTGTCACTTAAAATACTTATTATATAAAAAAAATTATAGTTTAAATATTTTTTTTATTAATAAAGCACTCCGTACTACTCGTATGTACCCTGAACATTTCTGACAGTGAAAGTAACCTGTAACGCCATCTACACATTATTTTGAAGACTAATAAAAAATCGCCGTACACGTTCTGATATTTCTCCAGATAATTCTTAAAATATGTACGTACTCTACTTTATCCTTTACACAATTTAGGGCCTCTTTCACGAACTAAAAGTAAAGTGTTGATTAGTTACTTTTAGAAATCATTTTCTTTTTTTATTGAATTATGCACTCGGTTTACTGCATCATTCGATAGCCGAATTTTTATTATTATTTTCTATTTAATGTTTGGGACGTTTACCGTACAAACAAAGGTATATCAGCTAAATTATTCTCGGTGACAGGTGAGGTTGATGTTGAGGCGCTTAGTCAAATTAAAAATACTTTCTATCACTATTTTTTTTTTTAAATTATTCTTCCGAAACCCACTCAAAATTTCCTCTATTAGAACAATAAATGATACGAACAACGATTTTATTTAAATGAAAAATAATAAGTTAGATATTAAAAAAAAATATTATTTTCATTTATTGGCAAACAAACTGTTAGTAGACTTTCATGCTCTTACGGTTGCTTGCGTGATCAACATTAATTACTATAATATTTGTGTTATTTCTTGAATAGAAATCACAGCCTCGACACACAAAATATTGCGAAAATAACTGATACATGTATGTACTGTTCTATTCAACACATTTGCATATAAATTTTATTTTACAAAATCAGTGGTATATTTGGAAATTAATTAATTTCAAGGAGGATGTCTAAAGGTCTCGTTTGAAGATAAATCTATTGTCTATCTCATGTGTGTTTCATCTGTTCGGCGCTATTGCTTGTCATCTTAAGTGTTAAAACTTCAGACACAATTTTAAAGGAATTACAATGTTCTTTTAAATTTTTAACTATTTTTTAACTATTTTTTATCATCACAAAATATTATAATGCTGTTTCTTTTTAAATGTTATTATTTCAATCGTATATTAACAACAAAACAAATTGTGATCCGTTTTCTACAGGTATCTGTGTCCATCTGTGTTCTTAGATGGAAAACGTCCTCGTACTTTGAACCGGTCAAGTAGGTTCGTCCGCTTATACTTATTGCAGAAGTTGAGACTTTCTGCGTTTGTAATAGAACGCAATTAACGTTGCCGCAACTGGCACTTACGTCCTTGAGTAATGTGGGAGTGAACGCTTCTGATTGGCAGAGGGAACGCGGGCAATTCAATTGTAGCGTGAGTCGCGGCGCGCGCGCACTTTCGCATTTTTGAGCTTTAAAATCTCATAAATTCGCTTTCGTTTGTACGAACGAGATGTCTATTTGATTTTTCTTCTTTTTAAATTAATATTTAAAAAAATGACAGATCTCGTTAGACACAATAGGTAAATATCTATAAACATTTTTAGATGCAATTTATTAGTCTTTAAAAAACTTTTAAAAAATGTTTTCATTAATTTTAATTATATTATCTAGCTATAAGATCACGAAGTACTATGATTGTGTGGTTAAAAAAATCCTTTTTTTTTTTTTTCTAGGTGACAGCTTGCTACCGGCAAATTGTTACCGGCGGCGCATCGTAGTGCAGTGACTGTAAACTTTACTAATATTTTTGTTAGTACAGTGAAGTGACAGTGACTTTTGTTCAGTGAGTGTGTGGCCAAGAACATTGAAAATGTCGGGCTTTGTAAGAATCGCAATAAACGACATATATTCGGACAATAACTGGACAACGATTATAACCAAATATTGGATGCTAGCTGAGAGAGTATCAGGTAATTTTTAATTACTAATTGTTGTTAAGTATGTATATATTATTTTGAAATATTTCAGTTATTGATATGATCCAGAATTAGATTCCTTTTATAAACAATAGAATCCATAATCATAAAAGTTTATAGTAGTGTTTATTCAAAAATATTTTAAATGAATATATTATTGTACTTAGTAATTCGTAAAACTACTAGGCATTGAATAAAGACAAAAACGCTCTACAAAAAAACCTACACCTTTTTAAATTTTAATGTAAATATTCCGAAAAATATTCTCTACTTTGAATTCTCAAAAAAAAAAAAAAAAACAACGCGCTAAGTACATTTTTTATTCTTTTTATATTGACAACTCACTAGACCTAGAGTGCCAGAATGTCTACTAGCACTCTAGCTAGAACCTTTAGAAAAAAAAATACATTTTTAAGTCAATCTTGAAAATATAACGAGAATAAAATTATACAAATGCGTACCCAAAATAAGTGTATGTCAACCAGATGTCAACTTATTATAACTATAATCCATAAAAAATCTAAGGTTGCTAAGGGCAAGTTCGTTGTAGTAATTAATTCTGAGGCCATAATGGGTACCTACATACTAATTAAAGTTTGAAATGTTTGTAATTTTTCCATTGAAAGGGAGTTTTATTTGAGTCAGAATCTTTGTTGAAATAAAAAGGCAAAATTTCAATGTCTTAAAAAGTTTGAGAATATTTAATATGAGAAATATTTGAAATTAGCTGGCGCCCGCGACTTCGTCCGCGTTGAAAAAGAAAAAGTAGCCTATCCTGTGTCCAGTACGTCTGAATTTTTATCTACCAAGTTTTATGAAAATCACTTAATTCGTTTAAGAGTTATGGAGGAACATACATAGGTACATACAATACCTAAACTTACAGATTCATTATTAGTATTGATTGAGTATTGTGATGATATACAAAAAGATATATAAGAAAAATACTTTTTTCTTTATAATATTAAGGGCCTCTTTCACAAACTACATGTAAAGTGAACTTTTAGAAATCATTTACCTCTTAAAACCAAGTTAACTTTTATCCTTGCTTAGCCTTTTTTAATTTTTTTCAATTATACAAGAATAGTGACACTATTAAGTTCCAATCAATCAATCAACTTATTGATTTTTATGTATGTTTTAATTCTTAGAGTATTGAATTTAAATCTTAAAAAAGTTTATAATGGTCTAAAATGCTAACAAAATTCAATATAGCTTGGAAATCTCTAAAATAAATTATTAATGCATTTAAAAAAATGTACAAATTTTTAATGCCGCATTATAAAGGTAACAATAATATTTTTAATTTGATTGCAAGTTTTCAAAATTCCCTAAAAAAATTAATTTATCAAAGTAACTCAATTCAAAGTCAAAAATTTTAATTGACTTTTTATTTTTTGGAATCAACAAAAATTAAAAAGCAGTAATTAAAAAGATAATGTAAGTATTTATTTACATTTTCATATTGGAGAGATGAGATTTATAGCTGCCGAAGTGAGGATATATATTATCCGAACAGCTTAGGAAATCATGAATAAGCTTTAAAAGTATAAAAAGCACTGTAAAGCTGGCGATTAAAAGATATAATTAAATATGTGTAAACCTGCATTTTTTTAATTAATTTACTTTCTACAGATAACAATTGAAATCGAAATCTCCAGTTGTTATTATGTTTTTTTTAATCCACCTCAACCTACTCAACTTCATAGCTTATGGATTATCCATTGTAAACGATTGTCTAGTTTCAATATAAGACCCATTCATTGTAATAACAGATAACTTTCTAGTGCCACTTTTGTTTTAAACAATGTTGCTTAGGACCTCTTTCACAAACTACATGTAAAGTGTTGATTAGTTACTTTTAGAAATCATTTTCTGTTATATTGAATTATGCACTCGGTTTACTGCATCATTCGATAGCCGATTTTTTATTATTATTTTCTATTTAATGTTTGGGACGTTTACCGTACAAGCAAAGATATATCAGCTCCATTATCCCCGGTTACCGGTGACTTTAAATGACAGTTTGGCCTACTTGACGTTTGTGAAGGAGGCGCTTATTATAATAAGTAGACAAGTAAAAAAAAGCATTCCGAAATAAATTCGTACCTTATTACAGACTAATCTGTTTATTATAATAAGGTTTAAAAGGGCTTATGATATTAGTTTTGTTTGATATAATTATTTTAAAATTAAATAAATAAAAGGAATGCAATATGTTATTCAGAACTGTAAACTAATTACTGTAAAGTTTATCAAAATCGTACTGTTCAATAGTTTTTGCGTAGAATAACAACATCTATAATTATATATCATCAATCCTCACAAATTTTCGCATTAATATTACTCGTCTAGCTTTTTCTTCACAACTATATTTATTTCCTCTATCTTTTCATAGGAGAAATCGTCGTATTGCAATTTATAGGAAATATATTCCCTATATATTTTATTGAAAATCAGTAAAATAATTTAAAAACTTATGATCTGATAATATATAATTACATATTTCTTTATTCTAGATTCAAATGAATTAGATCTCTCAAACATACCTAGTAGTTCACATCGATACTTTCTCTGCAAGCCAATATCTTACATGAACATTGGTGTTTACTAACCATTATTTCGAAATTATCTGAAAATTTAGTGCTCTTCAGATGCTACATAAGATTTTCCTATATTAAATCTGCTATAAATGTGTAAAGAATTTCTTACTGTTTGGTAAATTATGTAAGAAATAAACATAAAATATCCTGAGTACTGTGTCAGTTATATAATTACTTATCGATTTGAGTACCGCATTACACAGCTAATACTTAGATCAGTTTATTGGCGTTTCATTATTATGAAGATTTGTGCAAACAACCATGCATTGTAAGTAGAATAAAAAATATTTTATAAATATTTATATACTATCACATTTTGAATTTTTGAACTAACTATTTTATTTCTTTACTAATTTTACTTTTAAAGATTAGGTATATACTAAGGCCTTGAATGATATTCCTGTATTTAAAATGATCTTAAGTTAATATAATATTATCAAATAACACATAATGCTGTAATAGTTTCTTAGAAATGAAAAAAAAAACTGTTTTCTATTTCTAACAGAACTTAAGATGACCTTATCTCTATATACAAAAAAATCTTGTGTCACGTTGTTTGACGCCAATGGACTCCTAAACTAAAGAACAGTTTTTGATAAAACTTCGTAACTATGTGTAATTTGGTCCAACTTAAAAGATAGGATAGTTTTTATTTTGAACCCGAGCGAAGATGTATGATATAAATATATGTATGGAAGTAGTTTTTTCGATTTTTGACGCTTCTAGTACTCTAACCTCATTGTTTCCCATTAGGGTCAATTGATCCTTATAAGTAATAGAATCGCTTGGCGCCATAAAAACTAAACGTGAAAATTGTCGTTTTTCCCTCTGACTAAATCATTTTTCCAAAATCTTTGGGTATAATAACCATTAAAATTATGGATAGCCTTCTAAGATTTTTTGTTCTAGCTAAAATGGTACCCTTACTGACTAAAAGTATAGCTGCCCTTACTGACCCGTCTCAAATTACCACCCTGTATATAATTGTATAAAGTATGAGACTGATGATAACTAGATAGTTACCGTCTCCTATTAACATAAGCAAAGTCATAGCGATTACAAGAACACCGTCGACATAGAGGATTAAAGATAAGGTAGAAAAAGTAGATAGGCAAATAGGCTCTGACATCCCTTACTCACTCACCGAAATACAATTTGTAACTTACTGTTTTCATCTTAATTTTCAAGATTAATTTTAATAAGAACACTTTTTTAATAGAACACATTTTCACAGCTGTAATCTGTGTTTCACTTTGTAGCTTTCACTCTCATGGAAGGTCGTGACTTCTAAGCAGACAAATACATAATATAAACTGCATATTCATATTCATGAGAAAGTGTATTGTTTGAAATTTAAATTTAAATAAAAATTTCTTTAAAATATAAAAATTGCTTTAGTACATATATAGGCAAAAGAAATACTAAACAAAGGCAGTTAATTATACCCTAAAATATTTTATAACATGTATATTATTATTAATATTAGCCGGGAGCCGTAAATGCATTCTACGTAATTATTTCTTATGATTGCAGTAAAGAATAGATAGAAAGAATAATCTATATCTATATCCTACTAATAATATAAATTTAAAAGTATGTGATGTTTTTCAGGTTAACTCTTTTATTAGTCAAATCTGACTAATATGCCATGTGAATAATAAAAATAAAAATTTATATATTCTTTCAGATCCTCGTGTACAAGGATGGTTCCTCTTCGATACACCACTGCCAACCCTGGCGATGGTGTTGGTGTACCTCGCATTCGTCATGGTGATAGGTCCACTGTGGATGTCGAACAAGAAACCATTCAAAATAACAAACACCCTTGTCATATATAACGCCTTTCAAGTATTATTGTCATCGTATATGTTCTATGAGGTAAGAATATTAAGTACTATTTAGAATACCTATTTGATAAAAAAAAACCGCTCTAAGTAAAAAAACGTTCAATTTCTTCCGAAGATAATTCCGTTTCCAAGTTTTAATGAAAATATTAATTTTAATTTTGAAGAAAAGAAAACACAATTTTATTAGGAAAATTTAATAATATAGAGTTAAAAAATATATTTTCATACGCGTAATGAATCAAAAAAAAAAATCATTATTCAGCTGTTTATATTTATAGCCGCTCAAAGAATCACTTTCTTTCATACATCGGAAGTATTTTATCAAAGCTTATAATGGCTTTTTTTTTACTCGATGCTAGGTGGAAAGGTAGGGGAATGAGATCTGGAATTCCCCTATCTCTAACATAACACAATTCTATTTTACTAATGAAAAGACGCAGTGTACCCTGCATCTACAAAAATACGAAAATTTACGAGTTTTCATACAATTTACAATTAACTTTGAAGTAATAATATATTTGTGCACAAAACATGAACCAATAGAAATAGCCCACATAGAAATTGGTGATATTGAAATAAATACAACTAATGAAGAATATTAGAGAACAAAAGGAAATACAATTGTATTAAAAGTATTTGATTGAACCTATACGATATGGAAAGTTAATGAAACAGGAATCAGCTGATGACGAATCCGGTTTGAAAGTGATTGTGAGATGAGGGTGCATTTACGATGTTACGAAACTCATGTAAGTTTATGAATTCTCGATAATTTCATAAACTTGTTTTAAGGAAAGAAGAAAGTTCTTATTTTCGGTTATGACATATACACTGTGTATACTTGAGTTAACTGTCTTGTATATATCAATATACTTCTTCGAAATTATGAAGTTTATCTTCCAAGACAAGAAGAGTTGTGGCAGAATTCATTTAACGATAGAGAATTATAAAATTACAGGTTCCAAATATTTAGATAATTTCCCGCGTTTTCGCCTGCGACTAAAAATAAAGTCTACGTCCATCCTAAAGTTCTAAATATTTATGAAAGTATTTGTGAAATATAATGAGTAGTTTTAGAGATTACTTGTGCTACATCCAAATTTACAAACCTACAAAATGTATCTCTTTAAAGTGAGAGTTATGTGTACATTCCAGACCTCGTTCACTTCAGATGAGATAAGATATTCACAACAATTCGGAATGCCAACATTGTTAATATCTTTCATATTTTTTTATCACTGACAAATTTCAAAGGCGACAAGTCACTCCTCAGTGAAAGTTTTTTTTTTTGCTAAACCCACTCATTTATAGTAGACATTCTTATGTGATAAAGGTTTGGAGACATTTTCTATTAGTTTCTGACTCTTCACTTACATTCTTATTCACATTCAAACGCCTCATCTCTTACTAACAACAATAAAGTCTCATCTCTGCAAGTCTTAGTTACCACAAATCAATTCGTGTTATTCAAGTGAGCAAAACAGATTGCGTTATTGACTCCACATTTCCTTTCTTCTATATTGGTTGCATTGGTAATCGTAAGAGAATTGCTATCACCCTGCGCGCTCCGCAGTGCGTGAAGTGCGTCCACGGTTCACCGGACACTTTTCGTAACACAACTTATAATGTAAAACATAAAACGGTCAAGGTTTACATCGCTTTATTAGATTCGATGTTTACGGAACTATGTTGCAATATACATGAGAATAACGTTCATGTAAAGCATGCCTTGAAGTACAACCGGAAAATGAAAATATTAGAAAAACTATATAAGTAAAGGTGAAAAGGACTGGCTATTGACATTCTTAACAGAAAACTTCTAGGATTTCTCAATAGTTTCGGGGTTTTAAATGGAAGAAACAAAAATTTTAGATTTTGGACAGGAATTTTAGTGGTATTAGCACTAAACTGTGGATATATTCCAAAATAAGGCGTTGATCGAATCGTAGGTACTCCCAATTGAGATTGGAGATATTTTGATCGCGATCCTTATCATTGAGGATTTAGAAGTTTATCTTTATAAACTCTAGTGTACATGTTATCCTGTTGTATAACTAAATAACATTACAAAATGCGTTTAGTAGTTTATAATTTTAGTTGGATTCTATGCTTATGTATTGAATTTCACTGATTCTTATATTCCTATTTATTTATTTATTATATTATGTTCAGATGTATTTGTATTTACGTATATTTATATTGTTATTTTATCAAATTTTAATATGATTTATTTGAATTGCAGCACTTGATGTCAGGATGGTGGGGCGACTACAGCCTTACGTGTCAACCAGTGGACTACAGCACGAGTGACAAAGCTACGAGGGTAAGTTACTTTTTCGTTACTAAATAACATATTTTTGACATATGTTAAGAGTGGCATAAAGCAAACAAAATTTGTAATTTCACCCGCGTGGCCCCTTGGACATGACAGTGACACAAAATACGTAGAACTACGCACAACATGCGACGAAAGATAGCGCATCTATCTCGCTTCATAAAAATGTTATGTGCCAAAAGTATTAAATATTAATTATTCTTCGTAAACTACAATGTCAAATGAAAAATTGTTACATACAGCCTTAGATAATATGTGAAGTGAAATTACTGATACACTTTCAGCTTTGTAATGTGTGTCATTTTGAAAATAAAACTAAAATCGACGGAAATGAGAGCTCACTTGGTGATTTTTTTCTATCGATAAAATTTCATTTATTATGTTTTCTGTTACAGTCGTCACTTTCATTTATAATGTATTTATCTATTTAAAAAAATTAATTAAATTAGACTTTGTTTACTTAGATAAAATTTAAATCTAGGATTGGCTATTTCTCTTTATAAGAGCTCTTAAGCTTATAACGCTCTTAAGCCACAATACTGGGAGTACTAACTTTATAAGTCTTATGATGGCTGCATAAGACCAGTTACTACCATGTTATATATCGCCAATCGATACTTCAGGCTTCTTTATGATTTTATTTGTATGTTAACATAACCCGTAAAGTTATGTGACCAAAATCAAAATTCCAATTAAATTTCTATAAGTTGTTCTCATATCGACTAATTTAGTATAACAACTCCACAATGACTTTCTCTTGACAATATCTACTAACTCATCTTATATGATTAATCGGTGTAGCCAGGTGTATTTTTTGCAGTCAAACACAAAGTTCTTTTTGCAAAGGATTAAGGTTCAATGTTGTCGTGCGCATTAAGAAGAGTCAAAGAAAGTAAGAGCAGTTCGCTTTGCGGTCACTGTCGCGATGTAACATTGTCATAGACTATTCATTGTTACCAACATGCCTTTAGAACTGAAAGTCGTTACATAAATATTTTTCAAAGATAAAAAAATTAAATGTGAGCAAAATTAAAATACCACTAATTTATAGATACGAAAGTTCATGAGATTGGATTTTTGAATATATGTTATTTCACACAAAGATCATTGAACTAATTTTAATAAAATTAACACATTTGTCATAATTTAAAAAGATACGCTGACAGAGTGGCGGTTAAATTTAGTGAATTTATTTTTTATGTATTTTTTGCTCATATAAATGATAAAAAAGAAACTAAATGTGCGCTCGCGCCATCTGTTGATAAGTTTCTATTAAAGTAGAACTAACAACCCACAAGAACGCATTCCCTTAACAATTTGTTATTACCTTAATATATTTAATATCCAGGAATGACGTAGGTATCTGAATACGAGTATATAGTTTCATTTGAATACATTCAACAGTTTGGGTGGTACTAAGTAATTAACATAAATATGAGAATTTTTTTTAATATTTCACACTTTCACATTCATTATATAAATAGTGAAAATTTCAAACGAACGGTCTTTTAGGTAGGGACCAGTCATTGTAGTGTTAATTTTAGGCTGTCAAAGAAAGCTAAGTGTCAATGAAAACGATAATTGATCATTTGCAAATTTAAAAAAAACCGGTTAGCAAAAATTTTTTATATTGACTGTCGCATCTGTGCAATAACTATTCTATGGCTGTCGGTCAAGTTTGTTCAATGGCACCAGGCTCACGGCACACTTACAGACTTTCTAATACGAAAGAAAATTCAAATGTATTTGTATTTAGGAAGAGGTGTGGTTGAAGTGTTTAGGGTGGTGTGTAGAAAATTTTTTTTAACATTTTTATTACATTTTAGCATAAATTTAAAAACATAAATGTCTTTTAATTTTTCATCCAGCCTTTTGAAGGTTATAAATTTTGAAATGAAGTTTATTGTAGTGTTCTTCTTCATGGAAAACATAATACGACATATATCATCAAGTGGACCGTAAGCCTGTCTTATTAAAAAGAATATCATCAATACTAATAATAAATCTGTAAGGGTCGGTCATGGAGTAATTTACTTTGTTTTCAGAGATATCGTGTTTATAGGCTCTATACATGATACTGAAACTAAATTGACAATTTTTAGAATTTTTTTCTCTATGTATGTATGTTTCTCCATAACTCTTAAACGAATTAACTGATTTTCATGAAACTTGGTAGATATAAATTTAGACGTACGGGACACAAGATAGGCTACATTTTCTTTATCAACGCGGACAAAGTCGCGGGCGCCAGCTAGTTTATTGTAATAATTGCTTAGATTTCGGATTTTCATAATAAATTTTATAAAATTAATTGCATGGGTCTTTCAATTGATTTCTGAGAGCAAACTGAGAAGGATTGTATAACATTATAAAAAAATAATATAAAACATTTTTGAGTATTTCTAAGTTTTGCTTATTATATAATCGAATTGACTGAGAAACATTTAACTTTTGAGTATATTTACAAATATTTCTGTCAAAAGCATCTTTTGTTCATATAAATGATCACAATGAATATTTTTTTGTATTCAGCCAGTTACATTAGGTTTTCCGTCGTAACCTAAGCAAAAAATGTAAGTTCACGACAATTAGATTTATGTAGTTTTTGAATGTGGTATATGTCATTGGCCTTTCTTTTAATGGGAATTACCGACTTTTATGTTACCGAAAACTGGTATATACTTGAATTAGGTATACCAGAATATTAATCATTACTGGCGGGTTTTACTAACGAAACACAATGTCGCGAGTATCTATTAAAGTACACTGACTTCTCTAAAATATTAGTTAAAAATATACCTACACGCTACACGGTTCGTTGTATTACTTACTTATACTTTTAAATAAATGTGTATGCTGGTAAATAATGGTAAATAAATGGATCCTGGTAAATAATATTACCAATGGAGAGACAGAGAAGAAGACTCTCAGAGGCCGAGACCATTTTAGACATTCCATAACCACGAGCGCTCCTACAACACCTTTTTACAACCTTAGAAGATTACCAATTTTTTTTTTTTTTTTAAAAATTGATATCCTTACATATTATAAAACAAAGCCTCCGCCGGGTCCCATAAGCTCTAAAACTACTGCACCGATTTTCCAGCTGCTTTTACCAATGGATAGAGTGGTTCTCAAGGAATGTTTTAGTATATAATTTAATCAATAGTCGCGAGCAGCAGCTAGTTTAATAATATAAATTGTTTTATATTATTGAGTGCGAGTTCGGACGAATCCTAATTCGATACGGCTATCGTCGTAATTATTGTAACATCATATAATATGTAAAAAAACACGAAAAACTAGTTTATCAAACCTGTGATATAACGTTTTTAATGGAATCGAATAAAATTATGTTAATTTATAGTGCCAAAGCCATCAATTTAGCAATAAAAATTTTAAAAGAATAATATTAATATATTTGGGAATCCCACATGAGATACCACGGTTAACAGTACTTTATAATCTGGTCAAAGTATTCGCAGATTAATGAAGTCACCTCAAACTAAAAGGTGTAAATTAGTAAATGTTTATGAATAGTAGAGCTTTTATAAAAACTAACACAATATACAGCTTCAACTTTTTAACTAGGTAACTAAATAATATGGTGACTATATTATGACTATGAAAAAAATACTAGACTAGACCAGACCCACAGGTAACTATGAAAAAAAAAAATAGATTTTTTTCGCTTGGTATTTAATATAGCATAAAAATATCCTTGCAAATCAATTTTAGCTTCTATATAAAACTCCATGCCGACGTATGTTGCAAACAGTCCCGCTATATAGCAGTCCATGAAAAATAAATGTGAAAATATATTTTTTCCCAGAGGTAAAGCTTACGACTACATTCTCGACCCGGATTCGTTTGATTTTTTTTTCTTGGAATTGATAGTTTTGTCTGGATGCTAAACGACGAAATGATAAACTAATATATCGCAAATGCAGTTTTTTTTTTTTTTTTTTTTTTTTTTTCATTTTAAGAAATTACTGTCGTAGCAGACGTAGGATATATATAGAATTTAGTTTTATCAGTGAACAAGGTTCCCACCAATACTACCCCTTTTTCATAACATAAAATTCCCAAATGTCATCCGGAACATCTGGGAATTAAAACCCTTATAGTTCCTCTAATTGACCCTGGTAGTTCCATAACGGGACAACTACAAATAGAGCGGGGCAAGTGGGAATACACGCACGTCGAACTTTTATTTTAAAAAAAAGAACTCTCGAATTTGCAATAGTCACAATAATTGAATTATCGACCATCTAAAATGACTTGTAACATTGAATGTGTGCACTTGACCGGTTTTCGCTTCATTCATCTCAGACATAAAGCAAGTGTCGTCTGCAAACATGACCTACAAATACAACAGCTTTCACTCTCACCTGAGATATTTAAGCTCTCCTATTGTACACATGTTACTAAAATCATCACTTTTAATGATGACTGTACCTAAATTTATTTTAAGAATAATGATTTCTGCACGATATAAATTATAGAATTACCCAAGGCTTAAGATCCAATTATTACGTAGCTCTTTCCAAAGATATATTATTTCGATACGTATGTCTAATGATTATAGTGAATAATTGCTCTTACTTAATTATAATCTTGTTGTTAATATTTTTGCATGCCTATGATAAAAAGGCGAAACATGATGTTCCTTTAACTCTCTGTAACACCTTTACTACCATGTTTTAGGCAAATAAATGATATTATTATTATTATTATTAAATAAAAGATTAATATCTCTAAAAATGTCTGTTTTGCTAATCTGAGGCACTCACATAAAATTATTCAAAAATATGAACAGCTAATTATTCTGGATTTAACCTTTCCTTCAGAAGTACCAACAGTCAGAAGAATATATTAAAAGAAATGTTAACATACTTTAATATAAAGTCATTATAATTTAGGGTATCTACACTACGTTTCACAGTCATTTGGCACATTGCCCCATCCCTTCTTCCCTTATCCCTGATCCTACTATAGTGCGAGGCCCATTTGCAGTGCCTGTGGCGTTACTTGCGTTATAGTATAGGCAACGATAGGCACCTACCATTAAGTGAGCCGTCTATCTGTCTGCACCTTAACATAAAAAAACCAGTTGATTATTAAATTAACTCTCCAATTGTTGTATGTATAGATATGATCTTTGCAGATGTTACACCTGTGCTGGGTGTACTACTTCTCGAAGCTGTCAGAGTTCGCTGACACAGTGTTCTTCGTCTTGCGCAAGAAGAAGGGACAAATTTCGTGGCTCCATCTCTATCATCACTCGCTGACACCTTTCGAAGCCTGGATGCTTGTCAAGTTCATCGCCGGTATGTCATAAATATATATTTTACCAACCTTTCTTAATATTTTATAAGAAAAATAAAAACATAACTCTGTCTATTTCCCTGCTTAACTTCTTCTAAACTAACGAACGAATTAAAATACAGTTTTCACCCTAGGTTTTCACTAATAGAAATAGCGATAAGCGATAAAGATTTGTGTACATACAATTTGCAGTCTTATAGTCCTTATTTATTCATATTTTATAATTCTTTAAGATAGTTCATTATATTTTATATTATGACCTAGAGAAGTTTTGCAGTCCATAATTTTAAATAGATCAATACCAAATTTTTTACTGTCAACAGGTGGTCATGGAACCTTCTCTAACATCGTCAACAATTTGGTTCATGTGATAATGTATGGTTACTACATGGTTGCTGCAATGGGGCCTCAGTACCAAAAATATTTATGGTGGAAAAAACATCTCACCACTCTACAACTAGTAAGTATTATTTGGTTTTCTGTATTGGTTTGTTCCAAATCGACAACGTCTAAATTTTATACCCATTTCTGAGGAATTTTCTATATCAGAAAAAAATTGCACAAAAAAATTGCATCCATACGAAACCGGGGGCAGGTCGCTTAATTTACATAATTCGAATAGAGAACGCAAGTGTATTAAGTACTATACTACCTACTTTCGATTTCTTTAACGTGTATCTTAAATATTTCGTGAGTCTCCTAAACGAATTATTTTCTTTGTCAAGTTCAATAATAAAAATGGCGAATGTCGGAATTATACTTTCACTTTCACGACGTTCATGACGTCCGTCAAGAATTCAAGGTCGGCTGCGAATTACTCAGGAGGATTGCCAGATTGAACTTACACGGTCTACTTATTTGTTACTTCAAAAATTACAACGCTCAGAGATAAGTGAATCTTACTTAATTGTTGCTTAACATTCACTGCGTTGTTTATTGGTAACGCGAAACCTTTCCAATTAAATTAAGTATTTCCTTGTTACTTTTCATTTCTACTTGAAATGCAATTAAATATGCTTGCATTAAACCTGCACCACTTCGACTTCATAACGGAAATTATATTAATATATTTTCAAATTCATACTTTTGAGAAAGGAAACTCTGTGAAGACGTTGCAAGTCTTGCTGAGAACGTAAACAGACATATAAATAAGTTATTTATTTATTTATTTATTTATTAATACTTTAGATAACCTAACTTTAGATAGTATGGGCCTTTTAAGAATGCTCAAGGTTGCTCAGCGACTTCAGCGAGCTATGAAGAGGGCTATGCTCGGGGCATTTCTTATTCACTCACCGAAACTGCCTACTCTGGTCCTACTTACTTAAACATAAAATTGAAATATAATATCATATGATAATATTAAATCGATATAACACTAGTGAGATAATTTTGTAATTGACTACATATTTTTTTATTATTATTAAATTTCCTAAAATTTAAGAAATAAATTTTATTTAATGTTATTTCTCGAATTTTGTTTCTGATTATGGCAAGGACCGCGCCTAGAATTCCGCAAGACGGCCGTGGCTACGGGATCTACTCTTGTGCAACTTAGGATATGCGATTTAAGTTCAATGAACGACATGATTTAACATACACTGCACATGCACATACATCGTTTAAATTTTTACTCGATTATTAATACTACTTAAAATTTGAGTTTTTTTGTCTAATTCTTGTAATAAAATTTGACAGCGAAATTATTTAAGTATTACGAGTATAAAGCTTTTCAAGTAATCTTTTACCGAAACTTAGTAACGATGAAACTGGAATTTTTCTGTCAGTATGAAATTATATTACTTTGGGCCTCTTCACAAAGTAAAATTAAAGTGTTGATTAGTTACTTTTAGAAATCATTTTCTGTTTTATTGAATTATGCACTCGGTTTACTGCGTCATTCGATAGGCGAATTTTTTTTATTATTTTCTATTTAATATTTGGGACGTTTACCGTACAAACAAAGGTAGGTATATCAGCTAAATTATTCCCGGTGATAGGTGACTTTAAGTAACAGTTTAGCCTACTTGACGTTTGTGAAAGAGGCGCTCATTATATTTGTTTGTATGTAGGAAGTAATCTCCGAAACCCATACGATTTAAAAAATCTTTTAACAATAGTTAGAATAGAATTTCAGGGTGGACATAGGCTTAATATTCCACCCTAGCTTCCAGCTTACTAAAAATAAACATCCAAAAGTATAATAACGTAAGGTGTCTGTATGTCAGACGTTACATTGCTTTACATTTAGTGTCAGGCGTTCCTTCTTTTATTTTAAAGTTAAAGCTAAAGTATTTATTTTTAAATTGGTACTAAAGTTTTAATAGCTTCGTCTTTTTTTTTTTCTTTTCAAATGAATTCAATGATGTGCTCAATCTTGAGATTAGTTAACATTTTATTAATTTCTCATTGCCCAACTTCACAACTTTAATATCTACTTGTCGTAGCCAACTTGTTCATCAAAGTAGCCAACTTATAAATTGACAGTATACTATGACTTTATAAAGTTAAGAGTTGATTTCAACACCCCCCGGCTCGCGACGAAACGTGTATCCTTTCTCTGTATTGCGTCGTGTTTCAAACATTCTAGAATCACCGGATAGATATCCTTCAAAGTTATTACACAATTTATTAATAATACGTATTTATTGCGTGGTTTTGCGATTTTATATAAAATTTTAAATAGATACGTACGTTATTAATTCACAAGAGTAGCAAATAACAGTTTATAATTTTGACATTGTCGAACTTTTTTCTTATGTAAGTACTAGCTGGTGCCCGCGACTTCGTCCGCGTTCAGGATGAAAGGTACCCTATGTCCTTTCTAGTGGCCCAGACAACGTGTATGCAAAATTTCATGGTGATCGGTTCAGTAGTTTTTGCGTGAAAGCGTAACAAACAAACTCACATTCACATTTATAATATTAGTAAGGATTTCATTTTAAAAAAATGTCAGGTAGGCTGACGGGCAAAAGTGAGGCTGAGGGTCCACTTACTGGTAGGTGGTTACCGTCGTCTATACAAACGAAAATCGAGAAAGGTTGATATTATTTTTATATAATATTCAGAAAAAATGCATTCGTGCAAAGCGCTTAATTACGAGTATAATAAAAAAAAAGTTAGTAACGGTTTTTTTTCTTAAATTAGATATTTTCCTAATATGTTATTATTTAATTTTCAGGTCCAATTCTTCATGGTGCTATTCCACTCTATAAGTGCTCTTGTCTATGACTGTGGATATCCAAAGTAAGTAAAACATTGAGTAAATAGACAACTAAGTAATGACTTTCACAATTTAAACTTAAGAAAATAAAGATAAATTCTTTATTCTTACCTTCAGGATCCGTAAAATAAGTTTTTATAATAAGTCAATAAAAAATGTGGTGCCTCAATATAAGTTATTAATCAATTCACAGCAACTATCCAAAACCAAATTTAAACGATATTACTGAACAATACTGAAATCCTAGGAAAGTTCTTATGAAAATTTAAAAGTTGCCTGGAAAAACGTAAAAACGGAATTTTTTTTTTCTTTTTTTCATCCAAAGTTCCAAAATTCAAACATTTCAACCATAGCGAAGTGAATCTTTTATTGATATAAGGCACATCAATCAAAAACGACAGTAGTACGTCTGTTGGGTCAGCTACTAAATAAATAAATATCAAATATAAAATCTATACTTAAAAATCTATTATCTATCTGAAGTTTGTTTGTTTGGTTGAACGCGTTAATCTCAGGAACTACAGGTTCGAATTGAAAAATTCTTTTTGTGTTGTTAGTCCATTTTTTATCGAGAAAGGCTGGCTATATACCATTTCGAACGCGGACGAAGTCGCGGGCAACAGCTAGTGTAATATATACACTATGTCTATTCTAATGTCATATCACAGTTACAACATCGTTATAGAAATGCCTGCGCCACCAATAACTACGCACTGTTGACTGTTGACGCACTTTGCAACAACGGATGCAATTACAAAGAATTGCAGAGTAGAATGGAGGCAGCTCAAGTCTATTTCTCAAAGTACTCCTCCCTTTCCTGGTTTATACATTAACTGGCCGTTTATGTATTCTTGTTGTTATGTCCTATGTTGCAAATAAATTTATTCTTATTCTTTTTTTGCAGGATCATTGCATGCGGCCTTATCCTTCACTCCACAATCTTCATTGTCCTGTTTATGAATTTCTACATCCAAGCTTACAAAAAGAATAGACCAAGGAACAAAACGAATCCCGTTAACAACAATAATAACAACAACGGACACATACCCAACGGCCACCCTAAGACAAGCCAAGAAATTGCCAACGGTCATATAAAGACTGAAGAAAACTCAAAAACGAATGGTCACATTAAGAATGGTTACACGAATGGACATATTTCAGCAGAAAAGGTGAAAGCCCAATAGTCTTTTTATTTTTCTGTAGAATTTTTTGTTAGGGATATTTTTATTTTTGAAAAAAAAAGAAAGAACCTGAATAATTTGATATCTGCCTCTGTTCATGAGTGATTTTAGTGAAACTATAGTGCTTCCAATAAAATAAAAATATATAAAATAAAAAGCTCATTAGAAAATGAGCATAATTATGGGATTTAATTGAACACTAACAAATATCTGTTATATTTTGATAGTGTACATTTTAATAAAGCTAAAAACTCATTTTGTATTTGTATTTTGTATAATAAAGACAGCTTTTAGACTACAAATAAAAAACTGAATAAATTAACGATTTTTATATTACATTTGCTCTTAGATAACTTCTTTTATCATAGAATCGGAATAAATTAAAGTAGTAAAAGTATCTCTCTAATTTGCTCAAAACAAGGTGATATTTAAGTAACTTAAATTTCCACTTTCATTGCGAGCTATAATATTTGCAAGAACACCATTGTGTATATTTTAATATAAATAGTTATTGTAAAGGCGCCACCTCGGTGGGCGCCAGTTGTAAGGGTCACACGTTGGTAGGCCCCTTACATCTGGGCGTCAGTTGTAAGGAGGCAGCCTCAGTGGGCACCAGTTGTAAGGGCCACTCGTTGGTGGACCACTTGTAAGTGGCCCCACATTGGGTGCCAGTTGTAAGCGCCACCGAGGTGAGCCCCTTACATGATTATAATTTTATTGTTTTTAGAACAATAAGTACCTGGTACGTTTACACCTAGTGTATACATTAGTTTAGTTTTTGGTATACTTATATATTCTTTTGTTGTGGTTCGTTACACATTACACATACGTTTTTGTAGAAACAATATGCAGAGAAAACAAAAAAATACAATAAAAAACTATTTACTGTATAATATAGTCTCAAGTTTTTCTATACATATAGTTTTCTGATTTTAAATTATGCAGGTTGAACTTATTGAATTACCCAAATTTTTTAGGCATAAGATAAGAAAACAGAAATATTTCAATGTTTAAATAATGTTATCATACGGACATATAAACTTTAAAACATGTAAAACATAATATATAAATTTAAACCCGTTTAGGGGTTATTTTGAATTTGAACTTAAACATGAAATTTGACATTTTTGTCGAAATATTTTTAAGGAAACTGTCGTCAAAATATCTTTCTACAGAAAGATCATTGGATCACAATATAAAAGTTTTATTACTGTAGAAAAAATCACATATGAACATTTCTTTTTTAAAATCAAGGCATTTGCATTAACACTCACTAGCGTCGGTTGTTTATAAGGATGGTAACCACATGCCACCATTTTTCGTGACCATACGTCGCTTATTTAAAAGTAGACCATCAGGCTACCTGCCAAGATTAACTTAAAAAAGGAAATCGTTTTGACCAGAATGTCAATTTTTTATAAGTAAATGGTAAAACACTATATTTTATGTTTTTTTTTTAATTGTCAAACATTAATTTTATTCATAATCCCTCACGATTAAACTACCTCGTGACAATTACCGTCCACAAAACTAGATGTAGTATATTATTATTAAATAAGTTTTCCGTCCGCTATTAGCTTTACTGAATATATTTATTATAATATGAGAATATTTTTAATAGAAGATAATATCGTCACAAATACATGGTCGCAAACTTTTACTGTAATTAAAAAAAAATTAAAATAAGTATTTTATAAATTAAAAAAAACTTCTCTTTTATTTGAAAATAAAATGTAAATGTGAAACGAATCAAAAAGTTTTTTGTTGTATCATTGTTTCGTAAAAGTTTGAACAGTAAAAACCCAAGCTATAAATGTGACAAAAATTAGTAGGCACCAGTGCTATGCCTATATCTATAAACATATACAATAATTAATCAATATTATATTAGCTATTTTCATACTACAATATCGGATTTTTTTAGAACCTTTGAGATTATACACAGAATGTAAAAAATAAAAGAATTCTTTATAGCTCTCATTGAAAGTTGTGGAATAGTTCTATTATTAATTTTGTACGATAAATAAAAATAAAGTGTAGGTATATGTTTTTATAACATACCAGTCAGTTTTAGGTAATTTTTTTAGTAATATTAAATAGAAATAAGTAGGTGATGTACATTCTGTATAATTAATACCTTTTTATAATAAGGATCATGTATAATATTATACTATAAAATATAACTTTTATAAATAAAATTTTTGGAATAAAAAGTCTATATTTTTCACTTTTATCTCATAAAGTTGGTATAGAATTACTGAGAATGGGTGAAGCAAATATTTTCAGGGACGTTTCACATAAAATACTGGTAATAAATGCTGTCCGGACGTCCCATACAACAGGTGCAAGGAAATAATTATTATGTCAGACAGTGATGAGGAAAAACTTTTATATGATTAAGAATAAGGAATAAGGAAGGGACGTGGAAATGGGATTTTGTAATCTTTTACTCACTCACCGAAACACAATAGCACGCATGCTGTTATTTCACAGCGGTCTAGGACCTAGGTGATTACTGCTGCCACTACAGGCTGCCGAAGCCGAAGCCGGCCCTAAAAATATATCCGTCTTTCTCTTCTGTCTGCTGACCGTCATAAAAGTTAACAAAAATACAAAAGGTTTATCAAAGTTCTATATAATTACACAGTATATGTGTGGTTTCATTCCAAACAATAAAGCGAACTCAGTGTGCTACAGATAGCGTCATCTAGTGAATGAATTTTAACTTATTTCGTAAGTACACAATCAGAGCTCTCATCACTCACTATATAGCGTGAGAACAGAAGCGGTCTTGCAGGCTGTTTCTATAGATGTCACTATCTCCGTTATAAATAATTTTGGAAAAACAGGAAAATAAATTTTATTTCAAACATTGACCCAGAGTTCAACTATTAAAAAACGTATCATATAGATGCTACTACCAGAATCCTGCGGCTTTGCTTGCGTTAATTTAGACCTTGTTTAGCTTTCACCGGTCTACCACAAGCATACCGTCGCAGCTAACTAGAACATATATTATATACCTATATTTTCCGTTATATACGCATTTCTATGGGTGGTATTTTTTCTTAAATTTTCGTTTTTGGAGTATTGAAAAGGATCTTTCAGTTGAAAAACTAAAAGAGCCTGTTTAATTAGCAATTTATCGAAGTATGTTTGTCACCTACCATGAAGCAGACCGCCAGCCTGTCTGTCTACCTTAACGTAAAAAATAAATTCAATTAAATTAATTACATTAAGCGCCTATTTCTCAAACGTCAATTAGGCCAAACTGTCATTCAAAGTCACCGGTAACCGGGAATAATTTAGCTAATATACCTTTGTTTGTACGGTAAACGTCCCAAACATTAAATAGAAAATAATAAAAAAAATTCGGCTATCGAATGATGCAGTAAACCGAGTGCATAATTCAATATAACAGAAAATGATTTCTAAAAGTAAGTAATCAACACTTTACTCTTAGTTCGTGAAAGAGGCCCTAATTAATTTGTAATTAAATCAAAAGGATTAAAAAGTTTTCGTTCTGTCTTAATGGCAGACGAGAATGAGTTTTAATGGTCTATCTATAATGACTGAAAGTGATTTAAAGTCGTGAATAAAATAATCCATGGTTGCGTGTTTTTAAAATTGGTTTAATAAAAACTTTAAAATCATAACTAATGTAACAGTTATTCTTGTTTAAGAAATGAAAAAACAAATATAAAAAGGTAAAAGTTTTTAATTAATCCTTCAGCTGTAATTAGCAGCTGTTAAGGGGATCGTGAAATGTTGAAATCCTATAAAAATTACAGCGTCGTTACTACTCCATTTATAGCCAATTGGTAGGCACTAATTGAAACGGATCCAAAATTTAACGGTGTGCCGATATAACTTCGAGTCCCTCGCTAAGCCTTCTCTACAACCTTAATTATCGCCCTACAAAATGTCAATAAACCTGACGGTCCGAACGTTTTTTCTCCCCTTTCTAATTTGTTAGCCCTAAAATCGCGGCCCTATATTTCGTACAGTAAGAGCCAACATTTTAAATCCCCCTCACCCCCCGCGGTCAGTGCACACACTAAATAGCAAAATGCAATCCCATACAAATGTAAAGTTCAACTTACACTGGGTAGAAATAACCCTGCATTTAGGAGGGTACAGGGTTGAAACGCACAGTTTCGTTCGTCTCTACCTTTTGTCAACGAATGAATGAGAGAGATGGCGTTACTGTTTCCAATGCTTTCGACGTTTCATTTTACGCACACATTTGCTAAATGACAAATTCAAACTTATGTACATAATTACATACGTAATATAAATTTAATAATATATTCACAAAGAGACACGGCTTACATAAGCCAATATAAAAAGTGTTTGTTTTAAAATAACGTATTATACTATTATACTACCAACTTTGTAAATTATATACTAAAACCTTCCTCGAGAACCACTCTATCCATTGGTGAAAACAGCATGAAAATCGGTGCAGTAGTTTTTGAGTTTATCGCGAACAGACAGACAGACAGACAGACAGACGCGGCGGAAGACTTTGTTTTATAATATGTAAGGATAAGGATAATGATAAATTATGATTGGTTTATAATTTTTATTTAATAATATTATATTATAGGTACTTTCGATTAGAATTTAAATTGAATACTTATATTTTAATGAAAAGCCATATCTTAATAGGATAAAAGATAAGGGATTAGGAGATTATATGGAAGGCTCTGACATATTCTACTCCCTCACAGAAATACAACAGCACACATGCAGGTCTTTGAGTATATTATACTCTAAGCATGCAGGTATTTTGCAGTGGTTGACACTTCCAGATGATTTGCTCAATTTAATACTACTAAAAGCACAATGCGTTCTGCTACTACTAAAATAAATAGTAGTAATATATTAAAATCTGATTACTTTAAAGTTTTTTGTAAAATTATGAGTGATCGATTATAATGAACGTGAAACGGAACGTTACACCGGCCGGGCAGAAAGAAACCCTGCCCGGGTGATTTTGGTTCAGTCGTGTGCGCGCTTTGACGCGTGCGTACCGCGGTTCTCTCCTCTTGTGGACTGATATTTATAAAATACAGCAACAATAAACCACAAAACAACCTCTGTATTCAATGAAACAAGTGTCTCGGTGCTTCGATCTGTGCATTTATTTATTGAGAGCAATAAATCGTAACGTTTTGTGTGAAAGTGTAGCCGCGGTTTGCCAGCCAGCGTCCCAGTAATGTGAATAATGACTTGAAACAAACATTTTGTACGGCAATAAATCGCCTGTTACATTGTACTTTAATCGGTAATGCGTTGTTAGGACACGGGATTGAATAGTGTACTGATTTTTTAACAATAAATCGCTGCACCGCAACGTCTAGGATGTATGGAATATGCTAATCAGCGGGTTTCTTTTGAGTCGTACACAAAAAGCTCTGCACTAGACAACTGCAATGCGATTTGTGTTGCAAATGCCTTCACTTTATTTACAACCAGGTTTTGTTAATTTACTTTTTTTTTAATCAAACATTTCCGCTTATGAACAAGATTAAAGATTTCATTTCAATGCATCTGCACTGCATCGCTTTAATTATCAGTTACGTAACAAATTTACAAGCTTTTTTTTTTATTTTTTTGGGTTTCAAAAGCGTACTATTGTACCTATATTTTTTTCATTTAATGAAGATAGGTAGCTTAATCTATTTTATTTTCGTAAACTGTTGTTGTTTCTATGCCTTCCTTTTATATTGATGTATCTACGCTTTTTGCTAATACCCTCACTGTCATAACAATCTGATGCCATATCAGGCCGTAGGCACCAGCTGTATTGGTTTTTATCCCCAGACCATGGTGTGGTTTTCGTAATACAACACAAATCTAATTCCAATTGTAAATAATAATTTAAGCACGTAGGTATTTATTACGATTAGCGTGCTTCATAGTGATTAATGATTTGTTTGTCAATCTACCTACATACATAATTATGTTACATTTTAAATTGATTTTTTTTTCATAGTCTTCACACAAAATATTTGTCTATTATGCATACATATTAAGTTCTAGGTCTTTGCTAAGTTCTTCTGCTAAATGCTTCTAAAGCAACCAACGGATTTGGTTTCACTTATGGAAATAAATTTGCAGAAAAAAATAACACTGCTGCCGCTGGGTTGCCAGTAATGAATAAAGTTATAAAAAAATGTCATGTTTGCGTATAAACCTTCGATTTTGAAGCAATATTCTGCTGTAATAAGTATGAAAACACATCTGCAAAGCAAACAGGATTAGAGTTGTTCATTAATTTCACACTAAACGCCCCAAAGCGATGTTCCCCGACACTCTTTGTAACAATATTACAACACGTCCTAAAATAATATTTTCCATTTTAATTCCACCGGACGAAACTGAATCAGTTCACGGAGAATGTGAATTTTATGATACGAGTATTGTGCTATCATAGGATTTGGAAAACTAAAAATACCCACTACTAAAACTCAACTAACTATATTTTTTTATTATTATTATGATTAGTTACTATCTATACTAATATATAAAGCTGAATAGTTTGTTTGTTTGTTTGGTTGTATGTGCTAATTTCAGGGACTACTAGTTCGAATTGAAAAATTATTTTTGTGTTGGATAGTCCATTTATCGAGGAAGGCTATAGAGAACGCAGACGAATTCGCGGGCACCAGCTAGTTATTTATAAAATAGTTTGCCCTGACCATCGAAGCAAAGCCAAAGTCTAGAACGGTGAAATTTGGAACATTTAGGTTTCTTTTATAATAAGCATTTTATAGCAAGGATTTTTGAAATTTTCAACTCAAGTCGGGGTCGGGTGGCTAATATGTTATTTGTTTAAAATAATCAAATATGATTATTATAAACAAAGCACTCGGTAAACAATCAATAGCGTCTTTTTTTAAATTAACAAATTTTAAAAACGTAACTGAAGAAGCTAAGAGAATATTGCCATTACTGGTGATTTTCATAAAAAAATCGTGATTCTAAGAAAAAACTTGAAAGCTAAAAGCATTCGCTTGAAACAATAAACGATCTTTACCAACTTTAAAACAATATTTAAAATTACCGTCGTCATAAACAAAGCATTCAGTGTTACCAACAGAAAAAATTAATTAAAACTAAATAAAAACACGTTGCTATGATCGCCACCACAGAACCAAACCTTAAAGTATTTGTACAAACAGATTCTAATAAAAATAAAAATAAAACTATACCGTCTACGACTTATTTCTTGTCCTCCGGAAGTTATCAGAGTTTCAACCGGTTTTATTCTTACATCTATATCATCGTTCGAGTTGCCAAACACTGAACGACAATATACATTATCTGTGCGATTTTAAACCCTACATTCCCTTCATAAAGTCGGCTTTCTATTTAAGGAATCCATGTGAACTTGTGTGGTGTGTAAACCCGATTCTTTTTACTTGTACGCTTTTGTTTAGGCCTTGGGACATTGAGATTATCAGCCTCAAAGAGAGTTGAGGCTTTTCTCTTAGTGCCAATATCGCCTTTACTCAAGTTGAATCTTGATTAAGAATGTTTTATTACGGGGGCGATAAATGATAAACCTTTTTAAAAATATTCCAACAAAGGCTCTATTTATTCGTGTCTCGGAGGAAATGTTTTAAAGGTGTAAGTGGAAATTCCAGAGTAGGTTCCATTGGACAATTAAATTTGAAATCAAAAGATTTATTTTTACTATAAAACAACAATTTCTTTTAATTTTATTGAAACTACATTACCAACAAATAAATTCATTTATGTACACCATGAAAAACATAAGAAATTAATAGATTTATTATTCTCACGCAAAAAATTCTGAACGAGATTTGATGAAATTACAATAACTAATATAATTTATACTTACATTAGAATAATAGGCTATAATACGCGAAGTTAGGTACATATGCTAGTTTTATATATAGCCATTAGCCATAGCTCCACTAATGTCAATAATATACTATAGGTATTGGTAATCTGTTTCTACCCATTTATTACTTCTATTGAGACCCTTGAACAGGTGAGCGATCAACCGAAAAAGTGCCCTGCGGCTGATTTGACACTTTGCTTGCGAATGACTTACAATTTTTAGTTGTGCAAACATAAAATCCACATATGTTTGTGAAAAACGACTCTACCGCCTCGGTATAAGAGTAAAATACACTGCGCACAGAAACGTGCTTCGCCTAAACACCGCACGTGTCAAGCCCTAAACAAAGATTGAAGTTACAAAAACCAAATAGCTGACGAGTAAACCATGCGTGTAACCTTGTCGCATTCAGTGATATGTGGAAGCCTTTGACAGTTCCAAGTCGTATGATTTATGCTTTGAGAGGGTTGCAACTTCTTTCCTGTTTCGAATTAAAAATACATCAGCGAGAAGACTAGAAAATGAAAACATGAGACGACATAAAAACACGATCTTAAATCAAATACACTTGAAGTGTGATTGAAAATACTAATTTACGAACAGACTATAATGAATTGAGAAAAAAAACTAATTGAGACGCTAACGATCCTGTGAAGAAAGAAAGAAAAGATTAATGTAACTAGATCTTTTTAAGTTTAAAATTGAAACAAGCATTTTTTTTAAATAAATATGCTCGAACCCCAAAGAATGATAACTGTCATACATTTCATAATGATAATTAATCACGATGGCTCCGGAGTTCTTTCATAAAGAAACCCCATTCGTGTAATAAGCAAATACTCGAAAAAAAAAATGATTGCAGACACAATAAACTCGAGCGTCATTGTAGTTAGAGGGAGAAAGTTTGTGGTTAAAAAGAGAAAGAACAATCGGATATAAAACGAAACCCTACTGGGACTATTGGGGGTAATCCGTTATTTAAATTTTTGTTTAACTTGACTTAGCAAATAAAAGACTCAGACGTAATAAAACGATTATGAAGTTTAAAATATACACACAGAATTTATATTAAATAGAAATTAAACTTTTTAAGGCTCAAAAACTGGAGGGCGAATAAAATGTGTAATATTTCTTGCAACGACGTGGCGTAGCGACATTTCGTTTCATGAAATTGCAACACACGTTCCAAAAAGTTAATATGACTTTATCATTTTAGTGCTCTTTAGTAGTACGACCTCTTTTCTTTTGAACAAGCCCTTTAAGATAGACCTCGTCCTTAGAGAAGTAAACCTTTGAAAGGAGTTATAACATGCCGAACTTTTGATTTAGAACCACGATTTAAAAGCTCTATGATTACAAAATAAGATACATCCTACTAGCTCCGAAAACATTTAGTTCTCTTAACATGATTAACATCTTAACTTATATGTCTATTTCAATAATAATAATAATTTAACTATTTGTCTCACAATTCGAGATAATTAATACTAATAATATATCTGTAAGAGTTGGTCATGGACTAAGTTACTTTGTTTTCAGACATCGTGCTTATAGGCTCTATACATGATACTGAAACTAAATTGACGATTTTTAGAATTTTTTTCTGTATGTATGTATGTATATTCCTCCATAACTCTTAAACGAATTAACTAACTGATTTTCATGAAACTTGCTAGATAAACATTTAGACGTACAAGACACAGTATAGGCTACTTTTTTCTTTATATTAGGACAGTACAGGACTAACTCGCGGGCGCCAGCTAGTCCGAAATAAAGTTAGAAATAGAAGAGAAAAAGTAGAAAAAATTCCGTGCAAACCTGGGGGCGGGTTTGACTACTATCTATGTATGTCTGTGGGTTTGACCATTCATTATGTAACCGTTATATATAAGAGCCTTGAATAACAATTGACGTTAAATGAAAATTTATAGATTTGTACATAAATTCCGCACGGGTGGCTCCCGGCACCAAACTTGTGCCACCTTTTCATTCCACCGAGCACTTGATTGACGTCCCTTAGCGCCCGCCTGCGCCTTGCCGGGTGTCGCTGTCACGCGACAATGTCAAATATAGAACCGTGCTTTGTAGCTACCATTTGTATTATATTAAGTGAGGCTATTTTCATAAATAAATATACATACAAACTGTATTTGATTAGTCATTTCTAATCCGACACATAAAGAAATATTATTACAATTCCTACGTCACAAATCATCGTCAAATTCAAAGCTCCTATTATCTTGATTAAGAGGGGACGTGGGTACAGCAGAATTTGAAAAATAGTTATTTGAAGAAACTATTGCCATCGCGCTGCCCTCCAGCCTTCCCCCGTATTGTGCGATAGGGACAAATGCAGCTCAGACCGATTATACCGAGTCATATTTCTTATGTAATTAGTTGGTGGAAAAAAGAAATGAAGAAGGGGCATAGTTTTAGCAGACCTAGATTTTATAACAAAAATTTTTTGCTTTAGAAGGATTATCCAAGGAAAAAACAGGGGATTACATTTGTATGGAAAAACGCTGGTAGCGTCCCCTGTTAAGAACTGCTTTAAAAATTTAATTTTGTAAGATGTAAAATAGTTATTAGAAAAGTAGAACTACAATAAGTAAAAAGCTTTTATAACCACAGATACAATATTATGTAGTTATAGTTAGTGCTTAAAAAAAATAGTACGTAAATATACCATAATAGGTTGTCTAGTATCAGTAGTTTAGTTGTTTGTCCGGTTGACCGAACTAATGCAACTTTTTAGTAGCAATAGTTCGGTTGATACAATACTACCAAATCATTCAATACTAATAATAAATCTGTAAGGGTTGGTCATGGAGTAAGTTACTTTGTTTTCAGAGATATCGTGTTTATAGGCTCTATACATGATACTGAAACTAAATTGACCATTTTTAGTTTTTTTTTTTTTTTCTGTATGTATGTAAGTATGTATGTTCCTCCATAACTCTTAAACGAATCAACTGATTTTCATGAAATTTGGTAGATAAACATTTAGACGTACGGGACACAGGATAGGCTACTTTTTTCTTTTTCAACGCGGACGAAGTCGCGGGCGCCAGCTAGTATACTTATATAGTCTTTGGTTGTATCCAAAGATTTAAATCGAGAGATGCGGCATTACTAGCGAAAGTGTGTTACAAAATACAACATACGTTATACTAAAGACAAAAGTATAAAATACATATACCATTTTCTAAACACACTTTTAAACACAGACAACACATTCCTTACTTCAAACGTGATTGTGACGATAGCGACGCTCTCAACAAGCGACCGTCACTCACTGTAGCTGGCGTGCAACTGTAGTTGGGTTGAGCGCCTGCGCCCAACCCATTGTTAAGAATTTTCGGTGTGTTTTTAGTATGGCGCGAGGAGATTACGCCGCATCTTTCGATTTAAATCTTTGGTTGTATCCTGTGGTTTCACTCGCATCGGCTTCTAAGTGCCTTTGTATTCATTATTGATACATTTTCTCAGATTTGAATAATAAAATTAAAAATGTATATAATTTGCAAAAAAAGTTGCACCCGTGAATAAAAACGCAATTACTAAAGACATATTTTAGACTACAATTAGGAATTTAATTGAATGACGTGACTGAAAAATGAATACCTGAGCAGACCTTTCCATCTCTAAACTTCAGGCGAAAGTTACATAAACTAATAATTGCAGTTTACACTTTAGCCATGCAAAAGTCGATGGTCAAAGGGCTTAGTCAGTGTCCGAAGTTGCACCTTTAGATCAAAATCGATCAGCAGTTATTGGGAACTTGTTCACAAAACTTATTGGAATCAAATCTAAGCTTTCGCTTTACAGACGGTCTAATTGGTGCCAAAGTTTACGCTGGACTATCGAAATAGTTTGCTTTCATTCAATAAACTAAAGGACTGTAGAGAGAATAGATAACACCCGTTACAATTTCAACTATACTTAATCTGGCTAATGAAAGATGAGACTGAAATGGGCAGCAAATAAAAAAAAAGTAATATAATGATATATGGACACACTGGACCACGTACATTTACAAAAAAAGATTAAAATAATTTTGATACATGTAATAAATGTTTTTACTATTTCTTAGCGCTTCTTTCACCAACTGTCAAGTAGGCTAACCGTCATTTCAAATCACCTGTCACCGGGAATAATTTAGCTGATATAGTTACCTTTGTTTGTACAGTAAAAGTCCCAAACATTATACAGAAAATAATAAAAAAAATATTGCCTATCAAAGGATGCACTAAACCAAGTGCATAAGTTAATAAAACATAAAATTATTTCTAAAAGTAACTAATGAACACTTTACTTGTAGTTGGTGAAAGAGGCCCTTAAATGTTCAAATTGTTGCTACTGTACTGGTGTTAATTGATTTAGTATGTATGATTTAGTATGCCCATTTCTATGTAACTATTGAATTAAATCAAAATTTATTTTTAGCAAAGGTTACAAAGACATACACAAACATCCATTTTACGCTAATGATTCAACAATACACAAACTCTACGTTAGTTGCAAGTCATGTATATGTATTAACTATCTTCAGTCGCACAAGAATATAAGGACAGTGCTTACAGACAGAACAAACCTGCCTAATCTATAGTAGTGACAGGGTACACTGCGTTACGCAGTCATTAATTTAGCTTATTATCCCTTTATAGAAGACCACAGTAGACGACCATACTCAGCGATGACATTGCTTGTGTCAATTATAGGCGACGGCAGCCAACTACCATCATATAAATATCACTAAATATCATTTGATACCATCAACTAGTGGTAACGGAGTGGAGCGCAGCGCAGGACGTCCACACAAAGTGGACAGACGCTTCTAACCGGTCATATTGGAAAACTATGGGGAGGCCTATGTCCAGCAGGGAACGTCCTAAGGCTGAAATGATGGTTATGACCATCGAAATACTACAATGGAATTTGCGTCACAAATGCCAAAGCGGCACATAAAAAGAACGCCTTTGACAGAATCATGGCGGACTCTTGCCTTCACGCATCAATGGTAAAAGGTAGTAACGATCAACTTCTACTATTTCATTTTAAACTCTAATGGGTTGACGTAAAGTCACATTTTCTTTAAATTACGTACTTATTATTATGTTTGTTTTGTTTTAAATGACAGTTCATGCTCTACGCATATGTCACTTTTAAATGTTCCATAAAATTCGTAGTGTTTTGTATGGCACGCGGGTTCCATGTTGTAGTAGTTTGATGGTTATGACTAATAAATATCTGGAAAAGAATCAATTCAATAGAACTTAATTGAATTCGCCTAATAATATTTGTGACTATCGATCTTCGGTTCACGTGGATGCAATTTTACGATTAAAAAAAATAGTAGTGTGTTTGTTATTTATTGTTTGTTCGATGTAGACTTCATTAAAAATAACACTGTATCTTAGATAGTTAGAATAGTACAGACATGAAAGTAACACATATAAATTTAGTAAAGTTACGCAGATGAAGTCGCCCTCAAAAGCTCAAAAGTATTACACATGGAGAGCACACAGTGAAAAATCTTTGTGTTTCAAAAGCTTCCAAGAGTTAAAAATTCATGAGCAGTCTCCTTTCTGGTGTCTCCAATATGTTGTGGCACCGTAGAGGGCTCTCATTCTATACTAGTTGTATGTAAAGATGTATAGTCCATTGGATATGTCGGTTACATCTCGCCGGCTTGTTTGACCGACTTACTTCCAAATGGGTTCACATCGCCCCGTCTATATTTCATATTAGGCACACGTCTACTGAACAGTTTAGGAATTTTCTAGTATCTAATTTGAAATCTTTAAACTAATGTGCATCTGTTCCATTTTTTCATAACTATATTATTTGACTTTATTAATTCAAATATTATCAAATCCATTTATTTCAGACATCTTAAGTCCTTAAATAAAGAGGGGAATACCAGTTTACGATTACATAATAAAATATGTAGGTAAATAATTAATTAGAAAATTTGTTTACTTTTTGGGCCGATTTCAAATTTGGGAAAAAATTTAAAAATATATACAAACTTAATCTCGTATTATTATTATATGTTTAGTTGCTCTTTGTCTGAGGAGTTTTAAAGCCACAACGGACTATCGAGCGAGTGCGAGGCGCTCACTCGTTGACTGAACTTACAAACTAACTTTATTATAATATGTACTAGATTAACCTAAGCAACTATCACTAGTGACCAGTGGTGGATCGCACCACCCAGGGACAGAGACGTTCCCCGAGTGTTGCTGTTCGTGGTTGCGATTAGTAGATCGTGTAGGGAAGATGAGACACAATCAGCCTTATAATTGTACCTAGCGGTTAGATAGGAATGGGAGCCCGCCGAAGGGGGACGCGTGGTTCTCCCTTTACCTCCGCGATCTAATAATTAGAACCCCACAGCCACATCCTCACTTGGGGACCGTCTCAAAACCCGGAGGTTCGTCCACCGACGACAAACGTTCTCTAGTAAGAGTTGCTTAGGTTAAGCTCTAGTACTTTTAAAAGTTACTTAGTATGTAAGTTCAGTTTTTAATAGGTTGTGGTGTCCCGAGAGGTCCGCTTTAGAATTCCTCAGGTCACAACAATAAAACATAATACGAGGTCATAAATCTTTGAAATTTTGTCCAAATTATTAAAAAAGGAAATATAAATCGAAACCAGTTATGATAATTTAAAATAAATAGTAACTAGTAAAGGTTTTGACGATTTTCCCGAAACTTGTCTGTCTATCTATCAATTTTTCACGCCTTAAGTACTCAACCGGTCATCGTAAAATTTTGCATACGTACACGTTGTCAGAGATACAAGAAAAAGGACATTAGTGTAGCTTTCATCCAGAATTAGCAAAAAACTTAAGTCCCATGGCTTGGCCAAAGTGTTATAGAAACAAGGGTTCAATAAACATTTATTTTTATTTTACAACGCGGACGAAGTCGGGGGCACCAGCTAGTTAAATAAATTAAAGATCTATATCGATTTTGACACCAAATAGATGCAGATGTTAACCGCTAAATAATTGTTGTAAGTGAATAAACCCACAATCATATTGTTGAAGTAAAGGTGCAACCATAAAAACTAACAAAAGCAAAGTACACAAGTTCAAAACGGACGAAGGCATGAGAATCGAAATGATCTCCACTTTGGGCGCTCCGTTTTGACAAGGAATGAATGGGCCTGAGAAGGCATGAAACGGGCATGAAGTGGCATGAAATGCGCCCACGTTCCTTTGTGTTGGACCATCAGTCGACCCGAAAGCTTACCTGGCTATTTGAGGTTCTCAATAGACTTTTTTCTCCGACTGTACCTTTCATTGAGAAGTACGTGTGTGATTTAAAAACCAATTAAATTCTAAACGTGTTTAGATAGCTGCATAGTTACAACATTTGGAGGAATAAAAAGTAGAGATAGCATATGTGGGAATACACATGTTTTTGAAATAACTTTCAACTATGTAACTTCAATAACGATATTTGTTGTTATTCCAAAAAAAAACAACAAATTAACAAGTTCGCTACATTGTTACAAAGATTATTCGAGTTCACGCATCGAACTTCATACGCCTAACGCACGCAACGACTTACCGGATAAATAAAGAAAATAACATAATTATATTTCGATCAAACACATTCGTACAAATTATGTTAGTACTAAATCACTATTGTTGTGTACAGTGTAACCAAATCATGTGTTATATCCAGATAAAACAGAAAGACGCTTTATTTTCTTTATGCAGAAAATCGTTGCATTTATGCATACTGCTTTGGTGCTGAAAATCAGCAATGCAGGCTGATTTGGTGCTGAAAATCAGCACCAAAGCAGTCGACCAATCAGACGCCGAGGTAATTCTAATTGGATGAAACTGATAGAAGTTGTAGAACATACTTTATTGCAAACCAGACTTTTTAAGGCGTTGAAATATTTCGATACCTTAATTCGCAAAACGAATAACTCCACTTTTGGATTTTTGGTTGAAAATGACTTTTTGATACTGGAGAAACTTAATGGCAATTAGAATTTAATTTTTAAAAGGTCTATCGGTTAACACGAGCTATAATTTCCAATGTAAAATTGTCTTTTTTCTTTTCTCGTATCATACAAAAAAAAATATATAACGTTTTTAGTCTCCCCTGTAAAGTTTGCCTCAGAGGAGTTATTTGGTTTGCGAATTAAGGTATCGATTTGTTCTTTGCTCATTTATTTCTCTTAGTGCCTCTTTCACCAACTACAAGTGTTAATTAGTTACTTTTAGAAATAATTTTCTGTTTTATTGAATTATACACTCGGTTTAATGCATCATTCGATAGGCGATTTTTTATTATTATTTTCTATTTAATGTTTGGGACGTTTACCGTACAAACAAAGGTATATCAGCTAAATTATTCCCGGTGACAGGTGACTTTAAGTGACGGTTTAGCCTACTTGACGTTGGTGAAAGAGGCGCTTAAGCGTTTAATTTTTTAACTATGTTTAGATGACCCTTCGGTAACAATTTTTTTCTGAATTAAAAGGTTAAAATGTTAATTAAAATGTTCTTTTCTATACCCTGATAAGTAATGGGTATGCAAAAAAAATGTAGGGCGTGAAAAAAACATCTTTATTACATAATTATATCGTTTCGTTCTTATCACAATAGAAAAGTAGCAATTTATTATTTCTTCTCTGTAATTGATATTTCATAA